>OX155642.1:11702500-12902500 GCA_944567765.1 Carterocephalus palaemon
CTTTGATTGAAGGAATTAAATAAAACAAATTGTATAATAATAATAGGAATTTTATTTCTTGTGAGACAAGTCGGACTCTGTCATAAATGTCGACGGAACCCCGCAAGCGGGGTTCCTTTTTTTGCGTAAATAATCATAGACAAAACCTGAACCTAACCTAACAAAATTTGGAGTTAATTGTGTCGTTTTTTCTTGGCAGGGGGCTTCGCCCCCCGAGCCCCCCTTTTTTTTCCGGGGGGCCTGCGGCCCCCCGTTCCCCCCGCTTACTATCTGACAAGATTAGAAATTATTTATTTAAGGAAATTGAAACTTAAAAGTTTATGTAAGTAGTAATTCTTACTATTTTGGTCATCGCCACTATAAAAATTTCGTAGCTCTGTGGTAAATTTCAGTTCGTCAACAAATGTTGCTTATTTATTATTTTACGCGTCAGTTCGGTAAGTTTATCAATTTGCGAAAATGTGGGCGTAAAATAATACAATTTATCTCTCGTTTAGAATCCTACGAAGGTTTATAAATTTCCTAAAATTTCCTAGGAAATTTATAAACTTGCGGTTCTTGTGATTTTCCTGTGACATATATATATATAAAATTAGAAGGTGACTGACTGACATATCAACGCAGGGCCTAAACTATAAGGGTTAGAAACTTGAAATTTTGCACAGGGGATCCTTTTATAACTTAGGGGAGCACTAAGAAAGGATTTTTGAAAATTCACTCCCTAAGGGGATAGAACAGGGATGCAAAGTTATTATGAAACTTTGCCGTTTTTGAAGTCAAGTGGGCAACCCGAACGCGGGCAGACGTCGTTAATGGGTCTACTTCTACGCGAGCGAAGGTGCGGGAATCCACTAGTATATAATAAATGTCTTTACTCAGGTATTACATGGAGAGAACTGGATGCCATTGCGGCCTGGGTTCATGTCCCTGGACTACTACAGAAAGATATACAGCAAAAGCCAGGACGATCCGCACGATGCACCCACAGGATTAATTACTGAGTAAGCACAATGCTATATGGAAGTGTGAAAAAAAGTCACTATGGTTTCCAAATAAACAACCCATATTTGTACATACAAATATGGGTTGTTTACATAATCATCACTTCATGACAATTGAGTCTTACTCTGATGCACGGCAGTTACTCACAATGATGCCAACAAATCAGTGATGTCAAAAACTTATTATTGAATTTAACCATATATAAATTATAACAACCAACATAAAATTATTCATCCCTTCAAAAATATTAAATTATACTTCTTTTTTATCAACTTTTTTAAAGATAAGTAAAATATAGTACCTACTGAATATAGCTTTGAATAAGTATCTGATGCATTTGTAAATCTTCTATACTATCCACTTTTTATACACGGCGAAAATGTTTTGTGTTATAGCCATGAAGAAGTGTGGAAAAAATTTCGGTCTACGGTAAATCCAATTATGCTCAAGCCGAATACAATCAAGCTTTATTCCAAAATACTTGATGAAGTCGCACTGGATATGGTCGAAAGGTAAACTATACTTACCTGAGCATTTTACACAATGAGGTGGGGCTAGACTTACTTACTTATAGATAGAATAGGATGTGTACCATAAAGATATTTAAAAGTGCTTGCCCTATGTGTTAGTCTTACCCGATCTCACTTTATTTACTTTTTAAAAATAACTAACTAAGGACCTAACCTTTTTATTTTACTGCTTGTTACTGTATTTTACGGTCCAGTTACAAAACACGCATTAATAGCAAAAATTCTGCTTTGTAAAAGCGTGATTACAAATAAAACACATTACTTTACTAATAACAGTAAGGTGTAGTCCGTGCTACTACTGAAAATCATGAATTAAATTATTATTTATTTAAGTAATTAATTACATTCAGGCATGAATTTAAAGGCCAACCGTAAGAGGAATGTGACATGAAGATCCCATAAACGATTCAATTTATGCTTTAGGCTGAGAACGATTCGGAACGACCAGAAATATATTCAGAAGAACTTTGATGCGGAAATGAATCTGTGGTCATTGGAGTCCATCGGCATAGTCGCACTGGGAGGCAGGATCAACTGTCTCGACCCCGATTTGCCACAGGACTCCCCTGCAAGACGACTTATTCAGGTCTATTCTTAACCACCATTTTCATAACTTCACTTGCAATTAACGAACTAATGAAACAAATCTGAAACACATCTGAAGTGTATTTAAAACAATGTAATACCGATGACAATGGCCGTGGTGGTTTATTTAATTTAGATTTGTATATATAAAACACAATTAACTTGAAGTTTTAATTCAGATCGTGCATGAGGTATTTACTGTGGCGGAGAAGCTGGACTTCCGACCCAGTCTGTGGAGATACATCACAACGCCAACTTTCAAAAAAGCTATGAGTCTATATGAAGAGCAGAAAAAGTGAGTATTTTTCAAGTTAGTTGTTACATTTTTCAAGTCATTGTAATGTTACGTTTTCTTTAAGGGATCTTCTCGCCAATGCCTATCTTAGATACCTACTGACTGCTCGTTTAGGGATTACAGGATACAAATTATGTGCTAAACGACCATAAAAAACTTAGCAACTGTTGTTTCGTGTAGCTCGAATTACATAATAAACCCTTTCTGTGGACGTGTACCTATATTATTACGAATAACATTTAACATCAACATAACATCAGGCGTGTATTTCCTGAAGAGGTGAGGGCAAACGTGTTACGTATATATAGGTTCCATGTGATGGTGAGTTCTTATTGCCTTATACCGGACACAAATTAACACTCAGATCTACTATTGGGATATACTAATTACAAAAACACAATAATACCTTTGCTCGACCCGGGGGTCGAACCCAAGACATCTAGCACTAGACTAACGAGGCGGTCAATAACGTTTAAACATATAATAACTAAATTTATACTATAGTAACTAAAATTATGTTTTCCTAGCTTTATCACTCATTAACTTACACTTAAAATAATCTTCCCTTTCTTCATATTTCAGCTTGAGTAAGATTTTCATTGGAAAGGCAATGGAACAGTTGCGCTCCAAGGGCCAGAGATCAGATGACGAAAAGGGCATTTTAGAGAAACTTCTCGAAATAGATGAAAACGTAGCAGTTATTATGGCCACTGACATGCTATTTGCTGGTGTGGATACGGTAAGACGGTGCTAAATAAATTTAAAAAAAAAATTGTTTTCACATTATGCCTGGTCAAACAATATTACTCTTTACTTTATTCAGAACTTTCATCCCCTTTTCAAACCTTTGTAGTTTGAAAACTCAAAAACGCTGAATAGCTTATCTAGTCGCTTACGTAGGTACAATTTATGATGATTGTAAACACAATGTGTGAAGATGTAGGTGATTTATTCGTGTCCCGAACAAGATTACTTGTTACAACTCACCGATCCCACTTATATACAGCCTTAACGAGCTTAGCCTGTGTGATAACCCGTTATGCACGGTGAAACTCAATTACAAGCCCCGTAAACTGTACGTATGTAGTACTATATAGGTAAAGTAATTAGGGCTGAGAACATCTTCAAGATTGGGCCCTAGGTGTAACCACACAGTTCACAACAATTTGACATAATAAAGGTGATCCAATATTCAATACCTTGGTATGCTTAGAGGTGCTGCATTATTGGTATGCTTAGAGGTTATACAACTAACACTTATGTAAAATGCGCACGAATAACTAACATTTGTTGCCCAGTGTTGGTGAGATACACATGTGTATAAGTGCGGATTGGCAGACTTCACATGCCTTCGAGAACATTATGAAGAACTATTTCTCTCAGGCATTCCTCACGATGTGTGCTTCACCGTTACAGCAAGTGACATTTAATTTCTTATATAGCGCACATAATTTAGAAAAGAAAAAAATATTACCGTTTGGGTTTGAACCCGGACCGCTCGAGTGAGAGGCGAGATCGATGGCCACTGGGCACCGCTGTACTCCTGAATTATATAAGTAGAATTTAAACTGACTCTTCATTGTATATGATTTCCCCTTTTAAGGCCAGTAACACCATGACAGCTACGCTATATTTCCTTGCTACGAACCCGGAAAAGCAGGACAAATTAAGGGAGGAAATAATGTCGAAGCAGGAGAAAAGGCCTTATCTAAAGGCCTGCATAAAGGAGTCCATGAGGATAATGCCAGTAGTAAGTGGAAACATGCGGAAGATAACGAAAGACTATAACATCATGGGATACAAAATACCTAAAGATGTGAGCTTTATTTTTTAATGTTTCTTCTGCTTTTACAGAAGCATCCACTGTCTTGTTCATAGTGTTTAGAACATGCCATATTTTGTACCCATAACCATAGAAAAGCACAAAAAAGCTACACATTGGTGACAACTCACGCATAGTTTCCGTGGTAGTTATTACTTGCTCAGTGGTCTATATATGTACATAAAGTCTAAGCCAAAAACGCTGTTGGATACGGGTCTCTCCCAAAGCGAAGCGGGCTGCGGGTATTGAGTATCAATTATAAAAAAATGCAATTTAAAAAAATTACATATTATTATAATTTTTTAATTTTAGTAACGTAACGTAGTAATTTAATTAAAATGTTATGTTGTCACAGGTCGGTAGAAGAGTCTCCTTTGTACCCGATAAAATTTTAATGGGTTTTGATTTCATGATCAATCTTGTAATGTATTATAATACCTATCATTGTTCATGCTATTCTGTCTATCTGTCAGTAATCAAATTGATATCTAGCTGTGACACCACGATTTTTAAATTTATAATTTTTTCTTTCCAGATGCATGTAGTTTTTGCACATGAATATTTATCATTAATGGAAGATCAATATATAAGACCAAAAGAATTTATCCCGGAGCGGTGGATAGTTGAGAAAGGAGATCCTTTATACCATGGAAACGCTCACCCTTTTGCTTTTAGCCCTTTCGGTTTCGGAGTAAGGAGCTGTATAGGTAAATTATAGATGATTATCTATATATATAAAAGGAGAAGGTGACTGACTGACTGACTGACTGACTGACTGACTGACTGACTGACTGACTGACTGACATATCAACGCAGGGCCTAAACTATAAGGGTTAGAAACTTGAAATTTTGCACAGGGGTTCCTTTTATAACGTAGGGGAGCACTAAGAAAGGATTTTTGAATATTCACCCCCTAAGGGGGTAAAACGGGGGTGCAAATTTAGTATGAAACTTTGCCGTTTTTGAAGTCAAGTGGGCAACCTGAACGCGGGCAGACGTCGTTGATGGGTCTAATTCTACGCGAGCGAAGCTGCGGGCGTCCACTAGTCTATTTATAGATGCTATTATTATTTATATTTTATGTAATCTAAAATACGCAATTACCGGTAATCCCGATATATATGTGTATCATGGACCAAATTATTAATGCGGGCATTATGCATAATGTATAATGTCCAATTTGATTTTATGTATATTTTGGTATGTCTCTCACATGGAATTGAGATGATATTCAAAGAAATTAACTCCAACATCACAAATCAAGTTTAACCTAACTTTATAATAAGCATCTAGTGTATAATTTAATGAAATTACTGAAGCGATGGTCTTCAGTAGAGCGTGCAAAGTTTATGAGTTAGGTTACATATGAAAGTGTATCTAGATGTTGGGTCTTTAATCGATATGCCCATGTAACATGGACATATCGATTAAGATGAATTATGAGTAACCCACTTAAATAGGAATCCCCTAAGTAAGGTGCCGTCTAACATTACACTAATATCAGTATTTATTGTTTCTTCTCTACAGGTCGCCGTATAGCCGAGTTGGAGCTGGAGACTTTCCTAGCGAGAGTGATCGAGAACTTTCAGTTGGAATGGTCGGGGCCACCCCTGAAAACCCGCGCCACCTCACTCAACTACACAGTTCCGCCATATGGTTTTGTTTTCAAAGATGTTAAAAGTGTCTGAAAATTATGAAACAATATCACAAAGAGTCTGTAGTGAGTAACAAGATCGATCTTTGTACGCTCATGATCCTAGTGAATTAAGGGCTGTCAATGGCGCTCATATTTATTTTATAGCTACAAACAATAGACGTCCGTCCCACAACTGGGCACGGGTATGCCCCACAGACAGCTGCAGGCGGTCTAGAGCATACTTCACCATGCTACGCCAACTCCAAAGTATTTTTTTATTATACATATGGTCTTTTTTTAATATTTTATAATATATGGTCAAAATAATTAAATAAAATAGTGGTACTATATGTTTTCAACTATACAATCACCTATTTAGTGTTGTGTTGTCATAATGTGGGAACACGATTTTACAACAATTCAACAAAAAATCCATGTCACACCAACATCCTATTCCTTATAATAGTCATAGCTATTGAGGGTCCTGATTTGAAATTCAATCTAGAGTACGTATAGCAAAAATAATACTATAATTTGATTAATTTATTGTTTTAGTTCGTTATCATAAATTAAAGGTTTGTCGCAAAGGGCCGGCTTTTTACGTATTGGTAACATGTTAAACCGAATGTATGTTTACATATCACACCGTTGGGCTTATTTATTCACACTTGTAACACAGACTACATAACTAATTTGGTCCTTACTCTATGCTTGTACTAAACTTGACGTTAGTAGAAAATTTTCTTATACATTTTTATAGTTATACATGCGCAGTCTGATACGCGTCTGTAATAAGTTTAAACTAAAACTAAGTTTGGTGTTATTATTATAAACTAAAACAACAATAATTTATAGGTTAAATTAAAAGATAGAGTGAGATTTACTTTTATAGCTACCCTTACCGCCCTTGCCCAAGCTCCCGAATAATTTGCTGGGTGAATCCCGACTCACATTCCAAGTTAAGTGCATGATTAATCTAAACCCCAACGTTTATCAACGCTTCCCTGTTTCCTTTTAATGGCATGAGCAGCGCAACGCCATAATATTTGGTTAATATTAAAGGGATCCCTGTCTATATTAAGTGTAACCCGACCTTTAAGTGTAACCCGACCGTATATACATTTAAATCACTTGCCTAAAGACGCGTAATTTAACTAATAAATAATATTTTTTGTATTATTGACTATTTGACGGGCCCGTTGGCGCAGTCGGTACTGACCCTGCCTGTTACGCCAGGGGTCATGGGTTCGAATCCCACTCAGGACAAACATTCGAACACATCTGTTTGTTCTGTGTCTGGACGATAATATTATTTATTTAAGTAAGTATTTAAAAATATTTATGTATATATCTCGAAGGCATGTGAAGTCTTGAATCCGCACTTGCCCAGCGGGGTGGACTAAAGCCTAATCCCTCCCATTCGGAGAGGAGACCCATGCCCATCAGTGGGACAAAGAAAGGTTTGTGGGGATGATATCATTCTCTATCACCCATAATACAGGCTGGCGCCTAGTTTGGGGTCAGATGGCCGTGTGTTAGAATGTCCATGATGTTATTTTAGTACTATAATAAATACAACTGGTAATCACAGAAAACAAAGAATTCAATACAGTAACTCACGCTGGCGAAGTGCATACGAGTATTAAATGACCTAACCATACCTATTTTAGTCGCACATAAATTTCAAAATGGTGGTGTGTTGTTAACGAAGATTTACGACTCTACCGGAATGACTATCTATACTATTAAAACTTATTCAATCTTCTTATGTATTAAAATCATCATTTCATACTGAATAAAAGCTTTTAAAAACAATTCAATGTTCAAGGTGTCAATCTGAAACTAGACTGTCACCATTCCGTGGCAATACATTGCTTAATAACGGGCTGACAGTGACCAAATGTCCAGTAATACCGTAACTGCATTAATTTGCGGCAACACCGAGCAAATGCAATTTGACCGTATCAGGTCTCGTCGTAAATCAGGGTCTGGCTCGTATTTCTCACTAAAGCTAGGCTTTAATCTTAGTTAATGCCGTCCGATCTATACAAAGGTGAACATTGAAAGGCGCAGGTAATACAAGAGATAAAATGGATCGATAATTTCAGCTAAATTCAGGATTGGAATACCACCTCTAAACTGTGAAAACATACTTTGAACTGTTCTCCATTAGATAAGTCTAATTAAAACTCTCATAGCAATGATATATTGGTAAGCATAAATTCAGTTACATTTATCATAAGCATAAATTATGTCAGTTACATAAATTTACCATAGGACCCACAGGACACCAACTGTAAGTAAAGATTAAATTACATACACTTGGCTACTTTAAAAATTTTTTTTGCTAGATCCACTTAAATCCATTGAAAAGATCAATTAATCTTTTTACACTTTCATGTCCACTTTAATCCATGATCAAGGATTTTTTGCAAAATGGATTTTTACTTTTTTGCAAAATGGATTTGACTTCATTGGGTTTGCTTTATTATTATTTTATTTATTTATTTACAATAGAGAGTAGAAACATAACAGATAAGTCCTCAATGCGTTTACCTACAACACTGAACTTATTATATAAGATACTAATTATATTTAGCGTTAGTTATGTGAAATACAGCCGGTGACGACCAGAACAAGTTAGTTTAGTTAGTATATTAGTATAGTTGGTATAGTCGTCAACTGCCTCGTAGCAACATGCGCTCTATATAACTAGCCAGTGGCGTATGTCCGAGTTACTGTCTGTGGGTACCGTACCGGGCAGGGCATGCAATTCCGCCGGCCATTGTAAATCACCGGTTAACCCGAGCATAATTAAATTACATCCGTTGTTTATGCCCTGCTAAGCTGCATCCGGGCTTGCAGTCTTCTTTTTATTAGACCGCACGGGGCGAACTACGGTCTGCATTTTACTTTGTGACATTATAAAAAGCAAAAGAATATAAGAAAAAGAAAATGAATTTCTAGTTTTAACTTATTGATTGCATCACCTACTATAAAGCATAATAGGTTTATTTGTTTTCTTAAAATCTGTTTATATTTAAAATGAAGTTTCCGGACTGGCTAAAGCTTCTGGTTGTAGGTATGTCGGTTTTTAGGTGGTAGAGCCTGTGGTAGAGCCCATAGGAAATCAAATAGGTTTTATATTAACCCAGTTTGTTCATCCGGTGTAGAAGAAAAGGTGTGCTTTCCGGTTACACTTCTTTAGAGGCGACCATCATAGTCCTCAAGGGTAGCAAGACATCTGTGTTGACTAACTCAGAACGAGACTTACTAACAATTACTATGTGTATCTACTATTACTAACACCAACTAATAGGACTAACTATTTCTCTTCAGTCCTCCAGTCTTCATACTCACTAACGAACTGACCAACTAATCTACTAATTAACTCTGTATAAGCTTGTTCAAAGCCAGTCACAGTTGTCATGGGCTGCAGCGGATGGGTGGTGCTGCAAACTCGTTATATCGTATCCATAGTAAAAAGTATAAAGCCATGCATCATTTTATAGAAATACGTAAGTGAGAGTAGGTAACACACCTGTACTTTACCTTTCGTAGAAATATATATGTGTAACTCGTAACTTACCACATTATATGTTACGTGTAAGTTCTACAGTTCGTTTACCATTAATATCTGTAGCACCTTGGCACGCTTATTAGTACCACTCTCAGTTCAACAATCCACACCAATCCAAGAGATGACTAGGACGAGATTTACTGACATATTCATCCAGATGTAAGACACGCTTCAGAGGAAATTGATTAGAATAACAGATTCAGCGCGTCACATCTTCAAACAAGTTGTAAATTCTAATAAGGCTCAGAACGCCATGAATATTCAATACGATAATTGACAAGAGTGATTCTAAAACTTGGATCATCTTTACCTAAACTGTTTGCTTATTAAACTTACGATAAAGATTATTCATACATCACCCAACATTGTGAAACATGAGTAATCCACACACATGCTCTTTGTTCGAGTTCCAAAGTGGCTTTGCGTCTGGTAAATATACTTGCTTTTTCTGTCAAAGGACAAAGAAAATTTTCCTTTACCAGTAGTGATCCAAAAACTCGATTAAAATTGACAATTTCAATACGGGCATCCAAAAGCCATCAAATGCTTCGATCAAAAGAGTTCGAAAGACATACCAAAATGACATCCAATCTTGTGACACTGTGACATAACAATTCTCCTCTCTATAATTTCTCGTCTATTTGTGGACCCATTCTTTTTTTTTGTTTGATAGCTATAGTCGAATATAATATAGCTTAAGTTTTGTAAATATGAAAAGTTTGAAAACCCAGTGTTAGAAATTCCACTGGGTGAAATTTCGTAATGTGGAGATAAAATTACCTGTATAAATACATACACAAAATATTAACCTATATATTTTGCCTCTACTCAACAAACTGATAGATGAAGGTAAAACTAGAAACAAATTAAGGTAACTAAGTAGGTACCTAGAATGAATAAAAGTCGAGACAATTTGACCCCTTATTTATTCAGAATCCAATTATATTAATTGAAGTGGCTGTATCGAGGAGACAAACACCGGTACAATTTGAATACGTTACGATAGCTGAGAGGAAATCCTTTGAATTTCACAAGAATTCATCGAATATTACTCGAAATTCAAATTTTATGCTTAAACTTCTTCATGGGGAATCCTGATTTTCATTCTAAATTCAACTTTGGTATTTTCGCTTTATTCACTAAAATAAACTCTTCAAAGGGATGTAAGTACCTACGTAAGTATCTAATCTAGGGAAAAAGCTCAAAGTTAAATTACAAGTACCTACCCGAAATAGTTTAAGGCAGAAGCAGATGTACGTAACCTTACAAAATATTAGATAAATCTTATATTTATAAAAGAAACTAAAGAATTCTATTGATTGATACTTACTGGTACCTAACTGATACTATTACGATGTGTTAAATGCATTTCTATATTCATCTATCAAACTGGCTTTTATTCTTGTTGTAGGAACTCGTTGACAAGTTGTTTAACAATAAATATATGTAGCATACGTCAGATCAGAGCCAATAAACCAAAAACCAAAATATTTTTTATCTTTCTACACAATACTTACGTTACTAAATTATAGCGGGAATCGACACAAAATGGTCGTGTATCATATTAAAAAAAACCATTCACACTTTCCTTTATATATTTGTAATGCGTATCAAAGGCAAAAGGTGCTTATTTAGACGGATTTCGCCACAACAAATGTGTATAAGAGGAGCTTATCGTATAGGACACGAGCATCGTACACTAGGCGTAGGCGGTCTCCATCAGATTTATTTCGCATGCCATTACCGATATATATTCTTAGAGGAAAAATGGATCTTAGACCCGTAATGTAAATCGAATTTCTGAATACATAGCAGGAAATATGACATGACAATTTTAATATAAGAATAAGAATTGTTTATCGGATCCTTTTTTTGTTTTACAACACCAATTCACATATATGTAACATTAATTAACGCACCCTGAAGCGAACCCTGACTTCTAGTGAAGCGTGAGCTGAATACTAGAGGCCGGTCCCATCCAAAAATATTTCTTCTATTGATTCCTTTTCAATACATAGTCGGCTAAAGCTATAAATTAGAAATTAACAGTTAACACCCCTAAAGTGATTAAGTAGCGGATAAAAGTTTGTATGAAACTACCTACTAATTTTTACCCCTAGAAAGGTTTAAAAAGAGGATTAAAGTTTGTATGAAACTTCGTCATTTTTCAATATTAATACATACATAAATTAAACATTGGAAATATTAGTTAAAAATAAACATAACTTAAATAGAGTTCGCCCGGGGCAGTACCAACGCCCGCCACGTTTTTTGCGCGGAAGGTAGTTTCCACGCGTTTGGAAACTACCATCAAAATAGTCCAGTCAACTATACTACTATACTACCGTAAGAAACTGACGATGATCGATAGGACAGGACTAACGCAGCTGTACCTAAAACGGGTAAGGCGTGATCCGTTCCATATCTTAATTGAAAAAAGTTTGTGCAAACTATGACCGACATTTAATATGCATGGAAACACTAAAACGCCTACAGGCCACGAGGTAATAACTCTAAAAGCCACACAAGGCTTACAAATGTTCTTTTGTGATATTTTTAATGTTACATTGATATAAGCTAAGCTACTACTCACAGAGCTGCGGGTTGTCTAGAGCATACCCTACCACGATACATCAATGCGGATTGATGGAGGGATTAGTGGCTAACCCAGTGTCGAATGTTCTCAAACCACCCGAAGGACTTCGACAAGGCTTAAATAATGTTTTCCATCATTGAAAGCAACTGGAACCGACGGTATAACGTGCCCTCCGAAGCACGGTAGCGCCCATGAAAATCCACAAACCGACCGCTCCGTCGTTGCTTAACCACGAGCCACTGGGCTATGGGCGCTACAAATAAATAAATAATAGTAAATTGATATACTAACTGGTATGGTATACCTATTTCATTTTCGTTTGCTATTAAAACAACATGAAGTTAAATTTTTTTATTGAACACATTCACCTTTAAGTTAGCGTAGTTTTTGCAAAGATAAAGAATGTTATGAACCATTGACTAGTTAGTCACTTTAATAATATGCTTTATATTATTCACTCCTAAATCAAAAGATGTCTGTTGGCAATCAAAGTGAGTGGAAAGGAAAGCTCATAATTTACAGTAATGATCGCGTGCTCCCGCCACTTACTCCATTGAGGTGCCCTTGACTCGTGTGTGATTACCTCAATGTCAGTTAATACGTAATACGATCGATTTCGTATTTTTCATGATTTGTTTATTCCTATAATCGGTAAGTATTTTATATAAACGCTTTCGTTGACGTACGCAAAAGTTTAATATGTTGGAATACCAAAAGTTTACTAAAATTACTAAAAATAAGGTAGAATACCAATATTTACTATCCATTAGGCAGTGCAATCACTTGAATAGCATTAGTGAATAATTAAATACCACCCAAAGTCGCCTAAAACTGACATGAAACTGTGTGTGTGAAGATTTTAAGATTTCTCGCCTTTTTTTAGTCAAAGGATGTGCAAACAGAACAAGAAACTTATCAATGTAGAAAAATATCCTTGTTTGTATATTTGAATCTGGTGATAGAATCTCAATTTTTTTGCAATGCAACGCCTATTGCCAAATGCCTGTGAAATAAATTTATCCGTGATTCTTTAATATTACAAGTACTCTATACAAAATAACGAATATCCTCCTTTGGTTTGTCACAAGGAAATAAACTTATATTGAAAAACTTTTGGGTCGCACTTGTCTCCGCAGAGTAAGTTATCCATTGCTTAGAAAAATCCAAAAGTTCTGGGATGTAGAGTTTCTGGAACGACAAGGAGAGCAATGTCGCCCGAAACTCTGTGCGTTAACGAGAAAGCTCTAGCGAACTCTTGCGTCTCTATTATGTAGAAAACAATGTGTTATTTAGTGGATGTGAAATTTAAAAATTTTTTTAAAAACTTGGATAATCGCTCCAATGTATAATGATTGCATTGCGCGATTGTGTTTACTGTCATCTCAAAAATTGTCAAAACAATAACACAGTGTGTGGGTTGTCCAATAAATGAATCCACAAAATGAAAAATTATTTAATTAATATTATTATTATGCCCGCTTATTAAAAAGTTTTTTTCGTATATTCGGTCAGTTACTAAATTTTATTATACACTATTTTTTTAAATCTTTTTAGATGTAAGGCCCGTGGTACGGGCGCGTTCGATTTTGGCGCAGATGTATACGAATGTACCAGAGTATAAAAAATGTATATGTATTTTATAAAAATTACCAATAGGTAACTCCTTAAATCAAGCATTAAAATGCTGTTACATTATATTATTTGAACCAACAAATATCAAAAATGATATTGTTGTGATCGACTTATAAATCCCCTTGTTTTCCAAGAACAAATAGAATGTTTCGGGGCTACTTAGCATGGATTCGGCGTATTTCTCTTATCTAACGTAGTAGGTATTAAGTATCTTTATTGAAGCCTTTATTTTATTCACAAAACTACATGTGTTTGTCATTTTATGTTTTTACTTTTCTCGGAATATAGCTAACTAGGAGTACGTGTTCGTCGTCTACATGTTCAGTCTTTTGTAACATTTAAATCGTACTTCTACAACTTCGAAAATATTATTTATAGAAATAGTAAGTTTAATGACTTTGAAGAAGAACGACTACCTACGTAGTCTAGTATTAATCAATTAGTTGGAATAAAAAACTACGTCCAAATTACATTGAGAAATGATATTCTAACGGAGTATAATTAACTTTGACGGGTGATATACCTACCTAGAGCAGATAAGCTTTTACACTTCTTCCAATGCATCGGTTGAAGGCTATGGGGTGTATAGCTAGACGGACTGATAACGGATGGATAAGAAATGTCCTGGAGTTGAAACCACGACTTGGAAATCGTCGGTCGCCAGAACGATGATCTAAAGGGACAGAGGGAAATTGCGAGATTCAGATGGGGCACATGATTGGGAGAAGTGGTGTTGATTGAACAACTGTTTTTAATAAAACTGTCGTCATTCCGAAAGTCGTCCCAAATTAAGACAAGACGTTAGGTTGCCTAGGTATTCATAAGTTAGAAATGTGGTTTGAGATTTACTCGTATTTGATTTGAAACCCACAAATATTTACGTGAGTGTCGAAATGAACATTTAATGCGAACGCCGGCGGCGCTTAATGGGAAAACTTGAAACACTTGCACATGTTGAAAAAAAATTAAAAACAGAGTTATCATCATCCCGTATTTTGGTACTCCTCTAAAATACAAAATATAAAGTTTGATAATGAACTCTGCGAGCAGTTTTACAGCTGCTACAATTAGGTATATGTACAAACTTTTCGGTTTACAATTTATGCCTGTTGTATACTAGAGTAAATTCAATTTGAGAAGTAAAATAACGTCAACTAAATTTTTGATTTCATTGATTTAAAAAGAAACAGAGTCCGCAATTATTATCTAGTACCTAACTTGGCGCGCAAAATGTGCAGCATCATAATTGCAAATGGTGGCACCACGTCAGGTTTTCCGCCGAGCTGTCCCCAGTTCCGTGCAACATTTGAATTCAGATCAACTGGAACGCCCCAAGCCATGCATAAACATTTTTCTTTGAATAATTGCATTAAGCAATACTGTTTATCTCTCAACGTCAAGCTGACATTTTAGTTTAGCAGCCGCTTAGAAAAACAATTGTTTATACATACATAATAATAATTTAAAACGGTAAGATTTCTTTCCGTTTTAAATTATACTAATGCTAATGCTACTAAAACTACATTTCCGAGGTGAAACCGGCGACTTCTCTGCCAATCGCCTAAATTCCTAACATTAGCATCTTAACAACCCCTAGGTAGAATCACTAACTAGCAAGACTAATATGTGTTTAGAATAAACTTAATTGCCTGCTGCCTGTTAAAGATAAAAGAATAAAAGTCTGCTCCTTGCGTCTTGAAAAACTATTCACATAATATATTTATATAATAACGTACAATAGAAATAAAACTTTGACTCGATTGGTGAATTCGGATGTTGTTGGATAAATCGGCAATGTAATTCATCTGACGTCGGCCTGTAGGTTGGCTCGTTTATCTCTGTCAATCACTTTTTTACACCAGAATTTATAGTTTCTCAACTGATGTTTTCTCGCCACTTTTTCCAATACAAAGTCTGATATGTCAATATGAGTTTAAATTGTTAGTATAGTGTGTTTATTGGAAACATTTCTGATTTTTGTCTTAATAAAATAAATTACTTAAAACATTATTTAACTATGACTATAGCCTACCACCACAAATCCTTTACAAAAATAATAAACTGATAATTCTTCTCTGATAAACTTTCTCATATAGGTAAGCGAATGTAATTCTTATGGGAATAAATATATGTATTGCAAACCTAAATTATGAATTTCGTTAAAGTATCTTCAATGCGGTGTAAATTGTAAGTTTATCTAATGTTAGTTATGCTATCCATAAAATCCCCTAAATATCAATATTGTGAAATTTGGCGGACAACGAAGTGTTCTTTTATTAAAAGCTTTTATTTAACTTCACTCGTATGTATCTATGTATGTATGTATGTCCTGGAACCTTGCAATCAATATTTCACCCACTTCCACTGAAGCTATCGAGCTGAAATTCGGCACACATATTTGGTTCCGATGACAATGCACGAAAATAAAAAAAAAGTTATAAAAAGCTTTTCTTTAAAAAAAATTTTTAATAATTCAATTTTTTCATTAATTTTTATCAGCAAACCAGTATGCAGCACAACCCATCCACTGCCGCCCATGATACCCAGGACATAACGTGAAGGTAGGTACTGTACCTAATTAATAGAATTGATGGTATAGATTGAATTATAGCTAGCATTAAAAATGGAAATCATATAAACATAGTTGAACTTCACACTGTTAATTTCATTTAAATGGTTCAGAACAACCGAGGTGTCATAATGAAACTCGGTAAAAGTTAAATGCAGTAATATTTCTCTCATTACAACTTCGATTGGTTGGTAGCTCATCGATGAGTTGGCTCAAGTTTACCAACCAATTACTGTGGGGCGATATCTTATTTGCCGACGCCTTGACTATCCCGACAGGCTGTCGCAAATTGAGCTTGACTAACTAGTCAACTCTCAAGGCTCTCACTCAACTTTACTATTAGGTGACGCAGTTGCTGCCTGCTGTTCGCTCGGGGCAGTATGACGTCCTTCGATGGGAAAGTCCAACACTTCCCAAACTCTGTAGTAACCAAATCAGTTCGCACTTTACAGCAAAATCATTACATTTCATATGAGTTTCGCCGCTCTATATATATATATTAAAATTATTTGGTGCGCACTTAAGACATTCATTGGTTTTCAGTTACAGTAACGCACCATAGATAACCATAGATAACATTTCGAATGGAACTCCAATTAGGGTAATTTTAAATTATTTCTTATCTTCGTTAGGTAACATAATATTTGGTTAAATGTTTGCAGTTTTAAACAACTTCTCTATTAGTTTTAAATAGTTTGAATTTTCTTGTCTGCGTTATTAAAGAAATTTTAACCTTATCAAAATAAAAGATGGTATTAAATAACTTGTAACCACAGTATTATGGTAGACGATTTGCAGGATGTATACGCCGCTTAAGTGTTTTTCTTGAAATTGCTTTGCCCACACGTGCTTACTTTTCTGCTCTCTAGGGTTATCTCGAAAAGTAAAAATTGTAGGCGATTATAATACAAGAACATGTTTCGGATATTCTAACATCTAGGTACTTGAAAAATCGCTATATGTACCTACTTAGACAAAAATTTTTTCGAGAATATCCAGTTCCCCGAATGTATTTTAAAGTGGAATAATCTTTATTTTTTTTTCAAGGAAATAAAAACTGATTCTATCATTAATTGGTAGGAAATTCCGGAAAAATACTTGTTTTTAAATAAGCAGTAGGTACTAAATTTTATTGGTGTTGTGGAAAATCAGGAATGATTGAAGGACTAAGCTACAGTTGGATTCGAATCCTTTTGGTACTTATATAAAAATTCCGCGCAAATACTAAATAAATCTGCGAGGATTTTCGTAATAAAACAAAAAACAACACAACTCAAAACAGCGATTACAAAAACACGGTCCGATTGCTCCAGATTGTTCGAGATTGTTCGAAACACTTATTTTGGGCCGTTACTTCAAAGAACGGCTCGATTCCCCACGAACGCCGCATTATGCTAATGCGCTTTAATAAATTAAATAAAAGTCCAAAAGTAATTTAAAGTTCGATTCTCCCCAGGTGTTGCAAATAGGATTGACTAGAACACCGGTTTTAACTGATTCTAACCTGTAAATGCTACTTGCAGCGGACGCTGCTTTTTTTTTCAACTGCAAGTTTTTCATGATACAGTTAGGAAATGGAGCATACTAGCATGTTAAAATATGGAGCACTTTTACATTTTTGTGGACGGTAACGTCGACCGCGTGCGTCAGTGCACTGACTAGGCGTTAATTCCAACGTCAACAATAAAAACCATTTTGACCATTGCTTACTGGTATTTAACGCAATTGTGTTTATTTATGATCCTAAATATTTATATGTAGAAATTCAAACCACAAACCCAGGCAATAAAACATATCGGATTTTCGATAAAAATATTTGACTTATAATAAGTACCTACGTAACGTACGTTTTTTCGTAAATTTTTATGTCTTGTCTAATCAGTTCTAGATCTTTTGCCTCCAACATTACCTAAGTATGTGGTTTAACGAGGAATATCCCGATTTCAGTTGTTAGACATTTTAAATTAACATTAAATCCCTTATCATAAGCCCATGGGAGTGTCTAAAACACTAAGCCACACATTTTAACTAAGGTTTGTAGAGTTAGGGCGTGTGCTGGTTCAGATACTCGTATAAACAAGTACGCGAAATTCGCTGTGTGTACCGAAAAATATCGTGCGGTATTCGTATACATTGCCGCGGGTATTGCGAAACTAAACTACATACGAACATTGTAGCGGTGACAGCCCAGTGGCTATCGAACTCGCCTGTCACTCGAGCGGTCCGCGTTCAAAGCCAAGCGGCACGCACCAATGACTTTTATAAGTTATGTGCGTTTTAAGAAATTAAATATAATGTTAATAAAAGCTTTTAAAAAACAGTGAAGGACACATCGTGAGGAAACCTGCATGCCTTTCTCTTCTCTTCTCAGTTCATCATAATGTTCTCGAAGGCATGTGAAGTCTGTATATCCGCACTTGGCCAGCGTGGTGGACTAATGCCGAATCCCTCCCATTCTGAAAGGAGACCCGTGCCCAGCAGTGGGACAATGAAAGGGTTGTGACGATGAAACTACATACTGTTTTTGAACAGTAGGAATACTCCGTTATCGCTATCCACTGCGGCAGCGGATATTGCGTAGGTATAACTGAATATGACGTATATCTTAATAGGCCTTTTGCCTTTAGTGAAGAGGGTTGGGGACGGGGAAGGGACTGGAGAGAGCTTGACTTTCCATGAGATCTGATACTTGTATTGGAAATACCTACTGACTACACACTATAGTCAAAATCAAAGTCAAAGTCAAATAATTTATTTCGCCTCTAAGAAAGAACGAAAATTAACTCAAACAATACATATCAAATAATATAAACATTATTAGTGCCGTGTGGTTAGCGAGCAGACTGCTACTAAAACAATGTTGAATTTAAGAAACTTTTTGGAGAATTGGAAATTAAATCTTTGATGTTCTCATTTATATCGACCTTTACCGTATAATGGTCACTTTCCGCTGTGTAATTTTCGAATTATCGTCTGCGCCACAGTTTGAACGAACGTTAAAATTTAACGCTAATAAACTTTTAGTTATTATGGAGCAACGACCTATAAATATTGTTAAAGCCTTTCAGTTTATAAAGACTTCACAAGTAAATTAATTCTTATTTTATTTTAGCTGACTTAATAATTGAAATTTTAGTTTGGCTTAGCTAATTAAGTTCGGTGCCAAAAAATTGTATTACTACTACTGATTTGATTTTAAACCATTTTTACAGTGTTAGAATAGGTGTGGATAACTGTTTAGTAATAGTTTGATTACTATTAAATTTTTCCGCGAGCGAATATGCGGGCAAAAGCTAGTTGAACTCAGAGCAATGACATATTATAAATAAAGCATAGGTATGCCAAGTTTTTCATCATTCTAGACCTACTCACAATGGTTTTTTTCGTCTATAGTAAGTACTTATCTTAATTCTAGATACTAAAGTGCAATAGGTAGGAAAAACTTTAAATTGTTTTCTCAGAAATTACCGTTGCACTGTTTGTCTACAAAGTTCCTAATATTGGAATGCTTCATTCTTCCACGGGACATAGGAATTTAAAAATTAAATCAAACTTGATAATTTAGGTAGTGCACTAGACACAAATTTGCTAGATCAAAACCACGCCGAAGCCTTAGACAGAAAATAATAATATGTATCTCCTATCTCTATGAACATGTATAATAATGTACAGTACTCCCAAATTAATAATGCGCATAGAAATCTTCGTCACTGTTCGGCAACGGTCGTATTCCCCGAGCGTCGGAAGACGATATGTATATAGAGTGGTTAAGTGCATTTTTTCATGCATAATGCATTCATCACCTTTGAAAACAAAACCAAGAAGGGTGTGTAATAGCAGCTCTATGTAATTCCACACAGATAGAACACGTGCAGTCACCACCAATATATAAAGACGACTGACGGACCTTTGACTGACCGGCGACAGCCGCCGACCGCACGAATTTGTTTTTAATTATTTCACATGATTTGACATATGACATTGACTCCTGTTTCTTTCGAACAAGGTGCAAAATGCAAGTGCATTGTTTAGGGCTTTCTCCGATTCAATGATTCGGGTGTTTCCGGGAATACGACAATTAGCGAAGATTTGCATGTGCATTATTAATTTGGGAGTACTGTAAGTACTGTTCTCATAAATTGGGTATCCATTGTTGAATACACCTAACTTGGTATAAGTACAAAAGCTGAACAGTGGTTATCTAAATTGCTTTATCGCGGTCCCGGCAGAACTATTGTTGTGGTCGAAGCCGAATACCGTTGGTCAGACAATCAACAAAATGACCTACAAGTATATAGACAATACACATAGACAATAGCTTCGATAATATGTATTCGTAGATATCGTATGAATTCAGTCAACGATTACAATGAATTCAGTTCACTATGTCGGTCATGTCGGTGGTACAAAATGAAAGCATGATACATAGTATCATCACGGACTACACGCTACTCTATGGTATCATAACATAGCATAGCATACTGACAATACGAGTAAATACATGAATATGAATATCTCCTGCACCTAGTTATAGCATTTGCGTTATTTATTAAAAAAATTATTCTCATTCTTATTCATATTAAATTCAGTTTCATCAAAGTATCGATTTAAGTTAAAAAACCGCATCAAAATCGGTTCATTCGTTTAGGAGCTGCGATGCCACAGACTTAAAGAGACACACAAACAAACACGTCAAACTTAAAATATCCCTCGTTTTGCGTCGGGGGTTAAAACCAAACAGTACTAAACTACACTAACTTAAGTTTCCAAATAATTCTTAGTCTTTATGACCAGGAAAATGAATTTAGCGAACTAAGAGAGAGGTCTTGAGAAAATTAATTCAACCCTGTAAACAATTCGGTAGAGCGGCAAACAGTTCAGGTTGATTCAATTAAATTTGCCCAACAAACCACTGAAAATATACTGGATTTATCCCATCTCCTCTTCATAAATATTACATAAATAGAATAATAGAAGATAGAAATAGTAAAAACTCTAAAAAAAATAGTATTTTAAGGAAAGAGCAAATAAAAGTCAAAGAAAATTTGGTTAATTATTTATTTTTACACAAATGTATATTTTTTTGCAATTCTTGAATAGGAATTGTGATCTTGAATAGTGATGGAGCTTGATAGAAATGGAGGATTTATAAAATACAGTATTTTGCGTATATTTCTATATAAATACAGTGACCAGACTACATATTACGAGTAACCCACTATAAAGTTAATCTTCTAATATATACAATTTCCATGTCACAATGTTTGTTGCATTACTCCTCCGAAACGGCTTTACCGATTTTTACCAAATTTTATATGCGTATTCAGTAGGTCTGAGAATCGACTAACATCTATTTTTCATCCCCCAAATTTTTTATTTTTTTGACGAAATTTTTTGTTTTTATTTTTTTATGATACAGCATTAAAAAATACATACAACCCTGAATTTTCAACCACACACACAAATATTCACTAAAAATTATCTATATGGCAAAACAACGTTTGCTGGGTCAGCTAGTATAATATATATTAATATAGGTAGCAAACATAGAGCAGTGTATTGCAAGCAAACTCAACGGCCAAGACATCATCATCACGATCATCACAACCTAAGACATCAGTAATTATTTATCTGTAAAATATAATATTCTTTTTATTCTCCCGGGCACCCTCAGCTCGGTAACTGTCCCGGCCAAGATAATTGACATACCTACTAGCTGACCTACGTTATTTTAACTGTGGAATAGTTCGGTACAAACCAAATTACCATTTCATTAATAATAATTATATATTATACCTAATTATATCACTACTTCATTTTATATTGATTTATATTCTGTTGTAATATGATTAAATGATGTCAGTTTAGGAAAGGCCCATTATTTTTTAAGTACATACATACACCTTAAGCTTTCCCCGGAACAAATAGGTACTTAATTTTTCAAGAAGTTAACTCTTATTGTTGTTGAAGCCATAAATAGGTTTCATAATGTGATTCAGCAATTCGGCTAAAATTTACTCACATGCTATTATAGTGAATAAAATTGAAGGGAGAACAATCCATAAATAAAATTTAACTGGCAAAAACTTCTCAACAAGGGTCATCCTGAAAATCAGCGGCTGATGGCTTGCCATTCTCTGAGGTTGTCCACGGTTCGTCACATTTCGTCAGCGTTATGAATACTTTTATTATTGTTTACGTTAGGTTTTTATTTACATCGCTTGTAATGGATATGATGTCGAACTAAGGTATAATTGCATGATATTAAACAAGAAAACCAATATTTTGACGACTCCGTTGTGCGGTGGTCACTCACCATTATTGACTAAAGCCTGAGCGCCGACCCGGTGGTCCCGCCTAGCCAGGTGGTACTGCCCCGGGCGAACTCTATAGGCTCTACCACCTACAAGTTTCATTAATAAGTTCAAAGAATCCGGTACGTATTCCATTACTCAATTACAGCACACAATAGCAAAAAAATCAACAAATAAAAGACCAATAGCGTTTAGGTATCTGAACAAAATAATATGTATTTTTCTTATCGCGTAAAATGTTTGCATGCGAGCTTTACAAGTGACACGTATTATTTCTGTCGCAATAAATTTTTCACGTTAAATTAAGTACGAAATAAATACATATCGACTTCGATCATGCCTCAATATAAATACAAGGTAGAACTTATCAACTTCTTGTGTTGAACATTATTATAAGGTCGTAGAGCCTATAGGGAACCAAATAGGTTTTATATGAAACCTAATTGGTTCCATATAGAGTTCGCCCGGGGCAGTACCACCGCCCGCCACGGTACCTAGTACCATTTCTGCCGTGTAATAATTGTTTTTAAAGCAATTATGTTCCGGTTGAAAGGGTGTGGTTTCCGATTACACTTCTTCAGAGGCGACCATCTTAGTCCTCAAGGGTAGCAATACATCTGTGACTGACTTAGAACGAGACTCCTACTAACAAGTACTAATTGGGCTATTACTAACACCAACTAACAGGACTAACTATCACTAACAGACCCCAGTCCTCATACCTACTAACGAACTGATTAACTAATAATGTTCTAATTAACTCTCTCAACTAATTGGACTAACCATCCCAGTCCCTAATTGAGTCTTGTTCAAATTCAGTCACAGTTGTCATGGGCGGCAGCAGATGGGCGGTGCTGCAAGCTTGTCTGCTATCTTTTATCCATAAAAAAAATCATCATGCAAGGTAGCGTCCATAGCCCAATGGCTCGCGTCGTTTCAATGTGATCGACAGAGTTAAGCAACGACGGGCGCATTCGGTTTGTGTATGGGTGACCACTAGTGATAAAATTTCATGGGCGCTTTCATGCTTCGGAGGACAGGTTAAGCCGTCGGTCCCGGTTGTTTTCAATGGTGAAAACAGTCGCTAAGCCTTGTCGAAGACCTTCGGGTTGCATGAGAACATTCGACACTGGGTTCCAATCCGTAGTGGAGTATGCTCTATTCCTTCCGCAGATTTGTCTGTGGGGTGACCCGTGCCCAGCAGTGGGACGTCTATGGGTTGTAGGGAGATGAGAATACTGAGTCGGCTGGGGGCCTAGACAAGTGGCAAAAACGCTAGTAGAATAGATTAACAAATGTATGGGATGGACATTCGCTATCGACTAATTAGTCGTAAGCGAATGTCAATCCCATACATTTGTTAATCTTTTCTATTTCTATTCTACTAGCGTTTTGCCACTTGTCTAGGCCCCCTGATCTCTTTTCGAAATGAGAAGGATCTGACCGTTCCTGACGTTGGCAAATTACGGTTTATTCTATGTGTGTGTGTGTTGTTTGTATTATCTATCCTATGGCTATCCCACCAATCAATGCACAAAATGATGTCTCACATTGATACAATTTCAAACGCGGCTATGCGCATACCGCGAATTCCCCTCGCAACTTATTACAAATACTCTGGAAAGACCAAATACATTACATTACATCTCATGATTTCGTATTTAAAAAAATTAATAGCTCTTAAAATAACTTTACGACAGCGTTCATAGATTAGGCTTCACAAACGGTGAATTACTGTGGATTTATAGTGATCCTAAATTCGAGTGACTCCGTTTACACTCTAAGGGCTACATAAAACCTGACTTTATTACTGTTTTACTGAGCAACACATCTGATATAATGCCATATTACGTGTATAAGCTTAAGTTGCCATCGTAAAATCCGATCATGATATTATTCTCGTCTTTACGGCGTCATCTTATTTTCATTAAAATTAATACAAAATTTTATCATTTATTTTGAACCAAAATACCGCCCCCCCCTCGTCCTATCGATATTAAAGGAATTTTTACCCCTGGAACTTCCCAAAACCTAAAGACAAAATGTAACTAACTGTTACTAACTATCCAAAAGCCGAATTCCCTCACGCAAGGTGACAACATCGCTGTGATTTCACAGCAATGTTAGGAGGTAGAGTTCAGTTCAGTCACTGGTTATATCTATATTAATAATAGATAATAATAAATAGCAGCAGTGACAGCCCAGCGGCTATCGAACTCGCCTCTCACTCGAGCGGTCCGGGTTCAAACCCCAGTGGCACGCACCAATGACTTTTCTAAGTTATGTGCGTTTTAAGAAATTAAATGACACTTGCTATAACGGTGAAGGACACATCGTGAGGAAACCTGCATGCGTGAGAGTTCATCATAACGTTCTCGAAGGTATGTGAAGTCTGCCAATCCGCACTTGGCCAGCGTGGTGGACTAAGGCCTAATCCCTCCCATTCTGAGAGGAGACCCGTGCCCAACAGTGGGACGTCTATGGGTCGCAGCGAATAATAAATATCATCGGCATTCTCACACACGGCCGTCTGACCCCAAACTAGGCATAGTCTGAATATGGGTATCATAGACTGATAAACATGCATAGATATTTTTAAATACATACTTAATTGATAATATTAACATCCAAATACAGAACAAACAAGTGTTCGTTACACGAATGTTTGTCCAGAGTTGGATTCGAACCCACTACCCCTGGTGTAGCAGGCAGGGTCACTACCGATTGTGCCAACGGGCCCTACAATTTAAACCATGTTTTAATTTTTAAAAACTTTAAGGAGAAACTACACATGCTAAGGTTGGTTGCTAGTACTTGTTAAATTATATTTATTGAGGTATAAAGTAACATTGCAACTTGCAAGGTGTAAATCCACTGTCAAAATACAAAACAAAAGAAAACAAACACAATGGTCAGGTCACAGCATAAAGTGACGCCGATCTCCCTGTGGGCATAAACCCGAGTAACGACGGGGAATACCAATAGAGCAGCCATGCCCCGGTATTTCATAATAAACGCGCAGAAACTTTGCTTGGCTTTATGTTCGAATTTTGTTTCCAGAATACCAACTAATTTAATAAGCATAGTTCTACATGAGGGTAGTACCGCATAATATCCTTACTTCGGGATTGAGTATTTAGTTACTCTTTTATGGCAGCCTTTAGATAGTTTAAGCTATGTTTTAACTTTGTCACCTTTACGTTATGAAATTTTGCCTGGTGAACTCTGGATCTATTTAATATAGGTAGGTAGGTACTTAACAAAGGGTCTGTCTAGCATTGCGAAGTTAGCAAAAACCGAAGTAGAGAGAGAGATTTAAATCAAAAAAAGTAGCCAATCGCAATATTATAGTTTACAAACTGTGTTCTTTTCTTTACATATACACCTGATGTTTGAACATACGCCTATGTTGTTTACTTATTATTTGTTTATTAATTTTTTAGTTTCACATACGTTCTCTTGACATGTGCAATTGCTAAACATTTAAGACTTTAAGTACCTATTAACACTTATTAAATTATGTTTCATATTTATTAGACTGTAAATATTGTAATGCTAATTAAAAATGAGTTTAACACATTTATAATTAGCATTACTTTGTATAACAAGATAGAAATCGCGTACACAATTTGAATATTGCAATTGCAAGATCGCAATTAATTAATTGGTAATATAAGTATGTTTACCTAGATGTTCGTAAGGGTGAGGATATGCCTTAATCCAAAAGGGTATCCGAATCCATTTTGTACCCTATTATGGGGCTGATTCCATAAGAAAGTTTATTCGCTAAGTCTGTGCAAACTGGACCGAAATTGGATTGGCAAGTACCTAACGCTGTTTGTTAACAAATAGTTTTGCGTCCTTGTAACATGTCGTTAATACGTAGGTAAATGATGTCAATCTCTGGACTTTAGGCCTGCTACGAAGCGAATGCTTGTTAATGTTGGTACCTTTTGATGGGACGGGAGAGTTAAGTCGCGATCTTCATTTAAAAAAATACCTAAGCGAGATTTTTCACTTTGAGTTATCTTACTATAGTCTCTTAGGTTAACATTTACTGCTGAATAAACAGCTGCTCTTTCTATTGGTAGACGGAAGATAAACGAAGGTCGAGGCGCGTTGAAGTATACGAATAACGTTTTCGCGAACTGCCGTAAAATAGCGCTGATGTGCGATAATCCGCCCTTAATTAAAAAGCACGAGCTCGGATACAGAGCCGGTAAGTCCATAATCCTAACACCGTGGTACGTGCGAGGTGAGTTACTCACATCATGACGGTTTTCATAATAGCACCTAGCGGGGAGGCCGGAATCCGAGCTATTCCGAAATGGGTAACATGTGCGATGTAACGCCGTCCTATAGCTCGTCTTAATAAAGTCGCCTACCTCCCATTAACGTGTTTATGTGCAAACCGTTAAGTTTTACGGTTCGACTACGCACTGCCTTCGCTAGGTTGCGGATTACGCTCGCGCATCAACTGACTTTACTAGTTCAGGTAAATAAAGCTACCTCGCGTTATTTTCTACGATGCGTACCACAGTTTTTTATTCACTTTCGGGAAAATTATCGTAAAATCCAATTTTATTTATTTTAATATTTATGTACACAATTACACGAAATAGTAATAATTTAAACAGAAGATAAAAACAGAAACCTTATATTTTGAAGTTATTATTTCCTAATCATGAAAGCAACGTTAGGTTAGGTATAGGTTTATGAAAAAGATTCTAATATTTAATATAAGATTGTAAATGTTGTTAAAATAGTTTATTTTTGTTTAGGACCTTTCCAGATCAGCAAATGTGAACTCTGATATTGTCGTCTTCAATTAAATATATGTTTTCATTCCATGGATGAGGCTGTAAAAGGATTGAAGGAACGGTTTACTCCATTCACTGTCCTACTACATTAGGTACTACTCCTCTTTAAGACATAGAGGAAGGCGGTACATATTTCGTATAGTAGGTATAATTCCGTTTTGAATACATAAGAATATAATACCGGATTGGATAGCAGACATAGGTGGTGCAAGTCGAAGGTGTTAAGAGGCCATGTGAAAAATGTACCTAATGACTAACTGATTAAGCGATTTTTGAGTTGAACCAAGACGCCTCAAACCTCAAACATTTCGTAACAGTACAAGGCATTTGACGAACTCACGGCTTTTTTTTACACAACGTCAATCAATTTTTTACTTATTAAATTATATTATTCTTAAAGTAGGTACCTACCTTACCTATATATTAAATAAATAATATCTTACAACTTCTAATTTTACATTTCAATAACGATAATCTATTATGTGAATATACAAGGGTGTGGTGGATATAAATTTTAGCTCAGTCACACGCAGGGTCATAAACTACGAACATCCTTTGATTTCTGAACACTACGACCGGAATCCTTATCTAAATAGGAGCACTCAAAGAGACCTCGTACCATTCAAACAATAGCAGGCCCTTCGGTGTCGCTGTTACTGTTATTTAATAGACCGTGGTGTACATTATCAGCAGTGTTAGTGTCGCACTTAAGCTCCTTTGTACGGAACTGCGAACTATTAATTATAAAACCTAACAACTCCCTGCAATTCATCGGATCTAAAGTGTAGGTATTAACACTTAAATAGAGTACCTACGTAACTCTAAAATTATGCTCTGAACTGAACATACAGCATGATTTAGGGTAAGACCTGCGATGATGAATGAATGGAATAGCCAAAATTAAGGGTGGTAACATGGTGTTAATGACATTATTTTTATTGTATTATGATAATGTAATGACTTTTTGTTTTCATTTCCAATTGAATTTCTATATAATTCTATATAATATTTTGCCATTGATCGATTTCATAACAATTTCTTTTTTTTGTATTTACATATTTTTATATTCATTACTTATATTTTTGGTGAATTGACTTTCTGTGCTTTTTTAATTTGACATTCTTTTGCTATTCTTTTTCTTTTTATCGTGTTATTTTTCATGCTCAATAATTATTTAATGATATTGAAATTATGATATTACTTAAGTAAATAAATTGTATATACATATATATAATAACAGGGAAAGACTGATACTTTTAAGTATGTATCTCTTGAAGTAAGTACACAGAATCACCGTTATAATTATCTACGTTATCTAACAGAGTTGATGTTGTTTGTTTAGCCGACTTTTTTTATACCTACCTTAGGTTACTACTATTATGTATACCAATGCATTCTCAAAATGCAACCTAGTCAATCTAACCCAAAGCTTTTGCTACAGTCCTTTTAATGTTTACCAAATGCATCGGGTGGAGCGATAGATCGCTGAAAGATCCGATTCTCACTTTTGCAGCGGATTAAAAGAAAACGTTGCACAAAGGAGATTACAGAGGGCCCCTTTTTCTGCGCCCAGCTTTTTCCAGTGAATTGTACTGCAAAATCGCCTGGCTCTCATCGTTTTCGTTGTGTAAGATTTAGCATTACATTACCCTATAAATAATATAGTAATTATTCATCATCAGATAGGTACTTTAAGGATTTTGCAGGCTGCTTTCGTTCTAGACGGCTCGTACAAAATACAATCAAGTATCTGATAAGGTTTTTTTTTTGTTTTTAATTAATGGTGAAAAAATGAACTTTGATAACTCGACTGTTTTCCTTAGAATCACCACTGATTCGAAGTTGCGGCCATATCTGCCGACTGGCGGGTAAATTAAGTTCTGCAGCTTACGCGGTTAAAAGGATACACTGTATAAAGGATGTTGATATCTCTAGAATAGTCCATTTCATTTCCAGTTATACTTTCACAGTGTAATATCCTGTGGGATTATACTCCGGGGTAGGTAATGCTAATATTATTTTTGTTTTGCAGAAAAGGGCTAACCGGCCCGCACCTGTGATTGCTCGCAGGGCGAGATGTACTATGTATATTTATAAATCTGTCTTAATCTGTGGGCGAGATGTTGGCTTTGGAATACTTTGGATCCGCTTGCTATAGTGCAAGCATTATAACAGTCTTTGTTAAGGTAGTAATAATACGGAATAGAAAGGAAGAGCGGGATAGGTACATACACAATTCACTAGGAAGTAGGAGTGACAAACCTCGAGAAACATTTTTTGTCCTGGTCAGTCTCACATATTTTTGTTGGCCACACTTGTTATCTGACATTAAAACTGTGGCCAAATATTTTTGTGATCTTGAAGAAATTCGAATTAGCAAACAAAAACTGTGTGATAATGTCGTGATTACTTTTTTAATGTATAGAGATATATGTGTTTTAGGTTGTAAAGCCGAAGTGAACGTAAATGCAAAAACTCAAGGACGAAAATACTTACACGACTGAACAATGTACAAAAATCACTAATTGATACTTAAAAATCATCCTTGCCTCTATAAGTAGGCAGAAAACTAATTTCTTTGGGTATAAAATAGTTAATGTCAAAGAGTATATAAACACTACGTTAATGTTAATGTGTCGAAAATTTTACACTGTCAAATGCAGGCAGGATGACTCCATTTGCCTTGGATAGAAATATGTCTTTTTGCTTTTAAATCCTTGTCCTTCACCTATCAATCAATTTGACAAATTAAAATGTCATTCAAGATTCAAACAAACAAAATATTTTTGGCATTCTGAATCTGATGAATCTGAACACAGATTACTATATTAGTAGCTAGATTCTGAAAAAATACTTCATTATCATTACAAGGTTTTAATTAAATTTAGGTACATGGGTACTGAATAATTAAAAGTAAGAGATCTAAGTTTGGACCAAATCTTACAATTAACAATGAAGATATCAGAGGTACTACCACAATCATGTGTTTCATTTGCATTTTCTTTAAAGTTATCGATACCTATGCTTTTTTCTGATTATCATTAGATCAGGCCTCCTCTGTTTTAAATGCCGTGGCCTGGTTAGTACAACCGGCTCGTAAAAATTGTCGCTGCTTTATATAGCTTCGCTTGTTATTCTTTAATTCAAATTATTTATTTTTAGCTTCCAGGTGACGAAGAATCGGGGCTTACTTGCCGAACATACGTTTTTCAAAATGAAAGCCACACATTAGGAAATGCATTGAAATGTATTATATCCAGATAGTAAGTATAACTGGATAGAAGTTTTACTACATATTTTTTTCATGAAAAAAGTTAACTTGTTTATCCTTTCGAACTGATAAGATTTATCAGTCATCATTTATATTACACATTCTCTTGACTATATAATAAAGTGGAGTTAATAAATGATGATGGTAAGATTGATGGAAAGGAAACATTATGTAGTCTATTAATTTTGACTCCTACAGACTTCAAAAAAAGGAATTTAGGGAAAGAAGTATTTTTTTATGTATGTACAGTGATAACTATTTGATGATTCTTTTTGTGTTTAATGAGAACTTGAAATTCCCTGTAGCCTATGGATAAAATTACCAGCTTGATGTTATGTTTTGTAAGAATAATAAATGAATGCTCAGGTACAATATTTTTTTGTTTTCAGTGAAGATGTACAATTCTGTGGCTACACAGTACCACACCCTGCTGAATCAAAAATGCACTTTAGAATACAAACAAGTAAAACACCAGCTTTAGAAATATTAAAACGAGGTCTAAAAGATCTGCAATTTGTTTGTGATCACACCATAGGAACATTTGAAAAAGAAGTAAAGGAATTTAATAAAACATAAATGATATTTGTTTAATTCAATTTGCAATCTACAATTGCTTATCATTTCACATAGTAGGACATGGGTCTCCCCAGACAGCTGTATTGCATAAGGTCAAGAGCATATTCATGTGATAAACTTCATCTTGAAGTTTAATCTTTGCAAGTTAAATGTTTATTATTATTTGACAGGGGTATGAGTTCAGCCCAGAGTGTAATATATTTCAGCCCCTAAGCCGCTGCGACAAAAAATTAATACACAATTAGAACATTTGAAAGAAAGGACCGACTTAATAATGCTTAATAATTGACACACTGGCTGTGGTGCAACATATTCATTATTATTCATGTTGTACCACAGCCAGCCATTTTCATATTCATGTCATGTCAGTCATTTCTGCAGTCATATCGAATGAGTACTGGACCCCCGCAGCTTTGCTCGCGTATAATTAGACCCATTATCGACATCTGCCCGCATTCAGGTTGCCTACTTGACTTCAAAAACGGCAGTTTCATAATATCTGCACCACCGTTTTACCCCCTTAGAGGATGAATTTTCAAAAATCCTTTCTTAGTGCTCCCCTACATTATAAAAGGAACCCCTGTGCAAAATTTCAAGTTTCTAACCCTAGTTTAGGCCCAGCATTGATATGTCGGTCAATCAGTCAGTCAGATTTTTAAGCTTTTATTTAACTTCACTCGTATGTATTTAGGTATGTTATTAATTATGATAACATGGTCTGATTCATTATCATACATCAGTCACTTCTGTGCTTTGTTTGAATTGAGTTTTACAACAAGAAATAACAATACCAATTAGCTGATTGATTTACAATAGGATCTATAGGTTTTGATCAAAAATATGACCATCAAGACAACCTACCATACCAGGATAATATGACTACAGAGAAAAGTCTCCATCAATAAACTAATGGAAGTGGAAGTTGCACTTTGTCGTATTATAGCAAAATCAAATATGTTAGTGTTTGTTTAGTGTTAAGTATGTACCTTAGTATGTAATTATTTGTGATTTAAGTTTCATTAGTTAATCCAGCTAATATAGAATGCATAGAATGTTGGATTGCAAATCTAGAATTAGGTACGAAGTATGTACAACTAACAATCTAAATTATAAAATATAATAGAACTAAAGACAAAATACACATATATAAGCATTTAAAAACCAAACAAGGAAACAGAAATTATTGTTTATTTCAAAATTTTAAGCTTTGAACTCAGAGTATGGTGACTTGGTCAGTGGGATATCTCTCCACAAGTCAGGAGTCAAGTAGGCATAAGTTTTAGCAATGGCTGCATATGTAGCCTTTGCAAAGTTGCCAAGTGTTCCAGTGGAACCACGTGCTGAAGTGTAGCAATCTTGTACTCCAGCCATCTGAAGAAGTTTCTTCGGAACAGGGGCAGACACAATGCCGGTACCACGGGGAGCTGGGATCAGTCTCACGGTGACTGAACCGCACTTGCCCGTGACCTGAAATTAAAATTTAATACAAATTAGCATTTATGAAATTAATATTCATGTTCTTCACTAACGGGATAAATAATCAGACGCATCGGAGCTTCATTGGACTAGCCTCAAGAGGATACCACGAATGAATTGATTGAATAGTTATCATCATAAAAATTGAATGTTAAATGTTTAAATCAAGCAAAGGAAGTTAAGTTACCTTGCAAGGAACAGTATGGGGTTTGCCGATCTTGTTACCCCAGTAGCCTCTACGAACAGGAAGCACAGAGAGCTTGGCGAGGATGATAGCGCCTCTGATGGCAGTAGCCACTTCCTTGCTGCACTTGACGCCCAGCCCGATGTGGCCGTTGTTGTCTCCGATAGCCACGAAGGCCTTGAAGCGAGTACGCTGACCGGCGCGAGTCTGTTTCTGCACGGGCATGATCTTCAGCACTTCATCGTTGAGGGAAGCGCCCAGGAAGAAGTCGATGATTTCGAACTCCTTGATGGGTAGGGAGAACAAGTAGATGCTCTCCAGCTTGTCTATCTTTCCCTCACGCACGAGACGCCCGAGCTTGGTGACGGGCACCCATTCCTTTTGGTCTTCCTTGCCGCGTCCCCTGCCACGCCCGCGACCGCGGCCGCGGCCACGTGGGCCTCCCCGACCCCTGTCACCCCCTCGAGAACCAAAGCCACCGCGGAAACCGCCACGTCCACCGGCAGGAGCTGCGTCCGCCATTCTGTAAGCACATTGAAAATTATTTAACACCCATCATATAAGTGTCCCAAAGGAAAATAAGTCAAATAAAATCAGACACGACAAGGCCATCACTGCGCGAATAGCACTATGGTAGATACCACGAATGAATTAGTTGAAGAAAATTTTCATCATATTGTACCACGTGTGGTTAGACATAACCTTTCAAATTCTCAAAACTCAATTTACACTTTCTTGCAATATTAACTTATAAATTGATATAATGTGGAAATGAAATTGGTAATTTGAGTTGAGTATTATTCTATAACTTGAAACATTAATTAATAAAATTTCAACTTACGTAGATTCGTGAGCACGAAGAGACGGTCAAAATTAAAATGGCCGCATTCGACGAGCCGCCGAGGGATGACTTGATCAATCAATCAAGCCATCGAAATCGATTCCAATTTCTATTCGATTTTAATAAAATCGATATATGTGTGAATAAGCGAGCAAAGTTGAAGATATAAAATAATCGGTGTCATCATCTGTTCAAGAACGTGCAGTTCGTAGAAGCAACACTGTTGCCGTTTGTTGTGTGTCAACGTACTAAATACGACTTTTTGAAAGGTGTTGCTTTTGTATCCACAGCTGATGGAATCCATCATTCAGCAAAGTTGTTTCTATAATAGTTCATACAACTTTTCACCTCTACCAGCGAGAAATGTTTCATAATTATGAAGAAAATCAATTGATAAGAATCATGAATCAATTTGTAACCTAAATAATATACTCGTAGCAAACAGTTATAATAAAATTAACATATCATCACGCCTGTATTTCCCCGAAGGGAAAGGTCCCATGTGAGGTGAGCTTATTTCCATTAACCGGGCACAAATCCAGACTCCAAGCTGCTACCAGGCATTTCAAGTTAGAAAAACCCAATAGTTGGTGCCCAACCCGAGGATCGAACCCAGCACCTCTAGCTCTAACTAGTCGCACTTCCGACGATTAGACCAATGAGGCAGTCCTTTTTGCAATACCTTTTCAAAGCCGGTTCTACGTGTCTCATTATTTAACATTTATAATTCGCATTGGTATCTGGACATGAACCAAGAATTTAATTCAAGACTAGTTCCTCAAATGGCAACAGTGTTGCTATGTACAAAGTTGCAGAATGTTAACCAGATGTAAATGCACCTGGAGATATTTTTCTTACCTCACAATTTATTTTTTGTAAATTTTATTTATAACAGAACTTCGTAAATCGATTAAAAACTCACCGACCAAAATCGATTTACATTATGTAAAATCTATCAATGCTGCTTCACCTCTATGGTCTCTTTTTTTTTTGAAGCAACGCGAGTGAACAAGCGCATTCATAAATTTTCGCATTCTTTGTGCGCTGTTATAGTTTTCACTGGCAACGGAACGAGCGAGATTTCTTTGATAGATAAAATTATATCGTCAATGCTTCAATTTAACTCAAGTACAGTCGCATAGTTTTTAAAGTTCAATGTAAAAGCTAGACGAGTTGAACTTGAGTTGTTTATAACGCTGTATAATCGTAAAAGCTGTAGTACGAGGCCTGTGCTATGGGTAGCGGACACACACGAAACCAAGCATAAATATTTGTCTGCAAATAAAATACTTGCCCCTCAAAAATGTGTTTTCTGCATGTTTTTCGATAATATTGTCTGTCCGAGACTCCAGGCTTTACGTAAAAACACGTAGGGGATGTACCTTGACGAAGTTATTACGTACGTACATTAGGCTAGACTTTAGGTTAAGTATTCCCGAAAATTATACAGGTACCATGGATATGTTAAAATATTTTAAAACTTCAATTGATTTCGCTGCGACCCATACACGTCCCACTGTTGGGCACGGGTCTCCTCTCAGAATGGGAGGGATTAGGCCTTAGTCCACCACGCTGGCCAAGTGCGGATTGGCAGACTTCACATACCTTCGAGAACATTACGAAGAACTCTCAGGCATGCAGGTTTCCTCACGATGTGTCCTTCACCGTTATAGCAAGTGACATTTAATTTCTTAAATCGCACATAACTTAAAAAGTCATTGGTGCGTGCCGCTGGGGTTTGAACCCGGACCGCTCGAGTGAGGGGCGAGTTCGATAGCCACTGGGCTGTCACCGCTTTTTTATTGCAATTGATTTAATTCAAATGAAAAAAAAAACGGTTGCTTTGTAAATAATTTATTCGAGTTTATATGAAAGTATACATAAAATATAGTTTCCCTGTGGATCCACTGGGTAGCTTGTAATGTTCATGAGAATAATAGGTAGGAACACTACACTAAAACAGGCTGCCACAATGTATATAAGCCACGCGAGCTTAGCTGTGGGCGTCCTCTAATAATTCTATAAAATGTTCCATGTAGATAAACAAATTATTGTTACCTGGAATAATTTATCTTTTTAAGAAACGTCATTTCTACTCAAAGGGAAAGACGTTTCTTACGGTTATTCGTAAAAGATGATGTTTAACATATTATAAACTCTTCACATTTTTTTTATTAACGTTATGTAAATACAATAAATTAATGCGTTACTACGAACAAATAACTTCAACAACTTTGTATGTATGCAATGTTTTATCCTGTACTACAAACGGAAATGGTACTCCATCCATTCCATGGCATGCCGCGCCGTATTCTCCATCTTTCCTGAGAGCTACCACTGCTCCCATGAAGTCTGTATAATGGGATGCTATCCTCTGAACAGCCGTCCTGGCTGCCTCTGTTGGAGAAGCGCCGCGGCGCATTTCTTCAACAGCAAGAAAACTATTAACAAAATAATCGGATGAGAACTTTAAAACTACCTTAAAAAGAAAAAAAATCTTACTTCAAAACCATGCAATAATAGTAATATGTCCCTCCATATAATAATATGGATTTACGTGCCCTCCAAAGCTCGGTAGCGTCTATGAAATTTTGCCACTTTTGGTCACCCATATTGGAGTCTGGATTTATGCCTGGAATAATTGCCATATAACAGGCACAAATCCAAACCCCAAGTTACTACTAGGAATTTCAAGATAGAAAAACCTAATAATGACCGACTCAGGGATTGAACCCAGGACCTTTAGTTTAGAAGTCGCGCATGCGACTACTAGACCAATAAAGCAGACCTTTTCGAGTATTTTTTGTAAGCCTGTCCTACTTGTCTCATAGTTAATATTGTATTTTAAATGAGTACCTGGGCAAGAAACGAAGCATAACATCTCCATCACCCGTTGCCGTGGCTGCACCAACTGAATTATCAGCATATGCACCTGATCCTGGTATCGGCGAGTCTCCTACCCTCCTGCACAAAAGAATCATTTCATTTCATTAGTACTTACAAGTACTACTATTATTACTTGTCAGTAATACTTTGGCGGCTTACTTAGTGCTCGTTTATCGACAAAAGTGACAAAGCTGCAGCACACGTCGCGCAGTCGTGGACTGAAGAGTGGGCGGCGCACGCGTCGACACACGCGAGTAGGAATATGTTCGCGGCGACAAAACTATATATATTACATATATGTTTTCATTTGCACTTGAAATTGACGAAATTATTGAGAGATACTCATGCCACGGGCTACTATTGGTCATTACTCTATGCTCATACTTATATTTTATCAGGGAGGATCTAAAATGTTGAGATATACTTAATTTTTTCTTTACCCGGGAATTTTAAATTTTGCACCATTTGTTGATGTCCCTGCAGCAATGTCTCCATTCTTGTCTATAGCCACCATACCAATAGTGTCATGGTTAAGCCTGTCTATTCTTCTCTGTTTAAGTAGCTTATCTTTGTATTCCACTATCGATTTTCTGTACGGCCCACAAGATGTAGTTGGATCTGGTGTAACATCCTAAGATTAGATTAGAAATTACAGATTAGATTAGATAAAATATCTTAATAAATTATCTTAGCTATTTACAATGCTTCACAGATAAAATCAATATCTTTTTGATAAACAAAGTAAAGAAGAATTATATATTGTTAAATATGAGGATTGCATATGGGGCACCAACAGAGACAGGTGCCCCAACAGGGTCTTTCAACTATTATCTGATTATAAAAACGACTGACAGCATAATATCACACAATTTTTTCACTACATAGGATAAAATCCTTTAAATATTTGTTGGATTTGTTCATTTTTCTATAATTTTGTGAACAAATACTCCCATGAATCGATCCTCTTACATTGTAGCAAGTAACAAATAAACCTGTGTAATCACTTAACATACTTGTACTTGTACTAAAAATAAGCAGAACAGATTGTTGAACAAAATTAATATTTTACCAGCCAGAAATTTGGTTGACAGTGATCCTCATTGTGCCATTTCTTCCACAATTCCTTGGATGTCTGTGTTGTAAGAGACTCTTCATGGAATCCCATTTGTATGGCAAACTCTGTTGCAAGTTCACCCACGAGAATAGAATGCTTTGTGTGCTCTAAAACGTGTCTTGCAACAGATACAGCATTTTTAATTCTGCGAAGAGCAGCCACTGCTCCTACGTTAATTGTTTTTCTAAAAGATACAGAGGAAAGGCATGCATGACAATTAATAAGTCTGTGAACAGTCTGAAAGAAGGCTGAAGCATTCATAGCCCAATGGGTTTCCATCGTATATGATTGTGTGAAGTTACGAAACAACTTCATGAGTGCTTCTGTGCTTCAGAACGCACATTCATTCATTCGTTAAGCCCTTGGTTGCAGTAAAACAATTGATAAGCTTTCTCAAAGACCTTCAGGTCTTTGAGAACATTCTACACTGGGTTGGCCACTAACCCCTCCACAAATCCGCATTGAAGCTAAATATTTTATATCCATAAACCTGCCATGAACTATTGTCAAACTAAAACTGAAACTATCTATCAAAACCATTATGGAAAAAAGTTGCAGGCTTTAAAATGTTTATTGTTGAGTAGATTTATTGATGTTAATGGAATTGTTAGCAATAGAGAGAATTGTTTAGATTAAGCTTCTGTATTGGTTTGTATTTTAAAAATTTACCCATCCATTAAGAGTGCATCAAGAGTGGTTTCTCCATTTTCGTCTGGGCTTCCGCCATAACCCACTGTTCCATCACATTGTTGTTCTTCACAAACTGAGGCACCCTTTTCTATTGCATCTAAAGCTGTACCTCCACTTTCCAGGATTTCAAAAGCTAGCATAGTAACATTATATATTTTAATGTTATATTTTATACTGATTTATATATTATTAGTACATATCTATTTAAATTTATATATAAACATCGTGTTTTGTAACTATAGTCAGAATAATTTTCATTACCGGCTACTGTAGAATTAACAAAATTCCATGTCGATACAACAATGGGTATATTTGTCTCACTTTGAACTATTGATTTGTTAATAAAATAATTCAAAAGTAAGAAAAATAATGATGTTTTCAACATTGTACTAGGAGTAGATGACTTAAATTAAACCCAAATTAAACTAATCAGAGTACATCTTTATTTATAAAATAGATTTAATAGATAGATAAATTTAAGATTTAAATTTTATATAAACAATAGTGACAGCTAGTCACAATCACAGAGTACAATAAATAACTCACAATGTCAATTTGTCGAATACATAAATATTAGAGGGAGGGCGAATATGAGATAAACTAATATTACTAATGAAATCATTCGATTATGAAGATGTCTCGAGATATCTCGATTATGACAGTTTATTAGTTACTAATTTCGATATTAGTGGCGGTAAAGATTCGAGCAAGTGAGATACGATGGTCGGTTCTGCACATGCAATAGAACAGGTCAGTAATTAAATATTTATTTCTCAGATTTATTTGCATTCGCATTTCACAGATCGCACAAAGGCACAAACTAATTCAAACTATTATGGGATAGAAGGGATATGACCTCCTTGGTGTATATCTATTCTGTGGATATGACAGAACGTCTGTTCAAACCATAGAGATAGCAATATAATAGATCGTTGGTTCAAACCATGAAGGAAGAAAGGAGAGTCTCCTCTATCTCTATGGTTCAAACCATACTAATTTAGTAATCTGTGGTTCAAACCACAGATGTGACGTCACTTATTATACTCCACAGATTGATATAATAGTAGTAGAGGTGGGCGATTATGAATGATTGGTATAATCGAATTACGTTGGAATACTAATTTTGATAATCGATTATGTAATTAGTAACTAATTTTTATTAATATTAACAATTAACATAAGTAATGAAAACTAAACTAAACTAAAAAAAAAACCTTAAAAATAAACCTAAAAAAAAAAAAAAAATTACTAAAATATATCATTAAAAGGAGTCCTTACAGGCAAGGTTCCGAAGATACTGGCAGCGTTCCCCCTTTGAATAGCTATACTAATTCTCTGTCCTAGGTAGCTGCCAGCTCTTCGGTCTCCTGTGATGTCGACTAACCTTTTTGCTATTTCCTTATAAAGCCTCATAGCGTTAGGACCCCACGGACCAAGGGTCTCGACACCGAATGGGACAAAATCATATTCGGTGCCTAGACCCCTGTATTTGCACGCTTTAGCTTTTTCAGCCGCTTCACAAGCCGCACCAACTCTGTTGTTGGTTCCATGTAGATGGGAAGGGGCCAGTGTGTCTGAACAGGTTGCATCCCATACCAGCACCCGGCCCATCTTCCATGGAATCAAACTCATACCATCCGGTCTCTTGCCATCGTCTCTTGCAATACCAGTCGGCTCAAGTAGACTTGGCACGTTGACGGTGGCAAGGGACCGGCGTATGATATCGTTAAGTGCAGCATGTCTCAAGAAGCGGCCTGCACTTTTTTGGCATGACAGTCCGTGATGTCCTAGCTTGTCGACATCACTGCCACAGGGACATCTATGAGGAGCGCAGACCGGAACCCCAAGCCGTAGACAGGTTGCGATTCGGAGCGTGTCAGGCTCAAGAAATGTGCCTGTATTTGGCGAAGGGTACGCGTGAAGCCAGTAGCCGGACTCATGCGCACCCACGGCCAAAAGCCTAGCACGCGCCGAACCTGTACTACAGCTCAAAAGATTTTCAAAAGTAGACTTACAGATTATGTCATCCCAGCTCCTCTGTGAATTAGTAGAAACTGGAAAATTTTGACCTGGGCATGCAATTAAGAAAGTAACTAATTTATTTTCATAATCGAATGACATTACTAATTTGTACTACTAATGAATATTTAAATAAAAAGTCAAAAGACTCGAGAGTTATACGTTGAATTTTGAGTACATTAAGAACAAATTTTACGCAATGAACACAATTTTATTTTGATAAGAATTCATTTTTTTTTTGTTTTACTGTTGATTGTTATATTGGACCTACAAAAAAACATGTACCTACTTACCTATTTAAAATAGGTATATGTTAAAAACGTTGATTATTTGATAAATATACTTAATGAACTGCCACCGCACGCCCTATTCCCCGCGACTTTACTCGCGTAAAATATAGCATAGAGCTCTCGGGATTAACGTATCCTTCTATTAGTGAAAAAAAAATAATCAAATATCGAATTTTTGAGAAGAAATCAGTAGAGATAAATTCTTATTTTCAGCGCAATCGAACGACCAAAGTAACTCGCTCGCCCAAATCGCGAGCGACACTACTAACGAAATTATTAATATGTGCAGTCAACCGCCACTACTAACGAAATAAGTAACTAATAACCTGTCATAATCGAAATATCTCGAGACATCTTCATAATCGAATGATTTCATTAGTATATCTCATAATCGCCTACCTCTAAATAGTAGTCTAATTAACTCTTTTCAAACCTAGCTATTAATATTCTGCGGTTCAATTCAAACTCAGGGTTGCAAAAGTTCCCGATTTATCGGGAGATCTACTGATTTTGGTCATTGTCTCCCGATGTCCCGATTTAGCAGTCCCATCTCCCGATTTTTTTAATTTTCAACTAATTTAAATAATTTTCATATAAAAAATGGAAAATAATATTCTCTATACTAAAAGAAACCTTTAACACAACATAAAGGCACGGGGACTTCCCGAAATTCCGCGTACCATGTCGAATACGGTCATTCAACTTTGCGGTATGTTAAAGCAAATTCTACTAACAATTCTTTTATAGAGTTTATTATTGTCTGGTGAGTATACGAGGGAAAATCCATAAAGATAACTTTGTCAGGGTTGTTTCCCAAATTAGGTAACTTAACAAAGAGGCTAAGACGTTCATAATAATTATATAGTCCGTTCATATAATTGCATGCACTTGTCTTAGACGTCTCAGTTCAGTTTCAAAATAATATGTTGCATAAATTTAATGAAAACTTTCCACTGAGTCAATGATAGGTAGAAGACACACAAAAAGACGTATAGGAGAAAATAATCAATGTTGTTCATTTTTTAATATAGATAATATAGATGAGAAAATGTTCACAAAATAGCTTGTAAAAGCTGTTATGAAGACGGAAATGATTAATCAATGTACAATATGTACTTAAATCAAACGAAAATAAATGTTTGTGTGAAACTAATGGAACAAAGGAGAATGTTCATTTGTATGGGTGTTTTGGCCCAGAGTGAACAGTCACTAAAAATAAAAACGATATATAGAATTAGTAGCTTTAACTAGTAGTAATCCGAAAAATAATAAAGTTTTGTATCCAGGTCTTCCAAAAATTTTTTATGATATTTTATGAACAAGGTTTTTGAAATAAAATAATTATTAGTTTTTGATAATTTTATTGTTATTTTCTTATTCATATTCGTAATTATATAGGAAACATCCCCTCTAATGTGCTCATATCCCCTCTCATAGTGAGATCTTGTCCTCAACAAAGAATATCCACAGCTTAAGCAAACATGACGATGGTGACCACTACTAGCAGTCACCTCTTCAGTCACCGACGAAAGATTTAGAGCTACAGTCCAGCATGAATGGCACACTAAAGTTACCTGTTAACAAAGTGTTTTTAATAAGTTCAAACTTGTTTATCCCAATACTACAGTAATAATAAATATTCTGTGAATCACGACCCATAGATTCGTACAGAAACAATAGTTTTTTAAGGAAATGTACTATCTACTAACTAACAATCATAATGCGTCCCACGTCTGCACGAATTGGCGCAGTAGTTTTGCGAAGAGTAGCAAAATAATTAATTGAATACTTACCACTTGGGGCGCGATCCACTGTCGTATTACAAATATCACCTCCACAAGATTAAAGCTGTGCCTTCTCCGTTGCATTACATCGGTACCACAATTAATGCATCTCAATTCATCGGAAGTCTCTACCATAGGTAAAGCGTAGTTGGATTAAGAGTGGGTTCGTCCGCATTCAATCCGGGGTCAACATTTGGGCTTCTATCAGTACCGGTAGGCATGCAAAGGTCGTCGTAAAAAGCGTCATCGGTGTCCATTATAAAGCAAGGTAAGCAAGGTCGAGATAAAAAAAGGAAAAACAACGAATTATCACAATATTCACAATGTGCACGAGTAACTTCCACAATTTCACAAAGCTAATGAGAACAAAGTAGGTACTCTGTGCGAATGAGATTTTGTCAAAATTGTCAAATTGACACGTCGTGCCTATGAGTTGCATAGCTTAGTGCTGCCATAAAACTCGTTATCGATAAAACAATTCGCTGCGACCCATATACGTCCCACTGCTGGGCACGGGTCTCCCCCAAACACACAACTGCGGGACAGCTAGAGCATACTCCATCACGCTGCTCCAATGCGGATTGGTGGAGGACCATTAGAAACATAAGAATAAGGTGGTGGGAACATAAGAATTTCTAAATTCCCGTAGGTCTGGTCTAGATGAAGGCTTCCTTCTTAGTTACCCTACTGGTAAACACGTACCACCAAATGATTTAGCGTTCCGGTATGCCGCGACGAAACCGATTGTGCATATAGGTTCAATAAAAAACGCCATAAACCCTATCAGGTTAGCGAACTTACATCTGCATCATCTTCATCGTCACAATCAGGTGAGATCGTAGTCACACAAAAAATGCATCCATTTTTTAAGTCCTTCATAGTTATTAATACATTAATAAGATCGATTTATAGAGTATTATATTTAATCGATTTTAGTAGTAATATTATATTATTTGCTGTCAAGAACTAAACTAGTGTTTAAGTAGGTACTCTGCGGTCAACATGACGAAATCAAAAAGCAGACCGGATAATATATATTATCAACTGAAATACTCATTTTCTATTAGTGTAAATTGATACAACCACGAATAACGATAAATCTTAATTTAATTGATAGTATTTTTTGGTATAATTGTTTTTTTCTGAGCATTCTGTCCACGCTGGGCCAGAAATGAACAATCCCCTTTAAATAAATGAACACATTATTAACAAAAAATACTTTTGTTTTATTCCAAATAAAAATTCTCCCGATTTCTCCCGATTTTCAGGTGACAAATCTACCGATTTTTAATTTTTCGTTTTTGCAACCCTGTTCAAACTTCATTTCATTTAACAAATGGTACATATAGTACCTACACATAGCAAAAATTTAAAAAAATAGAGCAAGCAATGCAAATTGCAAGAATAACAAAAATAAATTAATACAAAACAAATAGCATGGATGCATTTTGCCGTGAATTACCTAAAGTGGTATGTGAAATAAGAAAAACTTATGAAAAGTTGATTTGTTACTTTGTTGTATCAAATGTTGATGTTTCATTTCTTCAGCCATTCAACATAAATAATTAACATAAGTACTTACTTATTATAGGTTATCCATGGCTTTAAACAGACTTGCAAATTTTTTTAAGATCAGATGATAGTATGTGGAATATCAAACGAGTATGAGGTTCACTCATTAGCCAACATCACCATAACTGCTACATATCTATCTTTATGGAAATTAACTAGTTTTTTATGATTTTACAGGAACTTCATGCCCATTTAAATGGATCCCTCAGCCGGAGTACCATGTTAGAGCTAAAAAGACTTCATGCTGATTTGGGTTTACCAGATGAAAGCAATGCTTTCTTTGATGAATACCAGATAGGTGCTGGAGACAACCAGAGTTTATCAGAGTATAGTATCAGAATAAATCCAAACAAGTGATACCTCTTAAAATGTATCTTAGAATATAAATATTGTTAGGTAATATTTGGCAAAATATTAAAAAAAACAAAATTCCAAATTTATAGCTCATAAGATTTTCTTTGTAGCAGGTAGACAAAACACATGGTATAAATAGCAATAAAACACTTCAAAATAAGTTTGCTCATTAAATATCTGTTCTAACCAGGAATTAAATACAGAATCTTTGGCTGCTCCTTGTAGTATAAAAACTTACACATATAGGTACATAGTAGAATACTAGCACTTATATTCATAACAATAACATTAAACTGACTACCTCAATTTTCAGCTGTTTCCAAGTTTTTGGAATTGCTCATGCTCTGACATGTACTCCGGAAGCTCTGGAAATGGCTACTTTATTGACTTTAAAAGAGTTTCAAGATGATGGCTGTTGTTACATTGAATTAAGAAGCACTCCCCGTGAGACTCCATTCATGAGTCGAAGGCAATATGTGGAAACCTTGGTTAGGGTTCTGAGGTAATTAATATACCATAACTGATTTTAAACAAGAAAAGTATTTGGCAAAATTATTAAGGTAGGACAAGTACATATAATCTTGGTATCTAATATTGTCTGGGTATCCACAAGAGGCAAGCATTAAATAGAATAGAATAGTTTATTGGGTGGAATGTAGAATGCAGTGCCAGTCTTTTGTATTTTACAATTACAATAAAATTATTCATTTATCAAAATAAATATCAAATATAATTAAATATCATGGACATTCTCACACACAGCCTTCTGACCCCAAATTAGGTGTGAGCCTGTTCTATGGATGTCAGAGACTTATTTACTACATACATATATTTTTAAATACATACTTAAATAGATAATATTAACATCCAGACACAGAACAAAACCAAGTGTTTGTCACACGAATGTTTGTCCTAATTGGGATTTGAACCCACAACCCTAGCTTAACAGGCAGGGTCACTACCGATTGCGCCAACGGGTCTGTCATAATGTATCATCTGTCACAATTGCAGGGACAATCCTAAGCATCTTACAATAGCATCTCGACTTATTCTATCAATAAACAGAAGCTGCCCTTTAACAGAAGCGGAAGAAACAACAGATTTAGCTATAGAGTATCAAAGGCAATATCCAGATGTTTTGGTGGGCTTGGATTTTAGTGGTAATCCAACCATTGGAATATTCCAAGATTTCATGCCCATACTAAAAAGAGCAAGGGAAGCTGGATTAAAAGTATTAAGTTCTACTTTAAATATACATACTTTTTAAAGCTGTCATAAGTTTAATTAAAATTTGCATAAAATCAAGATCAACCAACCCACTTAAATAGTTTTTATAATGATTTTGGACTTTGGGTATTACCATGTCAACAGAAATTCCCTCTGCATGTTAAACCTATATAATTTTAGATAACGTTATTTTCAGATAACATTACACTGTGGTGAAATCCCTAATCCAAAAGAAATATTGGATATGCTGCTATTCAAACCTGACAGAATTGGTCATGGAATCTGTATACATCCCAATTTTGGTGGCACAGAGGAAACATGGAGAGCATTGCTCATTTCTAAAATACCTATTGGTTAGATAATAATATATTGAAGTTAATACATATATTGAAAAATTTAATCGTGCATTGACCTAGGTATCTAAATATTATTTGATTTTTCAGAAATTTGCCTATCCAGTAATGTTAGAACAAAAGCAGTTCCAGACTATAACTCACTGCATTTTAAAGAACTCTATCAAGCTAAAGTGCCTTTGATATTGGGAGTAAGTATCTTTAAAAAAAAGTAAAACATTATTCATGTTTGTAAAAGTAATAGCTTTGTAGAAATAATTGAAGATTTTAAAATAGATATTGTAACAGTAATGGAGAACAAGAAACAGTGAAGAACTATGCATGCATAACCATTCAGTTATAAACTCCGCATGTTGATTTTGAAATGAAACCATGTCACAAAGACAGCTGCATGGCATTGGTATGATAAATTCTTATTTCTGTATTTCTTCTATTAATTTTTGTATTTCAGACAGATGATAAAGGAGTATTTGCAACATCCCTATCTCAAGAATACTACATTTGTGCAGAAACTTTCCATTTAGAAAAAAGAGATATTCTTAACTTGGCCATTAATAGCAGTCAATACATATTTTCCGAATTTGAACACAAAATGTTATGCGAGAAATTCCAACAATTCTCAATTAAAGAAAAACTTGTGAGTTTATAGATACAATACGTATCTGTACGTAATCTGTGCAGAAATGTTTCAATGGTGCCGCTGTGCTGTGACGTAATTATAATATGTTATGTAAATATTATGTTTTTTGTTATTGCTCAAACCCACGATAATTATAGGGCTTAAGTACCGACCAAAGTACACGTAACAATAAAATAGCAACATATTCTACACTAGCTGTACTCGCGATATTCGGCCTGCTTCAAATTAGTTCAAATCATTTTCCGTGCAGAGCGTACGTGCCTCAACAATCAAGGGATGGCTAAAATTTAATAAGTAGGTATAGCCTCTATCAACGGCAAACTACAGCCGGCAGCCTTATCAAAGTAGGTCTGACTGCTGCTTCATAAACTGAACTATACTACTAGGTAGTTCTACTTCTAAATCGCGATCTACATTGCGCACATACCATGGAAAACCCGTGGCTGTGCCCATGAAATGATAGACGAGAATACATTCTTTGGAGGGTAATGGAGCAAATGTAGCATCCATAGCCCAATGGCTCGCGTCGATTCAATGTGATCGAAAGAGGCAACGACAGGCGTGGTCGGTTTGTGGATGGGTCACCGCTAGTGGCAAAATGTAATGGACGCTACCGTGCTACGGAGGGCACGTAAAGCCGTCGATCCCGGTTGTTTTCAATGGTGGAAACGATCGTTAACCCTTGTTGAAGACCTTCGGGTGGCTTATGAACTTTTTATTTATATCCTTATTATTTTAAGTTTTGTTTCACATTTTTGGTTTGCATCATAGGTTTGCATGGTTTGATGTTTTACTTTTTAGCATAATTTTAAATCCTCTAACTTTTATTCATTCATTCATTCATTCATTAAAAAAAGTTACGTCTGACAGAAATTGAAATATTTTGACGCATGTCAAAAAAGAAAAAATCTCCAATCTCCAAGCCTTTTTCTAACCTGCAAAGTTGTCCATAAAAACGTTCTTACTGTAAAAGTTTTGTGAATTTCCGCCGTTATTAACAACCAATTAATTAAAATATCATGAGTGACTTATCAGATTATTCAAGCCCGAAGAGTGGCGATTCGGAATTACAGGACTTTTTAATGGTGGAAAAACAAAAAGCACAGTTTCATGCTCAAGTTAGTACACAAAAATGTTATATTTTGTGAGTGAGAAACTAAGAAGAAGTAGGCATGCCTTTTATTGATCGTAGATTCATTTGATTTCAGGAATCTACTCAATAGAAGTGCAGTGTCAGTACATAATTGGTATATAATACTATTTAAAGATTACCAACCTTGCGTAATATTAAACTAAGATTTCGTTGCTCGATGATGTTTGAGCTCTCAATTATACATTTGTATGTTTAATTTCATATTATTTGCAAATGATCGTAAAGTATGTTTAGAATTACATTGTTCAGTGAGATTAACAGTCGAAACTAATGACTATAGCCAAGTTGTTGGTCCCTGGTTCAAATTTCGTCTGAGAAATATTATTTGTCATAGATATTAAATTGCAAGAATATTGGTAATATGCATGTTTGTTTTCTGTGTCTCACATCCAACCTTCCAGGTCCTGATCTTTCGGGCAAAGGGTTTGTGTTTATTTGGTTTGTTTATTGTATATTCATTGTTTCTACTACTTTTATTACAGATTCATGAATTCAATGACTTCTGCTGGGATAAATGTGTAGACAAGCCAGGGGCAAAATTGGATTCTCGGACTGAAACATGCATTACCAATTGTGTTGAGAGATTTATTGATGTCTCTCTCCTTATAACCAACCGATTTGCACAGATGCTTGAAAAGGGAGGAGGTATGAATTAAATGCAGCAATCAAGTGAATCTACAAGGTATCCATTACTTGGAAGTTCAATTTTTGCCTACTTTACTGTTAGTACAGACAACAGTTATTATATGCCTGTTCATCTCAAACCACAATGGTTTATATTATTTAGTCTAGTTATAAAAGTTAATTGTACATTATTAGTTGGTCCTGATTACGAAATATACAGTGTTTATTGAGAACTGTTGATGTTTGAAGTAAATAAAAAATAAATATTTTTATTACTGTGTTACTTATTGAGGAGCCCTGATTTTATCCATATCCAGAGAAACAAGATAATTAGACAATTTTTAGTTGGCTAGTGGTTGTCACCAAGTGTTCAAAATTCAACTTATTTTGTACAAAGTTTCTCTCACATATTAAAATGTGGTTAAATAAAAATAGTGTATTTCACTGCTATTTACTTCTACGTATCTCACAAGAAGCAATAAAATTAGGTTTCACATCAGCAAATTGTTTATTGGTCTAGTACACAAGGAATTTCAATCATGTTAAGTTATTAAAAAATATGAAAACAAAGCGTAAACAATTGTTAGGCTTGAGTGAAAATAATATTTTTACTCCCACAATATTTATCTTCCAACCCTACCCAGCTTTGTGTCTGTTCTCGGGTCTGCAGTCACAGTCTGGACAGAGACTAAAGCTTCATTTATCTTAGTCTGCAATTCCCTTAAGTCTTGGACAAATAGGAGTTTAAGGATATCAGCTGGTTGGTTAACAACATTTGCGTCGGTTTTAGCACAATCAGGGTGCGGGGCAGTCTTCAGTATCTTTGCTACAGCAGATAATCGTAGTTTATAGTCTAGATGTGGGCCTACGCCAGCCAGCGTGCACACTCTGTCCACTCCTGCCTTAAATGCTGGGCTATCAACTGGAATAGAGAAATTTACATTTATATAGGCCAGTGGTCATAATTGTTTAGCTGGAACTGCAGATTAATAGATACAATATAATTAATAATTAATATAATTATTTTTCCATAAATTTCCTACTCATTCTATTTGTTTTATGGCTACTCACAATCAAGATTATCCAATGGATTTGAAGAAACCACATTAGGTTTTGCAATCTTTGGCTCTTCCACTTTTGCTTTGTTGTACTTAGCAGCTGAAAACATGATTTAATAAAATGTAATACTTTCGAATTCTAAATAATTATAAAATACATTGTAGAATATATACAAATAATTTCTGAGCACTTCTTCATTAATTATCATTCTTTAAAGACAGGCCAAGATATATTAAACTACAGAAAAAACAAAGACATTGGAGCTGCTGGTTGGTATACATGAAATATCATCCTACTAATATTATATATTAGAAAGTTTGGATGTATATTACTCAGTCATGCAAAACTACAAAACTGATTTGGATGAACTTTGGCACATAGATAGATGATAACATTGATAACCTAGATTAGCACATAATTATGTATCATAATTTCATTATCGTTCATCATAATTTTATTATTAGTATCAGAATTTCATCCCGAAAAATTGTTATCTTGGAATGCTCTGCGAATTTCTTGGAAAGTTGTCTGGCACACGCTAAACCTTAACTTGATCACACTTACCATGGGCGATGGCAATGACACTAACTCTTAACTTGATCACACTTACCACAGGTGAAGCTACAAGCAAAAGTTAGTATGTAGTAGATAAACCTACCATTATCAGCATACTCTAACCTCACAGCGTATGAGAGAATCCAATTCAACTGTTCATTCAAGGAGCCCTCTATGACAGGGCTCATTAAATCCCTCTGATAATTTTCGTAAGCTGCCACCCAACCATCTCCTTCAATGTTTCTTAGCCCTTCTCTCTCTTCGATCTTATAGTGTCTTATTTTCTGATCCTCAAGCCATAGAACAACGCTTCTGTATTCCTTCTCATCTAAAACAAGTATTAATGAAATAGTATGTATTCAAATTTACAAACGCCGGTGTATTTGTATGAGCAAGTACCTTCGCAATTGAAAGCCTCTGGGTTAGGATGGCCTAAAGCACTAAGTTTCAACTTGAACATTATCGAAAGATAAGAGAATCTAGATCAGACAGAATACTAAACAAATCCTACGTTCACTAATTATTTTTTAATAACCAACCAAACCATCGAAATAAATTACCATCTGCAATACAAAAACTGTCAAACTGACACCACAAACTGGGATACTACGTCTGACCAGAAAAATATACTCTGTGCGTCTGACACTAACTAACAAGTGACAACCGACGCCGTCGGCCACAGCCAAAGAAATTATCCTTCTCTACTTTAATGTTACAGATAAGATAAAGATACTTAATATCTCTTGTTTTCGAATGGTTTCCAAGTGTTTCCAACCAATAGAGCAAAGAAATTGTGCCTGTAACCATTTAAAATAAAGGTGCCAAGGTGCAGAAAAATGCATGATGTTTTTCTAATTTACAAACATATTATGGCGTAACATGCGCAATCCACGCACAAGCCTTGAGTGCGGACTCTATTTCAGTATGTATGTAAAATGTACTCTGTGGTAAAATAATAATCTGTGAACACCAGTCAATCAATCAATTAAAAAATCCCAAAAAAAAAAAAACAATCAATCAATCAATTCAATCCTTATAGTAATAATAGCGAGTGACATTACACATCGTAGAATGGAAATCAGAATTCATCAAATACATACAAAATATACTATTTTGCGAGGTTATTATTGAAATAAATCTGCGTGTGATACTATACTTACTATACTAACTACATACCAGGCTCGAGGAGCATTACTTTGTTATCTAAACTAATGAGTTTTTGAAGTAGCCAGTAGCCTATCAATAATGTCTTGGATCAAGGAAAATTGTGTATCATTTTTCCAACTTTTCTGTATTAAAGTTGTTAAAACTGGTCGTATACCGCAGCATATAGCTTTCATTATGGACGGAAACCGACGATATGCAAAGAAATATAAACACGCTGACAGTGTTGTTGGTCACCTTAGGGGATTTGATAAGCTTTCAGAAACTTTAAAGGTATTTATTATAAACCTAATAGCATTACACATTCTATTGGGTATTTCTTTATTACCCAGTGGCTGCCTTCATTTTCTTGAAAATATAACTTGCTCATTGTTTAAATAAGAATGTTACTGGTTGTTTGCAGTGGTGCTTGGATTTAGGTGTCCCTGAAGTCACTGTGTATGCATTCAGCATTGAAAACTTCAAAAGAAAAGCTGATGAGGTTGACAACTTAATGGACCTAGCTAGGGAAAAATTTGAAAGACTTTTAGATGAATTGTATGTATACTCAATTCTAACTTATTATCATGGATATATCAAGTAAGAAAAAGGATACCACACAGGTTGACACTTTACCTTTATACAATTCAATGTTTTCATGAACATTACTTGAAATCAGGAATCATCATCAAAGACAAATCTAGAGTGCCTTTAACATTGCCTTTTAAAACTTGATATATCAACACTCGTTTTAAATTAACTATGGGACATGAATTGCTAGAATAATAATGTTCTCAAATTATATTCAGAGATTCAATTAATGAATGGGGAGTACGAGTGCATGTGGCTGGGCGCTTGTCCCTGCTCCCCAAGGACCTACAATGCCTTGTCTCCAAAGTAATGCTGGCTACAAGGAACAACAACAAGTTACAACTCAATATAGCCTACTCCTATACAGGTAGTTCTATTTGTGATAAGCAATATTGAATGTTTTACAAATTATTTAATGCATCTTCACTTTCATTTTCAATTTCCATTGTTGGACATAGGCCTTCTTGCAGTGTGTCTTTTGAGTCCAGCAGTTTCCCCATCTTAAGGTCAGCCCAGTTGGATCAGGATCAATTACTTTAGAAGATGGGTAGGAAACTCCGACTAGGTGTGTTGAACCTAGGCCCTTTAAAAAGAGCACAGGATTGAGTGGACTATTTAATAAGGCCTATGTACAGTAGTGGATTACGAAAAGCTGTTGAATAGATGGATGGGTAACAACTCATACTGCAACCTGTATTAAAAACTTTATTCAAACCTTATTAATATATTGATACTAGGTAGGGATGAAATCAGCCGAGCAGCATCACAGTTAATAGATGGTGTAGAAAACAATGAGTTACCAGCTGATGCTATTGATGAAGATTTAATATCACAATGTTTGGATATTGGGGAACCAGAGCTATTGATCAGGACTTCTGGAGAAGTCAGGCTATCTGATTTTATGATGTGGCAGGTATGGTATTGATAAATAGACATTATTTTTTTACTACTAAGTTGGTTTAAAAGACACAAACATAACTTCTGATCAAGAGTTCCTGGGTTAGATCCCTGGCTGGTTGAAGTATTATTGACTATCATGCAGTGGTATCGAACTCGTCTCTCACTCAAGCGGTCCGGGTTCAAACTCAAGCGGCACACACCAAATGACATTTTGGATTTAAGAAATTAAATGTCACCTGCTGTAACGGAAAACGACACATCTTGAGGACACCTGGATGCCTTAGAGTTTTATAATGTTCTCAAAGGCATGTGAAATCTGCCAATTAGCACTTGGCCAGCCCGCACAGACCTGTTCCCAACAGTGGGACAAAGAAAGGGTTGTGATGGATGCAATTCCTTCTATCCATCATCCATCCATCCATCAGCCTTTTTGGGTCCTCTGTTGGATGTCCAACAGAGGTTAGAGGCCTATGTAGGCCTCCCTCAATCGTCACCACTCCTCCCGATCCTGCGCCCTCTAGAGCTGTCCAATTTGGTACATGCTGGCATTTTCCTTTTCAGATATCACATACTGTGTTATATTTTACTGATGTTTTATGGCCAGAGTTTACAATTTGGAATCTTTTGCAATCAATTATACATTTTCAAAGACATGCACCCCCAATACATGCAGTTAAAGAGATCACAGAAGTCCAGAAAGAATTTGTGAATAAACTTGAAACAAGACGATGGAAGGAGCTTGAAAAAGTTGTTGGTTGTTAATTATGATTTATATCTTGTCTTACAACTGTCAAGCTCATATTTATGGTAGCTCAATAAAATGTAAATAACAATTAAATAAAATAGTTTATTGTAATACTTGGTGTATCATTATTGCATTTTAAATACATAGCCTATACTAATTACTACACTAATTTGGACTACTTCCCTTTGATTGTGTATTTTGAGTATGTCTTGGTAGGATCATAGGGCTCCCACCTAGAAGCTGGGAAAATATGCTTATTTCTTTCATACCAAGACCTGCAAACGTAAAGAAAAAAATTAGATGCAGTGTAGATATGCATGTAAGATTCACAATAATCAAATCCACAGCAAAAATTAATGAATCCAATATTGAGGGGCCTTATTTTATTGAGACACCATGGCGGCGCACCAAAGTCATGCTGCCAAAATACTGTATGAAGCTCCATAAAAGGTCACTCTTATGTCCATTTGTCTTGTTGTACATTGTTCAACCAATGGTGCAAACAACATTGATGTGGAAACTGGATATTACTGGTTATTTTACCATATGGTTGCATAACCACTGTATTGGCTGTATTGCACTTGTACACCAATAGTACCCTAAAATGCATACTGAGGTATATTTGTAGGTATCTTCAAAGACCTTTTCGAAACATGGGACAATTCTGGTGTGCTCTGGTATCTCCTTCAGTAGTTTTCATACTCGTGGTGTCTTACCACAAATGCGCGAATGGTCTCGTTACAATGGTATTCCAGCAAAATAGCTCCCTAATATTACAACGAGTGTAAGTGTGTATTTATTTCTTAAATACAAACCTCAAAAGGACTTTCCCTGCATGTGAATCTTGTTTCTCTTGTGTTGCATCACTGACCATTCTAATATCATCAGATGCATCAAATTGGAACAGTGGTCCACTCTTGCCTCTAGCCTGTAAAAATTATCATTTATTAAAAATTCATTACAATACAAAAATACCTACACAAAAAAGAAAGACACAGAAAGGAATATATAATATCTATGTGTAAAAATTAAGGTAAGTAACATAAGACGTTTACTGTTCTCACAGTTGACAGTGGATGACTGGAGTTGCATGTTTGCTTTAAATTTACAACTATAAAAAAATGGTTATTAAATGCTGAAGGGGACAAGCAGTCGTGATTCTTTTTATACCATAGAGAGAACCACAAGACCTCTCTCTCTCTACAGTGTATGAGTAGTCTCATATTGTATGTTTTGTTGTTATGCTTCTCGTCTCTTTTGTATTAGGTATTTTAAGACTGAGACAAAATAAAGAGTTTCTTTCGTTGTTTACAGAAGAAAAATACTACCTAAAAGATTTAATTATAATTCACAAAACATACCTTAGTTACAATGAAGTCATAGAATGTGTAGTGATGTGGTAGTATAAGATCTTCCTTGACATACATCAGCTGATCAGCTGATACAGTCTTCAGTTCACTGAAATCTGGCCTCAGGGTGTCCAGGCATCTCTGCAGGAATTGGTAAATTGAGTTACCTGTACCAACATGTACAAATTACACAAACAAACCATTGAAATTCCAATAACATTATTTTAGGATATGTACTACAACCCTTAGACGTCTCAAGGTGAGTGTGAGTCAAGAGGTTTAGTGTCAAATGTTCTCAAGCCACCCGAAGGTCTTCTACTACAAACAATAATTATGCCTTATGATGTATGACCTCCAAAGCATGGTAGCACACATGAAACTTTGCCACTAGCGGTCACACATTCACTTCCTGACTACGCTTGACTGCTTTGTTTAGTAGTTAGTAGACAACTACTAACTCCTACACTATTTGACACAGGAGCAGCATGGTGGGAGAGACTTGACGCCACTGGCAACCATTTAACTAAAATATTGCTGAGTTGCCTCACCCTTTTTCAGAGTAACTATTCTTCTATGGCCTGAGCCATCCCAGTAGCTGAAGGTCACAGTTATTGGCTCATCTTTGAGGCTCGCTTGTGTCATAACCCATTCAAGTCGTAACTCCTCGCGTAATTTCAAGTCTGCTTCCTCACGTTCCCTGTCTGGTAGGAATGATGTGTCAACATCTGGATTCTTTTTTATCTTCTTGCACACCTGCAAAAAATTTATAGTCTTAGCCACACAAAAGTTAGTTTAAAAGTATGAAGTTAAAAAATATACTCAAAATAAACAAACCCTAAACCTATTTTATGAAACAATTTGGTTGCTTAGCTTAAAAATACCTTATTGATAGGTAATTCCAGTAACAACTCACCTTTGACCAATGTGGAAAAGGACTTATACCAACTAACAGGTTAAGTTGTCAATAAAAGTCCCTGCTCCCAACAGCACCCAATATCTACTAAAAATCTGATCAACTATTTTTATTTGTTTCTTTTATTAATATATTTTACTAGCAGGACTAACTAGACACTTTTTGAATCTTTTTCAAAGTCATTGTCACAGCTCTTATGTGATGTTGCATGGTTTGCATCTTAAAACAATGAAAAAAGGTCTTACAATTTCGTCTTGTTCCCTCCATGTTTTTTCTGGTTTATCTTCTACTACCTCCTCTTCACTGTCCTCGTTAAAGTCAAAGGATAAGGCTTGGATCTATAAATAATATAACAAAATAAGTATTAAATTGATTGCAAGGAATTGCTATGGCTTGTTCATAACTCACCCATACTAACACTATTGCTTCATAACTAATGCAATTTATAATGAATTAACAATTTAATTCAATAAATTAGGACATACAAGGGTAAAGAAAAAGCTCAGGATATCATAAATGTGATTTATAGAGATGACAATGCTATACCTTATAGGTGAATAGGATATGATTAGTAGAAGTAGTACATACTTAGTCTTAGTTTGTTTCTTGTCATTGAAATAGAAAATGTTCGCATACCTGTCGTTTCTGCTTGTTTTTCTGAGCTTGTTTGGCTTCAATTTCCTTTTGTCTCTCCTTCTCTTTCTCTGCTTTCTTCTGCGCAAGTTTTTTCTCCCTTTCACGTACAATGTGTTCCTGTTTTGCTTTCATCTCATCAAGAGTCACCAGCCCAATTGTGGAACTCTTGAGTTGCTGTTCAACCGCATCATAGTGTGTTGCGAATTTGTTTTCTATATTATCAATTTTTAAGTCTTCCTCAATTTTCTTCTTTCTTAACTCTATTTCTTGCTGAGCCTTTTCTCGTTTCTTCATCAGCTGCATTGCTCTCCCAGCCTCAGATGCGGCGCCTTTGTAGTGAGCCATTGTAGTTATTTGTAACTTGACTGACTAATTACTTGTATATTAAAATTATTGAAGACAATTTCGATCACAGAATAATCACCGACTGATCCGAGCAATAAAAACTGCAAATACCATAAACAACAAACACAACACAACACAAGCGAGCGGACGTGCAAGCGGAGAAAAACTTTTTTTTAATATCAAACTGTCACATCATACACAATTGTCACAAACTATGGGCAAACTGTCACTGTACCTACCCACAGAGTACATTTTACATAGGTGTGAGTTATGAGTATATTTATTCTGTGGGTACTGTACCCATGTAGATCGTAGAGCACAGAATATAACAAAGTACTCTGTGCATAGAGATATATACAAATATAAATATATAATCTTCTCTACTATATAAAAATAAGTCGGGATTTCCTTCCTGACGCTATAACTCCAGAACGCACGAACCGATTTCCACGGTTTTGCATTCGTTGGAAAGGTCTCGGGCTCCGTGAGGTTTATAGCAAAGAAAATTCGGGAAAAATTTCAACAGAAAAGCGGGAAAATCTTTTTTCACATACAGCGCCATCTCTGATACATAGCATGTACTACAAACCAATATTTTAAGTAGATGGCGCCGGTGCATGATAGGTAGTGGTAGGGGTAGTGGTAGTGGTAGGGGTAGTGGTAGATGTAGGGGTAGTGTTAGTGGTAGGGGTAGTGGTAGGGGTAGTGGTAGGGGTAGTGTTAGTGGTAGTGGTAGTGGTAGTGGTAGGGGTAGTGGTAGTGGTAATGGTAGTGGTAGTGGTATTGGTAGTGGTAATAGTAGTGGTAGGGGTAGTGGTAGGGGTAGGGGTAGTGGTAGGAGTAGTGGTAGGGGTGGTGGTAGTGGTAGGGGTAGTGGTAGTGGTAGGGGTAGTGGTAGTGGTAGTGGTATTGGTAGTGGTAGTTGTAGTCCACACACATGAAGTTCTTCCAAAATATTCAGTAAAAAATATTTATATGGCAAAACAACGTTTGCCGGGTCAGCTAGTAGTTTAAGAATCTTCACATTTTATTTGTTAAAGCAACAAATTTCGACTCATCAGCGTTTTCGGAAAACAATGAAGTAAGACTCCATTATTTTTAAGAGTTTGTGACTCCAAAAAGGAGTAGGAAGGAGAGAGAAGAAATCACGATACGTGTTCTCGTGGTACGGGCTAGTTCGACCAGTGATGTGACCGAATGGACTTTTGTTGTATGGTCATACAGTAATTTAAGCAGTTATTCTATTAACAACGTAGACTGCTTTGTCTTTAATATAGATTAATTTTTGAATTTTAATTTGTAGCAACACATGAAAGTTGAGTTGACACATTAACGTGTCTATATGATCTCTCTCTAGCTAGTTTTGTGACATTAACAGCTGTCAAAGTGTCAACACAATCATTATCACAAAACAACGACAGTTTTTTCTTTTAAATTTGGCACATGTTTGTTAGTTATCGAATTTCGCCGATTTGAATATAATTACTATCTAAATTAGCTATTTTACGGTTTTACTAGTTATTAAATTTAACGAAGCTATGGAAGAAGCGATATTATTGCCGTCACCTAATTGGTTCTTGGTTTCGGGATTGGCTGTTAGTACAAACGGTTGGGTATTCTATGGAGGACCATCGAAAAACCTTTGTGTCTTGGAACCCTTAGCTCCAGGTTTCAAAGGAGTGATTGAGGAGCACAATGGATACCGGGCACACGTGTTTGCGAAGCCTCATGGGGAAAAGTAAGATTCAATTATTCTAATATGTACAAACAAGGTATCTAAGCTGTTGATGGTGTGAAATTACCGTAGCCGACTTACCGATAAAACTTGATGATTAACACTCATTTCGTAGCTACTGTAATGGTAGTACAAAATTTCAAATGAATCTAATTCCATATCATATAAGTTCCTAAAATTCCATTGTATTTTTTACAATTGATAATGTAATTGTTATTGTTTTTAGTGTAATTAATAATAATCTGATTTTTATTGCTTCTATTATAGATTAACATCTGTGGATGTTAGCCCAGATTGGCCAGTGAAGCAATGCATCATATCAGGGAGTGTGGATGGTACTGTAAAACATTGGACTTTGGAAAAAGTTGATGACACATTACAGTTGAAATCTACATTTAATCATACAATACATTCTACGGCCAATGAGGTATTTTTTCAATAAACATACATGTTTAGTTCAGATTTATGTCATTGCATCTAATAATAAAAATATTTATTTTACTAACTTAATACAAAAACAACAGCTAGCCCAACATAAGTTTGTGTCTGACTTAAACTTAATGTGATAGTTGGCTTTTCTCATTGTCATTTCTTAAATCCTGGGTGGTAATCTTCTGCTCAACTTAAAAAATGGCTATAATTCTGAGCTTGTGTATTATAACTTTTTTCATTTTCATATTTATATTTATGTGTCCTTGAATTTCATTTCAATTGGTTGTGGGAGACTTGAAAACAGCCTGTGACCTGTTGGGCATCACAACATTAAATGGAAACATACATCAAAACGAAAAACAGACCACTTTCATGTTTATGATATTGAAGGTATGAACAAATTTTACTCAATTGACCAATTTCAGGAAGTAGCTGGAGTTGCATACAGTACCAACAACTTTGCCGTCACAGTGGGAGCTTTGGGAAGAATAGTGAGATGGGATTTGAAGTCCAATGTTATTAAAACATTTAATTTTATTCTGGCCAAATTCAAGCCAAGCTGCTTATCTTGTTCTCACCACAAATTCCTTCACGTTGCTGTTGGGACAAAACAAGGAGTATTATTCGTTTTGGATCTAAGTGGTGAGTAAATACTAGATGTGTGCCATGGACGGATAAAATGACAGTTTTATGGTCGATGTATATCATCTGAGTAAATATTAAATTATTTATTTAGTTGAAGTCCTTTAAAGAATACATAACAGTGGTGACAGCTATCAAACCCCCTCTCACCTGAGCAACTCGTTCTAATGTAAGTTATGAGCGATTTAACAAATTTAATGTCAATGCTGTTGGTGGTGCTGATGTTGATGAAAACAGTGGGTAAACCTGCCTGAGAGTTCTCCATAATGATCTCAAAGGCATGTGAAGTCTGCCAACCCACACTTGGCCAGCATTATGGACTAGGCCTATTCGCTTCTATTTTGAGAGGAGACCCATGGTCCAACAGTGGACAGTGAAGGTTTGTGGTGGATCAGAATGCATTTCTTATTGAAGTGTACAGTTTCTTATTTTTAATTTCTAATGCTCCAACTCTATCTACTCTAATCCTGGCTTTCCTGGTTCATGTTTTTCCTGCTGTGGTCTTAATTTTCGGCCCCCTACGTTTGTATAACTTTCCTCTTCTCTTTCCTTCTCTCTAAATAAATGTACCATTACTAGTTATTATATTTTATTTAGCCTCAGATTTGAGTATACAATAAATTTTTGTTTATAGACAAAGGAAAAGTCTTATTCAAAGTAAGGAGCCATGATGAAGAAATCCTGAGTGTGTCCTGGTGTCCACAATATGAAGTGTTGATGAAAAAATATCTTAAAGATAGTGAAAAGCGGGTAAGCGCTAATGTGAGAATGGAAAGGATAAGACAAGAGGCTGAAGAAGAGAGCACACAGTTAGACGAATCGGGTACGGATAAAACATTGCCTCAGGACAGTTTTGATGAAACTGTTGTAGAGGAGGACGATATGTTTGATATATACAAAGATCATCAAGAGGATGAGTTTGGCCACAAAAAGTATAAACCTGAAGTTATTAAGGTTAGTATTAAGAAGGAAAAAGATGAAGAGCTGGATTACTTGGCAGAGTGCCAAAATTTGAAGGAAGAGATATTAAGGATCAAAGAAGAACCGGAGCCTTCTATTAACAGCTTAGTGGACGCTTTTGATAAGGCACATGTTAATGATGACACTGAAAAATGTGAGGACGATCAAAAGCAAAAACAGCAGGATAAATCAACAGAATGTACCGGGAATAATAATGAACAGAAGCAGATACATCTTTTATCCACTATTGATAAACAAGGGTTAGTAAATATGTACATTTACCTTTAACATGTGGAGAATATTTGTAGGTAAAATAAATTAGGCTAGACACTGGGGTGCTGTTTTTGAGATAAACATTAATAAGACACTATAATAGACGTACTCAATAACAAAATACAATTTAACAGCATGTCAATTCAGATAAAACATGAAAACACTTGCACACTATGCACTGAATAATTTTTCAACCCAAAAACTGGTTAATTCAGATATAATTTTTGCAAGATTTTCTGATAAACATGATAACAAGTAAACAAGTAATCATGATAGTAATATTGACGTATGACGATGGTAGTTAAAAATTATTAGAAATTAATTCCTATCAAATTCAGCAAGATATATTTATTAGTCTTCATTGATGTAGTATATGAAATTTTTATTTATATTTTAGGAACTTCCGCATTTGGTCTAAAGGTGGTAAGGTGTTGGCAAGTGGTGCAGTGCAAGTCCCCAATACATACTATAACAGGTCTCAAAATCAAAAAAATAAACAATTGGCCTGGGCAACGCTGCTGTGGTACAAACCTGATGTTTTGCTCATTGCTGATGGAAAGGGACAGTTATTGGAATGTAATCCATTAAATGTAGATAGGTAAGCTTGGGAGTATAATTTTGTCAGCATTCAATATAGAAATTTAAATTTGTAAAGTTAATACAGAAAGACTTTGATTACCAAGTGTAAATGTGTTGGAGGCACAAGTGTAAAAGTGTTGGAGGCACTTTTCCTGGTATCAAAATAATAAGAATGATTAAGATATGATAATAAGAATGGAAATCGAGATAGGAAATTATGGAATTATAAAATTAGTTTTACATTGGTTTAATATGTGCATGATATGATTAACGTTTCAGTAAAAACAAATTAACTTGGAAAGTGGTGGACAAAATTCACAAACGAGGAACATTCTGTATAGTAAGCAATGCCCCTCGCGTTCAGAACATACTGCAGAATACGAACAAGTCAGAGGACGGCAAACATTCAGGAGATGAAAACCTGGTGGTACAGAATGACAACCAAATTGAGACCAAATCTACTGTAGTGCCACAAGATCAGTGGCGGGTATGGACAGCAGCTCAAGACCGCAGTTTTGTCTGCTATTCGATGGAGGAACGAAGGAAAATATCCACTCACAACACCTGTGGAGCCTTAATTTATAATATGCAAGCATGTCCATATGATCCTAAACTGTAAGTACATTAATTATGTTTTTGAAATGTTTTAAGTGGTCGGAGAAAGGTCTTTGCACACAGAACAAGGGATTGTATTTTATAAACTTGAAGCTTCAACGTTACCTTGGCGTGATGCAATACATTTTGTTTTACTAGTATTCATTTGTGTACATGTTGTGTACATATTGTTGTATAGGCGCGATTGCAGTACACGCAGTGAGTTTCATTCAACAAGACATTCCCTTACCTAACATCAGACGGATCTCACCATTATAGATTAGCTTAGTTATAAGACAAATATGTAATTTTCATTCGGGAAAATTAAATAGTTTATAGAACCTAATTACCTTAATTACCCGAACTACGTGACACTGACGGACGCACGGAAAACCAGCGTCGTGGCTAAGCTAAGTGCGTTCGTTTTTCGCGTCATGTAGCATTTTATTTGTGTGTGTTAAGTTTCTATATTTTCTTTAATGTTTTGTGTACGTTACATTTCGTCGAAATAAACGTTTTCCTATTTCTATATCTATGTAATACTAGCTGACCCGGCAAACGTTGTTTTGCCATATAAATAATTTTAATTTAATTTTCTTTGCTATAAACCTCACGGAGCCCGAGACCTTTCCAACGAATGCAAAACCGTGGAAATCGGTTCGTGCGTTCTGGAGTTATAGCGTCAGGAAGGAAGACCCGACTTATTTTTATATAGTAGATAATGTAAGTAAATATTTTCAGTGTCGCAATGTGCGTGGGCGACGGTGCGGTGCGCGTTTGGGAGGCGGACACGGCCGAGGACGACGACACTAAGCTGACGTTCGGCAACGTCACCACGTACTGGCAGAACGTGCAGGGGAAAGTGCTGGTGGCCGCCTGGCATCCCACCAGGGAGAATGTCCTGGCCTTCGGCACTGCTGAGGCGAGGGTGAATATCAAAAAACATTTACACACACACACACACACGGCCATCTGACCCCAAAGTAGGCGCTAGCCTGTAATATGGGTGTTAGAGACTGATATACATACATAGATATTTTTTATCACTTAAATAGATAATATTATAACATAACAAATTTTAATACAAGTTTTCGTCACACGAATATTTGTCCTGAGTGGGATTCGAACCCACGACCCCTTTTCAGGACATCAGTCCGCCTAGTTGTCGGTCCGGCAAGCGATGTGTGACAACTCATACCCACTAACAAACTGACTAACTAAGGGTCTTATTAAATCTCTCTGCCAACCGGGCTAACAATATTATTCTCTAGAGTGAAAGTCAGTCACAGTTGTCATGAGTGGCAGCAGCTAGCTAGGTGGTGCTGCAATCTTATTCTCAATCTGTTCGCTATTTCATATTCATCAAAATGCAGTATTTTGATGAAGAATGGCCTGGAAAATACTCAATCTCGCTGCCCCCTTGTGGAATGAAGGTTTATGGGCAATTCCTATTGCCTGAAGTTTAAACCGCCTGAAGGTATCTAACATGGCTCAAAGTCAAATTGGTCAAAAGGGCTTGTCTGAAATTTAGATATTTCTGACAGACGTTTAAATAAATTGAGCCCAACGCCCCACAGGTGGGCATTCTGGACACGAGCGGCAGCGGCGAGAAGCCGGCGCGCGTGCTCAACACGGGCCTGTCGGGGGGCGTGTACGGGCTGTGCTGGGGCGCGGGCGGCGACCTGTACGCGTGCGGCGGCGGCGAGCTGGTCGTGCAGTGCCCCTTCAAGAAGGATAGCAGTGAGTCTTATTACAAATACAAAAAAGTCTGAATCCATACTAATATTATAAATGTGAAAGTGTGTTTGTTTGTTTGTCCGGCTTTCACGTCGCAACGAAGCTATAATATGGTATGGTTTTTGTGTGTGGAGATAGTGAGGAGGGTGGAGAGTGACGTAGGCTTCTTTTTACCGCGGTAAAACATCCCCATGGGAAGATATACGATATTTTGTTATTTGCTAGATATTTAGTCCCGGATGTTGTTAATAGATGGCGTACCTTACGTAGGTACCCTTTATCTGCGGTCAGCATTACCTCTGGTTCCTCTAAGTATCTTTAACTGTCATTATTCATCCACCACAAATATGATAAACAACTAATTGTTAATTCCCTTTGACCACGCGGGCGGAGCCGCGGGTAAAAGCTAGTCAGTTATATAACTGAAATCAGTTATTATAAATCCAGTTATTTATGATTTATTATCGTCGGACGCGATCCAAGATCGTAGTTAAAACAAAGTCGTGCGAGTATGTATGTGGATGTGGACTGTTAGAGGTAAAATTTCATGGGTTCTTCAGTGCTCCGGACGGCACGTTAAGTCGTCTCCCGGTTGTTTTTATTGTACACATTGAATATTAAGTTAAAATGTTTGCTATTTTATTACTGAATGATTCGTGAGTGTCTATATTCATAGTTGAAGTTACCGGCTTACTCACGTTTGATTTAATTCGGAAATAGGCAGACTAGTTTCGATCGATTACGAAGATCATCTTCAGGAGTGAACGCGCTCGTGGCGGGCACGGTTTATAGCGGCGGGCACTCCTGAAGATGATCTTCGTAATCGATCGAAGCTAGTCGGCCTATTTCCGACTTAAATCAAACGTGAGTAAGCCGGTAACTTCAACAAAGAAAATGTTTGGTGTGAACAGAACCCAAGACGATATCTGTGGAGTTGGAGGGCGAGCGTTGGAGCCTGTGCGCGGTGAGCTGGGGGCCGCGCGGGCTGCTGTGCGGCGCGGCGCACGGCGGCGTGGCGGTGCTGGCGCCCGACACGCACGCCGTGCGGGCCGTCAGCTTCCTATTCAAGTGAGCCGGTTTGATATCGGCTAAAGCTGCGTCCACACTGGGCGCATGGGCTTGCGTCGCAGCCTCGGCGAGCCAATGCCTCGGTCTGTGTGGACGTGCCTCGGCCGAGCGTGCCTCGTCGGCTGTCGGTAAATGGGACGCGTTCAAAGGTGCCTCAGTGTGCGCTGTGCGTTCTATGTGGACGGTGATTTTGGCTCGCAAGCGATCTTTCTACAATTTTTATTACAATATTTAGGTTAGCGATGAACACTCAAGAGCATCAAGCAAATTTTTTTTAATACACAAGTAACTTGGACATTTCTTAGACGTGACAGTTTCCTTTTTCTTAAGCAATACGCTACTAGAAAAATAGCTATCGCACAAATATACCACTATCCAATTGACTACTGATGGATCGGCATGCCTCGCGAGGCTCGCCTCTGTGCTTCCGGTGTGCATCGCGCCGCGCGCGGCTGCCTCGCGAGGCCAGGCTCGCGAGCCACAACACCGAGGCTGCAGCGCTAGCCCAAGCGCCCGGTGTGGACGCGGCTTAAGGCTAAGAACACACTACAAAGAGCTTCGCTTCCATTAGCTTCCTATTCAAGTGAGCCGGTTTGATATCGTGGCGGCCGGGTATAGTTGCGCAAGGCTAAGGATAAGACCACACTACAAAGAGCCTCGCTTATTGCTAAGAGTCAAGTGACTCCCCATGTGACTGATTGTAGTGAACAGAAGTATTGCATACTGTCGCATCTGGCCACACTGCGAGCGACGCGCCTAGCTGAGTGCTTGGTTTTTCACCAAGCGAGTGCAGTGTGGCTGGTGTGCGGCTTGTATGATAGGATATCAGAAACAATAGAAACACAATTGCGTCCATCTACCGCCGGTTCACAAGGTTCATACTACCGAGTAATATTCGGCAAGAAACTCGATAGTTACCCTTTTTTAAATTTAGAAATTTACAATTTTTTACATTATTTATTTTTTACATTAAATTTTCAACTTTAGTGACAGCAGAGCTGTAGATTCAAAACTAGCGTTTTTATCTTTTGTCATTAATAGTATAGAAGCTCATGCCTACGTTATGCTCGTTGTATGTATCGTTGATCGCTTTGTAACAATTCAATAGTTGCGCCCCTTTTAAAACATGTAAGATTAAAAGAAATTCTAAAACGCGCGAGGGTCCCCGCTTGACTAGACTTTATGCGCTTAGACTAATAACACATATTTTCTTTCAGGAAAATGATCCATAGTATAGAGTGGCATCCACAGTTCACGTCAGAGTCCAGCGAGGAATCGTCCCTTAAGAATATCATCGCCGTAAGCTCTAAGGACCGGTGCTCTATGATAGCAATACTGAGTTACAATGAGAAGGAAGGTATGTATCTGAATGAATTGTATTTTTTTTATACTGTTTTCATGTATGTTTATAATTAAACAAGTGGACGCCCGCAGCTTCGCTCGCGTAGAATTAGACCTATTAACGACGTCTGCCCGCGTTCGGGTTGCCCACTTGACTTCAAAAACGGCAAAGTTTCATACTAACTTTGCACCCCCGTTTTACCCCCTTAGGGGATCAATTTTCAAAAATCCTTTCTTAGTGCTCCCCTACGTTATAAAAGGAACCCCTGTGCAAAATTTCAAGTTTCTAACCCTTATAGTTTAGGCCCTGCGTTGATATGTCAGTCAGTCAGTCAGTCGGTCAGCCAGCTTCTCCTTTTATATATATAGATAGATAATATGTTTATTCATTATCTGCAGATGGCTCAGCCGAGCTGGAGACAATAAAGTGGTTGGAAGGGCACACAAACTGTGTCTTGCAGCTCGCTTGGAGTCCGCATAAGGAGGGGAGGCTTGCATCTACTTCGATGGACTGTTCTGTGAGGGTGAGTCGACTGTAATCCGTCATGGATGGATATATTAAAGTCCATTTTCTTTGACACACGTTTTCTGAGTCCCTATCATTCAGCTTTATAGTAAGCTTATTTAATTTTGAAAATTTGAATAACTAAACTGTGTCCATTGCCTAATTTTTGTGATCTTTACATACTTCCAATTCTCTCCCAAAATAGTAATTTATTTGGTAAACCCAAATAAATTTTAATACCTAAGGAGATTTTATGTAAAAAATACAAAAAAAATGCTCTGTGTAAACACACTTCATATCAGGAGGTCTTTCTAGTAAAATGCATAAATATACTACTAACAATACAGTTAGCGGCACGAAAGTTTATTTCTGACATTTAAATACGTCGAATTATGTCGAAATTTAATCTTTTTGCGCGCGGCGAGCAGGTTGTTAGTCATAAGCGCTGATTAGTTCGCCAGCCGCATTATGTTCCCCGCATTGATACCCCATGCGCAGAATTTCGTTTAGAGATACACATTCGTGCCAAGTATTATAAATCATCAAACATTGGATTGACAGGCCCGTTGGCGCAATCGGTAGTGACCCTGTCTGTTGCGCCAAAGGTCGTGGGTTCGAATCCCACTCAGGACAAATATTCGTGTGACGAACACTTGTATTTGTTCTGTGTCTGGATGTCAATATTATCTATTTAAGTATGTATTTAAAAATATCTATGTATGTATATCAGTCTCTGACACCCATAACACAGGCTCGCGCCTACTTTGGGGTCAGATGGCCGTGTGTGAGAATGTCCAAGATATTTATTATTTACTAGTGGACGCCCGCAGCTTCGCTCGCGTTACGCTTCATACTAACTTTGCACACCCGTTTTACCCCCTTAGGGGATGAATTTTCAAATTTTTCTCGCCGTAAAAACCATCCTTGAACTTCAACGAACATTTAAAAAAAAGAATTGTCCAAATCGGTCCAGGCGTTGTTGAGTTATGCGCTTACCAACACATTTTGCGATTCATTTTTATTATATAGATTATTATTGGATGCGTGTGCGTAGGTTTGGGACGTGTCGGCGGGCGCGTGCGTGTACGTGTTCGGCGCGCACGCGCACAGCTCGATCGCGCTCGCGTGGAGCGTGTTCCCGCAGCTGGCCGACGTGCTGTTCACCGGCGGCTCGGACCAGTGCGTGCGCGCGTGGCGTGCGGACGCGCACCCGCCGCACCTCTACAAAGGTAAAGAGATCGCGCTCGCGTGGAGCGTGTTCCCGCAGCTGGCCGACGTGCTGTTCACCGGCGGCTCGGACCAGTGCGTGCGCGCGTGGCGTGCGGACGCGCACCCGCCGCACCTCTACAAAGGTAAAGAGATCGCGCTCGCGTGGAGCGTGTTCCCGCAGCTGGCCGACGTGCTGTTCACCGGCGGCTCGGACCAGTGCGTGCGCGCGTGGCGTGCGGACGCGCACCCGCCGCACCTCTACAAAGGTAAAGAGATCGCGCTCGCGTGGAGCGTGTTCCCGCAGCTGGCCGACGTGCTGTTCACCGGCGGCTCGGACCAGTGCGTGCGCGCGTGGCGTGCGGACGCGCACCCGCCGCACCTCTACAAAGGTAAAGAGATCGCGCTCGCGTGGAGCGTGTTCCCGCAGCTGGCCGACGTGCTGTTCACCGGCGGCTCGGACCAGTGCGTGCGCGCGTGGCGTGCGGACGCGCACCCGCCGCACCTCTACAAAGGTAAAGAGATCGCGCTCGCGTGGAGCGTGTTCCCGCAGCTGGCCGACGTGCTGTTCACCGGCGGCTCGGACCAGTGCGTGCGCGCGTGGCGTGCGGACGCGCACCCGCCGCACCTCTACAAAGGTAAAGAGATCGCGCTCGCGTGGAGCGTGTTCCCGCAGCTGGCCGACGTGCTGTTCACCGGCGGCTCGGACCAGTGCGTGCGCGCGTGGCGTGCGGACGCGCACCCGCCGCACCTCTACAAAGGTAAAGAGATCGCGCTCGCGTGGAGCGTGTTCCCGCAGCTGGCCGACGTGCTGTTCACCGGCGGCTCGGACCAGTGCGTGCGCGCGTGGCGTGCGGACGCGCACCCGCCGCACCTCTACAAAGGTAAAGAGATCGCGCTCGCGTGGAGCGTGTTCCCGCAGCTGGCCGACGTGCTGTTCACCGGCGGCTCGGACCAGTGCGTGCGCGCGTGGCGTGCGGACGCGCACCCGCCGCACCTCTACAAAGGTAAAGAGATCGCGCTCGCGTGGAGCGTGTTCCCGCAGCTGGCCGACGTGCTGTTCACCGGCGGCTCGGACCAGTGCGTGCGCGCGTGGCGTGCGGACGCGCACCCGCCGCACCTCTACAAAGGTAAAGAGATCGCGCTCGCGTGGAGCGTGTTCCCGCAGCTGGCCGACGTGCTGTTCACCGGCGGCTCGGACCAGTGCGTGCGCGCGTGGCGTGCGGACGCGCACCCGCCGCACCTCTACAAAGGTAAAGAGATCGCGCTCGCGTGGAGCGTGTTCCCGCAGCTGGCCGACGTGCTGTTCACCGGCGGCTCGGACCAGTGCGTGCGCGCGTGGCGTGCGGACGCGCACCCGCCGCACCTCTACAAAGGTAAAGAGATCGCGCTCGCGTGGAGCGTGTTCCCGCAGCTGGCCGACGTGCTGTTCACCGGCGGCTCGGACCAGTGCGTGCGCGCGTGGCGTGCGGACGCGCACCCGCCGCACCTCTACAAAGGTAAAGAGATCGCGCTCGCGTGGAGCGTGTTCCCGCAGCTGGCCGACGTGCTGTTCACCGGCGGCTCGGACCAGTGCGTGCGCGCGTGGCGTGCGGACGCGCACCCGCCGCACCTCTACAAAGGTAAAGAGATCGCGCTCGCGTGGAGCGTGTTCCCGCAGCTGGCCGACGTGCTGTTCACCGGCGGCTCGGACCAGTGCGTGCGCGCGTGGCGTGCGGACGCGCACCCGCCGCACCTCTACAAAGGTAAAGAGATCGCGCTCGCGTGGAGCGTGTTCCCGCAGCTGGCCGACGTGCTGTTCACCGGCGGCTCGGACCAGTGCGTGCGCGCGTGGCGTGCGGACGCGCACCCGCCGCACCTCTACAAAGGTAAAGAGATCGCGCTCGCGTGGAGCGTGTTCCCGCAGCTGGCCGACGTGCTGTTCACCGGCGGCTCGGACCAGTGCGTGCGCGCGTGGCGTGCGGACGCGCACCCGCCGCACCTCTACAAAGGTAAAGAGATCGCGCTCGCGTGGAGCGTGTTCCCGCAGCTGGCCGACGTGCTGTTCACCGGCGGCTCGGACCAGTGCGTGCGCGCGTGGCGTGCGGACGCGCACCCGCCGCACCTCTACAAAGGTAAAGAGATCGCGCTCGCGTGGAGCGTGTTCCCGCAGCTGGCCGACGTGCTGTTCACCGGCGGCTCGGACCAGTGCGTGCGCGCGTGGCGTGCGGACGCGCACCCGCCGCACCTCTACAAAGGTAAAGAGATCGCGCTCGCGTGGAGCGTGTTCCCGCAGCTGGCCGACGTGCTGTTCACCGGCGGCTCGGACCAGTGCGTGCGCGCGTGGCGTGCGGACGCGCACCCGCCGCACCTCTACAAAGGTAAAGAGATCGCGCTCGCGTGGAGCGTGTTCCCGCAGCTGGCCGACGTGCTGTTCACCGGCGGCTCGGACCAGTGCGTGCGCGCGTGGCGTGCGGACGCGCACCCGCCGCACCTCTACAAAGGTTTTTTTTTTTGACGTGACAACGTCTTATAAATTGGTTTGCCGGGTGACACTTCAAGAAACTGCGTTACGCTCCGCTCACGTTATGCGCTCACAATGAGAGCGAGTGAGAGGCACGCGTCCCTTCCACTCGGGCATGGTTAGCCCGCCTAAGAGCGAGAGAGACGATACGATACGAGACGATACTACTATACGAATGAATATTCACATTAAAATTATTTTACCACTCAAAGTCGTTGTCACGTAAAACTTTCGCCCGTATACCGACTTTACAGGCAACCAATATTTGTTTTTTTTTTAAATGGATAAAAGATAGCAAACGAGCTTGCAGCACCACCCATCCGCTGCCGCCCATGACAACTGTGACTGACTTTGAACAAGACTCAATTAGGGACTGGGATGGTTAGTCCAATTAGTTGAGAGAGTTAATTAGAACATTAGTTGGTCAGTTCGTTAGTAGGTATGAGGACTGGGGACTGTTAGTGATAGTTAGTCATGTTAGTTGGTGTTAGTGTAGTCCAATTAGTACTTGTTAGTAGGAGTCTCGTTCTAAGTTCCATATAGAGGTTCCATATAGAGTTCGCCCGGGGCAGTACCACCGCCCGCCACGGTACCTAGTACCATTTCTGCCGTGTAATAATTGTTTTCAAAGCAATTGTGGTCCGGTTGGAAAGGTGTGGATTCCGGTTACACTTCTTTAGAGGCGACCATCTTAGTCCTCAAGGGTAGCAACACTTCTGTGACTGACTCAGAACGAGACTCCTACTAACAAGTACTAACTGGACTATTACTAACACCAACTAACAGGACTAACTATCACTAACAGTCCCTAGTCCTCATACCTACTAACGAACTGACCAACTAATGTTCTAATTAACTTTCTCAACTAATTGGACTAACCATCCCAGTCCCTAATTGAGTCTTGTTCAAAGTCAGTCACAGTTGTCATGGGTGGCAGCGGATGGGTGGTGCTGCAAGCTCGTTTGCTATCCTGTTTCCATAAAAAAAAAAAAAGTCAGTCACAGATGTGTTGCTACCCTTGAGGACTAAGATGGTCGCCTCTAAAGAAGTGTAACCGGAAACCACACCTTTCCAACCGGACCACAATTGCTTTAAAAACAATTATTACACGGCAGAAATGGTACTAGGTACCGTGGCGGGCGGTGGTACTGCCCCGGGCGAACTCTATATGGAACCAATTAGCTTTCATATTGTTACATACGTAGTAAGTTACTTGTCTGTGCTCGCCATACTGAATAATATGTTGTCTGTGGTCTGTCTATAATAAATCACTCTTCTTGAACTTGAAATGGCCGCCGTCCGGTCGTCGCCTTTTATTTAACGTCCCATCAAATATAACATGGTGTCAGAAGTGGGATATAAAACCTATTTGGTTCCCTATAGGCTCTACCACCTACAAAGGTAAAGAGTTGACGCTTAAAGCTAAGCGGTCACAGAGGCGCATCACAGTCACTAGGGCCATACTACGAGCCTCGCTTGGTGACTAACCAGGGGGCCTAGACAAGTGGCAAAAACGCTAGTAGAATAGATTAACAAATGTATAGGATTGACATTCGCTAACGACTAATTAGTCGTAAGCTAATGTCAATCCCATACATTTGTTAATCTATTCTATTTCTATTCTACAAGCGTTTTGCCACTTGTCTAGGCCCGCGCTCATAGTGGCTGGCTGCGAAAGTATGCAATACGTCTGTTCGCTAGATTGAGTCACTAAGTGACTTCGCTGCGACCCATAGACGCCCCACTGCTGGGCACGGGTCTCCCCCACAGACTATGCTGCGGGAGGTCTAGAGCATACTCCACCACGCTACTCAAATGCGGATTGCTGGAGGGGTTAGTGGCCAACCCAGTTTCAAACGACTTTGTTTCCACCGTTGAAAACAACCGGGACCGACGGCTTTACTTGGTAAGCATGGTAGCGTCCATGAAATTTTGCTACTAGCGATCACCCATCCACAAACCGACCGCGCTCGTCGTTGCTTAACTCTTTCCATTACATTGAATCGACGCGAGCCATTGGGCTATGGACGCTATACTGAGTGACTTGGCTCTTAGTATTTCTTGTGTGACGTTAGCCTTACGCATTGAACGGAACCCATAAAAACGCTTTAAACGCGACGTGCCCGAGACGTGTTCCTTTATCGCCAGCCTAATCTACTAGCTTAGAGTCACTCAACGCGCTATAGACAGATCAATGCTCTGTCTCTTAATTTCGACTTGATCATTAGTATCATCATCAAAATTATCCGTATTTAAAAAGAGAAAAGAACTTGATTAATTTTTTAGTTAAACTTATTAAATATATTTCTCTATTCAGAAGTCAAACCCGAGCCGATAGTTTCGAAAAAAGACAAGAAAAAGAAAGCGACAGCGGACGAACAATGTGCTGTAATATACGACGAAGTTAAGCCGGAGGTCGTGTATGGGGAGGGGCGAAGTGCGGAGAAACTGGAAACCACAACAAAGCCCTTCAAGAGATTTCTGATGCCTTTCAGTGCAAAGCAATTGTCCCAGTGTACCGTACAAGTGGTGAAGAAGTTTGCCTTGATGCGTATAAACCGGAGCGAGGGAGACAAAAATGGTGAGGAACTGAAAAATACAGATAGTACAACGGAAATCGGAAAGGGGGATAGCCTGAAAGAAACAAACGGCTTAGTCCTAATGGGAGAAGAGAAAGAGACAGCTGGTGCTAAGGAAAAGGAATCTGATGAGGATCAGAAAGAGATCAACGGTGCAGCAAATGTAGAAATGTATGATACAGATTTTCTGAAAATCTTTGGAACCACCAATGATTTTAATGAGCTCTTGGATTTTGAGAGTAAGTGATTTTTTTCTTCAATTCCACATAAAATATTTTGCCCAAATAAATTTATTTTATGAATAGACACTCATATAAAATAAATTCATTCATAATTCATTGGTCTTATTTCTAAAGTTTTTTATTTATAAGTACCATGTGGAATTAAAAATATCAAAATATTATTTTGTTAAAATAAATGTGTAACTATTTTAGTATCGTCAGAACACATAATTATGTTATGTATACGATCTTAATCTTTTCCTCAGTGGATAGTCACCTGAAGCACGGGGACAGTGACGCGTGGATCATGCTGTCGATATTCCGCGGGCGGATCGACTCCATGATCCAGTTCGCGAGCGAGCGAGACATCCTATGCCCCTTTCTTGTCAGCATAGCGCCATCTGTCTCCTTCAAGTGAGTATACACACCAAAACAAAAAAATTGGAATTTTATTTTGGAAATATTAGATGGAATTACCCAGCCAAATCTAATCTCTAATATCTGATCTATTAGTAGGTAGAACTAGCTATAGCATAGGTAGAGGTCTAGTACCACCAAAGTGTCAGAAGAATTCTTACAAACGCAAACCTTTAGATGCCCGGAAACCGATACTAATATATACTATAATTATGTATATACATACATATTGAAGAGGAACTTTTTCGGTACGTTCAAAATTATAATTATAATTTATATAAGAGTTCGAGGGTGAACTCGGTGAAATTGTGTTTATGGGACCTAAACAATAATGTGTTCCCTTTTAACTGACTTTCAAAAAGGAACAGGTTCTGAATTTAACTGTACGTTTTTGTTAATCTTATATTAATAGTGACCAATTTTTTTTCCAGATACTGGAAAGATGTGACACAGTTGTATATCGCACAGATTGACAGGGCCATTGCACAACAGCAAGAAAGCCAACCCAACTGTAAGTCAATGCAATTGTTACTATCTATTTCTATTTAATAATACCGCAGACTGCTCTAAATTCGCCCGTGATTCTATTGTATGATCGGATGTGAATCGCTTCGACCCATAGACGTCCCACTGCTGGGCACGGGTCTCCCCCACAGACACTGCTGCGGGAGGTCTCGAGCATACTTCACCGCGCTGCTCCAATGCGGATTGGTGGAGGGGTTAGTGGCCAACCCAGTGTCGAATGTTCTCAAGCCACCCGAAGGTCTTCGACAAGGCTTAACGACTGTTTCCAGCATTGAAAACAACCGGGACCGACAGCTTTACGTGCCCTCCGAAGCACGGTAGCGTCCATGAAATGTTTGCCACTAGCGGTCACCCATCCACAAACCGACCGCGCCCGTCGCTGCTTAACTCTTTCGATCACATTGAATCGACGCGAGCCATTGGGCTATGGACGCTACAATGAATGACGCGCTTAATGAAGGACCTCATTGACTCTTTTATTACGAAACGAATGTTACTAAAATAAGATTTGAGTGAGTTTAAGTAACTAACTCAAACAATATTGGTTGCCTGTAAAGTCGGTATACGGGCGAAAGTTTTACGTGACAACGACTTTGAGTGGTAAAATAATTTTAATGTGAATATTCATTCGTATAGTAGTATCGTCTCGTATCGTATCGTCTCTCTCGCTCTTAGGCGGGCTAACCATGCCCGAGTGGAAGGGACGCGTGCCTCTCACTCGCTCTCATTGTGAGCGCATAACGTGAGCGGAGCGTAACGCAGTTTCTTGAAGTGTCACCCGGCAAACCAATTTATAAGACGTCACGTCAAAATTACTAATTAGTTAAAAAAAATGCCTAGATTCGCGCAGTTACGGCGGTCCGGTGTACCGCAAGGTGGCGCTGCTGCTGAGCGTGCACGAGCTGAGGGCCGCCGTGGACTGCCTGCTGCGGGCGCGGCTGTTCCGCGAAGCGTACGCGCTGTGCAGGGCCAGGTACGTGCTCGTCATCACGACGGTGGCCACTAGGAGGCCTGCTAGGCCCAGCTGATGTAGTGATGTGTTTAGCTCTAAAATATTTAAGTTGAAGTGAAGCAAACAATATATCTATATATATATATATAAAAAGAGAAGCTGACTGACTGACTGACCGACCGACCGACCGACCGACCGACCGACCGACCGACCGACCGACCGACTGACTGACTGACATATCAACGTAGGGCCTAAACTATAAGGGCTAGAAACTTGAAATTTTGCACAGGGGTTCCTTTTATAACGTTGGGGAGCACTAAGAAAGGATTTTTGAAAATTCACACCCTAAGGGGGTAAAACGGGGGTGCAAAGTTAGTATGAAACTTTGCCGTTTTTGAAGTCTTTAGACGGGTAGACGTCGTTAATGGGTCTAGCGTAGCGCGAAGCGTACGTGCTATGCAGGGCCAGGTACGTGCTCATCGTCACGACGGTGGCCACTAGGAGGCCCAGCTGATGTAGTGATGTGTTTAGCTCTAAAATATTTAAGTTGAAGTGAAGCAAACAATATATGTATAGGTTTCATAAAGACTCAACAGAAACCTACCTTAATAGTTTTTAACCGTGTTGTAATAATTAATAGCCTTTAATTGAAATGAAAAAAATTATAATTAAATGTTACGAATTTTAATATGACATATTATGTAACCTACTTGTAATAACATCATTGAAGCTGAAACTGAAGACGCTAATAACAACATTTGCATACCATCATGTGGTTTAAAGTGCGGAAACCCTGTGCCTAGATATAAGACCTTGTACCACTTTATTGCAAATAAAAGATTATTATTATTATTATTATATATGTACTTACGCAAACGTTGTTCTGCCATATGAAATGTCAATATAACGCGACGCTTCACGTTAATGAACGACGGTTAAAAATAAAAATACTAAAATAGTGTTTAAAAAACATTTTCCAGTGGACTAAATTTTGAATCTAAACCATTCTCGAATACCCTTGAACACACACAAAAAATTTCATCAACATCTATCCAGCTGTTTAGGAGGAGTTCACTGTCATACACACGTACACAAGAAATATATATTAAGATATTTTTTAATTATATTTGCAGACACGTGGACAGCATAGCTCAAGAGGCTCTGCGGCAATGGGCCACAGATGCCGCCTTCAACGGCAATCTAAAAGTTGCAGTTATATGGTAATTAAAATATTAATCTATTATGATATACGAGTACGTGTATACTTTACTACTGACTACACATCCATATTCCATACTAATATTATAAATGTGAAAGTGTGTTTGTTTGTTTGTCCGGCTTTCACGTCGCAACGAAGCTATTATATGGTATGGTTTTTGTGTGTGGAGATAGTGAGGAGGGTGGAGAGTGACGTAGGCTACTTTTTACCGCGGTAAAACATCCTCATGGGAAGATATCGATGTTTTGTTATTTGCTAGATATTTAGTTCCGGATATTGTTAATAGATGGCGTTGTCATGTATGATAAACAACTCATTGTTAATTCCCTTTGACCACGCGAGCGGAGCCGCGGGTAAAAGCTAGTTTCTAATAATTTGAGAGGGTCTGGGTTTAACTGCAAGTGGTACATGATGTGCCATATACGCTCACAACTTATTGAACATGAAACATGAATATAACAGGTGAAAGGAGTGTATTTACAGCAGTCCGCCAGCTCACAACGGCAAAATATAGGCTTGATTTGATTTAGTCATGTACATTGAATTATCCGGTAATAAATTGAATTATTAAAAAAAGTTTTTAAAAAAAGCTTTTTATAATTTTTATTTTATTTTCGTGCATTGTCATCGGAAACAAATATGTTTGCCAAATTTCAGCTCGATAGCTTCAGTGGAAGTGGGTGAAATATTGATTGCAAGAATCTAGGACATACATACATACATAGATACATACGAGTGAAGTTAATTATAAGCTTTTAAAAACGAGGTAAATTTTGGGGAGAGTAATATTGTGTTCGCAAATGACACATTTCGTTGACATTAAATTATGTAATTAGTAGTAGCGTCTATAGCCCAATGGCTCGCGTCGATACAATGTGATCGAAAGAGTTAAGCAACGACGGGCGCGGTCGGTTTGTGGATGGGTGACCGCTAGTCGCAAAAATTTCATGGACGCAACCGTGCTTCGGAGGGCACGTAAAGCCGTCGGTCCCGGTTGTTTTCAATGCTGGAAACAGTCGTTAAGCCTTGTCGAAGACCTTCGGGTGGCTTGAGAACATTCGACACTGGGTTGGCCACTAACCCCTCCACCAATCCGCATTGGAGCAGCGTGGTGGAGTATGCTCTAGACCTCCCGCAGCATAGCCTGTGGGGGAGACCCGTGCCCAGCAGTGGGACGGGTCGCAGCGAAATTATGTAAGCGTAGCGTTGTATAAGCGTTTGTAGCCTAATGGCTCGCGTCCATAGCCCAACGACGGGTGCGGTCTATGCGCTGCATGATGATATCGTCGGTACAAAAGTTAACTAGCCAAAATGTGATTTTGGCAGTAAACTAAGTAAACTAATCTCACATAGATTAGATTACCTATTTCGAATTTTTACATTTTTCAGTTATGCAGAAAAACGATTTGTAATCTATATAATAAAAATGAATCGCAAAATAAAGCGCATAACTCAACAACGCCTGGACCAATTTGGCCAATTCTTTTTTTTAAATGTTCGTTGAAGTTCAAGGATGGTTTTTACGGTGAGAAAAATTTGAAAATTCATCCCCTAAGGGGGTAAAACGGGGGTGCAAAGTTAGTATGAAGCTTTGCCGTTTTTGAAGTTAGTGAATGTGTAACGCGAGCGAAGCTGCGGGCGTCCACTAGTAACATATATATTTGAAATGCCCCTTAAACAATATTTTGCCACAGTATGCGTTGTGTCAAGATATTGATGTCATGTAAAAACTGCCAAAATTACACTTTGGCTAGTTGACTTTTGTTCCGACGAATGATTTATTGAATTACAGCTACATAGCCCTCGGCGAACTAAGCAAAGCATCAACAGTGATTGCCAGCACCACTACGGACGACGAGGATTGGCTCAGTCTCGCCGCAGACCTGGCGAGACACACTGGCCAGTACACTTTGGCAGGACACCTTCAGAACAAAAAGGATACAGTCAAACAAGCCTGCAGTGCCGAAATCAAGGAGGAATTGGAGAAATTGCCATCTAGAATGGAACTGTTGCTTAGGGCAGATACAAGTGATGGCGGTAAAATTGAAAGCGATGCTTCAATAAACGATCAAGAGTAAATTAACAAGTTTAAAATAAAAATAAATAGTCTTTAACAGTCATAACTAACTTTTAACATTTGTATGTACGCAAATTACATAATTAGCGCCCAGTATATGCATAAACGTGAGTCCTATTATTTAATGTTATTATTTTTTCTCTTCTACTACGGTATGTTGTGTTCAGTTGATCATTTGCGTAACGTTTGTCATCTAAATCGAATCTCAACGCGTCAATTCCACAGTATATGTGGTATGGATACGATAGAAAATGCGGTTTAAATACACACACTTACTTTTTCACTCTGTGGCAAGAAGTAATTTTAAGAAGTCATCAAGAAGTAATTTTAAGTGTCGTCTATAAGTTTCTGTTTTGTTCACAATACACACGTCAACAAAATCTACGGATATTTAAGATTTCATCGTATATCAAAAAATCTTTGAAGAATTTGCTTTTATGTTAAACTAGCTGACCCGGCAAACGTTGTTTTGCCATATAAATAATTTTTACTGAATATTTTGGGAGAACTTAATGTAAGTGTGTGGACTACAACTACCACTACCAATACCACTACACCTACTACTACCACTACCCCTACCACTAACACTACCCCTACCACTACCCCTACCACTACCCCTACCACTACCCCTACCACTACCCCTACCTCTACCACTACCCCTACCCCTACCATTACCAATACCACTACCCCTACCCCTACCACTACACCTACCACTACCCCTACCACTACCCCTACCTCTACCACTACCCCTACCCCTACCATTACCAATACCACTACCCCTACCACTACCCCTACCACTACACCTACCACTAACACTACCCCTACCACTACTACTACCCCTACATCTACCCCTACCACTACCTATCACGCACCGGCGCCATCTACTTAAAATATTGGTTTGTAGTACATGCTATGTATCAGAGATGGCGCTGTATGTGAAAAAAGATTTTTCCCGCTTTTCTGTTGAAATTTTTCCTGAATTTTCTTTGCTATAAACCTCACCGAGCCCGAGACCTTTCCAACGAATGCAAAACCGTGGAAATCGGTTCGTGCGTTCTGGAGTTATAGCGTCAGGAAGGAAAACCCGACTTATTTTTATATAGTAGATTACATAGCTGTCATTATACGTCAATTACATAGCTGTCATTTGCGTTTTGTTATTCCGAGTCTGATTCTTTTTTGTTATACCACGTTTTATAGTGACTGACGTTTCATGTCAAGTCACACGGGAACGCTGTCGAATGGGATAAAAAGTATCCTATGTCCGTCTCCTGGCTCTAAGCTACCTCCCTACCAATTTTCAGCCAAATCTGTTCTGCCGTTCTTGAGTTATAAGTGGTGTAACTAACACGACTTTCTTTTATATATATAGACTAGCTGACCCGGCAAACGTTGTTTTGCCATATAAATAATTTTTACTGAATATTTTGGGAGAACTTAATGTAAGTGTGTGGACTACAACTACCACTACCAATACCACTACACCTACTACTACCACTACCCCTACCACTAACACTACCCCTACCACTACCCCTACCACTACCCCTACCACTACTCCTACCACTACCCCTACCTCTACCACTACCCCTACCATTACCAATACCACTACCCCTACCCCTACCCTACCACTACCACTACACCTACCACTACCCCTACCACTACCCCTACCACTACCCCTACCCCTACCACTACCCCTACCCCTACCATTACCAATACCACTACCACTACCCCTACCACTACCCCTACCACTACACCTACCACTAACACTACCCCTACCACTACTACTACCCCTACATCTACCCCTACCACTACCTATCACGCACCGGCGCCATCTACTTAAAATATTGGTTTGTAGTACATGCTATGTATCAGAGATGGCGCTGTATGTGAAAAAAGATTTTTCCCGCTTTTCTGTTGAAATTTTTCCTGAATTTTCTTTGCTATAAACCTCACCGAGCCCGAGACCTTTCCAACGAATGCAAAACCGTGGAAATCGGTTCGTGCGTTCTGGAGTTATAGCGTCAGGAAGGAAAACCCGACTTATTTTTATATAGTAGATTACATAGCTGTCATTATACGTCAATTACATAGCTGTCATTTGCGTTTTGTTATTCCGAGTCTGATTCTTTTTTGTTATACCACGTTTTATAGTGACTGACGTTTCATGTCAAGTCACACGGGAACGCTGTCGAATGGGATAAAAAGTATCCTATGTCCGTCTCCTGGCTCTAAGCTACCTCCCTACCAATTTTCAGCCAAATCTGTTCTGCCGTTCTTGAGTTATAAGTGGTGTAACTAACACGACTTTCTTTTATATATATAGATTTAAGAATTAAAGATTATTTTATGGCCTTTAATTATAAGTAAACAACGCGTTGTGTTGTTAATAAATAAGTTTTGTTTTATTTTTAGTATGTGTTAAATTAACAATGGTCCCGAGCCCACGAAAGTTTGGTCGTTTACAAGCAGCTGGTGGTTTTTCTGGAGCCTTTGCACTAGTTGCGTCGCTGTTAATTCGTTTACGTTATTCCGAAATTAATCAAGCGATTAATTTATATATAATATGTGAGATTCTGTTGATGTGTGTGTATGTAGATATACGTATATACTTGTGATAATATTGTGATTTTACTAGACCTAGTTAATGTTATCGCACTGATCTTTTATCGCAAGGATTTCTAAAGAGTCCCATTTTTGTTAATTAAACAATATTTTGTCAAAAAAGTTTTTTTTTGAGTCCACTAATAAAAACTCAATATTCAAGACTGATTTTTACAATAATAAAAATGTTTGTATGGAGTAGGTTGCAAAAAATTTTCTTTGGGTGAATACCTTAAAATAATCATCGTAATTAGAAATTATGTATATCGGTATTAGCTACTTTATTTTTGGTAACCAATTATACGATCCTCACATTCATGAACAGTTTATTTCACAACTCACTTAAATATCTATAAAGTCCGAAAACAAAAAGCACAAAAATAATCGCATTTATTGCTGTAATGGCCGTACACTACTACTCTTACACCCTAGCTTGTGTTTAAAGGCGGGTCCAGATATGTATCATTTGCCCGATCCGATCACCGTATCCGTATCACCGACGCGTATCATGACCGCATATGTGGACGGGTGATGATACGCCGCTATGATACAGCCCGACCCATGTCGTGTCGGTTTTTGTCCGATCATCAGAGATACCGATACGCAATACCAGGATACGATGCATTTATACGGAGTAAACAAAATGCGTCCACAAATAGATACGGAGCTTGATACGGAATCGGGGATCGACTCGGGCAAATACATATCTGTACCCTTACCATGAGTTGCTATCGAAAATTTACATTACGTTACTACAGTCGCTAGCGTATAAACGCGCTTCGAATAGCTAGTGAATTACTTAACTACAGTAGTAAAGGTATTTCTCGATGACATCCGTCAAATATGTAACTCATGGTACCAATTTCGTATAGAAACTGCTTCAAAACGTCACTCGATAACGTTTCGCTAGCGAAAAGATTTCGATAGGTTTTTTACTTATGGACTCATACTACCGATTTTAATTCTGATACTGGCCGCTAGAGGCGCTGTATATTCATAGAATTATTTTACGTACACGCTAGCGAGTCCAGTCACTGTAAACTCATGGTAAGGACTCTGGACTCGGCTTAACTTTTTTAACGCGCTTTCCGCGCTAGCAGCTACCGCAACGCCTCTCGCGGGGCGTTGGTAAACATACCCGCCTACATATTTGATGGTTACTATTGAAATAGAGTATTGAAAGAAAGAATACGCAAAAATATAATCAGTATTAAATTTATTTAATCAACAGGCACCAAGACAGTCGTTATAAATATAATTATCATAGAAGCCTTATACGTGCATATGTTAACTTGCTCAGCAATTTTCAATTTGTGACTTACACCTTAAATTAATAAATAATTATCTTCTTGTCACTTTTCTACTTGTCCCAATTAAGAGGACTACAGAGGCTAAACGCGAGTTTTATAAACAAGATATCACACGAACCATTGCAGAGAATCAAATAAAAAAAATATATGGTATTCTTGGGGATATACAGGGTGTCCCAGAATGAATGGATAATCCTTGAGCCCCGCACAGAACAGCTCTCCAGCGCTTAGAAAAAAATATAAAAAAAAAAAAAAAACCAAGTGATACCCAAAATATGATTTTTTTTAGAAAAACATACGTTATTTTAGCTTCACTTCACATTAATTTACACAACTGCCACAAATTAATGATATTCTTGGCGTTTTTGGTGTCATTTTATTCCTGATAGACTATACTACTAGAAATACATCAAATAATATAAGTATCTGTGATACTTTTCTTATTAAAAAAATAAGAACTTGAATTTTTAACATGAAATTTGATACCAAAATAATTTTGACATAGTTTGAGAGTGTGTCATGTTAAAAAAAAGTATGAAAACGTAAGTGTCCAGCTATTTTAAAAACATGCGCAGTTAATACAGATTAAATAATGGTATAATACATCATTTTATCTAATACTACTACGAAGTTATTGCTATTGAGATGCAAAACGAGTAAATACGACTAAAATTAAAAAGTTAATGTCTTAATACATTTTAATAATTATAAAACATTTCAGGTGTCGCTGCGACCCATAGACGTCCCACTGCTGGGCACGGGTCTCCCCCACAGACACTGCTGCTGCGGGAGGTCCAGAGCATACTCCACCACGCTGCTCCAATGCGGATTGGTGGAGGGGTTAGTGGCCAACCCAGTGTCGAATGTTCTCAAGCCACCCGAAGGTCTTCGACAAGGCTTAACGACTGTTTCGTAGGAGGTAATGGAATCCCATTGGTTACAGATTGATGGCTGCCCTGCATATTATGGTACAAACGTCCGGGCTTATTTAAATGCCACGTATCCAAACAAATGGATTGGTCGTTTGGGTCCTATTCTGTAGCCTCCTCGATCTCCAGATTTATACTGTCGGGATGTTTTTTACTGGGGCTGTCTAAAGGAAGAAGTGTACTCGAAAACAATTTCAAATGAGGAATTACGCAGCCGTGTTCAAGAGGCCGCTTCAAAAATAAATGAATGACTCTACGCACGGTTTCTTAGTAGAGCCTATAAAAGAAGATGTCGAGCGTGTATTAGAATCGGTGGCAGACAATTTGAACACCTGTTGTGAATAAAGATTGATGTAATGTACACCTGAAATGTAGCGTCCATAGGCTAGCTAGCGTCGATTCAATGTGACCGAAAGAGTTAAGCAACTACGGGCGCGGTCGGTTTGTGGATAGGTGAGCGCTAGTGGCAAAATTTCACGGACGCTACCGTGCTTCGGAGGGCACGTAAAGCCGTCGGTCCCGGTTGTTTTCAATGCTGGAAACAGTCGTTAAGCCTTGTCGAAGACCTTCGGGTGGCTTGAGAACATTCGACACTGGGTTGGCCACTAACCCCTCCACCAATCCGCATTGGAGCAGCGTGGTGGAGTATGCTCTGGACCTCCCGCAGCAGCAGTGTCTGTGGGGGAGACCCGTGCCCAGCAGTGGGACGTCTATGGGTCGCAGCGACACCTCAAATGTTTTATAATTATTAAAATGTATTAAGACATTAACTTTTTAATTTTAGTCGTATTTACTCGTTTTGCATCTCAATAGCAATAACTTCGTAGTAGTATTAGATAAAATGATGTATTATACCATTATTTAATCTGTATTAACTGCGCATGTTTTTAAAATAGCTGGACACTTACGTTTTCATACTTTTTTTTTACATGAAACACTCTCAAACTATGTCAAAATCATTTTGGTATCAAATTTCATGTTAAAAATTCAAGTTCTTATTTTTTTTATGAAAAAAGTATCATAGATACTTATATTATTTGATGTATTTCTAGTAGTATAGTCTATCAGGAATAAAATGACACCAAAAACGCCAAGAATATCATTAATTTGTGGCAGTTGTGTAAATTAATGTGAAGTGAAGCTAAAATAACGTATGTTTTTCTAAAAAAAATCATATTTTGGGTATCACTTGGAATTTTTTTTTTTTGATATTTTTTTCTAAGCGCTGGAGAGCTGTTCTGTGCGGGGCTCAAGGATTATCCATTCATTCTGGGACACCCTGTATGTTAGATCGCTACGGCCTTCAAAACATAATACATTAATGTTGACTCGATAGAAAAAAATCACGAAGATACCTCTAAAATAATCTTCTAAACAATCAAATCCCTTCTAAAATACGTGTTTTTTTTTTCAATTTAACATATATTTTTCATCACAATAAATACAATATATCAGTTATACCACTTTTTAAATCCATTTTGTAGAATTTCCAAAAAACCCTTGTTCTCATTTGCGCTGTGTGTTCGAACATAACTCGCGAGCATGTGTGTGTAAACGCCGTGTACCGACAGTCGCGGCTGAGGCCTCTTGCTAGACGGGCGTGTCGCGCTTTCTGCCGCAAAATTTCTGCAAGATTCCAACGTTATTTCATTACTTTTATTGATTGGTTATTACATTAGTTTAATTTATATAAATAATTTAACGTTATAAGTATTTTTTTAAGTTAGAAGGGCGTAAACGGACTCCTATTTTGTAAATAAACATGGGAAATAAATCAAAAGTGTTCATATAAAGCAAACGTCACACACATGAATGACGTAAAGATTTAAATTTTGTCAAACATTTATTAATTTTCATTGTTCTCTGCAATCCTGCAGAGTACAAAAAGATAGATACGTACACAGTTTTTCAACCCTAATCGTATAGCTGTAAATGGCGTAATTGGAGTTTGCGGCGAGTAAGAATCTCGCTCCAGAGACTCGGGTTCAAATCCCAGTTACACTTCCTATCTTTTTCAATTTTTTCTTTATTTTTTATGACTTTTTTTTTGTTATTATTTTATGCAAATGAAATAAAAAGCTAATAATATTTATATATGTCATAATATGTATTTATTACAGGAAAAGAGAATCCAAAGATAATATCAATAACGGGGAAATTATAGACATTAGCAGTGAGTAAGAATCTCGCTCTAGAGACTCGGGTTCAAATTCCAGTTACACTTCCTTTCTTTTTCAATTTTTTCTTTATTTTTTTATGACTTTTTTTTTGTTATTATTTTAAGTAACTAAAAAAATTGCATAAATCTAATTTCATTACGTTGTCGTACCTTCCTATAAATTTTTTGTTAGGTCAATTATTACTTAAAATAAACGCCATCTACTGAAACACTTCCCCGTATAAGCCGCGCAGATAGAGAATAGATTTGAAAATGGCGTCCTCTCGCATGCGTTCTCGCTCACTCTCTATCGCTGTCTATACTCACACAGTGAAGTACGAGCTGCAAACAAATAATCAGTCGGGATTCGCTTTCTAAGCTACTTGACGCACTCCGAGTAATTGTTGTTTTCGTTGATATTGTTGTTTTTGTTTGCGTTACATTTGATTGTTATTTATTTTCGTTAAGTTTTTGTTACGAACGTTGACATTTTGTGATGTAATTGAACAGCAACACCGAAGATGAAAGTGACGACTCTGAAGACCAGGACTGTGAAAGTGACCAGTCCATGGAAGATTTTAACCAATTCATGGAGGGAATTGAACCAGTAATGGGTACAGATGACCAGGACACTGCTGGACCAAGCGGTTTATAAAACCTTTGATACCATTCCCATCCTATTGTTCTTTATTTTTATAATCTGATTCTGAAATGTCACAATTAATAAAGGCAAATTTTACAATTGACCAGTCCATGGAAGATTTTAACCAATTCATGGAGGGAATTGAACCAGTAATGGGTACAGATGACCAGGACACTGCTGGACCAAGCGGTTTATAAAACCTTTGATACCATTCCCATCCTATTGTTCTTTATTTTTATAATCTGATTCTGAAATGTCACAATTAATAAAGGCAAATTTTACAATCCAGTGTTTTAAGTACCCTTGCTTGTGTTGTGTGTTGTGCTTGTATTTTAAGTGCCATTTTCAGATCTATTCTCTATCTGCGCGGGTTATACAGGCGATTAATACAGTACCTCATGACATGTCATTGTATGCTCTGTAAGGTAGTTCTGAGGTTTTCCGTTAGAGGCGCTGTTGTCGTTTGTGAGAATGTGTGCACCGATTCTCAAGGTCATTTTGCACCACTAGGCGCCTTAAATCAAACGCTAAATAATTTCTTATTCCACAATGTCAAAATGCTCGTTCTGGTCTTATTCTGCATATCTAGATTAATAACATTAAACATTTTTTCGTTGTATATTAAATCAAATAGAAATGTTAAGTACCATCTATTAATAATAAAGAATCTGTACATTTATTTATCTTACATCAAGTATTCACTGATTACTGTGCGTTATTGCAATGTATTGAAAGCGAACAATATTGTTAAAGAAATATTTTGTACTTTTAATTTTGCTGGCCAAGAGGAGCTGGAGATTTTAAATATTAAATTACTTCCAATGAATAATCACAACAATGAAATAATCGGATTAGTAATTAAATTGAATAATAATAACGATGAAGAAATAGTAAAAAAATATTTAATATTCATTATTGCGGCACAGTATTGGACGTTTCATTCCAACACAAGGAAATTATTTGTAAGATAAATACCTAATATCTAAAAAGTACACAATGGCACCAAAAAATTCACAACAATTATTTTGTGTTTCAAAAAGCGTATCGGCAATTCACGCAATTAAATAAAATAACTAAATGCTCGAGGGAATGTCGACAAAGCATTGCAGTCTTTTAAACTATCTTTTTTATTGTACGTATGTAGTAAAAAAATTTTTTATTTTAATCCTTTTTTTTTGTCGTAAATATATTTTGATTTTAAAGTAATAATCAAAATGTCATTAAAGTGCACAAAATGTAAGCTAGGTAACTGAAGAAGAGTGTTAGGCATTGACCTCTATCACAGTTACATTAATTTATATACATACATTGTATTATTACTGCACAGTTAAACTGATGACCGGACCGAACAGTACGTTTAAAAAATGATCTAGATATTTTTTTACTGTGGTAACTCGTGATGATGGTATACAGCCATTCACTGTATAGATTTAAAGGATTTTTTAACTGGTTTTTATGATTAAATCTTATGTCCAATCAATGTTTTAACCATATCAGATAAACACAAATCATTGTCACCCTTATGATCTTATCTTGAGGTCCAGGTTTCTATTGAGTTAGTCATGCATGTCTGATGGATCCTGGTTTTCTCTATTCTCGCTGAGGGTTTTGTTGCGCTTTTTGCAGATTTGAATCAGCTTTGTGTTGATTTTCTTCAGTTTTTGATTCTCCTTCATTAAATCTGTCAGTTGTTGATTCTGTAATATTATAAATAAAAAATATATTAGTGTTCGCCTTCTCAAATTTTGAATAAGTTATTTTAAAAAAAAAGCAATAAATGCTTATTGCTTTTTTTTTTCAATATATAATTTTCATTTCATTATTTGACAACTATCACAATCCTGCGTTGGCCCGCGCTGTAGACTATAATCTTACATCCGTGTAGATAGGAATACCATAATCTATATATATAAAAGGAGAAGCTGACTGACTGACTGACATATCAACGCCTAAACTATAAGGGTTAGAAACTTGAAATTTTGCACAGGGGTTCCTTTTATAACGTAGGAAGGATTTTTGAAAATTCACCCCCTAAGGGGGTAAAACGGGGGTGCAAAGTTAGTATGAAACTTTGCCGTTTTTGTAGTTAGCGAATGTCTAATTCCACGCGAGCGTGCACTAGTCTTAAAAAATATATTTGCATGTCTGATCTGCACCAAATCCATACTAATATTATAAATGTGAAAGTGTGTTTGTTTGTTTGTCCGGCTTTCACGTCGCAACGAAGCAATTATATGGTATGGTTTTTGTGTGTGGAGATAGTGAGGAGGGTGGAGAGTGACGTAGGCTACTTTTTAACAGCGGTAAAACATCCACATGGGAAGATATCGATGTTTTGTTATTTTCTAGATATTTAGTTCCGGATGTTGTTAATAGATGGCGTTAGTAAAATTCATTTGCAAGTTCTTATATTAGTATCTTTTAATCGTGGAACTGTCACTATTCATCCACCACAAATGTGTCATGTATGATAAACAACTAATTGTTAATTCCCTTTGACCACGCGGGCGGAGCCGCGGGTAAAAGCTAGTAAATGAATAATAAAAAATATTGGTTGCCTGTAAAGTCGGTATACGGGCGAAAGTTTTACGTGACAACGACTGAGTGGTAAAATAATTTTAATGTGAATATTCATTCGTATAGTAGTATCGTCTCGTATCGTATCGTCTCTCTCGCTCTTAGGCGGGCTAACCATGCCCGAGTGGAAGGGACGCGTGCCTCTCACTCGCTCTCATTGTGAGCGCATAACGTGAGCGGAGCGTAACGCAGTTTCTTGAAGTGTCACCCGGCAAACCAATTTATAAGACGTTGTCACGTCAAAATTGAAAATATATCCCTCGGAAGAAAAGGGAACAGTCTATATAGTAGGTACACATAAGGTACACATGGGATAAGGGCGGTGATGGCAGACCTGCACGATGGCGCTGCCGCTGGCGACGAGCAGCGGGGCGTGCGCGGCGCCCGCCATCGCCAGCCGCTGCTCCAGCGCCGCCTTCTGCTGCGTCAGCTTCTCCACCAGCTGCCCACACAATGTGGCGTTAGTACAACAATGTAGCGGTAATACGTTTAGTTAACCTTTCATTATATTAGGCCATTCAAAGACTTATGTTACGTCTTTATACCGTATTGTAATAAAAATATGTTATCAGGAATAGTTATAAATTTTGTAAGTGTCTCAGACTAGCAAACAATTATACTTTTAGATTATTTACAACTGAGTATCGTGTAAATTTCTTAATTTTATGTTATTAAATAAAGGTCTCCACCAATCCGCATTGGAGCAGCGTGGTGGAGTATGCTCTAGACCTCCCGCAGAAGTGTCTGTGGGGGAGACCCGTGCCCAGTAGTGGGACGTCTATGGGTCGCAGCGAAATAAAGATCTTTAAAATCAAATCACTAGACGGCAATCAATCTATCAGCCGCGTCACACAATGATACGCGGGATGCGCTAAATAAACTAGGGGTAGTGAAGCGATCGTGGTCGAGTGAAGCGCAAATTTACTTGAGCGCTTAAGAGCGCACGTTAAGTCGTTGGTCTCACTTGTTTTCATTAGACACTTATTAAGCCCTTCGGGCGGCCTGAAAACCTTCGACACTTGGGTTGGCCGCTAACCCCTCCGCCAACATGTATTTTAGCAGCGTGGTGGAGTATGTTCTAGATCTTCTTCTACTAAAGGGTTAAACCCTTTTTAATGAGATTTACACAGTATTCTGGTAATCTACTTACATATCTCAGCCGTTTTATTTCTTTGATTTTAGCTTCATCCGGCTTTGAATTTGAAGTATCCTTTTCTACTTGATAGGTCTGTAAATCTGAAAGATGAAAATAATAATTTATAAACCGTTATAATATTAATTTCAATTTGTATATGTCAAGTAAGATATCTAGGGAACAAAGCTGAAGCACACCCAGGACATTACTCAGTTTTTGCAGTCTAAATTATTTTTATCTACTATATAAAAATAAGTCGGGTTTTCCTTCCTGACGCTATAACTCCAGAACGCACGAACCGATTTCCACGGTTTTGCATTCGTTGGAAAGGTCTCGGGCTCCGCGAGGTTTATAGCAAAGAAAATTCAGGAAAAATTTCAACAGAAAAGCGGGAAAATCTTTTTTCACATACAGCGCCATCTCTGATACATAGCATGTACTACAAACCAATATTTTAAGTAGATGGCGTCGGTGCGTGATAGGTAGTGGTAGGGGTAGTGGTAGATGTAGGGGTAGTATTAGTGGTAGGGGTAGTGGTAGGGGTAGTGGTAGTTGTAGTCCACACACTTACATGAAGTTCTCCCAAAATTTTCAGTAAAAATTATTTATATGGCAAAACAACGTTTGCCGGGTCAGCTAGTTTTGTTATAATATTATCACTATATCCCAAGGGCGTAGATTCGATCGAATAATAGTATAGATTAATCAAATAATAGAAATATTGAAACAGCGACAGCACGCACCCTCGTTGGTCTCGGTGGAGGCGTCGACCAGGTCGGCGGCGGTCGAGTCCCTGTTCTGGTCGTGCAGCGTCTGCCGCTTTTTGTATAATATTATCACTATATCCCAAGGGCTCGCGTCGATTTGATCGAATAATAGTATAGATTAATCAAATAATAGAAACTTTGAAACAGCGTCGGTACGCACCCTCGTTGGTCTCGGTGGAGTCGTCGACCAGGTCAGCGGCGGTCGAGTCCCTGTTCTGATCGTGCAGCGTCTGCCGCTTCTTGTATAATATTATCACTATATCCCAAGGGCTCGCGTCGATTCGATCGAATAATAGTATAGATTAATCAACTAATAGAAACTATGAAACAGCGTCAGCACGCACCCTCGTTGGTCTCGGTGGAGGCGTCGACGCAGTCGGCGGTGGTCGAGTCCCTGTTCTGGTCGTGCAGCGTCTGCCGCTTTTTGTATAATATTATCACTATATCCCAAGGGCTCGCGTCGATTCGATCGAATAATAGTATAGATTAATCAAATAATAGAAATATTGAAACAGCGTCAGCACGCACCCTCGTTGGTCTCGGTGGAGGCGTCGACGAAGTCAGCGGTGGTGGTAGAATCCCTGTTCTGGTCGTGCAGCGTCTGCCGCTTCTTGCGCGCCGACTGCGTCACAGCGCTCGCGTCCGCCTCGTGGTCCGCCAGCCTGGCCTGTAACACATCGATTATTGTTTCAAAAATAAATAAATTAAAAAATAAATAAATAGAAAAACACGCTTTTATAAATGAGCGATTCAAGGGACCTAAACATAACTGTGTACGTATCTATAATCATAATCATTTATTGCATTATTACAGGTACATAAGTAAATAGTTGTTAAAAATATTATCTGTCCTCTGTAATATACCTAAAAGGCGTGCAAAATTTTAAATTTAATTGTCATATTATTTACAAATCTTAGTTAAAATCAGATACATAATATTATTGTCAATACTTTACATGTCATACAATTTAAGTTTAATGTCATAATCGCCTAGTTGCATAAAGATAAAATTATAATGTCAAATACATAACTCCATAATCAAATACAAATCTGCCTACTTCTTCAGAGATATACAGGTGTGATATTATGTAAATGTTACCTCAAGGGCGATCTTGGCTTCCTTGAGCTTGCGGCACTGTTCGTCTCTCTCCCGCAGGTACTCGGCGCATGTCTCGCACTCTTCGTCCAGTTCCTTGTACCGTTCCTCCAGTTCCTTGTACCGTTCCTTCAGTTCCTTGTACCGTTCCTCCAGCCCCTTGTACCGTTCCTTTAGTTCCCCCAACTCTTGCTTGCAAGAGTGCAACTCGGACTTGGTCATTTCCAATACTCTGTAATTGATGCAAATAGAATGACAAGAACAATCAATGATAAACATTTTGATTGGGGAAAAGAATGTGTGCGTACGTACGTACGTACGTACGTGCATGGAGGCGCTTCGGTACGCACAAAAATTAAGCATTGCTTCCTATGAAGATAACCATCCACTATATTCATTACTAGTGGCCGCCCGCAGCTTCGCTCGCGTGGAATTAGACATAACAATAGTTTCGTTTACACCTAGTAATGTTATATAGCCTATGTCACTCAGTGAAGATGCAGCTTTGTAATGGTGAAATCGGTTCAGTAATTTTTGTGTGAAAACATTATTTATTTATTTATTTGCATTTATGTACACACAGGAGAACAATAGCAGGAAATACAATTTTATTATATTATTAATGTACAAAAGTAACGCTTTACAAACAAATCATTCCTCTTTATAATATTAGTATATATGTACGCTGCCTTCGCTTACCTATTATCGTGTCCAGATCTCTTGTCCAAGGCATTCTGCATTTTGGCCATCGTAGCCTTGAGGTCTTGCTTGTGGAAGCGAAGCTCTTCAATGGTTTTGGTCAACTTCTTATTCTTCTCCACTTCTGCGTTGTACGACATCCGGTCGACGACCACAGAATGGAGATTCGTCCAGTCTATTCAGGAAGTAAAGCGATTTTGACAAAAAGTATAGTAGATGTTCTTGTTAATCTTATATTATACAGAATGGAATTCTTTAACCCCACTGGGAATGTCCAAATACTGATATTCCTAATTTTATTCCAAGGAAACATTACTTTATTTTAAAAAAGAATCAAAACTGAAATTAACGATTTTTGAATATACACTTGCCACACCGGGAGTCAATCCGGCTAAATTCCAACAAAATAACACCCTGATAATAGCATCAATCAATAGGATCGAATATAAACATCAAATCTCTCTAACAAACTTAAAAAAACAGTAAATTAAACAGAAATCATTCTGAAATTTATTATATTTGTGTTACCTTCATCGGTGTTCACTGCAGCATCCGAAAAGTTATTTCTCTGTCCAGATTTATTCAAACAGCTTGGTAGTTGTACTTTTAAGTCAGCGATCTCTTGCTGAAAATAGAAAAAAAAATTAGTGCACTTATTTATGGATAGTGGTATTGTATTGGGTTTTGGTTAAGTTAATATTTCAACCACAATATAGGTAACCCAATGTCGTAAATTCTCAGCATGCAAATTACTTCAAATTTAGCAAGCAACGGGCGCGGTCGGTATGGATGGGTGACCGCTAGTGGTAAAATTTAATGGGGACCACCTTACTTCGGAAGGCAAGTTAAGCCATCGTCGTCGGACCCTGTTGTTTCTTATATCGAACTGGAGTTATAAACCTTGTTTTATGGATGTAAGATAACAAGCTAGCAGCACCTCTGACTGACTATGAACAAAAGTTTGACTGATAGAAAATGCCATAAGGCATTAAGTTCGCCCATTGTATATCTCTTTAGAGGTGTCAATAAAGTTGAATAAATAAAAAGACTAATAGGGACTAGGATGGTTAGTCCAGTTAGCAGGAGAGAGTTAATAAGAACATTATTTGGTCAGTTTATTAGTGGGCAAGAGGACTGGGGCACGGCCTGTTAGTAATAGTCCAGTTAATAATTGTTAGTAAGAGTCTAATTCAAAGTCATTCACAGATGAGTTGCTGCGAGGACTAAGATGGTCGCCTCTACAGCTCTTCTTTAGAGGCGACCAAACTGAACAAAAGACTAATAGGGACTAGGATGGTTAGTCCTTTTAGCAGGAGAGAGTTAATAAGAACATTATTTGGTCAGTTTGTTAGTGGGCAAGAGGATTGGGGAAGATAGGGACAAGGATGGTTAGTACAGTTAGCAGGAGAGAGTTAATAAGAACATTATTTGGTCAGTTTGTTAGTGGGCAAGAGGATTGGGGAAGATAGGGACTAGGATGGTTAGTCCAGTTAGCAGGAGAGAGTTAATAAGAACATTATTTGGTCAGTTTGTTAGTGGGCAAGAGGACTGGGGAAGGCCTGTTAGTAATAGTCCAGTTAGTAATTGTTAGTAAGAGTCTAATTCAAAGTCATTCACAGATGAGTTGCTGCGAGGACTAAGATGGTCGCCTCTACAGCTCTTCTTTAGAGGCGACCAAACTGAACAAAAGACTAATAGGGACTAGGATGGTTAGTCCTTTTAGCAGGAGAGAGTTAATAAGAACATTATTTGGTCAGTTTGTTAGTGGGCAAGAGGATTGGGGAAGATAGGGACTAGGATGGTTAGTCCAGTTAGCAGGAGAGAGTTAATAAGAACATTATTTGATCAGTTTTTTAGTGGGCAAGAGGACTGGGGAAGGCCTGTTAGTAATAGTCCAGTTAGTAATTGTTAGTAAGAGTCTGTTGCTGCGAGGACTAAGATGGTCGCCTCTAAAGCACTTCTTTAGAGGCGACCATCTTAGTCCATCCACCTTACGGAAACCTACCTCCAGCGCCAGTTTCTCCCTCTTCAGCCGCAGGCACTGCTCGTCCCTCTCCCTCAGGTACTGCGCGCACGTCTCGCACTCGTCGTCCAACTCCTTGTACTTCTCCTTCAGCTCCTCGAGCTCATCTTGACACGACGCGAGCTGTTTCCTCATTTCGGACAACTCACTGAAAATCATCGATCGACATCAAGTACCAAAAAAATTGTATGTTACCTTCACAGCATTGAGTGTTCGAAAATGGCACACTCGTACATGTATACATTAGAATCTGTTAGAATACGTTAGGTATTGACGCGAAACTAAGCAACACAGCAGTACCACTCAGAACCCATTAATCATATCTATTTTACACTATATTATCGATGATGTCGACTCCCATAAAACTACACACCTTTATATAACCTGGACTAGTAACAGCAGAGTTGTCGAAATTTGAACTAAATTCTACAAGTTGATAGTTTATTGTGATAAATAAATATGTCGTTGTCTCGTTGGTGTAGTCGCGCGACTACTAGACAGCGACGCTATTTGAATTATCCGTTTATAGTCCGGAGTCAGGATTTGTACCCGGTATACATATAGCAATAGCCTTACCACAATAAGCTATTTACATGGGACCTAAACGTCACTGGTGAAGAGTGGGCACTGTAAACTTCTGCCTACCCCATTGGGGAAATACAGGCATGATTATTATGTAATTGATATAATTATTCTGGGTTCGTAGTTCTCCTACCTTTAAACTTTAGGAAATTTTACATTCTAAATTTTCGTGTGTTTTCTAAAAAGGGGTACAAAGATTTCTCTTCGCGTATTTATTTAAAGAATACATACATAAAGTATTGTATTTGCCTGAGTAAACAAAAAGAAATCTGTTGAAACAATTTAGCAAATTTACTTATTTATTGTTCGCATGATTTTTTATTTGTAATGAAATAGTTTACCTTTCGACAGGGAGAGCTTCTGACTTTTCTAAATCTGGAAGAAGCTTGCGTGGATGGTCTAAAAATACAGAACATAAATGTTTAAAGGAAAGAAAAGTTAAATAAAATAATATAAGCATAACATAAAACATTATTGTCATGTAATGGTGGTAACACTGCTTTTTTTGGAGCTCACAGTGTTAGCTCTACATTCATTACCCTGTATCGCCTTTGCAGATGCGGTTGAACATAAAAACAGTATTGTGCGTTGCATTGCGGATACCCTAGTTCGTTGACGCTGTAGAGGACAATAGGGCGAAGTTGGATACGGTCCAACATACAAACGGTACCGTGAGTGACTATGGATCAAGTCCATCGTTCATACAGTATTATTGGTCCAAGAGCTGGCATCAATTTTTCGGTAGGTACGAGTATTTGAGGCAAGCTGAAAACTTGTCCAACGCCTCTCCTATTATACCCCAACACGGAACTGCAGACCTGGCTGGTGAGTAGCGGGACAAAATCAATTCCTATATAAATTTTAAAAATTTTTTTTTATTTCCAAACATATATTTGAGAAACGCGGGTAACGTCATTCGAATCCCAGGCGGGGAAGATAAGAATAAGAATAATTTATTGTCATTTAAAATATAGATCCATCACATAAGCAGATTTAACAAAATGACAACAGGATTTGTCTCGGCTTTTGCTACAGCGAGGCTAGAGACTCGTGTAGCGCTAGTTTACAGATATATATTTAATAGATATTCGCTGATAAACATTAGAACTCGGAAAATTGACGTTGAATTGTGTATACGTCACCCGCAACACAGGCCTAGATATACCGCGGGAGTGAGAGTGCGTAGCATGTATTCATTTATAATGATTAGTCTGGCAATCCGCACTTGGGCAGCGTTGTGAACTAAGGTCTAATCCAGTGGTGGGCAAACTTTTTTAATGGCGGGCCACAAAGGTTTAGAAATTCTAGAGGAGGGCCAGAATTATAGAAAAAATGCATTTTGTGTTATGATATTATAAAAACATTACAGCATTACACACAAATGTTATGGGTTTTACCCTATATAATAATTAATTTAACTTTTATTCGAAGGCTCTGCCTTGTTAAGCGTGTGAGACACATGGAATTGTTTTTGTTTTTCTCATAGAGGAAAAAAGGGGAGCCTCCTCCGTGGTTTTCCCATAATATCGACGGACCCTCGGCGGGCCGGATTAAATACTTTCGCGGGCCGGAGTTGGCCCGCGGGCCGTAGTTTGCCCGTCACTGGTCTAATCCCTTCCATTGAGAGTCCCACTGTTGGGCATGGGTCTACCCATGCCCAACAGTGGGACAAAGAAAGGGTTGTGACGAATGAGCATTACCGTGGGGCGAGGGCGACTGCGAGAGCGCGCTGCGGTGCAGGTCGTACACGCTCTGCCGCCGGCGCCGCGCCGCCAGCACGCTGCTCGGCCGCGACGCCGCCTCCTCCTCCCGGTCGCTCTGCGGATAGACATAGACGTCCCACTGCTGGGCACCGGTCTCCCCCACAGACACTGCTGCGGGAGGTCTAGAGCATACTCCACCACGCTGCTCTAATGCGACCCATAGACGTCCCACTGCTGGGCACGGGTCCCCCACAGACACTGCTGCGGGAATCTAAAGCATACTCCACCACGCTGCTCTAATGCGACAAATTCGCTGCGACCCATAGACGTCCCACTGCTGGGCACGGGTCTCCCCCACATACACTGCTGCGGGAATCTAAAGCATACTCCACCACGCTGCTCTAATGCGACAAATTCGCTGCGACCCATAGACGTCCCACTGCTGGGCACGGGTCCCCCACAGACACTGCTGCGGGAATCTAAAGCATACTCCATCACGCTGCTCTAATGCGACAAATTCGCTGCGACCCATAGACGTCCCACTGCTGGGCATGGGTCTCCCCCACAGACACTGCTGCGGGAATCTAAAGCATACTCCACCACGCTGATCTAATGCGACAAATTCGCTGCGACCCATAGACGTCCCACTGCTGGGCACGGGTCTCCCCCACAGACACTGCTGCGGGAGGTCTAAAGCATACTCCATCACGCTGCTCTAATGCGGATTGGTGGAGGGGTTAGTGGCCAACCCAGTGTCGAATGTTCTCAAGCCACTCGAAGGTCTTCGACAAGGCTTATCGGTTAAGGACTGTACTATACTGATGATAAGTATATTTATATCTGACCGTCTAACACGTCTTCATTCCCCAACAACAAGATTTATAAAGTATGCATTGTTTATTAATAGACACTTAAAAGTTATCAATACAATGCACGTAGGAAATACTGATAGCATAAACATTTATTAAATTACCTGATAGAGTTTGCCTTGGGAACTGTCACGCCTGAAAAGAGATAATAATTATATAATGTGATGATGGCATAATGTAAGATCTTAATGTTATGTTGCTGTAGAATACAAAATAATGTTATCAAAGAAGAATTTTTTTTATATAAATAATGTGTGATTTTTTTATATAATACACACAAAAGCAAAAGCACGGTAGCGCCCATGCAATTTGCCTCTAGCGGTCACCTATCCACAAACCGACCGCACCCGTCGTTGCTTAACCCTGTCGACCACAATGAATCGTCGCGAGCCATTATAGATGCAACCAATACCATACAAACTGAGACCTAATAATTATAATGAATAAAAATAATGCAATCCAGAAGTGGAAAGGTTAAATACACATTTAGGATGGAATGTTGATTTGGTTCAATTATTATGTTGTAAGTTGTGTTGTCAACGTACCCTTTGCTCAGACGGAGAGGCGTGCTTCTATTCGAATCGACGTCGTCTACATCCATTAGGGACACATCGTTCTTGGAACGAGATTCGATTGAACCTTCCGTTCTACTGCGGTCTAGAAAATTGAGAGATACGAAAAGGACTTATCAGAAAAACTATTGAAAAATAATGTCGTATTAGTTAAATCTACTTAATTAGTCCTATTAGTTGAAAGTCACATTTTACTGTACAGTTACTATCGTAGAAGCTATTCCTAAAACAGTTTTCTCATGAGACCAAAGACTCTTTTTGCTAAAAGGTGAATATGCTTTTTTTAGGACGTTGGCTTAACAACTTCCTCGTATAAGCATCGGCACGAAAGTGTAGTGTCTGAACTTGAACGCGCCGAAGTCGAAATGGTATCGATCGTGGTCGATTGGTTCGCCAGCCGTATCATGTCCCCCGAACTTATACCCCATGACCAGCTCTGCTATCCCCTCCGAATTTCATTCAGAGCTACACTTTCGTGCTCATGTATTGGATGCCAGTGCCTATCTTCCGGCTTCATCATCAGACCTTGAAACCTAATCGTGGTCAAAGTTCATTACAAGGCTTTTCTAAGAAATCCAAAAACAGCTATGATACGATGTACCAGTTCATATCTTTCGGCTCCATCATCAGATCAGTTCGACAGTACCATATTATTGTATTGTCATCAGAACTAAATACAGCTGCCAATTTTCATTACGCTACGATCCTTGGTAGATGGTTAAATTAGCTATCTTAGATTCCATTGCATAGTTAGTTACATACAGGTCGACGTAATAAAAGCGTGTTAAAAATATATATCTATGTTTTTTTTTTTTTTATGGATACAGGATAGCAAACGAGCTTGCAGCACCACCCATCCGCTGCCGCCCATGACAACTGTGACTGACTTTGAACAAGACTCAATTAGAGACTGGGATGGTTAGTCCAATTAGTTGAGAAAGTTAATTAGAACATTACATAGTTGGTCAGTTCGTTAGTAGGTATGAGGACAGACTCAATTAGAGACTGGGATGGTTAGTCCAATTAGTTGAGAAAGTTAATTAGAACATTACATAGTTGGTCAGTTCGTTAGTAGGTATGAGGACTGGGGACTGTTAGTAATAGTTAGCCCTGTTAGTTGGTATATCAGTCTCTGACACCCATAATACAGGCTCGCGCCTAATTTGGGGTCAGATGGCCGTGTGTGAGAATGTCCATGATATACCATCAATATTCCTGTCTTCGGCGAACATGCGATTAGAGTCGTGGATACTCTGACGGCGGCGACGCGACCCCTCCCCCAACGCGTCCAGCGACAGCCTGGGCTTGCGCGCGTCCTGGAGCTCTGACACCTGCGCCTACAATAGAATATAGTAGAATAGAATAGAATAGAATAGAATATAGTTTATTTGTCAGAGTACACAAGTTACAGATTAATAAATACAATATACAAATCATTAAAACAAATAGGTAACGTAACTTAGTGGTACTGCTAACAAATAGGATCCTGCTCAGCATGTGCTGGAAGTTCGAGAACGACCAGCGCTGGTCTTCCGCAGGATCCCTTGATTGGAGTGACATCACGGAGGCCACGCTTGTACAACAAATGTATCTTTTTTTTTAAATATATATATAATATTTTTTTTAAATATATAATAGTATTAAATAAGATTATCACAATAGTTACGTTGAGTTGAATACTATTGTAGCGTATGTAGCGTCCATAGCCCTACGGCTCGCGTCGATTCAATGTGATCGAAAGAGTTAAGCAACGACGGGCGCGCTCGGTTTGTTGATGGGTGACCGCTATTGGCAAAATTTCATGGACGCTACCGTGCTTCGGAGGGCACGTAAAGCCGTCGGTCCCGGTTGTTTTCAATGGTGGAAAAAAAATATTTGTGGAGCTAAAGTTAACGAGTTAAGAAGAATCTATTATTTATACCTAGTGTTCCCTAGTAGAGTAACGAGCCGCGTGACTGTTCTGGGCGATACAAAACATGCACGGGACTGGTGATTTACCTGCAGCAACTGTTTAGCGTTGTTGAGATATTGCAATTCTTCCGCAGAGGCTTTCATATCCAGTATCAATGCATCGCGTTCTTTCTCCAATTCCGAATACGAGCGTTTTAGCTCTTCCATCTGTTTATCTTTTTCATCATCGACATCTTTTTGCTTTTGTAATCTGGAACGAGATTTTATTAAATTAATTAATTAATCATCTACAAAACGCTTGTAAATGTGGAACAAGTGTCAAACATTGTTAGTGATAACGCACAAAAACACATGTGATGTACGTATTTGGTCTACGTGGCTCATATTAATAAAATTATGTACCTTTTGATCATCCTGCTCTGTATTTCCGAAGTCTTTTCGTGCGTTTTTATATTTATCTCTAACCGTGAACAGTCATTTACTTTCTCTTGAAGTTGTTCTTTGAGCTGCGTATTTTCCTCAAATAGACACTTCACTTCTTCCTTTAATTTCTCTATCACGGTAAGATTTTGTTTAACCGTTTCCTTTAACTTGTCAACTTCTGAAATTAAAGCTTCTAGCTCTATTTTATTACTTTTAATAGTATTACTAGACTTTTCCAAATGTGTGGCGTAAGTATCATTTTCTTTGGAAATTTTGTCATTGATTGCTTTCAGATTGCCTAACTCTTGTTCCAAGTGTTCTTTCATATGTATCAACTCTTTTGTTTTATCTTCAAGGCTACCAGTATGTTTTTCCACGCCTAAATTATTATCTTGCAATGATTTCATCTCAACTTCTTTGCTTTGTAATGTTTCTTTCAGTACATTTATTTCTTCATTCATTTTATTTATGATCGCAATGTTTGTGCTATTTTCATCAACCTTCTTTTCGTAAATTTTATTTAAATCATCAAACAAGCTTTTCTGTATTTGTAGTTCACTTTCTTTCCCTTGTAAACTTTCTGTTAAAGTCTGTAATTCAACATGTTTAACAGCCATAGCAGTTTTCATGTTCGTTACTTCCTGAATGAGATTGTAATTTTGTTCATCTACATTTGACCTGTTCTTAATGGTAAACTGTTTTATGATTAAATCAAAAACGGAGTCAATATTTTTAGCAACAGGTGATATCGAATTAATATCCACTTGTTCAAGTATATCATGATGTGAGAGTTTTCTACAACCTTCGGTTATTATTTTATCAAGCTCTTGCTCTTTTTTAACAATGTCTAACGTTAGAGCTTTACAGATTTCTTGAATTCGTTCATTTTCTTTCGCTAATAGGTTATATTCATTTTCTTTCTCTGTTAATTGCGAAGTTAGATCTGTTAGGTTATTTTTGACATCTGTAAGCATTCCTTGGATATTGCGTATATCATCCTCTAATTTAGAACATTGAATTGTTTTTTCATTTAAATTACTAACTAACTTACTAATAATTGAATCATAAATAAGTGAACTATTAAGATCAAATTGTGTGTCAAGAGGTTTTAATATGGTTTCTCTGAAAAAACTAGCTATATCATCGAAATTGGTAGAATTATTCAGAATTTGCGATATTTCGTACTTTATATGAAAAGTTAACTTTTCAATCGTTTCAAGTTCCCTAGTTTTTTCATCCAATTCCTTTGTTTTACATGAGCATTCTTTGGTTATATTACCTATTTGTAATTCTAGTTGAGTTTTACAATCTGCACAGTCACGGAGTTTATTAATTAAATTTTCTACTTCATTTCCGTGTTTTACAACAACATTATCGTATAGCATCTTCATGATATCTATAATTTTGATATCGTTGCAGATATCTTCTTTATTAGCACCTGTTATTTCTACATAATAATTAAAACATTCTGCTTTATCTACAGCGTATGTATCTAACGGACGTTTCTCAGCAATACCGGGCATATTACAATCTTTGGCATAGTTAAACAAATTTGGCTCACCCATACTGTCATCTAAATCCATTGGTTGATCCATAGACAGGTTACTACGATAAAGATGATTTTTAATTGTGGTCACTTCTTCCTTCAATGTATTGCAATCTTCTTTTCCTGCATGCAATTCACTTTGCAATGTGCATATTGTGTTATATCGTGAAGTTCTATCAGAATCGCTATAGCTTCTACTTAACATAGAATGTGATTCTGCAGACATCTTTAATTTTAAGGAACTTATTAATTTGTCCTTAGATTTACAGTCAGGACACGAAAATGACTTTGAATTGTGATATTTTGATTTCACTGTTTCCACTTCTATTTGCAAATGCAAACATTTTTCAGTAAGCTCAGCTTTATGGGCTTTCAAATCTTCCTGTACTTTTTTAAGATCATCAACTTCAGAAATGATTTCCATGACCTGAGTGGACAGACTGTCATTTTCTTCTTGTAAGTCTGCTATTTTTTCATTTTTATTTTTAAGCAAAGTTTTTAATTTTTCTAGTTCACTATTATATTCTTTTTCTGCTGTGGTTAGTTTCTTTACTAACATATCCGTTGACGGAATCTCAAGCATAAGGTTATTGTATTTATCTAAAATACTATCTTTTTCAGATTCAACATCTGACAACTTTAATGTTAGCTGTTCAATTTCCTGCAAATATTTTTCTTTAATAGTTTTCTGTTTTATTAGTTCATCACTATATTGTTTTTCTAATGTTTTTAATTTTTTTTCTAAAGTTTCAGTCGACGCCGAATCTTTCAAAATATTCGTGTATTTATCTAAAATACAGGCCTTTTCAGATTCCAGATCTGTCAACTTTTTTGATAGAAGTTCTATTTCCTGTTTTTGTTGATTTTCATTTTTAATTGGACTAGTACAGACTAATTTAATGTCATCGGATTTTTTCATGGCATAATAATCGTTAACCATATCACGTAACTTGCTATTTTCTGTCTTAAGTTCGTCTAACGTTTCCATATATCGGTAGTTAGTATTCGGATTTTCGTAAATCTGAGAATTAAACAAAACTGGGTCAATTACTGTAGCGAAGTCAGCTGTCTGACACGCGACTTCACTACCTGTACATATTTGAGTCACATCAAAGCAAGTCTGATCGTGGTTTACTAGTGTTGTGTCACCCGTAGTTGTTAGTGTCACATTTGTATCTAACATTAAAAGATCTGCGTCAAGCGCAGATTCGTCTTTAATATTGGATAACTGAGATGTGTTACATAAAAAGTTTGTCGTTGAGAATCTTTTCAAAGAGTCTTTTGGCATTCTACTCTCACTTTTGAGTAACATCATAAGTTCTTGTAATTGTTGTTTGAACGCGGGTATATCCCTTTGACATAAATGATGTAATCGGTGGTGGTGGTGCTGCAAAAACTTATTCTGAGAGCTTAAGGATTTGTTTTCGGCAAACGTCATAGCAGTCAACGTAGATAAATTTGTTCTATGATTGATTACTCTTTTGTGTAATTCATAGGTAACATCTAAAAGTGATTTTACTTCCTCTTGAACTACACTGTGTTCTTTTTTAAGAACTTTGTTACTTATTTTTAACTCTTCAATGGTTGATTTAAGGTATTTTTTCTCCTCAAACATTTCTTTTATTTTCAATTCTAATTTATCACATCGACAAGGTCTGCGTTGTATATTTGTTTCGTGTATAGGTGTATTTGAGCGAACGCTTGAAGCACTTATAGATGTCGGTTTATCGTTAGGTTGTATAGAGTCGATTATTATATTGCAGCACAGAGTTAATAAGCTTTGTGGGGATTTAAAATCATTGTCAGATTCACTCGAGAGTAGAGGTACATTCACATTACTGCAGTTAACCATATCACGTTGTTCTCTGTTTTTATTCACTAATTCTGATGATCTCTTCTGCAATTTTTCATTATCTATATGCAGAGCATGCATCTGTTCTTTCATAATGAAGTTTCGTTCAAATTCATTTAATTTAGTTTTCAATTCCTGTTGTAGGGTGTCAAGTACTTTGCTGCTCTCATTTAAATCTTTAGATAAAACACTATTTTCCTGACGGATTTTATCTAACTCTCCAGATAAATTATAATTTGTAGTCTCCATGTGAGATATATCTTCCATATATTTACGATTTATTTCTGTTAGTTCTTGAATTTCTTTTTTGGCTTTCAGTAACATTAAAGCAAGGTCATTGTTTTCTATTTTGCTGTATAGCATTTCTATATGTTCTGATGTTTTATTAAGCATATAAATAATTCGCTCATATACTTCGTCTGGAATGTTTTTTAACTCTAAAGAAATGTTATTGTCCATATCCAGTTTTAATGTGAGATCCGTAGAAATATTTAAAATGTTTATTAAATGTTGATCTCTTTTTTGAACTTCCTTATCTATTTCTTGCTGGAGTAAGAGAAGTTCTTTGTCCTTAGATTCGATTTCAATTTTACTATTGGAAACATTTACTTTTAAATCAGCGATTTCGCAATCTTTGGCTTTAATAGTTTCTAAATAGAGTGGCTGATTCGTCTGCAACATTTTAAGTATGTTTTCTATTTTCAGGTGTAATTTTTCGAAAGCAGAATTTCTTAAATTTATATTCTCTTGCATTTTTTTATTTGGTATTAGGTCTACATTATTTAACACAGATTGCTGTCCTTTCATTGCAAACCTTTCTTGCCCGACATCAGATATGTTTTCATAATTGTTTAAGGTATCTATAGTCATATCAATTTCTCGTTCAAGCATTGCATATTGGTTTTGAAATTTTTTTATGAGATCTATGAATTGCATCTTTTGTGATTTGATTTCTTGTGCAATCGATTCTAGTGTTGATAAGTCATGGCACAATGTTTTATAAAATATCACGAAATTGTCAATTACATCAGGTACGTTTTTAATGTTTCCTGTCAAAATCTCCATAATGCTTTGAATTTTACATAGCGCTGATTTGGCTTCGTTGAAGTGTTCTTGAGTTATTTGTTGGGCTTTTTCAAGTGAAATGATAGTATTATTTTTAGCTAATAATTCGTTTTCTAAGCTTTCAATTTTAAGGGCCTGGTCTTCTATTTGTTTCAGATAATTACCACTTACTAGCGCGAATTCCTGGTCTTTGTTCAATATTTCCTCACCAAGTTTTTCATTTAATGCTTTCAGTTCTGTAGATTGTATCAAGAGTTGTTCATTTTGATTGGTCAAATGAATGACGGATTTTTCCAAATTATTTTGTTCTAAACCAATTTTACTAATTGTGCTACCTTTATCTACTAATTGAGATTTAAGATTTTCTATTTCTTCTGTTAAATTGTCAATTTCATTATTTTTATTTGAAAGATCGGATTCCATTTTCATGTTTGCATCTGTATGTGTATCATATTTTTCAAGTTCAGTTCTCAAGATTTTGATCTCATTATTTTTGGACACTAACACCAATTTAAAAGATTTTATGAGGTTATTCATGTTTTCATTATTCGCTAAAAAGGTTTCTTCGCTCGTAATTAAATCTTGTAATTCCCTTTCACTAATATTTATATTGAGTAGCTCTTCTTTCTGAAATTTGTTTTGTTGTTCATGAAGCTGCGTTTTGTATGATTCTATTTCAGCTTTAAATATTTCAATATTCTCCTTTTGACCCTCTATAATTTTATTCAGATTGTCAACAGTAGCTTTGTATTGCAACAGCTCATCTTCGACTCGAGTAATATTTTCACTAAAACTATTCAACTTGTACTGACTTTCTTCACTATTTTTTTCTAATGACACTATTTCTTGTAAATATTTAGCAATAATTTCTTCCAACTCCAATATTTTAGCATCTTTTATAGTTAATTGTCCTTGTAGATCAATCTCTTCAGTGTTTGCTGGATTACTTGTTTCTCTATCATCATTGGATATTTTTCTTTCTGCTACAGATAAATTAGTTAATTTGTCACTCGTGTTTTCGTCCGTTGATAGTTGACCTGCAGATATAATAATTTTATCATCATACATGCCTACACACTTTATAGTCGCTACAGATGTTGAAGATAGTATGAATCAATCATATACTCCAATAACATAATATATACATACTCACCAATAATTTCTGGTTTCTTAGGCACTTGTTCCTCTAAAAGTGAAAGTAATTCCGCTTCTCTGCTTTTAGCTTTCTTCTTTAATGTTTCATAACTTACTTCTGAGTCTGTAAGCTTTGTGTTATACTCTTTACAGCGTGATTCTAAATCCACCTGAAATGCCACTTTGTAATATATATGAAATCTCTATGAATACGATATTTCATTATTAGCTTGTATCCACTACTTTATATTATTAATAACATAAATAGGTAATGCTTTCCACTAAATGTTCGCATTGCTCACCTTGGCTAAAATAAGCATCTTCATCTCATCCTCAAACTTACATAGTTTACTCTTAAGTTTTTCCATTTCGAAGTCTTTTTCTTTGCTCTTTATATTAAGCTTGTTTATTTCGTCTTCTAAATTCAATACGACTGTCGCATTGTGTTCTAACTTTTCCATTAGTTCTACCTTAAATGATATAAGGAAGGAACACACTTACGTTGAATAAAGCATACAGAATTAAATAAAATGAAAAAGGATTAAGTATATGGTTTTACTAATTATCATCTGACCAACAGTTTATTTGCACAACATCTATTAAACACAAGTCAATATAGTGGCCATTATAAGGAAGCATTAAAAACTAAAGTAGGATTTACCACACTAGGTTCGAAGAGTTTTTCTCTTCCAGTAAGCTCAACAATGTCTTTTAAATTTTTCTCTGCCCGCCTTGCAGTCCTTTTCAATATACATGGAGGTGTTTTTGACGATTCTGGGATATGAAAGGATTAAAATTATTAGATAATTAAAAGATAGTAAATTCTTACACATACACATAATCTGTGCTAGGAATACATCTGTTTTGCAGGTTCAAATTTGCGGGAATTCTAGAGCATACTCCACCACACTGCTCAATGCGGATTGGTGTTGGGGTTAGTGGTTAACCCAGTGTCGAATGTTCTCATAATGTTCTCAAACCACCCGAAGGTCTGGCTTAACGATTGTTTTGACCATTGAAAACAACCGAAAACGACAGCTTAACGTGCCCTGCGAAGCACGGTAGCGCCCATGAAATTTTGCCACTAGCATCCCATCCACAAACTGACTACAGCCGTTGTTGCATATCTCTGTCGATCACAATGAATCGACGCTTGCCATTGGGCAATGAACGCTACAACAGATTGAATCTAAGCGACACCAATGACCCAGATACAAATATTTATCTGCGAAATCAGGGTAACACCATGACGCCACGTAATATGTAGTCAAGTTAAAAAATAATAAATAGATTCCTTACATAATCATATTACAAGACATATTATACACATTTTTAATCATATATGAAGCGTCCATATCCCAATGGTTCGGGTCGATCGTATGTAAGCACATCCGTGCTTCGGAGGCCACGTTAAGCCTCGTCGAAGACCTTCGGGTGACTTGAGAACATTCAACACTGGATTGGCTACTAACCCCTCCACCAATCCGCATTGAAGCTGCCCACTTAGATAATAAACTTGTTAGAGACTCGTATCCAACAGTGGGACGTTTATGAGTTATAGCTTTGCTTGACTTAATATATAAATTAATAATGGTATCAATTACCAAAGCAATTGTGGTACGGTGAAGTAGGGCAGGTTTGTGGCTCAGGTGTACAGTCGTCGTCACTATCTGTGGACAAATTATGAAAATACATGAATAGGTACATTTATGAAATGACGGTTAAAAAAAATATGGTATGCTGTATACCAGAATACAGAATAGATGATGGTAAATTGCGAAGACAAGGAACAAAGTAGGGGTCTTATTTAAACTTCTTATAAATTGAAAAAAAAAAAAGACGTGTGGCACTCGGAGACTGCCTCGGTAAAGCTATTGCATAGCATTTTTTATCAACTTATGCAATTATAATTATTTATAGATTTTATTTATGCAGTATTTTATCAAAATCAAAATCAAGTGTGAGCCTGGCATTACCGAACGTGAGTGTGCGCGCGGCTTAATGATGACATTCGTCAATTCTCATCGAACACTTTTGAAGGTGTTAGGTTTTATTTTCGTTACGGAATTTCTGTATTTCGTCTCCACGTTCAAGGCCCGCGATAGATGCTATGCAATAGCTTAAAAAAAAAATGACAACCATCCATCATATTTATGGGATAAATGGTTATGGGCCATACTGAGGAAGGAAGCGTATCACTTTTCTCGACACACATAGAACACAAACTAACTTTTTCATGGTAAACACCAAAACTTATGGACTATCGAAGGATAGTAGAATTCTCTCACAATTACCCTAGTATTCTCGTTCAGCGCAAGCGTGCTAGTCGCCCCCAACAGCTCGATAGTCAAAGTCAAATAATTTATTTCGCTATGAGGTGAATGGACACGCTTAACTACAAACTACTTAGAGAAAAGAGATATTATATATCTTTATATGCTATTCTAAACTGATCAATATAAGGCAAAGGATTAGCTATTGATCATTGAATGAATAGCTAATCCTACACAGGTGCCTAACCTGCCTTAAGGTTAATTTGCAATAATTACCTACCACTAAGCTAAGCTCTATCATAGTAGCGACTCGAATCATGACACCCGGATAATACTATCCTACTAAAATAAATAAATTAATATCTTGGACAATCTCATACACGGCCATCTGACCCCAAAGTAGGCGCGAGCCTGTGTTATGGGTGTCAGAGACTGATATACATACATAGATATTTTTAAATACATACTTAAATAGATAACATTGACATCCAGACACAGAACAAATACAAGTGTTCGTCACACGAATATTTGTCCTGAGTGGGATTCGAGCCCACGACCTTTGGCGCAACAGGCATGGTCACTACCGATTGCGCCAACGGGCCTGCAGTAGTACAGTGGGAACCACTCGCGGTGACAGCCCAGCGGCTATCGAACTCGCCTCTCACTCGAGCGGTCCGGGTTCAAACCCCAGTGGCACGCACCAACGACTTTTCTAAGTTATGTGCGTTTTAAGAAATTAAATGTCACTTGCTATAACGGTGAAGGACACATCGTGAGGAGACCTGCATGCCTGAGAGTTCATCATAACGTTCTCGAAGGTATGTGAAGTCTGCCAATGCGCACTTGGCCAGCGTGGTGGACTAAGGCCTAATCCCTCCCATTCTGAGAGGAGACCCGTGCCCAACAGTGGGACGTCTATGGGTCGTAGCGAACCACTCACCTAGGTCGATCACCTCGTCCGGGGCGAAGGGGGCGGGCGGGGGGCGGGGCGGCGTGCGCGCGCGCGCGGGCTCCTCGTGCAGCGCGGGCAGGCTCGTCGCGCCCGACAGCGGCTGGGAGTCCGGAACCCCAGGGAGAACTAGTGGACTGTGGACGAACATACATTCTTACATCGAATAGATAAATAATTATACTGTAAAAAAAATTTTTTTTTTAAAAAGCTTTTATAACTTGACCTTGAAACATAATCGTGGTCAAAGTTCATTACAAGACTTTACCACAAGTGCAAACACGACTATGATACGATATTCCATCATGAAGTTCCAGTTAATATCTTCCGGCTCCATCATCAGATCAGTTCGACAGTACCATATTATTGCATTGTCATCGGAACCTAATATGTGTGCCAAATTTCAGCTCGATAGCTTCAGTGGAAGTGGGTGAAATATTGATTGCAAGATTCCAGGACATACATACATACATACATACATACGAGTGAAGTTAAATAAAAGCTTTTAATAAATACAACTATACCGTTAAAAAAACTTTTGTTTTTAAAAACTTTTCAAACCTTTTTTTATTTTCATGCATTGTCATCGGAACCAAATATGTGTGCCGAATTTCAGCTCGATAGCTTCAGTGGAAGTGGGTGAAATATTGATTGCAAGATTCCAGGTCATACTTACATGAATACATACGAGTGAAGTTAAATAAAAGCTTTTAAAAATTCATATGACATTTATTCTATGTTTTTGTACATTATTCTCAATTAATATATATATACATAGGTATATTGAAAATGTTATAATTTAAATATATGAATTACTAAGACTGAAAATATTATACATATTTTTCTTCTACATTTGCATGCCGGTTAGGTAGAATAAGAGTTTAAATTTTTTATATGTACCATCATTGTAACAACCTTATTCTAAGCAAATAAATAGATAAAATCGACAATTCTCCTAGATGTGACTTCTGACAGGGATGTATTGCAGCAACCACATTATTATAACCATTCAAAAAATAATAAGCAATAATTATGTTCGGTGATATTCGGTGACAGCACAGTGTTTCATATCTAAGCGGTACACACCAATGACTTTCGGGGTAATGTGCGTTTTAAGAAATTATATGTTACTTTCTGAAGTCTTCGCTTCGCTACGACCCATAGACGTCCCACTGCTGGGCACGGGTCTCCCCCATAGACACTGCTGCGGTAGGTTTACGCTGCTCTAATGCGAATTGGTGGAGGGGTTAGTGGCCAACCCAGTGTCAAATCTTCGACAAGGCTTAACGACTGTTTCCAGCATTGAAAACAACCAGGACCGACAGCTTTACGTGCCCTCCGAAGCACGGTAGCTTCCATGAAATTTTGCCACTAGCGGTCACCCATTCACAAACCAACCGCGTCCTTCGTTGCTTAACTCTTTCGATCACATTGAATCGACGCGAGCCATTGGGCCATGGACCCTACAGATGGAGTGGAGGATACACCTTTCTGGGGAGGTGAGGAAAATATCCAGATACAACCTACTTGCCTAAGAGTATTCCATGATCATGTGAAGTCTGCCAATTAGCACTTGGCCAACCTGGTGGATTATAGCCTAAACACATTCAGAGGAGAATGACTTGTGGAGTGGAGTGTTCATAACTATTTAACCTTTTTATCGTAAGTATTAACCTTTTGTAACTGTGACGAAAGATCTGTAGACACAGCCTGGCAAATATCTGTCAATATTACCTTTTGATTTAAATAAATTGAAAATGATAGTTATGAACTTTAATTAACTTGTTATTTTATTTTTATGACAAATCTTCAGATTCATAATATGACTGACAGAATTTCAAATGAAAAATCCATCAGTGACATTTGACATACATATTAGTGGACAGCATTTCTAGAATATGTTAAAAGAATTTGTAACTTAGAACAGAATTGTTGCCCTTGTTCTGAGGCAATAATCTCCGTTTTGAGGTTGTACAGATATCATTGAAGATTGAAGTACAGATAGTCTCTAAAATACTCTCCATCTTAATTATGATAGGTATATAGGCAACATGCAAATTTGGTGTATATACGTAATATACCATACATCCTTCCGTCATGATTGGTCGTTCTGTCATACGACATGAATAACACCGTCTAATTAGTTGACCAACTGTAGTAGTACATCGCTGCTACTCGCTGCGACCCATAGACGTCCCACTGCTGAGCACGGGTCTCCCCTACAGAAACAACTGCGGGAGGTCTAGAGCATACTCCACCACGCTGCTCCAATGCTGATTGGTTGAGGGGTTAGTGGCCAACCAAATGTCGAATGTTCAGAAGCCACCCGAAGGTCTTCGACAAGGCTTAACGACTGTTTACACCATTGAAAACAACCGGGACAGACGGCTTTGTACGTGCCCTCCGAAACACGGTAGCGTCCATGAAATTTTTGCCACTAGTCACCGATCCACAAACCGACCGCGCCCATCGTTGTGTTAAACATTACGATCACATTGAATCGACGCGAGCCATTGGACTACGGACGCTACAAGTACATAAATGACACGAATGCACGCAGACTGAACAAGTCAATCCAATATTATGGCCCTCGCTCGCTGCCATGCAATGCTTATCCCAGACTGATCCTAGGATTAGTCGACCTTTGACATAATAATATCATCAATGAAGTCAGGTGTTGGAAATCATTTTCCTAGTAGTTACAATTAAATGTTTCATCATCATCATCAGCCTTTATTGGTCCACTGCTGGACATAGGCCTCTCCTAAACTAATTAAACGTTTAGTGAAAGGGAATTCATTTTTAGATTTTATATTTTGTTTTTTTTTTACCATATAACTATAAAAACATAGAAACTAGACTAAATTTCATAGTCAAAGATAGGTTTTTACAGCAGCATTTTCATTTAATTTATTTTAAAGCATATAAAAAATTATACTACATACTTACTTGTATTTAAGACTTGGCGTACAAAACTTGGGTATGTCGGGGGCCGGATCCTCTTGTATGCTTTGAAGTGTTGATATTGTCATACGGCGCGGTTGCACAAGTTTGCGTCGCGGGTTCAGTATGTCGGCAGTGTTCCGCCGTCCGAACCCGTTCAAAATCAACCGCTGTAGACTGCCAATTTTTTTTTGTAGGTCATTGTTGTATTTCTGCAATAGATAGATAAGATAGATATAGTAATATAGAAGAAACTTCATGAAAGCTTAAAGAAAACATCCTAAGAGAGCTAGGATACAGATTTCTTTTCACAACTGAAAAGGTCTGAAGTGTACTCCAACATGCCATTCTAGTGTGATTTGGCATAAAAATATTAAATTATAATATAAAAATCGAATTAATTTTTGATATTTATTTTAATCAGTTTTATTAGTTTTGATATTAATATAGGTACTTTTTAACTGTAAATTTAGCGCCAATTGAGTGCTTTAACTGCTATAGTTTTAATAATTACGGTCGAATTTCGGTCACTAAGCGACGTTTAGTACAATAAAAGTGTAATCTAGCGCCCGGCCCCTTCAAGCGGTGTCGTCTCCGATGTCGGCTTCATCATTCTTCATAACCCTTTCTTTGTCCCACTGTTGGGCACGGGTCTCCTCTCAAAATGAGAGGGATTAGGCCTTTGTTCACCATGCTGGCCAAGTGCGGATTGACAGACTTCACATGCCTTGGAGAACATTATGATGAACTCTCAGGCATGTAGGTTTCCTCACGATGTGTCCTTCACCGTTATAGCAAGTGACATTTAATTTCTTAAATCGCACATAACTTAGAAAAGTTATTGGTGCGTGCCGCTGGGGTTTGAACCCGGACCGCTCGAGTGTGAGGCGAGTTCGATAGCCACTGTCGAATAGGGGCTCTCACAGCCCCTATGTCGGCTTAGGGGTAATTAAACCGGAGCAATCCCGTAAGGCGGGTTTTAGTCTACTGAGATGTATTGCGTCATAAGGTAGCTGTAAGATGTACCTAATATATAAGGATGAATTCAATTACAATAAACAGTATTCCAAAAGCACTCGTTTCATTTAGTCTGAAGCGCCAACCTCACATGGCGATGGACACAACCAGCACTGCTGACTGACTTGCATGCAGTGCATTTCCCGCCTCTTTTCTTCCGATGATGCCTGGAGTGTGTCCGATTTTGTTGCCTGGACGCAAAAAAAAAAAAAAGTGTAAAAGAAGTAACCTCAACGTTTCTCTTGCTCTCCAGTTCAGTCTTGAGGAAGCTCAGTTGTTTAGTTAGTTTCTGGATCATTGTGGCGTCCGTTGCGACCGCGTTCACCGCCGGCTTGTTCTTTATAGCCTTCGCCCTGTTCGCGAATCTGCAAAATAATTATTCAGATTAATTTCCAAACCACGAACACGACCTTTTCTTTGTCCCACTGTTGGGTCTCCTCTGAGAATGGGAGGTATAAGGTCCACATCTCTGGCGATGAGGATCCACAACGATTTTAGTTAGGAATGCAATTTTATAAGAACTAAGAATTACATAATGGCCCTTTACTAAATCTATGTACAATATCACATCGATTCATCTTTCCAATGAGGAGAAGAATTTGTCCAAGAAAGACACATCTCATTTATGTATTAGTAAAAATAATAGTAGGTATACAAAATCTATATTGGTTATATTTAAAGTTGGGGGATATTTAAATTTGGAGCGGTACCACTCTGCCCAAATATTCAGTTTCTGCAGTGTAATAATTATTTCTCTAAGCAATTGTGTTCCATTTAGAAAGGTGCAGTTTCCAATTGCACTTTGAGCAACCACATTATTCTGCGTTGTAAAAATCTGTTCGGAATATTGTTTAAGGACATCAGTCCTTCAGGTTTGCGTCCACGTTTGCTATATTACAAAAATAAATAAATCTCACTGCAGTGTTGATATGGTTTCTTCAATTGCGGCCGGGGTGACGGCGCAAATGATACTGGTCTTAGCATTGCCACCCAGCGAGTTCTGTAGGATCCTCGTCAGCTTGCTGTCCCGGTAGTTCACGTGTCTGTTGGATAAATTATTAAAGCTTAACATAAAACAATGCTTACACCCTCACAAGATTTGAATGCGGTCCTATATGAAGATTTAGTTCACCTGGGTCAGTAACACGCCACAAAATAACAAGCCGAAATTGAGTTCAAGTTGAAAATGTGTCGTCGAAACTTATATTTTTCTAAAGGCATTTCAGTCTTCAAGGGTAAACATAGTTAGTTGAAGTTGTACCATAGCACGCAGGCAGCTCCAGTATTAACTTTGGGGAACCTACTTGTCTTATTATATAGTCTGACCAGGAATATATAAGGTGCAGTCAGTACATGAATTTGATAGGTACAATTTCTTTAACTGGTAATAATTTTGAACTGTTATGTTTGCCAATAATGATAATGAATGAAAATGTAAAATTGTATCATAGTTTTTTGTAGAAAATCGAACTGGAAAAAAACATATTTTACAATAATAAAATAAAACCACTTGTATATTATTATGTGTAACCATTTGCCTCCAAAACCATTGTGACCTCGAAATTAGAGCCCTCATACTTGACTTCATGTATTTATGGTTTACCTACTCATCACCCTCGTCCCCTGACATACTCGTAATTAGGGTATTTGTTTTACTGTTTGTGTGTGTGTGTGTGTGTGTGTGTGTGTGTGTGATCGTTTATATGTTGGCAGGCGCCTTTATGTGTGTTTGTGTTTAGCTATTAAAGGGAAAAGAGCAACATAATTGTATGTATACAAGTGAATATATTATAATAAACAATACGAGTCACACTCAGATACAGATATTATCTGTATTACATGCTGTTCCTTTTCATAACCCTGAACGTACTTGTTGGGGTCCTCGGACAGCTGCTTGATGACGAGCGCGAGCGACGACAGCGACTTGTTGATGGCGGTGCCCTCCTTGAAGCGCAGCCCCGTCGCGCCCGTCTGGCCGGCGCGCTCCGAGCCCGCCAGGTCCACCAGGTTCAGCTGGGACACGTGCACGCATCCGCTGTCCTTGTCGTGCTCTATGTGCTCGCGGGACTCTATTGTCTGCGAGTACCAATAACTATCACTAACAAACTACATTCCTAAAAACGAAATTACCAACTTATGATCATACTGTCGCTGCGACCCATAGACGTCCCACTGCTGGGAATGTCCTTCTCGTGCTCTATGTGCTCGCGGGACTCTATTGTCTGCGAGTACCAATAACTATCACTAACAAACTACATTCCTAAAAACGAAATGACCAACTTATGATCATACTGTCGCTGCGACCCATAGACGTCCCACTGCTGGGAATGTCCTTCTCGTGCTCTATGTGCTCGCGGGACTCTATTGTCTGCGAGTAACAAGCAACCAATCGGTGCATAACTAACACTAACAATCTACATTACTAAAAACGAAATTACCAACTTATGATCATACTGTCGCTGCGACCCATAGACGTCCCACTGCTGGGAATGTCCTTCTCGTGCTCTATGTGCTCGCGGGACTCTATTGTCTGCGAGTAACAAGCAACCAATCGGTGCATAACTATCACTAACAATCTACATTCCTAAAAACGAAATGACCAACTTATGATCATACTGTCGCTGAGACCCATAGACGTCCCACTGCTGGGCACGGCTCTCCCCCACAGACACCTCATAGAAACCTCACATAGAAACCTCATAGTTGGCCTCATGTATTTATAATCTACCTACTCGTAACCCTCGTAATTAGGATATGTATTTGTTTTACTGTGAGTGTGTGTGGTGTGTGATCGTTGATATGTTGGCTGGCGCGTTTATGTGTGTTTGTGTTTAGCTATTAAAAGGAAAAGAGCAATATAATTTTTACTTAGTGAATATATTTGCTGTGACCCATAGACGTCCCACTGCTGGGCACGGGTCTCCCCCAGACACTGCTGTGGGAGGTCTAGAGCATACTCCACCACGCTGCTCCAATGCGGATTGGTGGTGCCAACCTAGTGTCGAATGTTCTCAAGCCACCCAAAGGTCTTAGGTCGACAAGGCTTAACGACTATTTCCAGCATTGAAAACAACCGGGACCGACGGCTTTACGTACCTACTCGTCTGTGGCCTAGGGGCAAGCCGCACATTCCCGCATTGCCGTGGCGCGGTGGAGTATGCTCTAGATCTCCCTTAGCTGTGGCTGTGATAAAGACCCACTCCTAACACTGGGGACGGGACACCTACGGGTTGCAGCTTCACTTTTATTTAAAACCAGTCTAATCTTTGTTATTATAATTTCAAATTGTCATTCACTACCAAATATTGAGATTGAGTCCAGTTTTCTTTTAAATTTGAATTGATAAAAAACTCTTAGTTAAAATAGAATACGCATATAGAATAGCCGGTAATGTTAAGGTCAAACTAATTTAAATTTCTTTGTGTGAAGTAACTTTTATTTTATTAGAAAATTAAACCTCCAATAATTGAACGCTATGGTTGCTAATGTACTTACAATTTGGAAAATTGAGTGAGACCTGCTACTTTCTTCATTCATATTGGTTGCAGCAGTTTGTCTATTAGCTTTACCCTGAAATAAAGATTGATATTTATAATGGGTGAAATCAAAACATTTCAATTCGTTATATTAGTATGGTGCCATTATTACAATTAACTTATTTTGTTACAATGCAGACAAATCTATCTAGTTAATAAAATTAATGTCAATTAATATTACATAACTAATAATTAACATCTCAATGCTTGTTAACAACATTCTATGATCTAATTATTTTAAACTATACAGGATAATATGGCAGAAATTGAAAACATTTCAACATTTTGTAACAAGTGAAACTAAAAATATAGTTTCTTTATGTTTGCACCCTGAATTTGAAAATATATGTTTCAAATTTTTATATTACACACCTAGTTTCGGAGAAAAAAAAAAAAAAACGCAAAAATGCATGATGACGTCATTGCTACGGCAGAATGTATTCGATTTTCTATGCCACTGTCTTTAATGTTTTAAATTAAGGTCAGTTATGAAAAAGACAAATGTCACAAATGTATACAATTTGATGACTTAACAATGATTGGCAAAAAAGGTTATTTACTTGTATTATTGTGATAGTTACAAAATTGTTCTATAAATATTTTTGATTATTGTTACTAGCAAAAATGTTGTTTCAATAATAAAAATTATTTACCTTCCTCATTACATCAAGTATTTCCTCTGGAGAAGATGTCACTTCTTCAGTAGTATCTACCTTAACTCCATGAATTGTATCATGAATCTTAACCTTTTTCTCCATGCATAATAAATCAGTCAAAGTTTCATTGTAAATTTCAACATATGACACTCTGAAATTGTATTAAATATTGTTTAAGCAAACAATCCGTGGCCTCTTTTCCTTAATCTCAAAAGCATACATTATGAAAGTGCTAATGTAATTTAAAATAAATTGTAATGAACAAATATAATTATTTAATTCTTGTAAAATTTGCACCAGATCCACAGTAGATAAAAAAAATAATGTGGCCTACCTCACTAAGAAATCCCTATTTGGAATATTTTGGATAATTTCAAACAGATCTAGAACTGCAAGTTGTATGATACCGGGTGATTCATCAGATCCAGTCATGGTAAATGTTTTTCCTGAAGATGTCTGCCCATAGGCAAATATTGTGCCATTGAATCCAGCAGTAGCAGCCTCCACAATTGGCTTTGCAACATCTTTGTACACGTCACTTGTTTTAGTATGTTTGTCATAGACTTTGTCTGAAAAATATAACCATTTATATATATTTCTTTAAATACATAGTTGTCGTTGGTTTTCCACCACACAAGGGCAACTCATTAAGAAGAATTAAGAATTTGCAGCACCACAGCTCAGATTCGTATTTTTCTTAGATAGTTGCATGAAATGTTGATTTTTAATGATTTTATCATAATTTGGGGGACGTGAAGTCATAGACAAGAATATTACACTCTTTTCACAACTAGAGACTCACAGATTTCAACAGAAACCAACTGTGCTGGGTTTCGTTTTATGTGTAAATTAAAAAAAGTATGTGTTATAGAATTTAGACACTTTTCAAAATGTGTCACATGGTCCTGTATTTTGCGTAAATAAACAGCCAAACATGAATCTAACCTAACAAAACTTGGGAGTTGATTGTATCGTTTTTCTTGGTGGAGGGTTTCGCCCCTCTTATCTTTCAGGCCTGCAGACCCCCTACATTTACTGAATTTACTAAAATGCCTTCCATAGAATTTCATATCATAAGTTTTTTGAACACAATACACATTAGGTCACAAATATTGATAAAAGAAACTCAAAATATGAAACAAAACACCCCAGAGAGTAATTGGTCTGAAGTCAATGTCATGGAGTCTAGTAATTGTGTTTATTTTCAAATGTGTATTTCTCATGAACCCTGTATTTCTGCACTTTGAAATTTTAATGAATGGATTTCTAATAATGAGTTCTATCTATGAAATAATTACAATTTTGTTGTTTCTTTTTTTAATTTTTTTTTCATGCATTGTCATTGGAACCAAATATGTGTGCCGAATTTCAGCTAGCTTCAGTGGAAGTGGGTGAAATATTGATTGCAAGATTCCAGGACATACATACATACATACATACAAGTGAAGTTAAATAAAAGCTTTTAAAAAATATGAATCTGATACATGGTGTTGCATGATCTAAAGCTGAGCCTCCTTTCTCTGAGCCTCTGTTGCTAATAGAGTGACCACTGATTAAATGACAGAGAGGTGAGCTTTAGCATTTGACTCTGAAATGACAGTTACATTTATATTATACAGGTAACTAGTTTCTTCAGTCACTATAATATTATAGTAACCATCCTTGATATAGTACAGATACAATGTCCATTGTAAGCCGACAGGCATGCTAGGAACAGGCAGTTTGGTAGTTGCTCCCACTATACCAATTTGTTCCCTATCATCTTCATCTTTTTCAAACAATTGTGCTCAACTCACAATTCATCCATAAGAGCGCTGCATTTATGCAGTGGTATGCCCAGCATAGGACAACTTTGAGAAATACAATCAATAATCAGATAACCACATTAGCATATTTTTTTAGATGAATAATATGTCCAACTTGAAGTGTCCAAAATGGGTGAAGCTGCATCGTGTGTATTCTTATAGAATAAAAAAATGCTTAGATATTTTGAGGCAGTATCATAGGCCTTCCAACTTCCACAAGAAGTATTCCACACATGTGTCACATGAATAACATGTGACGTAGTTGTGCGTGATTGTATACAACTGAATCGTCTGAATCGGAAATATATACGCTGATCATAAAAATAACAAAAAAAATCATTTCAATCATCAATTCATACATTCTAAGACAAACTTATTTCAGTTTACTCACCAAAGGTAAAGGACTGTCCAACAGGCCTCTCGTTCTGGTCAATTTGGTAAAGCGTATCATTTTCAACCCGCCACTGGTAAAAAAAATTGTCTTCTAGTTCACGAGGAATAAGAGGTCTAACTTTGACAACCACTTTTATGTTGTCACTCATTTTGAAGTCATTATTTATATGAACTCCAAATTATCTCGGTTAACAAATAGTGGAATTACAATTAGGATGCAAGTCAATCATTTTCCAAAAATGCCGAGAGTAATATTTAACTTTTAACGATTCCCATTCACACTTTTGAGTTTGGAGTTTGACAAGCACAAAAATAACCGACTTGTGCAACATTGACGCGGTGAAACAGACCATAGATAAGATAATAGATATAGCGCATAGCTGTCGCACCACAGAGTATGCCACAAAGGCATGGAAGTATAAAATCCGCGAAACGAAACCTTTCCTCCGCTTCCGCGGCGCTGTGGGCGCTCCTGCGTGAGGGAATTCTGATGTAAGGATTGTCCTTCTATCCGGGCGATTGCTCCAGGGGTGAACCCCGTCGGTGAAGTCCCCGCTGTTGGGCGTGGGAGACGGTGTGTCGTCGCGCACACTATTTCCTCCCTGATGATCGGGGGGAAGAAGGTCCGACAGCCCTCTAGGGAGCGGTCGGCCTTCAGGGGGGCGTGCATGCAGCGGTGTCGGTTTTTTGAAACATCAAAGCGCGCGAACATTCGCGTAGTCTCCCACACATTTGTGGTGTGACCAGTTGAAAAAAGAAAGAAAAGCTATTATACTCTGACTCATGTGTAGCAGTTAATATTGGATAACTTGGCTTTGTTAAGTTGCGCACACGATTGCAATGGTGACGGATGTGCTATTTTATCGTAGTTTGTGGCGTCTAATCTTATCATCTTGTATTGAAAATGGACTGGAATAACGATAACATATTGGAATTTATCTGAAAAGAAGTCCTATAAAAACAGGCTATAAAAATAGTGACTGGTGCCTGGAAGAGAATATTTCATAACAAAATCGCGAGCAACACTGGACATTCGTGAACTCATTTGCGAATCCATTTGCATATGAATTCCTGACCGTCCTTCACATTCGTGCAAACATTCGTACAAATGTCAAACGTTTGCACACATGTGAGTGAGTGACCGCGGTAAGGACGGAGTCAAAAATGTCTAAATAGATTGACATTTCATTCAAATGTCAAGTACATGTGGGTTATCGTACTTGCATTTGTTGATTAGCTATTATTTAATTTGAGGCATTTAAATAATTCGCTCATAATTCATACAAAATGCAGCATGACGATGTGAGTATTTTTTTTATAATTTTTTGGTTGAAATGGTTTCAATTTCATTGAATTAATTTAATTTATATTGTTATTTTTAGGTTGTGTGGGCTATCATCAATAAGACCCACTGTTCACACAAAGTCAGGTAATTAATTAGTTACTATATAGTTTATGGTGCTTTTTCCGAGGCTCCGTCAACATAAAATATATATATTATTTGAACATTAGAAATTTTAGTATTACACATTTTTTTTATAATTTCAGCACTAAAACTCAACAATTTTGCCGGAACGAATTTAACCTCACAGGATTGTGTAGCCGAGCGTCCTGTCCACTTGCAAATAGTAAATATGCTACAATTAGAGAAGAAAATGGCATCATATATTTGTATATGCGAACAGCTGAAAGGTGAAACTCAATATAAAAGCATAAAAATACAAAACTGTAGTGTAGTAAAAGTAGTCTTAATAATGATTAATGTCATTTAACCACCAATTCATATGCCCCTATAATAATTTAATTTTTTCTAGGGTAATGTTTCCAAGTAAACAATGGGAGAAAGTTAAGCTTTCTAGAAACTTTGAAAAAGCTATTCATCAAATAAATGAAAACCTCTTGTATTGGCCGGCATTTATAAAAGCAAAATGTAAGCAAAGATTTGTGAAGATAACACAATATCTTATCCGGATGAGAAAATTGAAGCTTCGAAGAGTGTAAGTAACCCTTCGATCACAGATAAAAAAACATGTCTTACAGCATGTTAGAGCAAATTGTGTCACCACCCAAAGCTGTTAAAGGGAGCTTGAATAATTTATATGCATAACCAACATAATAATATCAATGTCATGTGGACATTGGCACAGTCAAATTCATTCTTTTTTCTTTTCGTTTTCTATTTTTGCTTCTAGATCGATGAAGTAATCTATTATTTTTAAGAACAACTAAATATTTGTCAGCTTACTTCCTTTGTATCAGGTCCTTGGTTGCTAGTTTTGTATGTATTTGTTTATTCAGTATTAGTATTATTATTTGAAACAACGTGGGTTCTGTGACTTAAAAAGATCTATTGCTTGGATAACCATAGGATGCCTTTGGGGTCGAGTTACTTGACAGTTGAAGATGAGGCAGGGCTTCCACCCAGCTTGTGGCTTTTATTTTGAGTAAATGCATAGCAGTCACAAAGGGTATGGTCAGGTGATTCCTCTGCCTCATTACATGTATGTAAAGATGGTATTGCTGACTTTTCCTATTTTGTGTAAGTTTTTATTCAACCTATTGTGGCCAGTCAGAAGTCTTATAAAATCCACAGTTTGTTGCGGTTTAGGCTCAACACTATCTTAGTTTTACAAGAAACCAGATATTTAGATGTGCTTCAGACTGCCTTAGTCCTGGTGCACTGAGCCAAAGCTTGGTGCTCTGCTCTAGGGCTTGTCTTAGGATGTGTTGGGTATTGGTTTTAAATATGCCACCATAGTGACCAGTTTGGTCTCTTCCCTTGCCAACCTGTCAGAACTGTTGTTCCTGTCTATTCGTGTTCAGGTACCTAGCCTAAACTCTAGCTAGCCAATATTGTAGGTCTAGAATCTTATTTCATTCATAAAGGTTTTCTTAACTTTGATTGTAGGAAAGAATTAGTTCCAATACAGAGAAAGATTGAAAGACGAGAAAGGAGACGAGAAGAGAAAGCCCTGGTTGCAGCAAGAATAGATAATGTTATAGAGAAACAGCTTTTGGACAGACTGAAGAAGGGGACAGTAAGTGATTTATATAGTAGCTGCAAACCCACAGATGACCCACTGCTGGGCATAGGTCTCCCTGCAGACAAATCTGCAGGAGGTCTAGAGCATTCTTCACCACTCTGCTCCAAATTTGGATTGGTGGTGGGGTTAGTGGCCAACCCAGTTGGCCAACCCCGAATGTTGCCAGGGCTTTGAAAACACAAGGCTTAACCATTGTTTTCACCATTGAAAACAACTGGGACCGACGGCTTAACGTGCCCTCAGAAGCACAGAAGTGCCCATGAAATTTTGCCACTAGCGATCCATCCACAAACCGACAGCGCCCGTGAATAATAACAACAACATGAACAAAATATAACATAATATTTTGTTCACACATATTGAGTTTTTAACTTGTTAATTGTTTAATAACATGTCATGCCCAATTGTTATCGCAAAGCTATGAGAAGAGTCATGCCCTGCAGTGGGAGCTAATATATTGCCGCAAGCATTATCTTTATTAAGACACACATAACTACAAGGTCATAAGTAGAATCTGAAATGTTTTTCTACTGTACTAATATATTTCCTTCTAATTTTAGTACAATGACATTTACAATTTCCCACAAATGGCTTTCGATGCAGCGCTCAAAGCCGAAGAGATATCAGACGAAAGTGAGAGTGAAAAGTCTGATGAGGAGGAGAAAGAGATGGAGTTAGAGCCAGAATTGGAGAAAGAGTTGCAACGGAATGTTGAAGAAGTCGACGAATTTGTTGAGGGTGACAGTGACATGGACAGCGATGCGGTGAGTGACATTAGTAACATTATTTTTCTGTATTCACCCCACATTAGTCCTCTGTTTGTGTGGGTCCCATCCAAACAGAGCCTGGTCTTTGGCTTTTTTCATCCTCACCGCCTTGCGTAGTTCGTCACGCCATCTAGCGTGAGGTCATCCCGCACTATGTTTGCCTTTTCGGTCTCCATTTGAGCAACCAAGCAGCAATTCAGCCACTGGCATAAAATGAAATATTTATGTTTACAAACACACTCCCTTACAATAAGTAACTTTGTTGGCAAACCAATAATTACACCAATTTAATATCAAATCAAGATGACTTTTTTTTTATTACCTTTGTATTCTGTACATTTCGACCATGATTAAACTTTATTTTTTTCGCAATTATTCTAGGATAGCGAATCAGGCCACAAAGTTGGTGCGCATGTTGGGAGCGATTTTGAATCTGAGACTTCTGATATTGAGGTGAGTTTTTAAATGTACAGTGGTGGTCATATAATTAAGAATTATTGTAAAATACAAAAGTTTTTAAAGCAAATCTACTTAACACACAAACAACACTGAAAAAAAACGAACATTTGATTCTTTGAAAGAATATTTTCATGAAACATAGGCTAAGAAAATACATTGTTTGAATGAAATTACTTTATAAATTTAGCTTAAACCATAATTCGTGGCATGTCAACTGCTTTGTTAGACCCCTTAAATGGGTAATTAATTGTATCAGGCCCTTAAATGGAATTTGTTTTACCAAACGAACAATATTTCTATGATCTCGCCGCGATGTCTTCCTTTGTTCAGGCGCACGCATAAAAGGTTTTCCAACATTAGCAGCAATAAAGTGGCAAATACTTTGGTCCAGTTATCACCCGTTAGCCTGTGCTGGGTGTCATAAACACAGAAAACAACAATCATGGACTACAAATATTTATCTGCGAAATAAATATGTGCCCGGCCATACCAGGGACCCTATTCCCGGGACAATTATATTTTTTATTTTATTATAATAATATCATTTATTAGTATTATAACTGTTATGTTTTATTATAACTTAACTTTTTTCTCATCATCAACCGGGTCGACTGGCAGTCTTAAGTTAAGTTGTCTTAGTTTAACTCAAAAAATAATAAATATGTTATATTCACATAATACTTACTATTTTTGCAGGATATAACTTTGAAGGTTCCAAGTAAGAAGAAAGCTCGCGTCGAAATAGAATACGAAACGGAACCAGTAGCAAGTGTTTCAAGGAAGAAAATAAAGAACTAAGTAATCTGGAAAGTGTTATGTGGTGCAGTGCCTATCTTGGCACTTTTACTGAAACTCGATGTTTTCCTTCACCGTCACCTTAGTTTACATTATTACTAATATGAATAAAAAATAAAATAAAACAATTTTCGTTTTTATTATAATTAATCTAAAATCTATTACGTAAATCAATAAGTTTGATATTAGAAAAGGCAAAACTCGTTCGTGTAGAGGTTACGAGAGAAGCTTTTCAGAACTCTAGACTCTAGAACCTTCTACGAATCTGATTCTCTACGCAAATAGACAAAGTTGCAAAGATTGCAGAAAAATATGTTCTTTCTAATCTGCATTTTACTCTGAGCTTAGAGCCACCCTCCATATATTTTGTGAACATCTTCTTGGAGTTGCGAGCGACACATGGAGTAGTCACCCATCCACAACGCTCAAGTCGTTGCTTAACTTTTTCGTACACGTGGACACAGCGTAATAGAATATCGTAGGTTGCAACCTTGCAGCCTTGCAGCCATGTATCGTTAAGTAGGTATATTAATATACCTATGTTAAGCTGTACCTCGCTGTTGTAGTTAATAGCGCAAAAAATTATGACAAAGTCTGTCCCCAGAAACAAGCTGATTAGGCCTATTAGGCCTGAACTAAATAACTAAGATCCTACCTAACTAAATTGTACAGCTAAAATTCGCAAATCAAGTAAATTTGTATACAGAGCGAGTTGTCGCAGAAGCACATTTCGCTTCTAATCAGCGCTATTGTTGATTGTCCCAGCATCATGGATCGTTAAATTCTAATTGATTAAAGATAGGTACAATACAAAGTTAAATAATCAGAGAATTTGATGTGCTCTGAATAACTTGCTTTTAAATAAAATTGTATAGGTACTTAGATAATCTAGGTGGGTAGGTACATAACCGTCAAGCGACGTGGCTTGCCCGAAAACGAAATTATTACGGTCACGTAGAGACATTCTCTCCATAGCACGCTGAGCGACTTTGAACTTGCGAATGAGGAAGACGGTAGAGGACGACAACTCGGATCCATAAGTCAGTTTAATTTCTTTCTTAGGTACATCTACAATTAGTATCTAGCTAGGATATCAACGTAAAAACATACCTACTACTAAACTTCATTCATAAAACAGAGGAAGATATTCTAATCGCGATCTTGTAAAATAACTTCGGACTTTCAATGGACAGATACCTAATAATGTTTTGCGGATAAATACATCATTAGCTATTCATGATAAATTAAGTGAAATTTAATTTCGGCTGTCGGCACCGCGGCGCTCCGTGAGGGTTCTGCAAAATTATTGGTTCTTCCGAAGTACTTTCTTACTTACTTACGAAGTTGGTCAGGATTCGGCACTTTATTGTTTATAGGATATACTTACGTGGTAAAGTAGGTACTAGTAGGTAGGTAGGTAAGCAGTGACAGCCCAGTGGCTATCGAACTCGCCTCTCACTCGAGCGGTCCGGGTTCAAACCCCAGCGGCACGCACCAATGACTTTTCTAAGTTATGTGGGATTTAAGAAATTAAATGTCACATGCTATAACGGTGAAGGACACCGCGAGGAAACCTGCATGCCTGAGAATACATCATAATGTTCTCCAAGGCATGTGAAGTCTACCAATCCGCAGTTGGCCAGCGTGGTGGACTAATCCCTCCCACTCTGAGAGGAGACCCGTGCCCAATAGTGGGACAAAGAAAGGGTTGTGATGATGATGAAAGTAGGTACTAGGTACCTACCTACGTTATATTATTTACTCAAATGCTCTGCTTCATTGGTATAGTGGTTGTCAGCGTGACTGCTAAGCCAAAGCTCCTGGGTTCGATCCCTGGGTAGAGCAACAACAATTGGGAGTAAGGTGAAGAATGCGTGACATGAGCGTTACGGAAAAAAGTATAAATAACAAGGTTAAAAAAAAGTTAGTTTATTAAGTAGATAAAACCAACAGTTGTGATAATTAAATAGTTTTATTACTAGATAGAAGTCTTTAATAGCAATAACTTCGTTTTGCCGAAGATTCATTTATAAAATGGAGTGTAGGCGGAGATTAAAAGTGTAATTTCCGATGACCCTCTCAGCCATTCTCAGCACTTCCTTTACCCACAAACTGTCGGTCTCAACATGATGTATTATACTCAAAAGCCTCGCAATGGTTATTTAAGAACCGCAACAGTATTTTATAGTTTTTATGGGTTTCTTTTGTTCACAGCACATTATAAAGTTACTTTTAATTGAGTAGGATAAAAACCCGTCCTTACTGTAAATTGTTATTTAATAACTAATTGTACCTTATAACCTATAGGTACTTAGGTAACTGAGTTAACGGTAATGTAAAATTTATCTCTAATAGTCAGTAAAAATATTGTTTCCCAAGATGGAACTTATGAATATAAATTACTAAGTAGTAGGTACCTACCTACTCTAAGGTAAAGAACACAGTAGGTGCTACATACCTACTCGTATCGTACAAATACCTCTTGTAATGAATATAATATCATTGGCACATACTCGTATGTAACTAGAAAATGTTTTTAAAATATCTCCTGATCCAGGGTTCGATCTTAGGTAATTCAATATGAAAATAAATTCAAAATAAGAGAAAATAGCATACTTACCTTATTATTTTTACCCTAAAACCATTTACCTTTTTTTTATGGATACAAGATAGCAAACGAGCTTGCAGCACCATCCATCCGCTACCGCTGCCGCCCGTGACAACTGTGACTGACTTAGAACAAGACTCAATTAGGGACTGGGATGGTTAGTCCAATTAGTTGAGAAAATTAATTAGAATATTAGTTGGTCAGTTCGTTGGTAGGTATGAGGATAGGGGACTGTTAGTGATAGTTAGTCCTGTTAGTTGGTGTTAGTAATAGTCCAGTTAGTACTTGTTAGTAGGAGTCTCGTTCTAAGTCAGTCACAGATGTGTTGCTACCCTTGAGGACTAAGATGGTCGCCTCTAAAGAAGTGTAACCGGAAACCACACCTTTCCAACCGGACCATAATTGCTTTAAAAACAATTATTACACGGCAGAACTGTTACTAGGTAGCGTGGCGGGCGGTGGTACTGCCCCGATACCTTACCTTTAAATTTTATATCAACATTGGAGCATTCGTGTCAAATTTGTGTGAATAAACGATGCCTATCAATATCAGTATGTACGTTACTATATAGGTACCTACTGTGACCGCCTCCCATAATGTGCAGCCATTATAAATGACCGCCAGTATCTGCAATTAAACAGATTGCAGGCTGCAGCCGAAATGACGTTACGATTCATGAAATCAGACGAAAATATTTTAGTTAATAGCTGCTGAATAGTTAGGTGCTTAGGTACCTATCTATGCCTTGTAGGTGAAATTACAGAGGAATGAAGGTATGTATATATTGTGACAGCCCAGTTGCTATCGAACTCGCCTCTCACTCGAGCGGTCCGGGTTCAAGCCCAAGCGGCACGAACCAATGACTTTTCTAAGCTATGTGCGATTTAAGAAATTAAATGTCACTTGCTGTAACGGTGAAGGATACATCGTGAGGAAACTTGTATGCCTGAGAGTTCATTATAATGATCTCGAAGGCATGTGAAGTCTGTCAGTCCGCAATTGGGCAGCGTGGTGGACTATGGCCTAATCGCTGCCATTCTGAGAGGAGATCCGTGCCTAACAGAGGGACTAAGAAAGTGAGAGGCAAGTTCGATATCCACTGGGCTGTCACCGCTGTACCTGGTGGTGAGTCTATTGCCATCATCCATCCATCCATCCATCAGCCTTTTGAGGTCCACTGCTGGACATAGGCCTCTCCTAAACGACACCACCACCATTGCCATACAACTGCATAAATCTATATCTGCTACCGGGCATTTCAAGTTAAAAAAAAGTGGTTAAATGACCCTTGGAATGAACCCAGAACCTCTAGCTTAGTAGGTCTCATCATCATGATGATGATGATGATGATGAGACTTCAAATTTAATCCAAACAACATCCAACCCAATAACATAAGTAATACGGCGGGGTAATTTTATTCGCTATTGAATAAAAGGCTAATTAAAGCCTCGGTAAGCGCTAGTAAGACAAACAAACTAGGTACCTCCACCTAGTAGCTAATGCGAGGCGGAGGTACAGAATGCAATTTGCATTTCTTTACAACCGACTTTCATAACGCGTTGCATAATCCGCCCTGACGTGCCCATGGCGCGGTTTTAAAATAAAACGGTATTTAAGTGTGTGGCTGCTGTATAAATTGCGGTATTCTAGCTTAGTAATTACCAGGATACAGTAGCTTCCTGTTACTATGAAAACATTTCAGTGTTTTACATTACCAGTTTCCCACACAAAATTACCACGGTATGCTATATTAATTCGGCTTAAAGACTCGTAACCGGTGAAAATCAATTTTGACAATGAATTTCAGTTTCGTGGTTTTCACCGAATTATTCAAAAACATTTTTGACTAATTACATCAAATTCGATTTCGATCGTAAATGTCGACGAACGAAAACCGATCCTACTTTTTTCCTGCGTGTAGTATGTAGCTCGGGACCAGAATTGTGCTACGGTAGCCCCTGCCTGTCGTAAAAGGCGACTAAAAGGGGACTTCTGGGGTTGCGGGCGGTGAGAGGGGGAGCTCGAACCGTCCATCGATGTGACCCCGGGAAAGACGACGCTGTTTGTGGCTGCACAGCGTTGTGAAACCGGGAAGAGCCCGTCTTGGGCGCAGCGCTGGAGGGCACCGGCGCGTTCTACAAGAGATCCCGGAGCCCTCCTGTAGCGCCGGAGTAGGCCACCGAGTGGGTTTTAGTGGGTGAAAGTCCCACATAACCCGGCGTCGCTCCCACGACGTTCGGGTACCTTTTCAAGGTTTCCCACTCGTTAAACAAAAAAAAAAAAAAAGGTACTACAAATCGTCGCTGCGACCCATAGACGTCCCACTGCTGGGCACGGGTCTCCCCCACAGACACTGCTGTGGGAGGTCTAGAGCATACTCCACCACTCTGCTCCAATGCAGATTGGTGGAGGGGTTAGTGGCCAACCCATTGTCGAATGTTCTCAAGCCACCCGAAGGTCTTCGACAAGGCTTAACGACTGTTTCCAACATTGAAAACAACCGGGACCGACAGCTTTACGTGCCCTCCGAAGCACGGTAGCGTCCATGAAATTTTTGCCACTAGCGGTCATCCACAAACCGACCGCGCCCGTCGTTGCTCAACTCTTTCGATTACATTGAATCGACGCAAGCCATTGGGCTATGGACGCTACAAATGCCTAGCCCTAATCCTATAATATTACGATGGTGGGCTTTGAATTTTAATATTTTTGCGGGGTAATTAGTCACAATTAGAAAGGCTCAGTTTTTCAGAAAGTGATAAGCTTTATAATGTGTTCTATAGGAAACTACACTTTCATTTCGCCTGGCCTGCAAATCTGGTTATCCGTACATTTATTATTTCTGTCACGGAGAACACTGATTTAATTAAAGTGCATATCTTTTAGCACCGTGAATATTTCAAGGAAGGTTGTCTTAATGATCCCAAGTAACATAACGACAGCCTCCACCATTCAAGGTTGGCTTCATTAGCGGATTAATAACAGTTTATATCACTTTGGATCTTTGATAGGGATCTTGAGTTTAAAACCAAACGTACCTAGATGTTTTGGAACCAAAGACTTTTGATTCACTTTCTTTTATATCGATGTTTGTTATCAATCCAAATATTGTAATTTGATAAAAGTCTTATGTTAAGTAGGTCCAGTCCACTCGATATACTTATTATGTTAATTTTTATATTAAGTATATTATTTGAGTTTATCACTACCCATATTTCTACCGAATCATCTCATACTTCCGCAAATTTGATTCCTATCCCTATTTAATAACTAATAGCATATGACTGAGAACTAAATTGATTTAAGTGGTCAGTACCAGCAGTAGCAAAGCGTTTATCTAACTAATTTCATAATCGCTCATTGGAATTATGTTCCGATTTCCGCACAAATGGGCCGTTCGAGTAGTATCTCGAATATTTGTTCTCCATTACATTAAATTAGTGTACCGGCCGGATTATTGATGATGCGCTGAGGATTAATTCGGAACGATTTGCTCGACTGAATCGCTTGCAGAGAAAAAATACCTAGAAGTGACTCTTATATCGCATTGTACCTACTACCTTATATTAAATATCTTCCTGATCATTGGTTAGTGAGGGCACAGTTAGAGATGCAATTTATTCATTTGCTAGTGGTTCAGCAGCAGGCCTAGATGGAATATCTCCACAGCATTTGAAAGATTTAATTAATCCTTTAGTCGGTGAGGCTGGGCTAAGTCTATTATCACATTTAACGTCCAACCAATTTAATGTTAAATGGCAAGGTGCCTTTATCAATTACATCAGTTATTTATGGTGCTAACCTTATAGCCCTAAATAAGAAGGACGGTGGTATTCGTCCTATTGCTGTTGGTTGCACATATAGAAGATTGACTTCAAAGCTTTGTTGTCGTGAGTTCCGTTCCAGGATAACGGAACAACTTCAACCACACCAGCTTGGTTTTGGAGTCAAAGGCGGTTGCGAAGCAGCAGTTCATGCCACACGTTCTTTTTTAAATCAAAAAAATGAAAATGTTCTTTTAAAATTAGACATTAAAAATGCTTTTAATTCGGTTGATCGGAGTGCTCTTTTAAATGAAATTCAAAAATTAGTGCCCGAAATTTTCGATTATGTTTGGCAATGCTATGGCGCTCCATCTAAATTAATGTTTGGTACTGATGTAATTGAATCTGCAGTGGGATGTCAGCAAGGCGACCCTCTTGGACCAGTTCTTTTCAGTTTAGCAATAAATCCTTTAATTAATAAATTAAATTCAAAATTAAATATATGGTATCTTGATGATGGCACACTGGGTGGCTCTGCTTCAACAGTTTTTGACGATTTTAAATTAATCATTGACAGCTTCAATTCTATAGGTCTACAAATAAATTTTTCTAAATGCGAACTTTTTATACCTGATCATTTAAGCGATGAACATCATCATGAGATTTTTAAAAAATTTAGCACTTTAACGCCAAATATTTCTTTAAGAACTAAAAATAATCTGACTCTTTTAGGAGCACCATTATATGAAGAAGCAGTCATACCAGTGATAAATTCAAAATTAGAAATTTTTAACAAATGTTCTGGTCGTCTTTTCGATATTAAGCCACACATGGCCATATACATCCTTCGCCTATGTCTGTTCACTCCAAAATATATATATTTACTCCGTTGTTGTCCTATTTGGAAATTCCCTTTCATTACAAGTTTAATAGATCAGACTCTAAAAAAAAGTGTTTCCAAAATTCTAAATTTAAATTTTAGTGATAGTTCTTGGACACAGGCATGTCTCCCTGTTAAATTTGGGGGGTTGAGAATACGATCATCAGAGTGCGTGGCACTCCCGGCTTTCTTGGCTTCTACTCATTTCTCACTTAACCTCATCAGCAATATTTTAAACATTTGTCCGGCTGATGTTCGTTTGGTGGGAATGAATGAAGCCTTGCAGGTTTGGAAGGCTAAGTTTCCTGAGGAAAGTATTCCCAACGTCAACATTTCCAGGCAACATTCTTGGGATTTACCTGGAATTAAGATGACATTTGACTGCCTATTGAAAAAATGCAAGGACAACACGGACCGAGCGAGACTTTTAGCAGTTTCTGGACATGACGCTGGTCACTGGCTACATGCACTTCCATCAAGGAATTTGGGTACTATTTTGGACCCAAACTCCTTGAGGATAGCAGTGGGTCTTCGTCTTGGGAACAGCATTTGTGAGGCTCATTTTTGTATCTGTGGCTGTCCTGTACCAGAAGTGCTGGTCGTATTTATCGTCACGGCACTATAAATGATTTGATTCGGAGAGCTCTTGCCACCGTCTCTATCCCATCTACATTGGAGCCACATGGTATGTGTAGGGACGATGGAAAGAGACCTGACAGAGCGTTTCTGGTGCCGTGGCGTTTGGGTCGTGCTCTGGTGTGGGATGTTACATGTGTAGATAGTTTGGCCCCATCCTACATACATGAAACATCTAAAAAGGGTGGGGCTGCAGCCGACCAAGCTCAGTTCCTCAAGCGTCGCAAATATAGTAATCTTTTAGATAACTATGAATTTGCGGCGCTTGCAGTAGAAACATTAGGTCCTTGGTCGGCTGATATGAAGACTTTCATGGAGGTCTTGTCCACCAGACTCATTTCCGTCTCAGGTGACCGGAGGGCTGGCAGCTTTTTCGCCCAAAAAATTAGCCTCGCTATACAGCGGGGCAACGCTGCCAGCGTTCTAGGTACAATGCCACAAGGCCTGTTTCTGGATGACATATTTATTTTGTAAATATTTATTTTTAAATAATTCTTTGTTTTAGTCTTCCTGATTATTTAAAATCTCCCCCATAACTCGTTTGTTCCCCCTCAACAAGCGTTTCTTCTCGGAATGGGATGAGATCGAAATTTCCTACTGAAATTTAATTCCTAAAACAGACATAATGTCATCGGTGCTTGCTACCGCTTGGATTTGAATCCTGACCAATCCGATTGAGAGTAACTTTGGGTTTATTAGTCCAACTATATTATTATGTCTATATAATGTCGTAGATAGATTTTTAATACACACCAATAGTTTGTACTGTGTTATCATGAAAGATTTCCATTTCTATCCAATATTAATTCTACGGTTTCGCTCTTCAAATCCGCCAAGATAAATAAAAGGAAGTTCGATTAATCTGTAATCTATTAGGAAGGGTGCGTGATTGTTTGCATTGTGACTAAATAGTTGGGTTGTTTAATTAAAGACGAGTTCAGTTGCCGACTGATGGTTCGACAAGGCTTCTGTTTAATAAAATAAACACACACGCAATCGCCTCGCCAATCACATCAGACGTTTTTTTGATATTCCCGAGTACAATTAACTGTGAAATAAATATCTTTCCCTCTCGGAATTTGAGCCCGGAAACCGTGGGTATGTCTTTAAACAGTGTTGTCTTTAAACAGTGTTGCTTGATGCAAGTAGCATTGAAAAAAGTGCTACCTACCATAGGTGACCATATTTTTAGGGACAGTACTGAAATTATTATATTTTATAGTTTGCTTATATTTCTCTAACAAATGACATTAACAATTTGTAGGTTTTGTTATTGGAATCATAATACAACAAAACTTGCAATTAACTATATTGAATGTGTTGCAATATAATATTTAAGATGATTTAATCATCTTTAGTTGGTTGTAACAAAATGAGAAGATTCATAGTTTAATTTCAGCTCATTAGGAAAAAAGGAAATTTCAAATTAATTACGTTCACCCGCAGACGAAATAAAACTGACTACACTGGCGACTATAAACTGAGCCCCTCATTCATAAGAATTTTATAAACTTTCTAAAAGAAAGGAGACGATCAATTTTGGGCCAAACGATGTACCGAGGTACAAAGTATTAGTAAAAATTCCTTACAATATACTAAAACTAATGGTCGATCAATTATTTTTAGAATCCTTATAGTTAGCTTGTAATAAAATAATAAAAAATACAACATTTCGTACCACAAAACTTCATATAGTAGTAACCACAAACTAATAAGAGATACTACGTAGTAACTACTCTGCACTGTTTATGTCATTTGCCAACTTCAGTTTTAGTGACAGACGTCAGTCACACATTATAGGTCTATTAACCTGTATTCAATTTACAAATTATTACTAGTTTAAAAACGATTTCAAGAAAAAATTAGCCTTTAATGGTAATTAATAGAATATTTAAATCAATATAGGATACTATGATTCTGTGTGATTATTAATACAATGCGCTTATTGTATATTTTATATATGGGTATAGAGTAATTACAGATTTAGTAACAACCGAAACGCAATGTTATGATCATATCCCTTATTAGTTTGTGGTTATGATAGATTGAATTAGATTGCCATAACTTGCAGTGTTGCAATACATAAATTATCTTTTAAAGTTAATTTTAGGTGGTACAAATGCAGTAAAAAATCTAATTTATTTTTTTAATAAAATAACGCATTTTTTTCTCCAAAAATCAATTTTTGTATCCGAGGTACATCTCATGGCCCAAGTTGTATGGAAAGATAAAAGTGTCCTTTATAAACTTATTATAGCTATGCAGTGTTTTGTGCAATTTTTTCGAATTCTGAATTGAATTGTTTGAATATAGAAGTTAAATAATTCTGTAGTTAAAACAGGTTTACTTTTTCTACAATTTCACGGCTACCTAACATTGATTTGATAGCAAGCAATCTATCTATATATATAAAAGCAGAAGGTGACTGACTGACTGACTGACTGACTGACTGACTGACTGACTGACTGACTGACTGACTGACATATCAACGCAGGGCCTAAACTATAAGGGCTAGAAACTTGAAATTTTGCACAGGGGTCCCCTTGTAGGGGAGCACTAAGAAAGGATTTTTGAAAATTCACCCCCTAAGGGGGTAAAACGGGGGTGCAAAGTTAGTATGAAACTTTGCCGTTTTTGAAGTCAAGTGGGCAACCCGAACGCGGGTAGACGTCGTTAATGGGTCTAATTCTACGCGAGCGAAGCTGCGGGCGTCCACTAGTATAATATATAAAAGGAGAAGGTGACTGACTGACTGACTGACTGACTGACTGACTGACTGACTGACATATCAACGCAGGGCCTAAAGTATAAGGGTTAGAAACTTGAAATTTTGCACAGGGGTTCCTTTTATAACGTAGGGGAGCACTAAGAAAGGATTTTTGAAAATTCACCCCCTAGGGGGGTAAAACGGGGCTGCAAAGTTAGGATGAAACTTTGCCGTTTTTGAAGTTAGTGAATGTCTAATTCCACGCGAGCGAAGCTGCGGGCGTCCACTAGTATATACATATATTGCTTGCTATCAAATCAATTTAGTCTGAACTAATTGAAGCACAAACTCTTTTTCTTTCTTATAAAGCGTGAGTTATTTTAATGAAATTTTAAAAGCATTCTATCTTTATAAAAAGGAAGGGGTTTAAAGTTTGAGCCATTTGCCAGCAATATCGCGATATTATCGGTCCGCTCAAAGCGTTGCATTTGCATCGGAACTACTGTTTAAAGACTGCGATAAAACTTATCGTCAGTTTTATTTAGTTTTGCTTTTAATTTAGACTTGCGAAACGAATTTTCTTAATGTCTGCTGACAGTGATGATTTTTACGGATAATTTAGTAAACTATTAGTTTGTACAAGTTATGAGGGACTCCTAAAACATAGAGCATGCAACTTTTTTAAAGTCGTTTTGAAATCTTTTTTAAAGTCCAAACTTATCGTAAGTTTTATTTAGTTTTGCTTTTAATTTAGACTTGCGAAACGAATTTTCTTAATGTCTGCTGACAGTGATGATTTTTACGGATAATTTAGTAAACTATTAGTTTGTACAAGTTATGAGGGACTCCTAAAACATAGAGCATGCAACTTTTTTAAAGTCGTTTTGAAATCTTTTTTAAAGTCCCTATTGCCTTATACCTACTTAGACAGACGCATGTTTAGGTCTTGTTCTGTAAATAGGTACTTATCAGAACTACCAGACTCATGGGAAATATACCTACCAAACTATACTTAAATCGCTAGATATATTTCAATACAACGCAGATCGCGAATATAAAAATTATATTCGTAAGTGCAGTGGGTATGTCCCATACCGAGATCGCACGCCACTGCACTGTAGTTAATTGTAGTTAGGATAAGTAGATTTATAACTCAACAAACTCCAGAGAAAAAAAAGATCTATTAAGCAAACTCATGAGAAAACCCTGCCAAGCCAAGGCTGAGCAAGAACACGTGCCAGGGTAATGAAGGTGCCAAGCTGCCAGACTGTTCCTTCATTAACCGCCTCTATCCTGTTACTTTTAATTACTTCCTAACAAAATATTTAACTTGCCCAAAAATTCATTAAAAGCTACGAAAAGTTTCGATCTAAATAATGTATCCTTAACATATGCGAAAGTAAATTACTGATGTTGGGTTTAATTATTGAGAAGGCTATTAAATTATTAGGGAAATGCTAATTCTGAACCTTTCTTACCTTTGAATCAGATATAATAATTAGATCATTCAAAAAGAAGGTGGCAAAACGTTCTACCTACCTAAATTTTTTTGTAGTTGCTCCTACTTCTTATTTCATTTTGCTATAGTTATAAGTAGGCTTAGATTACAAACATTAGTATATAAACAATTAGTATATAAACAATCTAAGTAATAATCTAAGTAAGTAGGTACCCATGCCAATAATATATAAATATTTTATGGGGAACTGTGTTCGGTTCTACATTAAAATACCCGGAAATATTACTTGTCTCTCAGAGAATAAATTTAAATCATACAAAACCTCCATATTAAAGCTTTCTATAAAAGAAATGACTACTTAAACGGTAAAAACGCTTGGTGTGATGTATCTCCAGCTCCACTTACAATAATAATGTACCTTGATCAAATTATAAAATTGTAAATATTGAAAAGAGTACCTAACTACTACCGAGTTTCTTGCCGTGTCCTTCTCTGTAGGATCAACTTTGTAAACCGACGCAAAAAAAAATGTTATGACGTTCATTAAGCGTATAATGAAATAAATTAATCTGTATCTGAATCTACTTATTATCACAGAATACTTAATACTTAATACTTAATAGTACTAGTAATTATTAAGATCTTTTGCATTTTTTTATTTATCGATTGCTGTTTTTTTTATTGAAGTGTAAAATTGTTAGTTTATTCCCATGCCGTTTACCTATCATATGTGCTGACAATGTCACATACGATAAATACGATCTACCATTTTCCGAATTATGCGACAAAACGAGCACACTGAAAACCAGCGCTGAACGGTTGAACGGCTGAACGGCGTCACATGCCCATTTCAAATTTTTAAGTTTTAATCTGTGTAACCGATTTTTGTGAAAGGTTGGAACAAACTTACAAACGTATATGGGACGGACATAGGTTAGGTGGTTATTATCTCGGAAATAGGTGTTTCCCAGGGATGCTTTTATATTAGGTGTTAATCCGCTAAACCGATTTTAATACACATAATATGTGTATGTGGTTTTACTCACTCTACCAACTCGCAACTTACGCAAGTTACCTGCGAACATATAGCTCTAACGCCCCACTCTGGGGGTCCACTCCGACCAGACAGTAAAGCAGTCATTGACATAAGCATGAATATGTATTGTTAAAAATACAATATATATTCATGCTTATGTCAACGTTTAGATTTTTTTTACGAAATCGATATCGAAGTAACTAAAAACCTAACGCACGACCGAAGTCACGGGCCATGTCTAATATTTTCTATAAGTATATCGAAATTAAAATCCTAAAAGAGTCGGGAAATATTCCGTATGTTCTCTTATTAGCCGTTTTGTGAGATTTGTAGCAATCTTTTTACATGCATGTATCGCGAGCCAGATCTGTTTGAAAGCCAAGCGTTTCAGGATTAATTAATGGTGTATTTAGTGGTGAAAAACTCAACGCCTAGTCGTGTTTTACAAGCACGTATCTACGTAAATAGAAACTCCCTGAGCTAAAATATTTCAGGTAACCTAAACGTAAAAGTTTTTCGAGGGTTATATTCGAGTCGCCATCGCTGAAAATATTTAGCATCATAGCAAGACTACCACTGCTGTAAATGGCAGGCATAGACCGCAGAAGAAAATAGATTAGGTATGGACGGAGTAGGTACGGACGTGCCGTGCAGACTTTAACTGGCTCTCCGTTTCCTATGTTTTATTTTATTTATTATTTTTAATTATTTATTTTAATTTATTACATATGAGTAGCGCAGACGTGTTTATCCTTACATACTTGTATAAGTATATAAAAATGGGAAAGTATGTTTATTGCTTTGTCCTTCTTCTTCTCCTCAATAGAATTATTGATCATCACTTCGATCGTTTGCACGATGTATCTAGGATCTTCCACCGGAAAATTACATGGTTTCGAAATTAACAAAAAAGTTATTGATTAATCGATTGATCGATAAAATTTGATCTCGCCAATGAAAAAGTATATATTTTTTATATTTTTAATCATCCCTTAATATGAGAGGTATTGCGGGCGGCAAAAGAGTGTAGCCACAGTATAGAGATAGAGGGGGGTTTGACCTTGAATGTGCAGTAGGCTAATTTTATGGTATGTGTCGAATTGCGCGAAGCAAGTGGGTTATCAATCAGCAGACTGGTTGCCAGCCGTATTCTGTATACATTACCCCTACGTTGATATCCCCACCGAATTTCGTTCAAAACTACGCTTTCGTGCCGCCCGCTGTAGTAGTTCTACACGGAAACGGAACCATACAACAAAGCTAGTAGGATACTTCCTCTGTGTACCTACCGTATTGTATCGAGATACGTGAAAATCACCCGAAAACCAAAACGGTTTCAAACCCAAACAGCACGCACAAATGACTTTTCTAAGTTAAGTGCGATTTAAGAGAATGTCACTTTCTGTAATGGTGAAGGACACATGAGGAAACCTGCATCCCCGAGAGTTCTTCATAATGTTCTCGGAGGCATGTGAAGTCTGGAGGCAATTATAAGCTATAAACACATGTCACATAATACGGTAACTATTGGTTGTCTAAATATAATTATAATTTTACAGAATAATTTATCACACTAAAAGCACCAAGGTGTCGCGTGAAGACAAAGTAGGTAATATTATAATGGAAGGTTGTTTTAATATGGAAAAGTAAATACAATATAGTGTAGCACGCGGTAAGGTAAAAGCATGTCATTACAAAATTATTAATCATGTCAGGTTACGTGGCGCGGGTTAATTCTTCATGACATCAAACAACAGATGTACGAAACCAATGTCAGATATAACAACAAGGAATTTAAAACACACCTGGATGGTGTTTAGGATAATACAAAGTTAGAGGTACATAGTCGTTTTTTTTTTCGAATGGACTTTTGCTGTATGGTACATACATACTTTTACGATGTTGCCGAAGGTGGTAAGCTTCAAAGAGCTCAAACCAAAAGGTAAAAGATTAACTTCTTCAAGGGTGTGGGTGCGATTGATCCAAGGGTCTGCCCATGATGTAAGGACCTCGGCTTAGTTCAACGCTGTGTTTGTAACTATAGAAGAGGATCGACGAATGATCCTTATGATCCTGGGGGGCTTGTGTCTTCGTCCCCGCCGGCGGGGGTGGTGTAGGTACATGTACCTGTCCGTTGTTAGCACATACCTATCTTGGTCGTCTAAATCGAACTGGTACTCAATCACGGTACGTAATCAGCTGATTTCTGCACCAAAAGATTTGGAGGTGGTAGGGATACGCCTTATTATACCCCTTGTTCCTTACTCTATGGTTATACGATCTACACAAAGAGCAAAAACAAGTGGGATTTTCTGTGTTGATTATTCGTAATTTTTGACGATTCAAAAAAAACAGTTCATAAAATAAGATTACCAAATGAGATTTCGCCTTTATCCTCAAAAACGTCAAGTCAAGTTTTGGAATCGTTTAGCAGTGAAATCTGATTGGACATTAATCTCTGTTGCATACATTAAATTTGTTCAATAAGGTCTATTGAAGGAGTCTTGTTGCACAAAAAGTTGTAAAATCCCTTTAAATACGTTTGCTCTGTCTAGCCGCCAGTGAATCTTTGTTCGGTGACGTCACGCAGTCTTCCGCTCGCGCTGTTAGTACTCAGGGCGCTCATTACAAATTCAGAGGCTGTTTAGTCATTACCACGTACACCTGTTGTCGCTTCGTGTTGGTTACCTCATGCTTCGCTGGTATGGGTCAGGTTGGCTTGATGACTTTGATCTTAATTTTTTTTAAATGAGTATAATGATATGTTTTAGGTACGAGCATATTTAGATCAGCTATATAATGTTTTCGCGTCGATTCAATATGATCGACAGATTTAAGCAACGACGGGCGCGGTCGGTTTGTGGATGGGTGACCGCTAGTTTCAAAATTTCATGGGCGCTACCGTGGTGGAGGGCACGTTAAGCCGTCGGTCCCGGTTGTTTTCAATGTTGAAAACAATCGTCAAGCCTTTGTCGAAGACCTTCGGGTGGCTTGAGAACATTCGACAGAGGGTTGGCCACTAACCTCTCCACCAATTTGCATTGGAGCAGCGTGGTGGAGTATGCTCTAGACCGATTTGTCTGTGGGGGAGACCCGAGCCCAGCTGTGCGACGTCTATGGGTTGCATCAACATCAACATTATAATGTTTTAGTTCCGCTTTCTTGTCTCTGTTTAAGGACATTTAAAAGCAACTATAGAAACTGTCGGAATTCCCCGCTATACATAACTATAAAAGTTTACCTTGTTTGACGTTTCAACTTCTTAATTACGGCGAGTTCTTGAAAGGCGAAGGAATTGAAGCTAAGAAGGAACTGAGGCAACTAAACTTTAGCTTTAGTTATGAAACCATAAGATTTCAATAACTTGTCACATATTGGTGGCATAGCAAGCGGCGGTTGTATAGATTTATTTATTTTTGAAACACTTTTATTAACTTGGTATGTATGTATGGTTTGTATTCCGTTACATACATGTAACGGAATCTTAGAACGTGATTTTCGCCAACTTCAAAACGTCGAATTAATTTGAGACATTCCACAGTTATCAAGAACCGATGACAACGCAATCTATACTAATATTATAAAGAGATAAGATTTCTTTGTACTGGACCGATTTCACAAATTCTTTCTCCATTAGAAAGCTGCACTGAGTGTCATAGGCTATATAATATTACTAGGTATAAAATACACTATTGTTATGTCTAATTCACGCGAGTGAACATGCGGGCGTCCACTAGTAGTTAAAAAAAAACTTTAAAAAAAAGTTTTTTAATCTATTTTTTAAACTATGTTGTTATTTATTTACATTTAAGTAGGTTATACAAAGGCCTGGCTTAAACATAATACAGGTTATTTATTCTCTGCCAGATTTGTGGACAGGTAAAGAGTCTTTGATGAATCTGAAGATATTGGTGGTTGAACTCATATCTATCAAATAGTTTTAATATAATATAACTAATAAAAAATCTGCATCGTGACCAATTGAATGAAAGAGTGTAAACGTTTTGCAAACAAATTGTGATAAGGCTAGCCATTGCGGACAGAGTGTCACAAAGTTAATATGATTTATAACGGTCTAAGTATTCGCAAGTGAGAGGATTAGGTACATGAAGATTGATAGGGCTGTCAAATATCTTGTAAGAATACTTCGACATACAAGAATTTATACCCATACGTAAGCTTTGAATAGATAAGTTTTCTTGTTACTTGCGAGTACAGCTGACAAACTTGCTCACGCGTAAAATATTGTAGTACTATCTTATACACTTCATACACAATACAGATGTCATGACTTAGTTGTTCTAAAATATTAGGATAATGTAAAAATCCTTATCATTGAAATGCTAGTCTGATCGTAGGTATTACATAGACTATGTGACTGAAATAAGTTGAACAAATGTACTAAATAGTCAAAAACCTTAAATATAACGCTATCGTTTCGTAGGTCCTTTATCCTCCGACTGGATAAATTAATTTAATCTTTTATCTAAACTTGCTAGACTCTAGCAGCTAGAGCAAGGTGTCTTGTTGATACCACACTCCAAAGTGTCGACACAACCCTAGCAAATAAGTGTAATTAGGCGGAAAGTATTAATGAAAACTTGTTAAAAATGAAATTCTCTCCCAAACTAGTAACAAATAGAAAATCTTGTTTGAAAATCAACCACGCTTGTGTTCAACGTCGCGTCTGTAAGTTCCGGCACGCACGTCGGCCCTCACTTATCACGAGCTGGTCTCGTAAAATAAAATAAATTGCGGACAACACGACCCAGGCCTCTCGTTCCGGCAAACACCGGCCATCTATACCGCCCGGGATACGTATGGGATGATCGGCGTTCGGAAAATATGAGGTGAGCAGGACGTGATGTATGACGCAGAATACGCAATTTTGGGGTCGCCCCATACGTGTTTGAAGTTCATGTATGCCTAGTATCTTTAGTGAAACTACAAGTATGGTGATAATGGAGGACACGTAACGTAACACTTTCCACCAGAACCCTTACTTTGTCCCACTGTTGGGCACGTGTCTCCTTTCGTAACGGGAGGGGTTAGGCCTTAGTCCACCGCGCTGGCCAAGTGCAGATTGGAAGACTTCACATCCCTTTGAGAACGCTATGGACAACTCTCAGGTATACAGATTTCCTCACCGTAGCAGCAGGTGACATTTAGTCTCATAAATCGCAAATAACTTTGAAAAGTCTTTTGTTCCTGCCGCTTGTATTTGAACCCGGACCGCTCGAGTGAGAGCTTTCGTTCTTCCCCCCATGGCTCGTTAGACAGTGTTTGCTATGATTTAGACTTTGGATGGGTGACCGCTGCTAGTGAGAAACGCTGCTTTATGAGAAAGCCTGACATAAAATTACTAGCGTTAAACAATTTTGTGGAAAGAAGAGGTTTTATTTCATAAAGTAATTTGTAAAGCACTTTTACAACTACGGTCCCAGAAGAAAGCCAGGTGTTAACAACTGCGAGGCATTAAAAGTTCAAAACCCGCTTGCTATTTAAGCTATTCTTTTCAAGTTTCGTCTTTCCAAACAGGTAGTTGGACAAAAAGATATTTTCCAACGATAATCACTCTTAAAGAAAGTAAACACTAAGTATAAAGTTTCAACTAATACTAGTTTCCATTGCGGCTGACGTACTGAGGGAGAAATTCATTTTATGTTTACTGCAGTCTCGCTTAGTTATTGTTAGTTTATTTTATGGATATAAGATAGAAAACGAGCTTGCAGCGCACCCATCCGCTGCCGCCCATGACAACTGTGTGTGAGAACAAGATTAAATAGGGACTGGGATAGTTAGTCCAGATAACAGAGAAAGTTAATAAGAACATTATGAGGACTATTACTGTTTAATTGATTGTTGCTTACTATTTCATCACCTTCCCGCTTACATTATCACAATCGGCACATTGAATTACATCCGGATGAAATGGAAACTATCACCATCGCTAAGCACCAGCTTTCCATAAAGAAGTAGGGTTAGATGGTCAACTATTACTGTCACAAACTGGGCAGAAAAGATCAGCTATGGTCGAAGTGCCTGGGGCCACAAATTGAGCATCGGCCCCTGTGGAACTGGAACTGTATGAGCTCGAGTCAATGGACACCAATAAAAATCTTGAGAAAATGTTCAGACCTTCATTTTCTTAATGTTTTTCTTTCAACCGGCTGATTATAGCAACGGCTCAATAATGTTCATTGAATGTTTTGGATATCAGCGTTCCTACGTCCTTTGATCGTGTACCGTAAGTAACACACGCACACACACAACCAACGCATGAGTATGCGTCAACAGCGTACGTGACTCATATTAATTTGCCTAAGTTTTAATTAGCGGCCCAAATTCAAACGTACTTACAACTAAGTTAATTAACTTCCAAGAACTAACACTGTTAGGAAAGGTTACAGAAACTAAACTCTACCGAAATTGTATTATCGTGTACAAGCCTTTCGAATTTCGAACGTTCAAATCTGATTTGGAATTTGAGTTTTTTGGAAGCTGTTAAATTTAATTATATATGACGGTTATTAAAAAAATAATTATTTGTTTAAAATAACAACGATTCTTATCTGATAATATGATAATCTTATCGGCTGGGCTGGTACGAGTTCTTTTTAATTTATATAAATAAACAAACAAATAACGATAAGTTCCTACCTACTATTGACTCAACAGTCAATAGTAATAATGAAATTTAACAGCTTCTAAAAAATTAAAATACAAATCAGATTTGAACGTTCGAAATTCGGGAGGCTTGTACACAATAATACAATTGGGCGTATGGGATAGAGGGCGTATGGGAATCTTCGAGCTGCCACTCTTACCGTCAGTAAGGGTGTGTATCACCTTTGGTCCGTCCATTTGGTCCCGAGCTACAGTACAGTAGGTTGGTACGCAGTCAATCCAATCTACTACCTATCTGAAGCAATATAATTTAATAGCAATCGAGATTAAATTAATAACTTTTGACAACTTACTTGTTTGAATGGCCCAAATGAGAATCTTTTTATTACTACGACAGTTAGACAGCTGTTAGACTCATCATGATAGGGAATTAACACAAGGGAATAAATTTCACTCAACTTACTGATCCCAGTTTGAGTTAACGATGATAGGTACACAAAGTAGCAGTTACAAACTTTCCCTTTGAAGTGAGGAGTATCTATTTTAAAGGGAATTTTTCCGTTCAATGAATGAGATGATAAAGATTCTCGATGAAACTGTTACTAAGTGATTAAAGTAACATTTTGTATTTGTAGTTTCATTAGAGCTGTGAATGTTCAATAAGCAATTTTTTTTTAATCAGAATGTTTTTTGTTTTATTTAATATTTGAACCTATTTTCAAAAGATAAGGTTTATCTGAAGAGTGAAAAAATAAATACCGTTGACAGGTTGTTTTTTTTGTTTTTGTTGTGTTTTTTGTTGTGTTGTTGTTACTGCACAATAATTCAACAATACAAATTCAAGGCTAATCAATCAAACATTCAAGTATTTAAGTATACATATACATTACGAACAAATTCCCGATGTAACTGTTTCGACTGGGAATTGAACTTGCCATTTAAAACTCGTTAGTCAGGGGCTATCCGACGCGCCACAATGTCATCAAAAATATGGTAGATATGTTTATTGTTTAGATTACTAAAGTAAAGAAAAATAAAAAAAGGCATAAAGGTTTGCTACGTACGTGGCTTTGAGGTAATGATCTCGTGATTTAAGCATAGAGAGCGTCATTGGCATAGGCCTCCAAAATACAAATTCAATTCTTACACTATCTACTCGTAGCTATCGATAACATCCAAATTATTTAACAGCGTCCGCGTTGTAGACACAGCTAGATAAAAAGTTAAAACAGGTTATTTTATATAAGAAAAATCCTAGAAAGGGCATAATATTATATTTTCGAGCTCCGTCCATAATTCGTATCAGCGGCTATTCCGGAGTTCTGACAGATGAACGAGTGTCACTAAAGGGTTTCTCTACCCTCATAAATAAAGAGAAGAAAAATAGCTAGTGGCGGCAAACTCCCACGAGATTACCAGCGCTGATCTACGAGTATGTACAGATTTTCCATAATGGCTGTTTCGCAATCGATAGCGCCTTCTCTAAATATTTACTCTCTATGTACTTACTTGTGGTATTATTTTGTAGTTTTGCTTCAGAGGTTGTATCGTTCTGTAAGGATTTATCTGCGGATTTATATGCTGTGACACAATCATGCGCACATAGCCAGCATTGAAGCCCTTATTCAGAAATAATGTATAGTTTCAATGTGCAGATTGTTTTCAATGGTGAAACAAACGTTAAACCTTGTCGAAGACCTTCGAGTGGCTTGAGAACTTGCCACTGGGTTGGCTTCTAACCCCACCACCAATCCGCATTGGAACAGTGTTATAGAGTATGCTTTCCTCCCGCAGATTTGTCCTTGTCCAGCAGTGGGACGTCGTGAAAAGCGACTTTCCACGCACAACAAGGATTAGTATTAGGATAGGATCAGTATTACTTACACTAAAGTATTCTGTGCTATACCTACTTGTAGTTGATAAATGACTCGTACGGCATGACCTCACGTAACCCCCCGGGTATATAAATAGGAAGGAGTGCTGTTGGACGACTCTCGTAAAGTCGTCAAGCTTCGCAGTTCCGGGACAAGAACTAATCTCCTCACTGTTATAACCGGACTCAAACTTTACAAACAGGTATGAATGATCATTGTGTTTTCATCGAACTTTTATTACGGGGCTGTAGTTCTCATAAATGTTAGAAGATAAAAAGCACGGAAGTGTCTCGAGTGATCGATAAAAGGCTATAATAAATAAAATTTTGATTTGACTTTGACTTTAATCTTGGAAAATTATGTTATATTCGTAGATGGATTTGTAATATTTCATACATTTTAATTTCTTTTTTCAATTTTTTATTCATATTGTTATGTTTTGGTTATTTATTCATATTGTCATCCAGACAACGTTTAATTTCAGGCCAGGAACACTGATAAAATAAAAATAGGTGAGATATTTTTACTGATGCACAACTACTATCTGCTACTATTTAAGCTTACTATGCAACATTCAGCCAGCAACATTACAGGTGTTGCAGTCTTTTGTGGTCCACTGCTGGACATAGGCCTCTCCTAAACGACGTGACTCCGACCGGTCCTGTGCCTTCTTATACTGCTTGACAAAAATCTCATCTAATCCCATCTCTAAAGTCTAGCCGGAATGTAGGTACTGTTCTGAAATTCCAAGTATATTGTTATGATGTTACTAACCAACCCAATAACTTAATGACACCGTAATGAAGGTCAAAGTTCGCTCTATTAGCCACGTCGTAACAATCACGAACTACATTCCCTGAACACTGACTTCTGCACAGCCACATTTCACAGTTAGGTAATGTAGATACATTATAACGGCTAATTCAGGTTAATTGCGACCTCTCGTAATATGTATGTATAGAAGACGAGACATATAGGGAGGGGAGTGAACAGAGGTATATTATTATGATGTCTGTGGGGAGCATTTGCACATGAGGAATTATCTATGAGAGATTATCTCAAAATGAATGATCTTGTGATTCAGACGAACAGTGATTCTGATTATGCGTGATTGCAATACATTATTATCAGGGCGGGTGGATGCCCCAAATACTAGCTATCAGCTTTTTCCCCGTTTAATTTGTTCTCTATTTTGGAAATAATAAAAAAAATTCGTAAACCAACTAAAAAAAGGTTTTTTAACTTTTTTTTTTTTACAGGTTTGGTTTGGAATTCGTCATCGATCGGTCTTTATACTACGGCATTACTAACCACTTTAAAAGCCTGTTTACTTAATGTTAGTTATGTGGTAGAGCACACAGATAAAAATATCGGAAATATGCGGAATAGGTTTTCTGTACGATCGAAGTGCGAGGCGCTAATATCGGAATACCGACGTCTCGGCATCCGTCGCCAGTTTGATAACGACTCTTAATTACTACCCAGCGTGTCTGTTCCCTACAGACGTGCCATCATAATGATTCTCACTAAATCACCCTGTATACCGTAGGTGCAGTTCATATTTGACACTTGGTCGATGTCGTCACAGAGGAACTATTTACAGTGGGGCATTGGTTATCGCCTTGAAGTCTCGCGAACTGATAATTACAGATGTCACTTTTTATACTACTCTATTTATTAACTTAACACAAGAGTGTGTTTCTTATATAAGAAAGATGTGTCGCTCTAATGTGACACTCAACATGCTAGTACCGAACGAGTATATGGTATTTCGGGCCCTCGCCCAGCGACCTGCATAACCATGCACGAATGCCCTGTCATCTAGGCAGATCTCTGAATGCCGATTCAGAAGTATTATTTTTTAGGCTCTGATGCCTTAGTCCATCATGTAGGTTAAGTGTTCATGTACCTTCGAGAACATTATGGAGAATTCTTAGGCATGCAGGTTTCCTTGCGATGTTTCTTTCACTGTTACTGCAGGTGACTTTTAATTTCTTAAATACCACTTACTAATTTCGAAAGACTATGTTGCGTGCCGCTTAGATTTGAACTCGGAACGCTTGAGTGAGAGGCTAGTTCCATAGTCACCGAGCTGACACTGCAGTCATTAAATTACTGACCATGAAAAGTATTTGGTTACACTTGTCTTACACTATAACGCGGTCACCTATCTAAATAAACATAACATTTAAGCACGTAGATACTTACCGATATTGGAAACTAAATTTAATTTCGCCTGGCTATATCGAAACTCAACCTTAACATGCAAAGAGCTTTTATAGGATAAAAATTGCAGGGGAAATATGAAGTTATGAGGCTCACTACTGCACACCTCATGTCTAGTTGGTACTAAACTGGCTCCATATTTTTTTTTATTTTTCTTATAAATATCTTGGACATTCTCACACACGGCCATCTGACCCCAAAGTAGGCGCGAGCCTGTGTTATGGGTGTCAGAGACTGATATACATACATAGATATTTTTAAATACATACTTAAATAGATAATATTGACATATTAGATCTAATATGCACCTTGCTGCACCTTATGACACGGGTGAGGCCAGCGGTAGATTCCGGGGTGCAGGTGGATGTCGCCTATTTCGACTTTCGGAAGGCGTTCGACACGGTTGATAATGACGTGCTGCTCAGAAAATTGGCTGGCGTAGGATGTACGCCACACACTCTGTCTTTCTTCGCCAGCTACTTAAGAGACAGGCGTCAATTTGTCGACTGTAACGGATGCCTTTCGGATGAATACCCGACAAGATCGGGAGTCAGCCAAGGCAGTAATTTAGGGCCCCTCCAATTTATTATAATGATAAACGACTTACCGGAGGTGGTCCTCGAGTCTACTTGTCTTCTGTTTGCTGACGATCTGAAATTGTTTCGGGAGGTGGGCGACATTTCAGATCACGACAGGCTACAGCGGGACATCGACAGGGTGGTTGAGTGGAGCCATAGGAACAAGCTGTATTTTAACGTTGCTAAATGTTCCATAATGTCATTTAGCCGCGCGCGCACCCCACTGCGTTATCCATACCACGTAGAGGGAGAGCCATTGCGGCGTGTGACAGAGGTTAAAGATCTGGGCATCCGTTTTACCGCTGATCTTAAATTTGGAGGCCGTATAGCTGAATTATGCAATAAAGCGTACAGACACCTTGGTTTCATGTTAAGGCAAGCAAACGCATTCACCAACTTTCATGCTTTGCGTGCCTTATATGAAGCCTTGGTAAAAAGTCATTTAGAGGGTGGTTCAGTTATATGGTCTCCGAGTGAGACCAAGTACAAAACAATGCTGGAGCGCATTCAAAATAAATTCGCTCGTTTCCTTTATGCGAAGTTATATGGCGTCTATCCAGGATATCCACTGCTGTATCCCACCTTCTTCCTGGGCATGGTGGGATACAACAAACTGGAAACAAGGAGAGAAATGTTCGCCGCTAAATACCTCTTCAAGGTGTTACGTGGTCTAACGCACAATCCGGCAATCCTACAAGAATTAGGTTTGTACGTTCCCGACAACTACGGAGAGCGGCGGAGACGTCCGCGCTTGCTGGCGCTGCCGCACGCTCGCACCAACCTGGTGCTCCACGCGCCGCTCACGCGGGCTCTGCGCACGCTCAACTTGGTGGCGGAGCGTATCGACTTATTTGGATGTACACTGAATGAGTTCATAAGAGTTGTCAGTGCGATGCTGGAAAATTCACCGGGTGGGTAATTAAATCATTAACTTAAAAATGTATTAATTTATATTTAATGTATTAATGATTGACATGTACATATTTTTTATTTTTATTTTATGAAATTTAATTTAAATTGACCATTGTGTATTGTTCTATTAATTAATTTTTTCACTTTTTACTTAGGGTTTTATAATTTTTTAAATAGTGTTTGAGATTTTTGACTGTGGATATTTTTTTATTTTTATTTTTAAATTTTATTACTTAGTATATGTTGATTATTGTGTATTGTCTTTTTTTTTGTATTAATATTTAACTTAATTCTTTTTTGACATGTCTTATATAACTATGAATTTGATTGTTATTTTTGATGGTTGTATTTAATTTAATTTATTTTATTTTATTTGATAAGACAATTTATAATATGTAATTCTAGCGCATTAGGGACATCCCTGTAAAGCTAGATGTAAGTAAGATTTAAATAAATAAATAAATAAATATTGGTTATGTTCGTAGAGCTGTGAGCGCGAATACAAATATAATTAATGCAAATGCGTCACGGGCCTTATGATGAAGATTCCATATATAAAGACGATTCTCTCTTTCTCTAGTAGAGCTCCTCGTATTTTAATTACATTCATATTTATGACTAGTGGACGCCCGCAGCTTCGCTCGCGTGGAATTAGACATTCACTAACTTCAAAAACGGCAAAGTTTCATACTAACTTTGCACCCCCGTTTTACCCCCTTAGGGGGTGAATTTTCAAAAATCCTTTCTTAGTACTCCTCTACGTTAAAGGAACCCCTGAGAAAAATTTCAAGTTTCTAACCCTTATAGTTTAGGCCCTGCGTTGATATGTCAGTCAGTCAGTCAGTCAGCTTCTCCTTTTTATAGTTAGGAGTCAAGTCACAAAGTCGCGCACGCGGACCGTATGCATTAGTATACCCACAGAAATAAATCAAGATAGACCGACGATCACAATTATTTCGTACAAATCGTTAGTATCACTTTTTTCGTCAGCCCTGCCCAAGTCCCGCCTACTATGTGACGTCACACTATGGTAATTAGTGAAGTGAAACACTCTTTTTAGTTGTAATGAAATCTATCGATAACGTAACGTATCGAAAACGTAACGTACCGTAACAAATATCGATGCTCTCTGACCGAACTTGCGAGATATCTTGTAGTATATTGCAAGGTTGCGGCCAATATTGTGGCACGGGGTATACGCCCAGCTCACCGTTCTATCTTGATTAATTTCTGTGGATATACCTCTAATTTTGAATTGGCAACATTTCATAGGCGCTTCCGTGCTTCCGTGTTCCGGAAGACACGTTAACCTGTGGGTCCCGGTTGTTTTTTAATTGTAAACAAAATCCTTAAGCCTTATTGAAGACCTTAGCTTGAGAACTTTCACCAGATTGGCCTCTGAACCCTCCACCAATCCACATTGGACTAGCGCGGGAGAGTATGCTCTAGAAATCCCGCAGCTGATGCATGCACATCCATAATAAAATCAGTGGTTAAAATCAGTGGAGTTGTTTAAGAAAAATAAGGTCGAGAAGAGATTATCTAGAACGGCAGAGTTAAGTAATTACTGGCAGCCCTTCCCGGCGGCGCTCTCCGCGTACATGAAAGTGCACTTCCCCCTTCAAGCCGCAAGCCAACACTAGGATATGCGTTGGACCGCTTACGTATGTGATTGATTTGTTTGCCCTAGAAACTGCCCATAAACGTCCCACTTCTGGGCACGGGTCTCCCCCACGGATAAAACGCGGAAGGTTTTAGAGCATACTCCAACACGCTGCTCCAATGCAAATTGGTGAAGGGTGAAGTTAGTGGTCAAGCCCAGTGTCGAATTTTCTCATGCCACACGTAGGTCTTGGACAAGGCTTAGCGACTGTTTCCAACATTGAAAACAACCGGGACCGACGGCTTAACGTGCCTTCCGATACCATGAGTTGACCGAGTCCATGAAATTTTGCCACTAGCTACAAACAAACCGACCGCTCCCGTCGTTGCTTCTCTTTCGATCACATTGAATTGATGCGAGCCATTACATAATTTCTAATCACACATAAAAATGTTGGTATCCCCAACACGCAGATCGCTTTTATGTGCAAGATCAAATTATAAAACAATCACAATAATATATCCTAGATAAAACCGCAGAAGTGGCTCAGAGGATTCATACCCGCAATTGACAACCGTAACAACTCTCAGCCATTTGTAACCATCTCAATTTTGTTGAAGCCCCGCTTAGCGCGATATTATTAATGTTATTCCAGCGTCTGTAATTAAGCTCGATTGATCGAACAGAACCCTTCTAATCTTGGATGTGGCTTAAACATAAACAAATTTGAATATAGTAAGATGACTTCTCCGGGAGATTTGGAGGTGGAAATGAAGGAGGTGTGTGTTTATTTACAAAACTTTCCATCGCATTCTAGCAACTCTGTACCTACCGTCTTCTTCATTGCAGGTCTCGGAACAATGGATCTTAGGGCATTTCTAAAGAGGGTCGATATCTGTGAGGGCAGACAGATAAAATGGTTGCGATTACTTTTATGTTCTCCATTATATTTCTCTTCTGTCTCTGAAACTTTCGGTAAATATGTGCAGTCGTATGGACAGACAAACACATGAGTATACATTGTTAATTTCAGAAGGGTGCATAACACTGTACGAGAACGCTGTCTATTTATCCACCCCTTTCCTAAAAATACGAGTAATAACTAAATAAAATCAAATTATTGCGTTCTTAGCAAAATAATGCATTCAAGCAAGCTTTTACCACTGTTCCCGCGTCAAATCGTAATTATTGCGAGCAGAATTCTCTACAGGAGTTATAAAATCTAAGGGATGTTTTAACATTAATTACATGTAAATATATAGCCTTTATCAACGGCAAGCTACATCAAAGATTACCACTTATCAAAATTTTGCTTCAACTGCATTTAGGCTTCTCATAATCCGAGAACGATAAAAAATTGATACCAACAAACACACTTATTCATTTATGCATTAAGTAAGGACTAGCTTCTGCCCGCAGCTTTGCATGCGGAAAAATTAAACAAACGGGGATAATCATTCTGAAAGAAGGATTACCGGGGTAAAACTTAATGGTGCCGGACATTTTTACGTGATGGAAATTAATCTAAGTAATCACCAACTTATATTTTTGCATGATTGAGTAACAAACATTCAAATATCAAAATATACAAACATCGAAACCTTTACATTTGTTTGTTTTACAAAATATTTGTTTTATTATGTTAGTAAGGATTATGTCCCAGATAATAACGAAAAAGCTTCTAGCAAACTGGACGCGGAAATGAGATGCTTCATAATAGCGTTTTATAGGCTTAGTAGGTAATTTCCTGTTCCAATTTTCAGGAAAAAACCTTAATCGAATATAATGTGGGCCATAAGAAATATTTTCCATACACAGTGATCTTATTCCGCACGTTTTCTTTATTTATACAAATTGCAAACTTGGATAAAAATGACATCGTTTTACACGTTGATAACAAACGTTATCACGGAGAAATATTACGCCAATATCGTAGGAACCATTACCTGAGACGAAAGGAATAGCGCAGACAAACGAATCGCATGAAATGTGGCATTTAACTTCCCGGGCGAGGCGAAATCGTCTTTGTGACGAGTGCGTAAGGTCGGTTGTGGTTCGCGAGTAACAACGATTCGTGGGTAGTTAACGCGTATCACGCATTGGGATTGCCTCAACCCAGGTGGAAGGTTCCTGATCGATTGCCTTTTTGTCGCCCTCGCGTTGCGCCATCGACCCGCCCGATATTACGGCAAACATTTCTTCGGTTGTCACCGGGCCCTCTGTCTTTCGACACCGGAATTACTGGTGACAAATTGCGCCACTCGCGCAAGCGAAGGTTGGCGTATCAAAAAATTAAAACTGTCGCCCGTAATTATCGCTCTCTGTCGATGTTCGTTTTGCGTATCACTTATTAAGCCGCGTGACATTCTGATCAATCATGCTACGGTGTGATATGTCGCCTTTGATGTAAACTGCGCTTTTCAGAGTTGAAATTACAGTGAGCTCTGTATGGTCTGTTATTTTTATTTTAGTTTATGTTTATTGACATGTTATTTGTGCCTTGTGAGCTTCTGCTTCTTATTTGAGAGGTATTGTTTGATAGTCACTTGCTATAATGATTACTCAGATATGAGGAGACACAATTGTGTTATTGTGTTATGATATTCACAATGGCAAACGGTCATAGTTCTTTACTACATATACAAACTAATGAAAATGCTAAATTTAGTTTTATGGGTAGCAACGGACAAGAAATGTTCACGTATAATTTTAGAGAGTCAGCGTTATCTAGACATAAAGCTTTACAGTATATAGACAGAAAATGATGTTAAAGGGATGCCGACTTCATATTATCCTTTACAAAAGCTCAGTGCCGTACCTATTATGAGAAAAGCAAATTGCATTTCAGTAATATTCCAAGAAGACTTGAGCAGAGAGTAAAAGGTACGGTCCCAATTCAGTATACATAAAATTATACTGAACGTCCTGTAGCGTCCATAGCCCAATAGCTCGTGTCGATTCAATATGATCGAAAGAGTTAAGCAACGAAGGGCGCAATCGGTATGTGGATGGGTGACGGCTAGTGGCAAAATTTCATGGACCCTACCGTACTTCGGAGGGCACGTAAAGCCGTCGGTCCCGGTTGTTTTCAATGCTGGAAACAGTCGTTAAGTCTTGTCGAAGAGCTTCGGGAGGCTTGAGAACATTCGACACTGGGTTGGCCACTAACCCCTCCACCAATCCGCATTAGAGCAGCGTGGTGGAGTATGCTCTAGACCTCCCGCAGCAGTGCCTGTGGGGGAGACCCGTGCCCAGCAGTGGGACGTCTATGGGTCGCAGCGATATGTAAGTGAACTATAGGTGCATGTGAGGATTTAGTTAGTGATTTTTCGTCTTGACTATGTCATTACTTTGTGATTCCTCTGATGTTGCTCCTGCCAGTACAGTGTGGTGACAACCACAAATCGCCACAATATCTAATACGACGCGAGCAAGACAGCAGGATTTCATTAGTTCACATTTAAAAAATGAAGACGACACATTTATAATGAGTTACTATTTAAAGCGTAGTCTTCATAGCCCAAGGGCTCGCTTCGATCCTCTGCAATCGAATGAGTGGTCAACTCTTAGCAACGACAGGCGCGGTCGGTTTGTGGATGGGTGACCGCTAGTGGCAATACTTCATAAGCGCTACCGTTTAACATCGGATAGAGTGGCTTGAGAACTTAAACACTGGGTTGGCCACCAAATTACAGACACCAAACCATAAGCAATACGCATTGGACCAACGTAGTGGAATAATAATATGCTTTATATAGGGATATCTATGATACTCCAACTCCGTCAGTGGGAGAGACTCGTGCCAATAGGGTCGTCTATTGATTGTATCTACTCATTTAAAGAACCCGCAATCATTTCGCAACCATAGAATGAATCTCTTAATGGTATCTTTCATGCTTAATTTGCTGGATATAGTCAGGCGCTATTTTTGTACTTATTTCGCAATATTAAATGTAAATAAAGGACTAAAATTGACACTTGTATTTGAACTTTGAAGTTGTGGGCGCGCCAGAGCAAATAGGCATTGCCTTCGAGAGATCTTAAACCTGTTGACTTACTTAAATTTTGTTCCCGAGCAGCGTGTATACTGAACGGTTGGGTCCGGCAATGGGAAGGGTAGTCCGAAATGTTTAGTAAAATAAATTTGGCTACTCGGAATTCACAGTCGCTCACCGACAAGGACTTAAATGATTAGAGACGCAATACGACACCAATGCTTTTAAGGTCAGATATATATCTGATACCATGGATTATCAAGTAGATTTTCTCTGCCTAACTCACGTAAATTTATAGATATAATAGATTTTAATCTTAATATACATATATATTTCTTGCGTACGTGTGTGTATGACAATTAACTCCACCTAAACGGTTGGATAGATGTTGATGAAATTTTTTGTGTGTGTTCAAGGGGATTCGAGAAGGGTTTAGATTCACAATTTGCGTAACTGGAAAATGTTTTTAAAACAAGATTTTAGTATTTTTATTTTTACCCGTCGTTCACTGACGTGAAGCGTCGCGTCACTTTGACATTTCATATGGCACAACAACGTTTGCGGGGTCAGCTAGTATAATAAATAGATTACAAAACCCTTTACTCATCTGTATCATCCACAACTATCCACAACAATTAATTACGAAATCGGCGAATCAACAACATGCCAATAATGGCGCAAATCAAAGGCGCAATTTTTTGTCCCATTTTTTTGGCGGATGACAGGCGAAGAATCTGATTTTTTTCTCTGTTGTTTGTAATGTCGTTCACAATTGTTGCTTTGTATCATGTTATTTATTTTGTCGAAGGATTCACCGCTGGATTCAGAAGGCACAGTACCGGTCGGAGAGGTATCGTTTAGGAGAGGCCTGTATCCAGCAGTGGACTTCAAAATGCTGATGGATGGATGGATGGATGATATTATTATTTAACTCTTACAAAACATTACCAAATACACTAATTCTAATTTAGCGATAGAAATGCTCGCAATAAAACACGAATATTTTATGCAATTTGTGTCCCCTTAAAATAAAAAGTCTATTTGGGACATCATTTCCAAAGAAAACTGTGACAGCTCAGTCCATTTGGGTATTCTGGACGAAGTCGTGTGAAACGTAAAATGAAATTATTTAAATATCTCCACCCGGCAGCCCCATTCTTTGAGGTAAATACAGCGAATACCTTCTTTGTATATTTTCGAGTGAGATTACCGCTTTCGTAATGCAAATGAATCCTCCACAGATAAGGTAATATAAAAATTACTTTTTAGTTCCAAATGGTATCTTTTATGTGAGGTGAGTTTGTGTGTGTAAGATTTCCTTTTAAAAATTAGATTAACACGGGATTTTCGCACAGCTGTTCCAATTATAATAATTATTTAATTTTCTTCCACATTCCTCTTTTCATGTAGTACTTCAAACATTCGTTTATGTCTGAATGAGATTTTTGTAACATTCCTATGTCACATTATATTACGTCACATTATATAACATTTCTGTTTCTTTTTATAATGAATCTTAGATTTTATGTAATTTAACAAGGTCAATTTCAGGGCTCATCTAGAGATTGAGATAAGTAATTCATCAGTTGTGATGAAATACTTATCTCAATCTCATTTGTAAGTTAAGAGCATGTGTGTTGACACATGCTCTTAACTTACAAATGCATATTTAAAAACAAGTCAGTTGCTAGAATTTCAGGAGGCTATTTCCGTTCTAGAGATAGAGGCCCCGTGACAGACAGACAGCGGTATATTAGGTTACAGAGTTCCGTTTGTCACCTTTTGGGTACAGCACCCTTAAAACTATTCGAAACTAAAATGAGTATCTGGAATTCGAACCAGAATCCCGGCCGTGGCAGATACAATTATATTTAAGTAAGTAAGTAAATCTTTATTTATTTCTTACTTACTTACTTACTTACTTACAATTATATTTCTGTAATAAGTATTTGTACTTTTTGGATAAATATTGATTGATGTTACATTTGTTTAAAATTACTTTGTTTTGTGTGTGTTACAGACGGGGTAACACAAGGCTGGGCCTATAGCAGGGCCATTATAGGGTTTTTAGTATGAAAGAATTCTTATTAGGATGTGGTTTTAATATGAGTTCAAGTTGACTTGACGATAGAGCTTCAGATGTCGCAAGGTATCCACAGAATGATCGTTTGCAGTAAACAATATTAAAGTTTTAACTTTATGACAAAACTGGGATTTTACCGGCGACATCGCCCTCGCAAAGTTTAGTTCTGAAGTCGGTTTTTTAGGGTTCTGTATCCAAAGGGACCTATTACTAAGACTTCGCTGTCCGTCTGTCCGTGTGTCATCAGGCTGTATCTCATGAACCGTGATAGTTAGACTGTTGAAATTTTCACAGATGATGTATTTCTATTGCCGCTATAACTTCAGATATTAAAAAATTGCCATACAACAGACATGATTTTTTAGCCGTTTGTATGGTACGGAACCCTTCGTGCGCGAGTCCGAATCGCACTTGGCCGGTTTTATTGAAATTTTATCATCGTTATTTCATTGTTGTTCGTATTCGTATGTCAAATTACATTATTATCGTTGATTTAAGGATAAGATAAGGATAACTCCGTCAAGACTTCATTACTTAATCTTTCCCGGAAGGAAGGCAGGGTTCAGCATCTGGGATTTGAACGTCGGATCCCCCAAAGAGCTACGAGTATCACTGTTATAATCGGCGAGCGCCCCAGCAAGAGCTCGTAAAGGGTTACGAATCTGATGCTTTTATCTGGCGATATATGGGCGCCAATCGGGACAAATAGCTGGAAGCACTCACTGGGATGCGCGGCGGCCATTATAGGTAACGAGTATTGGTTATGGCTGTGGTGTTTGTTCTAGTGTGTTCTTTGTATGTATTTTTGTGTGATATTATATATTTGTTGCTTTCCATCTAAATTGTTAATAAATTATTTGTTCCTACTTTTATTTATTTATATCTTAATTAATACCGCCTTCGAAGATTTTCCCACCGCGCAAATGTTGACTGCGAGAAAATGCTTTAGCATTAAGCCTTTGTGCGTTAAGTTTAAAATAAATAAATATTAATGTTTGGAGTTTTTTTTAATAGTTTTTGCTGCACGGATTACCGTGCAGCAAAAACTTTGTACCTACCCTTTTTACGAAAATTACGTGGACGGAGGTGTATACAATTTGGCACAGTTAAAGTTTTTATGGAGGAGTGCAGAAAGCTAAAATTACACTATATTTATAAAATAAAACATACACATTACCATTGGTTTGATATAAAACATATTTAATAGTTGGTTATTTGGATACGATGGCATGTTATTTGTCACATGTCACTTTGAACATTAGTTGGACAAATTCGTACCAAATACCTTATACCTTTGACAGTAAGGGCTAAGTATTCTGGGAAGTAATTTTTATCGAAGTAATCTATTATTGACATTCCACATATTTCATCGTCTCAGGGCACGGGATTTTGTTATTAGATACATACTTCAACTGATTATGATTTCACTGTAAAAATATATAATTAATTAAACATTTAAGTGATTAAGATAAAGCCCGCATACACCCGGTACAATTAAGAGCCGGGGTAAGTAACCGCCCGAATCTGACATGACTTCATTTCTTGACTATTAGGAGCATGGACTGACAGATTAACGTAACCTAACCTAAACATCAAAAATCATTATTTCTGATCACGTTTTGCTTACAATAAAGAAATAAAAAATTATTTAATTATTTGTCCTTAGCATTGGAATTTATGTTTCTTTTCTCCACCAATTTCACTGGTAAGTATGCTTCTCAGAATACACATTGGTTCTGTATTCTGAGGTATACACTTGTCATATAAATAGATATTATAAAACAAAGTCCCTTGCCGCGTCTGTACGCGCAGTGCGTGATCAACTAAAAATACTGAACGGATTTTCAAGCAATTTTCACGAAAAGGCAGAATGATTCATAAGGAAGGTACCTAAATCTGATATACCTTATAATTTAATACCTTATACCTTATAATTATATACCTTATAATTTGTTAATATTTTGTGTAAATTGGTTCAAATAATTGAAATAGGTAATTGTTGAAAATAAGGATAAAAATTCAAGTCGCCGCACCTGGGAGTAGTAGTAGTATGGATGGATTGTTACTGCCATGAGTGGATAGGTAACAAGCTTCATAATAATAGATTGCCATAAGCTATTTTTATAAAAACGGTAACAGCCCAGTGGCTATCGAATGACTTTTCTAAGTTATGTGTGATTTAAGAAATTAAATGTCACTTGTTATAACGGTAAAGGACACATCGTGACGATACCTGCATGCCCTATCATCATAGTTCATCATAATATTCTTGAAGGCATGTGAAGTCTGCCAATCCACACTTGGCCAGTGTGGTGGACTAAGGCCTAATCCCTCCCATTCCGAGAGGAGACCCGTGCCCAACAGTGGGACCAAGAAAAGGGAAGTCGCGGCCAACAGCTGGTAAAGTAGGTATACTATCCACTTACATTCTCTAGTTACTTTACCGATACCATTCCAAGCGATAATAATTGGTTTATGAAGGAAGACGTTCGGAATGATCTGTGAACCCCAAAACGGCTGACATTGTAGAATAATAAAATGTTGGCCACGACTCCCCTCATTTTTTCCGATGGCAAAATCAGCATATTCCAGGTCAATATTGACGATAATTTATCGAGACGTCCTCGTCGGCGGGGTTAAGTGAGTTGTGAGTTGTGACGACCGCGCTTTGTGTTAGGAATTAAGTTGACGTTCTCAATAATTACTTAGGTCAACATTTACGGCCTGCCTGATGGCGCGACTTCGTTCATGTTGATGTTGATGTTGTTTATCGTTAATGTATTGTGACACCGTGATGTAGAATACAAATTTGCACTTCCTGGTAGCTCGTAAAAGCGTGGGCTTATTCCTATTTTGTTTATATAAACTGTGGTCTTAATAAACTCAGAGAGCTTGATACTTGGTATACTTGGTAAGGCTTATTTTTAATGGGTATTGTTTATTTGATCTTCAAACCGAATGTATCCGATTGCATATTTAGTCAAGTGATGGCAAGCAGGACTAGTAATCGACCTATAGGTCCAGAATTCGGTACCCGGTTAGGCGAAAGCAACTATTAATGGGCTTTTCTAATTTGAAATTCGGAGTTAGGATTTGTGCGTGGTGTACCTACCCCAGCTACTTGGCTACCCTGCCATGATATTTACGTATAGAAACGACCAACGTGCTAAATTAAAGTGATGTCGTTGGTGACCTCTTATCACAACAAGAGTCTCGGCAATTACATTTTGAATTTCTTAAAATGATAAGGTCTTTATACAATGCAGTCTAAAGAGACATGAATTGGACAAAAATGAAACAGGGCCTGTGTGAAACAGGGTCAATGACACTAATTGCATGAGCTTATAAACTAGTAAATACGAGAACATCATACGCAAATACGAGAATCGAGAATAAATTACTTTTTCAAATAAAATGTCAAGCTAACAAAGGAAGAGCTGATATCTTATCTCGGACGCAATTCGCTACATTACATTTTACATTTGATGTGGAGGATTTGCAACTTTGTACATTGAATACTATAGTTTCAATTTGTATAACGACGAGATAGATTTATCACTTCCAATTCTGTGTCGGAGAAATTGACTCCGGGTATTCCCTCCGCGTCTAATATTTATTTACTGTGTTCGGAGTGCTTCACATCGCTAGTGTGCAGAGGAAAATTATTTTATATCATCCATTGCTTGCTAACTTTAAGCCTTCCGTTTACAGCTAACTTTTAACTCAGCAATTTATTAAACCTAAATTTAATTTTGTCCTCTTTCAAAAGTTCTAGCGTGTTAACGTGATAAGATTTTAAAGGATCTGGATGTAGGTTTGTTGTGGTTAGTGGGGTATAAATAACGTTGTTGTAGGTATGTGTCGTTTTGCAAATACCCGAAAGTTCGAGTTGAGATATTTTTTAAATAATGGTAGTTGCTGCTCTGGTGGTGGTGTAGGTACTGATGACAGTCCGAAAAAGGCAAAGTTAGTTAAGTCAGTTAGCAAATAAGTTAGTTAATAACAATCAAAACAACTAAAACAATAAATATAAGGTTTTGTGCGGAAAAGCATTTGAAAGGAAAAGGTCGATCGAACTCTTTTCTGACCCACAACGTACCTACTATTTACTGCTAATATACATATTTACTACTAATATAACGTTCTGTATTTATGGAATATGACTCAATATAATAAAGAGCTAAGAATCGATTCGTTTTGCGTTTTGTGACTGTTTTAATTTGTATAGTGAGGAATTCTATGCCAAAGTAATGGGCCCCGATTATTCCCTCGACGTCGAACATTATTTACTCATACGAAGTGCATAACCGGCCCACGACGTACGGAATAAGTTCTTTTGCACTATCAATAGCTCGCTTATCTTAAAACTGGTTGAACGTTTTACGTCTGTACTCGGCAATGTATGCAAGTGAAAATGTTATGGACTATTATCGTAGAAAGGATTTAAAGGCAATGGATGCGGGTTTGAGGATGTATATAATAGCCGGTCGAAGATGTAGTTCCGTAGAGTTCACGAAATTTCAATCATGAGAGCTTGCATCGTTATCGCGATCTCGGTCGCCGCTCTGGCGCTGGCGGGTACCGCGGAGATTGACAGGAGTCAGGATCAGGGAATTATCGGTTAGTAACACAACAAAAAATATGTCAATTTTTATTATTATGCAATTAAGTTCCAGTTAGGAAGCGTCCGTCGTAAGTAAACGACGGGCGCGGTTGGTATATGGATGGGTGACCGCTAGTAGCAAATATTTCATGGGCGTTTCAGTGCTTCGTAAGGCACGTTAAGTCCCAATTGTTTTTCTATTGTAAAAACAATAGTAAAGCCTTGTCGAAAACCTTCGGGTGGCTTGAGAACATCTCAGTGTGGATTGTAGGCTGGGTTATAGATCATATTGCAACGCATCCGGGAGTTTCATAAAGGACTGTTCCTTACTGGATCTGGCATGAACAGGTCCGATAGTCTTTATGTAAATACTTGGGTAGGTACCTACTTCTAGACTGGAGGTAAAAAGTCCTGTTACCAGTGTCTCTAGGATGTGATTTGTTACTTTGATTTTCTCTTATTATCGTATATATTAATTGTAAGTTTTGCTACAATCATTTCGTTAGTTGATCTGCTATTATACCTACTACATCTAATTATTACTTTTTATTTTGTAGACGCTCTAAGGCGCCATGTTCGCAGTCCGGAGACAATTTTTATGAAGCTTCCAGGTCATGGATGCATTTTCTATGAATGCGTTCCGAATTGTAAACAAAAAGGATACAAGAGTGGCGGTATCTGCACCATCAACGGATGCGTTTGCCTCAAGTGATGAAAGTTACAAGAATATGCCAGATGTATCTAATAATGCTATTAGAATACTGAATAGTTACGTTGAAATATTTTTCCTAAATAACCTTTTGAAATTGGATATTCTGAAGAATTGTGTATAAAGAAAATACACTATAGATTAAACGTGATAGCCATGATCTGAGTGAGGCTGTACCACTGGTTTTGACGGTTTCTCCGTTGATATACTGAAACCACAGACTATATGGAGTTACTACTTACTCTTATGTTGAGACTATCATGGACTCTTTCAATCTGGAACATTCCATGTGTGTCCTAATTTGTGGCCTCCTCGACACCCAAAATGGAGCTCCAAAAAGACTCAAATTCATGGTTTAAGAAGAGTTCTTGACTTTATTCAGTTTTATTTTACCGTGTACACGTGTGTCATTGCTGTACTTAATTCAAATAAATATATTTTCTAAAATGAATTGGTATTTTTTTAATGCGTTAGCGGTTAGAGAGAGGAAATAACGTCAAGTGACAGTTGCACTCACGCAGGTCTTGTGTAGACTTTTACCACAGAACACATACATATACTCTCTTACGCACACAGCGAATGCGGCGAGTTGTCTGGTACTAGTCTACCTACAACATGACGATCGATGAAAATGAACACACTCCTTATCAAACTTTTGAATTGAAATAAATATAAGCCACCTTTTGTACGTATTTTAAGGATTCCATGTAATTCCATTCCAATATAATCTTCCAATATATTTATTCCATACTATATACTTATTCCAATATAATCTTAGTATACAATAAATAATCTATATAATAAAAATGAATCGCAAAATGTGTTGGTAAGCGCATAACTCAACAACGCCTGGACCAATTTGGACAATTCTTTTTTTAAAATGTTCGTTGAAGTTCAAGGATGGTTTTTACGGCGAGAAAAATTTGAAAATTCATCCCCTAAGGGGGTAAAACGGGGGTGCAAAATTAGTATGAAGCTTTGCCGTTTTTGAAGTTAGTGAATGTGTAACGCGAGCGAAGCTGCGGGCGTCCACTAGTCTATCTTCTATATTATAAAAATGAATCGCAAAATGTGTTGGTAAGCGCATAACTCAACAACGCCTAGACCAATTTGGCCAATTCTTTTTTTTAAATGTTCGTTGAAGTTCAAGGATGGTTTTTACGGCGAGAAAAATTTGAAAATTCATCCCCTAAGGGGGAAAAAGGGGGGTGCAAAGTTAGTATGAAGCTTTGCCGTTTTTTAAGTTAGTGAATGTGTAACGCGAGCGAAGCTGCGGGCGTCCACTAGTTAATAATAAATATGCTAAAGATCCATCTTTAATCGTGATAACGTTTGTATGATTGTATGAACAGATATTGCATGTACCCACGTACAATTCATAGGAAAATTACTACATAACAAACGTGCCATTAAAACTTCCCTTTGTTTACCAACGTATAGGGGCTTAAAAAGTAATTCGGTATCGTCGAGGGCACGATGAGTCTCCCGATAACCGACAAGTCCCTAACGACTTTCCGCTTTCCAGTGCCGAAGTAATACGCCTGCACTACGAGCTTTGAACAATAGCTGGGGTTCGTGGACCAAACGTCGGTGGTTAATCTGTACGTGACGTGTTTTGTTTTCGTTGCACCCCCACTCGGATTGTAGTAGGTGTGATCCGCCCATACAGCGGCCGCGCGCGCTACGTCGGCGTCCCTATTCCGGTACACTGTGGTCCAATCCGATTTGTGCTCGTCGAACCAAGCGTGCTTGCTAATCTGCCTGTTGTTGTCCTTGATTCCTTTCTGCCACCCGGAACCCCCCGGCATTTCCAATACCCAGTAATCGGTCGTCATGATAGCAGCGTGCCCCACCAACCCGCCGATGCCCCGGCCTGTTATTAAAATGTCCCCTCTCTTCACCGTGTTCACGAACCTGCGCTTGTTATCCGCCGTGCTTCGCTTTGAGATTTTCCTCTGAAACAACGACTCCTGCGTGTCTGAGAGCAGACCGAAATTGTTCAGTACCAGAAATTGTTCGTAACTAATCGTTCTGTTTTCGGAGTATTGTTTATAAATGTCTCTGAAAATTGCCGAGTCATCTATCACAAACGCTTTGAATGAATACTTGGTAGTATTGATTATTCCCAGCTCGACGCCTTTGCTGTAAATTGCGTAGATGGTTTCGTTTGAAAACGATATATGATCTGAAACAAGATTCATACAGACAAAACGACCTTCTACTACTGTCCAGGTGCAATTTGGCAGGTATTCAAAGCGAATTGTAATTATTTTTTTAATTCAATGCGCTCTTAAACCTATGGCTCGCTTTGATCGTACGTGATCAACCAAGTTAAACGTCGGTTGCTGTCGGTATATGGATTGGAGCGCTAGTGGCAAAATTACATGAGTGCTTCCATGTTTTGAAAGACACTTTAAGCTTCTGTCCCAGTTGTATTCAGTTATAGAATCCTGAGAAAAAATCTTAGGTGGCTTGAGAACATTCGGCATCGGGAAGCCATTAACTCCTCCATCTTAAGCTAAATCCTGCCCAAAAATAGGCCATAACAGCAACAGCAGCTACAGTGTATGGACAGACAGTAAGCACGCATGAAGCGGAGAGCAAAGGTCCTAAAAACTTGATCACCCCTCTATGGATAACTTTTTGACAAAATATTATGGACTTGTCTAATTTTCTTACCTTCTAAAACACCATTTTGATTTTCACCGTGACATCCCACCTGAACTGCAAGTAGCAGAACGACAGGGTAAAAGATACCTTGCACCCTCATTTTCGTTTCAACGCAATACACTTTAAACTATGAGTGAGTTTATTAAAGATATCCGCGTTTTTATATAATTATTTGTCAGATAAGAATGAGACATAAGCAGACGCAACCTGAAATCAGAACTAAGGGGATGTCCCCACAGTACGTGGCTGCAATATACTTAAACCGTGATTATACCTCTTGAACTATTTCACAACGTTGATTTCTGGGACGCGATAGCATTGAATTGCAATTATCTAGGGTGTGTATAACACGACTGTACGTAATATGCGATAAAAATATACAACATACATACATATTGTATATAAAAATACAATGTACAAATGTAAGTATGGTTGACCATAAGTTTAGTCAAACTACCGTCAACCAGCCAGGTAGTGGTCAGAACTGAAGAAATTGTAGGCGAACTCCAATTTCTATGGTCAGAACAAGTGGTTGTTAAAAAGGCGCTGTGAAACTGACACGTCAAATCTAATTCAATTTTCCACAGTTTCTCGTCAGTATGTGTCGAAATATTATCACAGACTAATAAGTGTATTCTTTCCGCAGTGTATGTTTATATGTACGAGTGTTATGGTCCATAGCGACCACGAGTAGCTTTAAGTTATATTTACCTTATTAGTTCATTTTAAACTTCTCCTTTATCTTAGTAGCGTGATAACCATACAAACGATTGCATTTATAAAATGGACATAATTATTATTTTTTGTACATTGCTTATGTACCTACATTGATAACACAAAGTGTTTTCACTTCCTGTTTTTCTTAGTAATACTTAGTGTACGTTATTGTACCCTTTTCCACTTAATGACTGATGTGCATGTTGAGTTGGATTCATGGAACCTTATTTTCTGTTTATAATAAGTAGGTATGTATAATGAAATTCTTTGACAAGCAAAGTTTGTATATAGCGTAACCGCAATCTATTTAGGGTTCTCTCTCTTTAAATTGAGAATGCCAAATATAAATATACAATAAAAAATCAAGAAATTACATCGCGCTTTATAACTTTAGCGCTAAGTGGGTGGAAGGAATCCATGTTTAGTGCTAACAACTTTTCTGGTATGTGCGATTTAAGAAGAAGAAGATTTTTCAGAAAATAAATGTCTGCATCGGCGAAACCATCTTGAGGAAATTGGCATACTAGAGATTTATCGAAGGCATGTGTAGTCTACCAATCTGCACTTGGAAAGCGTGGTGGACTATGGCCTAACCTCTTGCATTCCATGATTAGATCGGAGTCCAACAATGGCACAAAGAAAGGTGGTAGTAGGAATATCTACCTACTCATGTGGTTTGTAGGCCACCCGGACAATAACAACTCATTTTGAATAATTTAATTAATTCTAAATAATGCCTATTTCATATTACACTAACATAATATTAAACAGAGCAATGTGCAATAACCCTTGAAATTACCCCAAAACAGACGATAGTTTAATCAAGTTATTTCCATTATATCCAGTTATAACTGCTTTGAAGTCAGTCGAGAGCTATCTATTCCGGACACAACACAACCTAGCTAATTTAACTGATTAAAGAGCTGAGTGTGATAAGCATAACATCTCTTTTTATAAATACTAAATACTATAAATTACCTAAAGACAGTGATGCGGTGACAGCCCAGTGGCTATCGAACTCACCTCTCATTCGAGCGGTCCGGGTCTTGTACCCGGACCGCTCGAATGAGAGGTGAGTTCATTAGCCCAAGCGGCACGCCCAAATGACTTTTAAAGAAATTAAATGTCACTAGCTATAACGGTGAAGGACATATCTGAGGAAACCTGCATGCCTGAGAGTTCAACATCATTATGTTCTCGAAGGCGTAAAATCTGCCAATCCGCACTTGGCCAGCCTGGTGGACAAAGCCCTAATCCCTTCCATTCTGAGAGGAGACCCGTGCCCAACAGTGGGACTAAGAAAGGGTTGTGATTAAAGAGAGAAAATAACAGCTGCCATTTCCGGACGACCATTAGATTTATTCACACGCAATTTTTAAACAACTAGTGGACGCCCGCAGCTTCACTCGCGTCAAGCCCTTGTGCAGAATTATATACCATCCAGGTATGTTTTAAAATTAAATTGTAATTAAAATTAAATAAGTATAGCCTATAAACGGCAAGCTACACCAAATATTACTAATCAATATCAGTCCGGCCCATCATAATCTGAGATAGCTATGTATCGATTTAATATCGATCGTCAGTTAATCGATTAAAAATCAAATGATTATTACATGTATTTTCCATTTCAATTGAAACGTGCAGTTTTCCAGGATAAAATGTAGTCTATGTAACTTTCCAAGCCTACATTAGACTAAGCCTACATCAGAATCTATGAAAAAAAAAACAACAAAAAATCGAATGGTTATTACAGGTTATTGTCTATTTCCACGGCAACCATGCAATTTTCCAGGATTATCCCATTTCACTATCCAGGCCCTACTCTTCATCTATGCAAATACGCCTACTTCACCTCAACGGAATAATGAATCACGGTGATATATCATTCCGTTGAGATTGTAAAAGAAGGATAAACCAACAAACCAACAAACACACTTTCCTGGTTATATAGTACTTAGTAAGGATTTCGTGCAGTTACTAATAATCAATGTTGGGGTCCAAATTCAACGTTTATTTAGCTACCATTATTAAAAAAGAAATTGCCCATTTTATTCGTTTCGGGAGTTTTTCCTCGGACGTGACGAGAAAGTAAGATAATTAACAGAAGTTAAGAGCTCCTTAATGTTTAGAATCGGTCGTAATTTTTTGGTTGTTTTAAACGAGTTAGAAAATTTATATAGTGACGTTATTTTTTAACTTGCCCGCGTAATGTCACAACATTGCATTTTTCAATGTATGATATTGGAACTAACGTTAACCCTAATTTGAATATTGCTCCTTGAACCATAAAAACCATCAAAAATTTTATGGTGGAGCTTTTTTTTCAGGGACATTCTCACACACGGCCAGAGACTGACATACCTACATACATAGATATTTTAAAATAAATATATACTTAAATTATATATTATATACTTATGTACATTAACATCCAGACATAGAACAAACACAGGTGTTCGTCACACGAATGTTTGTCCTGAGTGGGATTCGAACCCACGACCCCTGGCGTAACAGGCAGGGTCACACCGATTGTGCCAACGCGCCAGTCGATTACATTTTTTGGCTTCATTTCAGAACCATAATTATACATTGAGAAATGCAATATAATGATTGATAATGTTGATGATGACTCATATAAAGATTGATAATGTTTCAAGGCGTGCGACCGAGAGTCCTTCATCACAAAACTGCTCGCCAAGTCAAACCGCAACTTTGCAGCCCAACAGTCCATTCCAGCTCGTCTGTATACACCCTTATGCTCAACGCTTGTACTCGTACTGCTCATACACGTGGCGGGCAATATCGCGCCATTTTTTAGAAGTGCGTTCTTTCCCACCGCCCTGTGCGTGAGATGGGAATGTTCTTTCATAAGCACAAAGACAACTCTACGACAGAAGTGTTTGCATCCTATCTCCAGTCGGAATGGGCAGCAACAAAAACCTGTTCGAGTGCTAGGCGTAAAAAGAATAAAAGAAAAGTACCCTTTGAAGGTATGATTCATTCACACTCACTGGTAAGTCACGTGGGGTGAAAAGGAGATATTTATTTATACTTATCTTGGTTTTCTATTTTTCATATAACTTTGCAAGACTTAATAATATTTTAATTATTATTAAAATTTGATAAATATTTTAATAATAATCTGTCTGTCATCTACCTGTATGGTGTAAATTCCTTTTCACTATGTAACTAATCAGATTTTCATTAAAAAAATGTTAAGAAGTGGTGAAATCTCACAACATTTCATTTGTTAAAATCAAAACGCAACCCTTTATTTATCGCTGTGAAATGCAATTACGCATCTCACCCATAACCCTTTTCGGGTCAGCAAGGCTATTCTGTAACAACGTTTTCGAATCTCGACAGCTGAATCCGCGGTGAGTTTGCAAATTGGTATTCTATAAAACTCGATAGTGCAGGTGGCGCCGCACTGTAGAAAGCGGCGGTGAGATAAACTACATCTTCGGGCTAATTTGACATTATGAAGTGATATTTGGTATTCGGTAAGGGAATTAGAGGCATCGATCGTCGAACTACGTCACCTTCGAAGCTCGTGTCCTCTTGTCAAACAAAAAGTTAATCAAGAGCTAGCGAGTTCTCTTGTGAAATAAAGATTTTAAGGTGTATTATATTATATTGATGTAAAAATAAGTTATTTTTGATACATATATTAGTCATTACTAATTATTACCTACCATGGCTCGTTGATTCAACTCGAAAGAGTTGATCGATATGGTATTAGAAGATATAAAATATATTAAGATAGCACCTCCGCATCAAAGACGTGGATTATCAGCCAAAGTAAAGGTTAGTAAAGCTTTTTTCCTTTTATTACCTAACTTTCCCTACTAGATCTCGATTTAGTACGTAGGTTATTATATTGGACTGTCTTAGCATTATTTTTTTAATGTAATATTATAGATATGATTTATTATATAATATTAATACAGTATAATTGATTTGTAATGATTCATTGTATCATTTCAGGGGATTCTGGATATGCACAGCGGTCATAGGTATTTGATGGAACAAGGGTTACCTGAAGCGCAGTATAATAAATTGCTACAGCTCGTAATACAGTTGAGAGAGCTATGATGGTGCACAGAGCGCTGCATTACCATCCAGATATAGTGGCAAAAATTGTGATAGCAGGTTGTGTGTTTCACAATACTTGTAATCGTGCAGGGCTACCTTCAACAATGGACAGACATGAGCAGAAACTTGAGGCACAGTTCCGCACTGCAGCAAGAGGACGTGCCTCTGGGAATGAAACTGTGTCTAGAGAAAGTGCCATGGGATTGTCTATTAGACAAGGCATTATAAACGCCTTATCTAATAGACACGTACTACAAATTAAAATAATAGAATTTGTTCTTATAATCAATAAAAACATCTTTTTTATTTTTTAATGCATCTGTTAATGATTTCAATCCCTCTCCACTGGCGAGCAGCGCCTAGGTTGTAGGTACACGAATCTCTTTTCCTCTCATGATATTATGGCTTCGTAAAGCAGCGAAATGTAGCGTCCATAGCTCAATGGCTCTCGACGATCCAATGTGATCGAAAGAGTTAAGCAACGACGGGCGCGGTCGGTTTGTGGATGGGTGACCGCTAGTGGCAAAATTTCATGGACGCTACCGGTTGTTTTCAATGGTGGAAACAGTCGTTTAGCCTTGTCGAAGACCTTCGGGTGGCTTGAGAACATTCGACACTGGTTTGGCCACTAACCCCTCCACCAATCAGCATTGGAGCAGCGTGGTGGAATATGCTTTAGACCTCCCACAGCTATGTCTGTGGGGGATACCCGTGCCCAGCAGTGGGACGTCTATGGGTCGCCGCGCAAAGCAGCGAATTGCGCGGTCTATCTCAATCCGCTGTTCTTCTATACCAAATTTAACATTTATTTATTTATTTATTTATGTACACACATTACAGTGAAAAATCTTAAATATTAAAAGATATGTAAAAGGGTACTACTTATTTCAAAGTGAAATGTCTTCCAGTAGACCCGTTGGTGGAGCAGTCATTATGAGAGGCAAACAACATTATAATACCTAACTAATTAATTTAAAAATTGTTTGTTTATATCCTAAAACTAATCATAGAATTTATATGAAATTTGTACGTGTTTTCCTGAAAGAAGGATAAAATATTTTACCGATTCGTTTATCCATACTGAGGCCATCTCTAGACGTGCGAACTTCGAATTCGAAACTCACTTCACTTCGCAAGTGGGTGTCAGCAAGGCTATTCTGTAAAATATGAACTCGATATCGAAGGTCACTCAAGTGAGATAGCTCACTTCGAAAGCGAACTCACATGTCATTGAATTGCAATTCTATATACACCTGACACCCACTTGCGAAGTGAAGTGAGTTTCGAATTCGAAGTTCGCACGTCTAGAGATGGCCTCAGTATGGATAAACGAATCGGTAAAATATTTTATCCTTCTTTCAGGAAAACACGTACAAATTTCATATAAATTCTATGATTTATTGTTTTATTACTAAGAAATGTAGACTTTAAAAAATAAATCTGAATTTTTAACGACAAAATAGTTAAATAACATTTACATAGGCTGTATGACGAAGGTTCTTTGCCTAAAATAAAAATAAAAATTGCGTTGTTTGTTTACATGCCGAGCGCCAGTTAATTCAAATTTCGCATGATAAGTTTTGTTTTAGGATATAAACAAACAATTTTTAAATTAACTAGTTAGGTATTATAATGTTGTTTGCCTCTCATAATGACTGCTCCACCAACGGGTCTACTGGAAGACATTTCACTTTGAAATAAGTAGTACCCTTTTACATATCTTTTAATATTTAAGATTTTTCACTGTAATGTGTGTACATAAATAAATAAATAAATAAATAAATGTTAAATTTGGTATAGAAGAACAGCGGATTGAGATAGACCGCGCAATTCGCTGCTTTGCGCGGCGACCCATAGACGTCCCACTGCTGGGCACGGGTATCACCCACAGACATAGCTGTGGGAGGTCTAAAGCATATTCCACCACGCTGCTCCAATGCTGATTGGTGGAGGGGTTAGTGGCCAACCCAGTGTCGAATGTTCTCAAGCCACCCGAAGGTCTTCGACAAGGCTAAACGACTGTTTCCACCATTGAAAACAACCGGTAGCGTCCATGAAATTTTGCCACTAGCGGTCACCCATCCACAAACCGACCGCGCCCGTCGTTGCTTAACTCTTTCGATCACATTGGATCGTCGAGAGCCATTGGGCTATGGACGCTACATTTCGCTGCTTTACGAAGCCATAATAAATCATGAGAGGAAAAGAGATTCGTGTACCTACAACCTAGGCGCTGCTCGCCAGTGGAGAGGGTTTGAAATCATTAACAGATGCATTCAAAAATAAAAAAGATGTTTTTATTGATTATAAGAACAAATTCTTTTATTTTAATTTGTAGTACGTGCGCGCCATAAGGCGTTTATAATGCCTTGTCTAATAGACAATCCCATGGCACTTTCTCTAGACACAGTTTCATTCCCAGAGGCACGTCCTCTTGCTGCAGTGCGGAACTGTGCCTCAAGTTGCTGCTCATGTCTGTCCATTGTTGAAGGTAGCCCTGCACGATTACAAGTATTGTGAAACACACAACCTGCTATCACAATTTTTGCCACTATATCTGGATGGTAATGCAGCGCTCTGTGCACCATCATAGCTCTCTCAACTGTATTACGTGCTGTAGCAATTTATTATACTGCGCTTCAGGTAACCCGTGTTCCATCAAATACCTATGACCGCTGTGCATATCCAGAATCCCCTGAAATGATACAATGAATCATTACAAATCAATTATACTGTATTAATATTATATAATAAATCATATCTATAATATTACATTAAAAAAATAATGCTAAGATAGTCCAATATAATAACCTACGTACTAAATCGAGATCTAGTAGGGAAAGTTAGGTAATAAAAGGAAAAAAGCTTTACTAACCTTTACTTTGGCTGATAATCCACGTCTTTGATGCGGAGGTGCTATCATAATATATTTTATATCTTGTAATACCATATCGATCAACTCTTTCGAGTTGAATCAACGAGCCATGGTAGGTAATAATTAGTAATGACTAATATATATCAAAAATAACTTATTTTTACATCAATATAATATAATACACCTTAAAATCTGTATTTCACAAGAGAACTCGCTAGCTCTTGATTAACTTTTTGTTTGACAAGAGGACACGAGCTTCGAAGGTGACGTATTTCGACGATCGATGCCTCTAATTCCCATATCGAATACCAAATATCACTTCATAATGTCAAATTAGCCCGAAGATGTAGTTTATCTCACCGCCGCTTTCTACAATGCGGCGCCACCTGCACTATCGAGTTTTATAGAATACCAATTTGCAAACTCACCGCGGATTCAGCTGTCGAGATTCGAAAACGTTGTTACAGAATAGCCTTGCAGGTGTATATAGAATTGCAATTCAGTGACATGTGAGTTCGCTTTCGAAGTGAGCTATCTCACTTGAGTGACCTTCGATTTCGAGTTCATATTTTACAGAATAGCCTTGCAGGTGGGTATGTGGGACTCGCTGATATCAGAATACCCACTAAAACCCAGCGGCGCCTTCAGCGTTGTTAAGAGACGCCACGGTTTCGCTAGAGTAGTGGAAAACCTACTTACTAAATTAGTTTCAATCAATTACGAGTTTTCTAATATGGCTTTACAGCCGTCTACCTATAATACCTGCCTACGGATAACAAAAAAAAATCGAAATACAAAACTGGCATTCTTTCAGGAAATTTAGAATTTAAAAATATGGCAGCCCAGCCAACCTTCTTATGTTCCTCGTTCAAACGGAGCGCAAAGCACCCGCCCCGGGCAGCGCTATCCACTGTGGTTATGCAACCCGATTTGTTGACATGCCGTGCATTCACCGCGAGCAAACAACTCCATTTTGACATGTCCTACAATCCTAGAGCCCTAGAACGAACGGAATGTATTTACACATAAATAGAATGAAAATGACAGCGGTGACAACCCAGTGGCTACCTTCATGCCTGAAGGCATGTGAAGTCTGCCAATCCGCACTTGGTTAGCGTGGTGAAATCCTAATGGCCTCATGGCCTAATCCCTCCAATTCTCAGACCCGTGCCCAACAGGGAAAGGGTTTTCGTGGTGGTGGAGAATGAAAATAAATATCACAAGATACGCACATTAAGATGAATTAAAGATATGTATTAAATAAAAATTTAAATAGTTCAGTTCGTTCCACGCGTCATGACAGGGAAAGAATATGGACAGGCTACGGACTATGCTATGCCGTATTCTGAATTCAAATTCTACTATTAGATACCGCTACTTATACGTACAGATGTCACTCTCACATTTATCGTTCACAGCCGTTCATGCTGCAGTTACAAGAACTGCTGAAATATTTTACATATTACCAAAAAAGTTTCGAGGTTGTAAAAGAGTGGAATCAGAGTATCAAGCTCGAAGGGAAACAGGCCCGCATTAGGTATGCTCTGGCATTTGCTAGTTGTGAGACTACTCAGTATTCCGTGCGGGTTAGGAGAATTTCTCTTGCGTTTGATTATATCTAATGCACACTTCTAGAGCAACATCAAAGATGGAACCTAATTAGGGTGAGTGTTCACGTTTGCACTGTCTTACTGTAACGCAATAACACGAAAATGGAATATCATTTTAGAATTGAATAACATCGTTATGCAATAATTATTTTTTTCAATGCTACAGCGTGAGTAGATTAAATAATAAATACATGGCATAATAAGTTTTGCAATCAACATTATTATTATTATTATCTAGCAAAAACTAAATTAAAAGTGAAAACTGTTGGTGAAAAAACATGCAACTAGCAATAAATCTGGTCTTACAAAAGAATTATAACAGGCTTCTTATAAGACTATTTGTGTGAAAGAAGAAATAAACCGTCTCTATTATCCTACAAAAGTAACCTGTTTTTCTGAGAAAATTGCAGGCTTGATGAAAATCCTTACTGTGGCCATAAGTAGTTATAATACTTTGTTTTATACATTTATGGATTGTTAGTTTAGTCCTTTATATATTTTTTTTAACAAATCTATTCATTCCGGGAATTCTTAACTACGTATACTTAACTAGTGGACGCCCCGCAGCTTCGCTCGCGTAGAATTAGACCCGTTAACGACGTCTGCCCGAGTTCGGGTTGCCCACTTGACTTCAAAAATGGCAGTTTCATACTAACTTTGCACCCCCGTTTTACCCCCTGTGAATTTTCAAAAATGTTTTCTTAGCGTAGGGGACGTTATATATGGAACCCCTGTGCAAAATTTCAAGTTTCTAACCCTTATAGTTTAGGCCCTGCGTTGATATATCAGTCAGTCAGTCAGTCAGTCAGTCAGTCAGCTTCTCCTTTTATATATATGGATTTCATAACAACAATTAAAATATTTCATCATCGTTAAAGGCTCACTTTGCACATATAATCCATCTGAGGTGCTCATATCAGACATATTCGCGAGTGGCAATTACTCAAACCTTCGCGTGTTAAAGGCAGATATGTAACTCATATAATATACCTACGCTCTAAATCTGATCAAATCTGTGCACCTTTTGCGAACCCTAGTTGCAAACAGGAAACTGTGACGGTAACATATTTATATATCATATCTTACTATTCTATTCTTGCTAAATCAATACCTACTTAAGTGTAATCTATGAAAATGGAATCCTGAACATGTTGGTAAGTAAGTTAATCATAAGAAAATTAGTATTGTTTAGTAAGATCTCATGGTTACGTCATCATTGTGAAAAATAAAACATACAGTCGAACATAAAACCTCCTCGTTTGATAATGTTCAACAAGCACATGACTAGGAATACGGAACTGGGTTATAGGGCATTGATTAAAAATTGCATTGGAGCAGCGTGGTGGAGTATGCTCTAGACCTCCCTCAGCCATAGTCTGTGGGGGAGACCCGTGCCCAGCAGTAGGACGTCTATGGGTCGCAGCGAATATAAAATGTATCAAATATGCAGGATATATGAAAAGTCCCTGTGTAGCCACGAGTTAATGAAAACGGCGCACGCTGTACCTACCAACCATTTGGCTTCACATGCAAATTGCAAATTAGAGTTGGAATATTGAAATATTGTTTCTTGATAAATATCTAGTCGTTTTCCAGTTTGAAACGTTACCGATTCCTTGTTTTTGATAATTTAATATCGTAGCCATGTAAAAACATAATGACTAATGAAATCGGCAAGCTCACAAATAAACACACGTTACGCTGAAACCGTTTTTGATATTATATTACTATGGTTATTTTCTATTTAACAGAAATCAAAATAATCTAAATATGAAGGACTAAAGCATCGACATTGTATTAAATTCATCTATAGTAACTTTGATTTCTATTACATATAAGTAGATCAAATGTGGACTTTAATTCAGATATAATTGGTATGTCAATGGGACCGCAGAGTCAAATTTTGCAGGAAACGTGAGAGCTTCATGAATGTCTAGTGTTAATTAAATAGTGTTTTGTATTGTACCTGTTTGTTGCTTGCTTGAAAATAGAACGCAATTATACAACTTGTAGTAGTTATATCGGGTGAGTAGATTTCAGAAGACTGTTCTTATTATGATCAGTGACCCAAATATGGTGTAATTAACTGGTTAAGAAAATGAGTGCTCTTATCACTTTTAGGTTCATAGACAGTAATGATTACGTAGTAGTGAAATTACTAACTTAGGTATATAAATATGTAGATATAATGTAAGTTGTACAAAAACTAAAGAAATCGAATGAATGGATATATAGTTTTATTTAAATGAATGATAGTATGAGTTTTAGATGAATCATTGAATCATTTATGTTTTATGTCATGGATCAGAGACTTGTGTGATCATATTAAGACATTACCAATTTTAAAATTTAGCACTTTTGAAGTGTCATTAAATTGTTTAAAAAGGGGATATAAGTTTTGACTAAATATTATCCAGGCATCACATGAAAACCCATTGATGATTATGATGTTAGGTTATTTGGGTTTGAAGCATTACCAGCATTACTGAAAAATAAGGACGGTCCCTTGGGTTTCACAGGGTAGATATTCTCTCTCTACTCGTCAGGTTCGTTACTTGACAATTTTCTTAATACACACATTCATTTTCATGAACCTACTTATCTTGTATTTATATATCCTATAGTTTGAACTATCAGGAACTCAATACAGATTAAATATTTTTATTCTGGTGAGGAATTGAAATGGGGCAGTTATCATAATGAAATTAATGTTCTGTCATTCAGTGCAGCAATTAAACTGTGGCAAAAGGCTGATTTATTGCGTGATTTATTTTCGTTTTAGCAAAATGATAATATAAATCTTTCATGTGAATAATATTGTCATACAGGATATAATTAATTATTCAATCCCGTGAGTGGAATCGTTCAATCCCATTAAAAAAGCTGAGTTCACAGTGTTCACGCCAAGTTATTTTAATTTAATGTTGTGTATGTTACCTATAAGTAGGAAACGGCCTTACAGAATGGCCACTGCCGTCAATTACTAACAGGATAGTGGTAGTACAGGGCCTGACGAGTGTTCTAGGCCACCTTTTTATCCCGGAAAATTGAATGCATTCCGTGATATCTTCGATCAATCGTGATATAGGCAAAAAACTTCATTAATCGTTTGATTTTCAATCCATTCGCTAATAATAGATCGATATTAACTCTCGATTAAAAAAATAATGGATATGAACTGCCGATTGTTTATGATCTTCCGGGATAAATCGATAAAATCTAAGTCTAGTAAAGAAAGAGACTATTTTGAGAAAGAGACTAAAGAGAGAAAGATTTTGACTAATGTGTAGGTAAAGTGTAGCTTGTCGAAGACTATACTTTTTTATATTTTATACCATCCCTTAATGGTACAGGTAGTAGTAAAGTAAAGCTACGAGTAGTTTAAAAAATAATAATAGGTATGGTATACTTATGTGAATAGATTGCAGTGTTGGTATTGGTTTGTTATTTAAAACTATCCTACATATGAAGACATGAAAATCGTGTAATAGTAGAGCTAGTAATAGTAGAAACCCTATAATTATACGCAAAGTATTTTAGTGGGTACATATTGGTAGCTCCTAGCTGCAGTTTACAAGCTGCGAAAATATGACCATATCTCGAATTGTCGCTCTGAACTTAAATGGCGCACTATCTATAGATGTATAGATACTTAATCTTCTTTATTCGGTCTTACTGGTCCAATTTTTCACAACACTTCGCTATTCTTCCAAACATAGAATTACTACACTTCCGCAAGAAAGTGACTTTTTCCATTATTCCTTCAGCATTCAGGTCACACTCCTCTGGCCTGAACAGATCATGCTTGAAGTAAATAAAGTTTCAAAAAACTTGTACACAACCACCGATTTATTTACAATACAATACAATACAATACAATACAATATCATTTATTGCACCAGAAAAAGAACACAGGAGAACACAGTAAAGAAAAGAAGTTTTGCAAAAGGCTGTCTTATTGCTTTGAGCAATTATTTACCTGTGATCTGAGTTATCTATCTGTATTATTTAAATATCTATATATGTACCTATAGATATTTATATATAAATGCAATATATTATGTATGTATATTTGTGTATGTATCTGAGTTTATAATAATTTTGATTTCCACGGTATAATTAACTGCCTACCTATTGCATCTTCTCACCAACGCCCATGGTTGACTAGTATTTTTTGCCATAAATAATATTTAGTATATTTTAAAGAGTCAAACAACAATTAAATAAATAAACGTACTTTATCTATGCAGTACTATCAGCATTGGAGTATGTCAATCAAGTTTGATTATGAACGGTAAACACTTGTTTCGAGCATCGGCAGACCCCGCGCACACACTTTCCGTAACTGATGCCTTTAAGGTGACACACCTCTTTGCAATCATTATAGCATGGATGCCTTTCCTTCATAGCCGCTTTGGTCACTGGAATGAGAAATAGAAGGTTAATTTTTACATAGGTTTTGATCAGAATAGTACTATTAAACTACTACTTATTGTAGGAGGCTTCTGGGGGTAAGGTATGGGCGCAATGGAAGAAAGAAAACTATACTCTACTCTGTACTATGGGTATAATGTATGTTTAGGATTGGGTTTAGTGGCCAAGCCGAGCGTCGTCTGTTTAATATTTTTCAATGTCTATATTTTATAGTATCTAAAAGCGAGGCTATAAACTTGCTATATCTCCACTGTCAGGGTAACTTCTCATTTTGGTGCTTGGAAGTCTAAATAGCTATTTATGCCATTTATCACGTACTTAATGGTCGGGATAGAAGATTTCCTTGTGTCAAGCTGTAGACCCCCTGATCAATAGATGATTGTAGTGTAAAGATTAATTATTATGAATACCCTAGACTTAAGACTTCGGCTTTTTGGAGATAGGATGGAGGATGGAGATATAAGTTTATATATATTTAAGTACCTACTAAAATTACACATTCTTTGTCGATTTTAATTTCTGTATTCTATCGAGTAAAGTTGTTCAGCAATAATAGAATTTTCATTTAAGTAGGTATTTATTTTATAGGGTGACGTATATCTTCCAAATTGGACGTTAGTCTAAGGCAAAACTGGGTCGTACTCCTTCGGGACTTCTCATAGAACACATCGATGCAAAATATTAACTTTAGTTCATATTTTATAGATTGACCCACATCTACTTCTCAATTTGTTTGAACATGAGATGTTTTAGAGGTTCACATTATCTGTGCGGTAATCTGTTCTACATGTGATTAAAATGTCACTGTATCGCATCTCTATAAAAATACCGTAACAATAATTCACGTGTCAAACTGGTTCTCTATACCTACTTACTAGCATTTAAATATTCTAACTCGTTCGTTATTGAAATTCTACGGAATTCTTGTATCACTAAGTGATATTCTGTGATATGAGTCACAATGTTATGTGAAAATATTAATTATTGTACGTAGATACCTAATTAAACATTGAAACAGCTGTTAATAAGCGCCGCGTCTAACACAATTTATCCTCTAGATCTAGACCCTCTAAATTTCTGCGTTGATCGAAGTTTAGTCCACCATTTTGCTCTTAAATAACAGATATTTTGATCACACTATAGATTTGTAATTTAATATAGGTAATAGTTATTTACGCTTGTGCAGACCTTCCATTAAAATATTTGTGATATTATGACGATAGTTTGTGTTTTGAAATATATTTAAATACACATATTAGAGTTATTTTATAATCTTTAAGACTGAATGACTATTAGATTTTTCTCCCCTAAAATTGTTTTGTTATTATCCAAGTTAAATCAATATAAGTTTAGTTTATATTAATAAACATATTGATAACTTAAATACCTTCGAATCCATGAATCAACAATGCAATGATAAACAACACGCTTATCTTGACTTTCATGACACCACATAAAACAAATGTAAGTTACAATAAAATTTTACATATAAATAAGTAACCGTTCCACTAAATGAAATCTTAACTGCACGTTATCACGAGCGTCGGTCGCGATGTGAGTCGCGTTTGCTATGGCTCGCCTTATTTAGTCATCTGCTGATAAAAAATAAGTTATGCAGCAATTATGTGTTTCTTATTCATGCGCATAAGGAAAAAATTAACTACAATATAATAAAAATAATTAAATTATAAAAAATAAATAACTAAGGATTGGCTCCGAATAACATTCCATACAGCATTTTAAGATTTGATCGACTGATGATGATGATGATTGATGAAGATGTGTCTGACATCTTAACCTTGATAGTTGAAAAAAAGGTAAGAGCCGACATGGATAGACAAACGTGTATGATGGCAGGTGTAGTCAATATTTTCACTCCTCTAATTTCTATGGTCAAAATTAAATACAAGGACAAGGCTTTGTATACACTCATACATAATTGCAATACAAAACGTCATTATTACCAACATAACCACAGAATGTTGTGTCAAATCGCGTGTAGCGGTGGTAATTTCTGGTAAACCATTCATTTACTGTTGCACACGGAATTTGCGGGAAATTCAAAATCTCGTGTAATTGGACCATATTATTAAAATTAATTTTAGTTTTAAACCTTTGAATGATTTTGTACATAAAAGGGAATATCAAAATAATCGTTGTCAGTAAAGTCGGTTTACGATAATTTTTCGTGATAACGTCATAAGAAATATATAAATCTCTGCTCTGTGCCTTTTTCTGACTCACGCTATCAACTGTATTGTGTAAAATACATAAATATTTCAGTACGTCCTATATATCTATTGCTATGGGTTACCAAAACAAATTGAACAAATACGCTTGGAGTAACACTTGGCGGTACGTTTGGCGGTACGCGTGGCGTAACACTTGGTGGAACGTTTGTCAGGAACAGGAGGATGACGTCACACTAAATACTTTCTGAATCTGTATCGATTACTTATCATAATACTTAATAGTATTTTTAATGATTTATTAATGAACAAACGCGGACTCGTTAGAGTTTTATTATATGTATAGATTATGATTAAAATTCAACTCGCTAGTATATCCATAATTAGAAAACCTGAGAACCGAGAGTCCCCCATGTCCAAACTTTGGGCTTTGGTTGCATTTTGAAGTCAATAGGTTTTTTTAATCTTCTGGGACATATTGTGAGTGCAGTTTCTAGCTCAATCGTTCAGAAGAGCACTTCGACCTGTTTGAATATTTAAAGCGATGCATATCGGGGCCTCGCGAGTATTCACTGAAAGTATTCTAGGACTATGACGGTAGTAACTAGTATTTTATATGTAGTGTACCTAAACACTTTTTTGTATTAGGATGTTAAACAAACTCAAAATATAAGTTACTAGCCTTTGTCCTTCATCCGCGTTAATTTCGTATAAATATACAAAGCACTAGCTGAATGTATTGGAATGTATTGCATTTTCTCTTGGGGTTGAGCTGGTAAGACACATCTACTGAAGCTTGAGAGAGCTCAAAGAGCGCTATTGAAAATGATCTCACACGTGATATATATGAAAAAAGCTGAAGTCCTCTCTGTACGTAAATTGTTCATTTATCATGTGATCAAAAGGTTTCATATAAATGAAGTGCCTTATTTTTCCAGTTCCCCGAGCCATAGTAAAGTACCACTACAATTGTCTAGCACATATGTTATATAATACGTTTAATAAAAAGGATAAAGCAAGAAACAAATAAAATAACGAATTCTAGAATGGTTAAAATCTTTTAACTATGAAGAGGTAAAAGCTGATACAAAACATTCTTAGATTATAAATAATCGTTTTTTATATGACCAGTCAGGACCAATCTAAGATTACAGGACCAAAGGGACCAAGCATTTTATATATATAGATGGAAATTGTAGTATTACATTGTACACATGTCAGCGTTTTGTCACTTTCTTTCAAATAGGTTTATTAATTTATTTATTATGAACTAGTGGACGCCCGCAGCTTCGCTCGCGTTACACATTCACTAACTTCAAAAACGACAAAGCTTCATACTAACTTTGCACCCCCGTTTTACCCCCTTAGGGGATGAATTTTCAAATTTTTCTCGTCGTAAAAACCATCCTTGAACTTCAACGAACATTTTAAAAAAAGAATTGGCCAAATTGGTTCAGGGGTTGTTGAGTTATGCGCTTACCAACACATTTTGCGATTCATTTTTATAATATAGAAGAAATAAGGCTCTTGTTATCTTGCCACCCAACAAAAGTGTTCTTGTTGTTTAGAATAACGGAAGCACTCAAAACGCAATTCCTGCTGCTATGAGTAGGTATGCAAAGATGATTCAGTATCTTCTAGGGTTGACAACGGGTATCCAAATGGATGTAATATGGATTTGGATGCATGTGTTTTTTAGATATAATATTTTTTAAGATATTTTTTACATCTGTCGAGGAGGCTACGACAACTATCTGTGATCATCTGAATTTCTGCTGATCATAAATAATTATAAGTACTAGGTAATTACTACCCGTCCCTGTATCTCGGGACCAGAATAGTGCTATGGTATCCCCTGCCTGTCTTAAGAGGCGACTAAAAGGGGGCTTCTAGGTTCACGGGCGGCAAGAGTGGGCACGGGTGTCCCCACAAACACAGCTGCGGGAGGTCCAGTGGATTGGAGCAGCGTGGTCGAGTATTCGACCCACATTCGACCACACTGAGATCTTCGACAAGGCTTAACGACTGTTTCCATCTTTGAAAACAACCGGGACCGATGGCATAGCGTGCCCTCGAAGCACGGTAGTGTCCATGAAATTTTTCCACTAGCGGTCAACCATCCACTAATCGACCGCGCCCGTCGTTGCTTAACTCTTTCGATCATATTGAATCAACGCGAGCCATTGGGCTATGGATGCTACATGTGTTGACGCGTTAATTGTAAATGAACAGTTTCATAATTGAAAGGCATTTTTCGAATCTCGGCTGTCCAAAACCAAAACCTAGCAAGTACATCTGACTTAATTATACAGGAGAAGACCTGAAACATTTTCTTCTGCCATTTAGCAAAGAATTTCTTCTTTATGCTTATCTTGTTTTCATATGAATAATAATAAATTGTTTTACTTTGCGGAATAGTAAAATTGAACATAAGTGCATTTAGACAACTTTTATGTGCCTTACTAATGACTGTTTTGGATACTTTAAGATATGTATGATATTAAACCAATAGCAAAAACCTAGTAACATCTCTACCTAGGTTTTTTAATTGGTTTCTATAAACGTAATGTTTTGGATATTACATTAAAGACCTAGTAAAGACATTTACTAGGTTTCTGAATTAGATTCTTAATTATTTTTTATACCTAATGTCGCATTTCATCCTAGTAAGTAGCATAATGATAGGAAAAATAAAAGAAATTAAATTCCAGTCTTTCCCAAATAGCCAGTCTGTCCTGATCTGAAAATTGTAAACATTCTCTCTTGCACTTTCCATCGCAGGATTTACGTAACATACGTTTATTTTTTAAGATACTATCACTGGGAGCATTATTTGAAATAAAAATTGGTCCGAGATATTGCCCAATAAAAATCGGTCTTGTGTTCTCTGTCATATCGTGCGCAGGATGCCATTGAAGAGCCTAGTCAAGCTGACTAGAGCCCTTTGGGGGAGCATAGTTAGTGCCTAGTTTGGGTAAACGCCTAGCGACCTTCCGAGCCTCCGAGTGCGAGATGAACTCAAATCCCTCAACCTTCAGTGTCGGGCCACTGATGAAGTCCGCTACACGCGCCTCCACACGCTCGCAGTGTTCAGCCGCTGCAGCGGTGCCGACGGGGTTTGGAGCAAATTGCTCTTCCAAGTGCTGTGCAAGTATATCCGCCCGGCCTTGTGCTGAAAAGTGCTGGTCACCCGCCCAATCATAGAGCGGGCTAACAGCAGGCCTTGAGCGAGTGCTCGGTTGAGGTGGTGGAGCGACGCTTCAGACTCTTTGGCCTGGTCGACCCTCGTCTCCTACGCGATCCCGCGGTGCTCCTCCTCCTCCTCCCGGCGTGGTGAGCTCACTATACCGGAAGTCGGTCAAGGCGGCTTGGTAAGCTCGCCAGTCAGTTACCCGCATCTGGCGGGGGAAGCTCGTGCACTCCACCCCAAGGCAAAGCGTAATAAGTATGGGAAGATGCTGTGTGTCGAGGTCTTACAGCACCTCTAAATTAACCGGGCAGTTAATATTCTTGCACAGAACTTTGTAAAGGACGTCGGGAAAATGGCGGGGGTTTGATGGCAAGTGGGTGGGTGCTTCGGGCCCAAGCACCTCGTACCCCTTGGCCTCCGCGTCGTCGTATAGGCGGCGGCCTACTGCCGTGACCACTCGGGAACCCCAAGCCGTATGTTTGGCATTGAGGTCCGCGGCTACGAGGGTCGCGTCAGACGCACGCCTACCCGACATAATTTGATCGACGTCCCGCGGATAGAATTGTGGACCGGGAGGGCGGTAGGCAGCAAACAACCTAAGTTCTCGACAGGCCATGCTCACTGCTGCGCCTATAGAGCGCAGACAAGTGAAGTCCGGGAGAGGCAGTTCCTCGTGCACCACATCGCGACGGACCGCTATCGCTGTGCCTCGATAGGCGATGCCCGCGGGAGATATCTCGTCGCGGCGGTACACGAAGTAACCGGGCAGCCGATAAGACTCGTTCGGACGGAGTTTGGTCTCGCCCAGCAGCACAACGTGACCGTTCTGCTCCCGGACGAGTGACCGAAGGCTACGGGCGTGGGGTGTGAGTCCCCCCGGGTTCCAATATAGCAGCCTAAGATGTACTACCATCTTGGTCCCCGAGGATACTTCGGACTAATTCGCGGATTGCCCTCAGAAATCTCGGGTGCTTCGCGAAGGCTTCAGTTGAGCGAGTCAAAACTTGTCGAGCCGGCCGGCGGCGGAGTCGCGGGAGCAGTGCCTCCCTCCCCGCCGCATACGCATTATAATGCGCGCCGACATTGACTTACTATTATTTTGCTATAGACACGATTTGATAATCTTGTACTATACTACAGTAGTTTCTTAAATCAAAAACCTAGTACGGGACAATTCCAAGATTAAAAACTTAGTATAAGACCAATTTCAAATTCAAAAGCCTAGTAAGTCAATTCGCAAATTCAGAAACCTAGCATGTATAGTATTTGATAGGATTTTGAACTTGGAAATGTTACTTACTAGCTTTTTGATTTTGTAACCTCCGAGTACGAATGTCACTTGCTAGGTTTAAGCATGTTCATAACTTTGATTCTGTTTATGATAGAAATACAGTTGTTTTTGCCATAGACGTAGCAAAAAATTTTGGAAATATTGGTTTTAGAAAACGTGTTTGAATAAAAATGTCCCTTACTAGGTTTTGGTTTTGGACAGCCGATCTGCCATGTGGCAGCCCTATCCTTCATTATATCGTTGATTCCTGGTGAAGTCCCGCGCACGTTGAGTCCCGTATAAAAGTCGTCACTTATTCGATAGCGTCCAGTTTATCGACGACCGACTTGACCAGTGCTTGTGGTTACAATGAAGACTTATCGAATTGTGTTAATTTTCGCTGTCGCGTTGTCATCTTCCTACGCTGCTTTTACTGTCAAAGTTAATGACGTTGGTGAGTGATTTTTTAAGTGAAGTGATCTGTGAGTGATTTTAATCCGTAATGTTTCGGTCCATGTAATAGTTTGTTGTCCTATTTCCATACACCGGACTCAAATCCAGACACCGAGCTAATAATAAGAATTTCAAGTTAGAAAAATCCAATAATACCCAAAGCCTGCAGTGCTCGTATTCATTGTCATCCGATTAGTATTAAGTGTGAACGGCTGGATTGTTGTTGATGAAATTTTTCACAATTTGCTCCACTGGAAAAAGTTTTTTAAGACATTTCATATGGCAGAACAACGTTTGCAGGTTCAGCTAGTTTTATATATAGTAAGAGGAAAGATATGCGATAAAAACATCCAAGGGACCAAGATTACGACCACAACATAATATAGCTGATAGTTTGCGCAGTTTTTTGTTTGAATATACCTACTGTCCGCGTGAACGCGTCCGATAGTTTGTTCCCAGCTGTCATACTTTCAGGCAGCCTAAAAACAGGTTGAACACTACTTAACACCTCGCGCCAATCGGCACCGCAGCAACGGATGGTTACATTCATTGCTCCGGTGCTGATTCCAGTTAGCAGAGAGAGTTAATAAAAACATTAGTTGGTCAGCTCTTTAGTGGATATGAGGACTAGTGCAATTAGTCAATTCAGTTAGTAATTGTTAGTATAAGTATATTTACAAGTGTGGTATTAATAATGTTTTTTTAACGCGCTTTTATTAGGTTGGTATTTATGTACCTATGTGTGTATGTACCATCCTAGCCATGTGAAGTCTGCCAATCCGCACTTAGACAGCGTGCTCGACTAAGGCCTAATCCCTCCATTCTGTGAGGAGACCCGTGACCAACAATGGGACAAAGAAAGGGTTTTGGTGGTCTTCCATTCAATAGATTCACAATAATTCCATCCTTTCAGAGACAAATGCAGTTGATCCTGTAACTGATTCGGAGTTCTGCATTGAACCGTTATGCAACTTGTCTTGCTGGATTCTCGGGGCCCACGGAGGCTGGTGTATCGGGGGGGCATGCATGTGTAATAACCACATGGAATTCACAGGTATTTTAAATATAAATTATCTGCAAACACAGTATAAAATAGAGTTGATGACAAGCTAACACTGCTGTACCTACCATATTTTCTTGAAGCATTTCAATGCATTTTTATAATCTATCAGATCAATACAAGCTACAAACGTTAAAATTTTCTATTTACCCGACTGCACCAGGAGGGTTATGTTTTACGAGTGTATGCATGTAAGTTGAGAATGTTTGAAAATATTTAGTTAAGTAAAAGTTTAGGGGTTTCGTGTTTTTTTTTTTTAAATAATTAAAATATATAAGACTATTAAACGCATTACTTTCTAATTTCTTAGTTTGTGTTCAACGCCTCGTATTTTCAGCTGCCTTGCAAGCGGCTCTGGGCAGCTGTTCAGCACTGGAGTGTGAGCAGCGCTGTCAGCGCATCGGCTTTCCAGGGGGCGCCTGCGTCAACGACCGCTGCAAGTGTGACATCTTGCGGGATGATGGTATTTTAATATTACACTTATAATATTACACTACAAAACTTTTACGAAAATTACGAGGAGCGAGGTGTATGAAATTTAGCACGTTTAGTTATAGGCCAGTCATTAAAGCCTTGAGGCAAGCAAGAAAGCATTAGAGCCTTGAGAACCCCTAAGAAATTAGTAACTCGCTGAAATTTTGAGGATTTGTTAAGGAAGGTAAAATAACTTACCGTGTGATTTTGCAGCGTTCTGGGGTGTACGGAAAGGGTTGAAAAGGGGTGAAAAAGTTTTTTTTGTTAATAACATTGCCAAAAACAAACCCTCAAAATTTCAGCGAGTTACTAATTTCTTAGGGGTTTGAGGCTTTAATGACTGGCCTATTAAAGTTTGTACGGACTAGAAGTGCAAAAGCTAAAATGTTTGTACGCTATACATTAGAAATACATTAAATTAATAAAACAAAATATAACACACTATACCTAATTGGTTAGTCACACACCATTAGCATATTTCATATTTGGTTACTGGATACGATGGCATGTTGTTTGTCACTTTGAAACACAGATTAATAAGTACGTACGTACTGCCAATGTCTCTCTCTATATGTCTCTCGCTGCGGGCGTTCACTATGTAAGAAAATGCTTTACTTAATCTAGGTTATCAGAACTAAGGACATATTTTATTTTCAGCCGAGAACGAAATACCCCAAGCCGCTAAAGTAGATGTTAGTCAAGCACAAGCAGTAGTACATCAGAATGCTGACCAGCTCCTTAGGAGTGAAAGTAAGAAGCATTTGCTTAAGTTTCTCTTCTTAATCCGTGTATAATAAGTTCCAACTATACTAAAGCAAGAAGCATAGACCGATGGCTCGCGTCGATTCAATATGAACGACAGAGTTTCTTGTTGAGAGTTTCAGAACGACAAAATTTCATGGACGCTACCGTGCTTCGGAGGCGAAAACAATCGTTAAACCTTGTCGAAGACCTTCAGATGCCGTAAAAACATTCAACACCTGGGTGGCCGGGGTGGTGGTTTAGCCCTCCACCAATCTACATTGGAGCAGCGTGGTGGAGTATGCTCTAGACCTCTCGCAGAACTTTCTGCGGGAGTGACCCGTGTCCAGCAGTGTGACGACATGGGTTGCAGCTTACCAGCTTTTAGCTTTTATACTGAAGAAAAACAAATTAAACATTATAGAGAATTCTCAGGTAGGCATCGATTTGAACTTGAGCCCTCCAGATTGGCCAAATTTCAACCACACGTCGCTCTTATGCTCTTATTAAGTATTAGAGATTGATTGTTCCTCTGAACAGATTAGATAACGGTCTCTACCTTTATTTAATCTGAGTATTAAGTACGTACCTAACGACAAAATTGTGATTTAGCCATCGCATATCTGCATGTAGTAAAACGTGTCTAAGGTTTATTTTCCGGATGGAAGGGCAGACGGAGGCGTGGAAATCGACCGGTTAAATTTCATTTTGGGTAGGCGAGGGAGAGAGATAACGGAATGACGTGAAATTGCTGCAAAATTACCCGTGAATCCGGGATTAGTTTTATAAAACTAGAATTAGAGCGCGAGTGTGTAAAATAGCGTAACCTGCGCTCTTACCACCTACGGACAATACAAATATTTCGAACGATGGACAGCCATCATTCTGCCTACTATTAAGTACCTGTATTATTATTAATTACACATCATGTGATACTGATCATGTGAAACTGCGTGACGAAAATTTTTACTAACGTGAGATTAATGAAAGGACCGAGTTTGGCGAAAGAGACGTCAAGACGTATGAGCCAGATATTCAAACAGGCTTCTCAGGACCAAAGGCCCGTAATATTAAACCAAACTCAGATCAGGTTAAGGATCAGGTTATGTTATCTATCTCCAAGAGCAGGTTAGCTTCTTCACAATAATTAGAGAACAGATTCTTTACTCAAGATCTTTCTGAATCATATGTTCCAATACGCGCCGGTCAGATCTTTTGTGTATATCTCGGAGTTTAAGTAAATATGAGTGTGAAGTCAAAGTGTCTATATTACCTTTGTACCTACTCTTGCAGAGTTCAATTTGGAATCTTCCACTTCAAGGGCGAACTGCGACTGCATCGATAGAAACTGCAACTACTACTGTTTCCGTTTGCACTTTACTGGTGGCATCTGCGTTACCGGATCTTGTAGGTGTTATAGGTGATGAGATTTTACATGATGATTAAAAAAATTGATTGAAATATATATTGCGTTTTATTTTTGGCATGCGGACTATCGTTTTGATACTATCTTCAAATCCCGCAGCAAGCTCAGCCGTAGATTGAGTTGGATCCGCTTCCACTATCGCCTTCAATTCGTCGTTATCGACAATGGTTACCGGCCCACCGCGAGCCTTGATCTGTAACTCAAAATTTTTTATTATAATATAATTTAAATTCAGATTTAAAAAGATTGAACCAATAACGACGGTTTTTATGCAAGCGTACACGTCGCTAATGTTTCGTATTGTTTGCGCAGCAGTATTTAATAAATTAATAGTTGAAAAAATTAAATAAACACGCTTTTATAAAAAATCCAACTAAAAAAGAAGTCATGAGACCTTGAAACCTAATCGCGGTCAAAGTTCATTACAAGACCTTACCACAAGTGCAAACACGACTATGATACGATATTCCATCATGAAGTTCCAGTTAATATCTTCCGGCTCCATCATCAGATCAGTTCGACAGTACCATATTATTGTATTGTCATCAGAACTACATACAGCTGCCAATTTTCACTACGCTACGATCCTTGGAAGATGGTTAAATTAGCTATCTTAGATTCCCTTACATTGTGAGTTACATACAAGTCGACCTAATATAAGCATGTTAAAAACTACTACAATAATAAAACTACTACACGCAAATAAGACTACCACAATTCCACAAAAATAAAACACTGTCTAAAAACCAATGAATTCATTTATTTAGAATTAAAATAACACAGCTTTCGAATAATATTCCACAGATCTGAAATCAATCTGAAAATACATGTTATAAAATATCAATTTTCATAGGTAAAGACCTACTTTATATTTTTTATTTTGAACAGAATGAATTACAGTATAAATACAACAAAACTTGGTTGAAAAACTTTGTCAACCAAAAGCAAAACAAACAATGACGCGAGTGGCTGGCGTCGCTGGAGGAAAGTAGTGACTTTTCGTGTTCAAATTCTATTATGGTGTCATATTTCAAGCTTTATTGGTTTTCTATTCAACTCAATTTGCTGGTAGGTACACTTGTAAGATTTGTAAATATTCTCGTAAATTTTAGATACAACTATTATATTCCTATTGATACCAAAGGTAAGGTAAGGTATAAAATAAATAGTGATAATGACAGAAAATTCGAGACTAGGTAGGTAGGTATCTATTTGACTTTGTGACTACTCAATTATTAACCAACACGCTGAATGCTTTGCAATAATTTCTAATTATGTAATTATGAGTAGACGTTGAAAACCGCTACTTTTTAAGGATTCTTGTATGGGGAATCAAACTTTTATTTTTTTTAATTATCTGTTGTGATAGCGATCAGGAAAGTGTAATATCACATAAAACGCGAGCCGAAAGAGAGGGTCTGATTCTTCGCCCTGGTCTGTTTTTGTAGGGTGACCATGTTACCGCTAGACAATGCGAGACGCATAAGATTGTGGTCAGATTTCTATTGCACTTTTGCAGTACAATAAATCAGTGAGTAATACTTGGTGGAAAATGGTCAGTTGAAATGTTAACAAAATTAATAATAATAATAAATACAATACATATATATTGTTTGAATTGAATTGAATTGAATTGAATTGAATTGAACAATACACATGTCATATTGATTTTATGTAAAAAGTCTATTCCGCCATCATGGAACCCTAGCATAAACTGCGGGTTAAAAGAAAGTTAAAAAAAGTATTTATTTTTGTTTTTTAAGGATAGGATAGCAAACGAGCTTGCAGCACCACACATTCGCTGCCGCCCATGACAACCGTGATTCTGAACAAGGCGCAAATGAAAAATGTAGAGACTCCACCGTTTTTTAAAGGTAGGTAGAAAATCGTGATAACTTGACGTCATTACTAATGAAAAGGGGGTAAATTTCAATGGGGTCACGTTCAGTGCAAGCGCGTGGAAACGAGCCGAGCTGCCGACACCGTAATGCTCTATTTACGACCAATAAAAGCCTTCGTCGCCGCTTGTTATTGGATAGCGTTTTCCGCTGCCACTCGGTGCAATATATTGCGTAAACATCTTTTATTTACTTATTTTTGTCCTCCTCATCTTTTCACGGTTCAAACGGAAGGAAAATTAAATGCAAGTGTATATTTTACATTAAAAACATTTAAATTGTGTTTCTAAGTGTTAATTTGTGTTTCAAAAAACTACTCGTGCAAAAGCGACGACTGTAATAGTGATACGGCTACAAAATAGGCATACTCCAGCGGTTTGCGGGAGGCCCTCCAGATTCTAGGCACGTTCCGCTCGCTCCTGGCTAGCTAATTCATTTGGGACCATAGGTTTTATTTCTGAGTACATTTCATCAGGAACAAGTAAAAAATTGTTAATTTCTCAAGAGACTCCCACAAATCAAGCCTGCTCCACATTGACCGCTTCGGAGACTCGCTCCGTACAATTGGAGGAAATACTAAAACGTAATGCTGGCAGTACAATCAATTTTGATGTGCTCTAGTCGTTTAATTAATTTTTATGGGTACTTACTTGTCTTAAGTTAAAGAATATTCTTACTCAAATAATAGTATTTAAGGAGGAATTTTCTTACCAGAGCCGTCACCTTATTTTAGTCCCAGTAGGAGTGATGATATTCTATTAAAGTACCACCCGGGAATACAAAAGGAAAGTAAATTATATTATTATGTGCAATATGCATGAAAGTTAAAACAATTCAATGTTCAAATCAAATTCAATGTTCCGTTATAAAAGTCATAGGCAATCATATTTATACCTAACCAGTGTTAGTTTATATTAAAACGGGTCAGAGAATTTAATTTCTGGACGTATATGAAAAGATACATTTTCCCGATGACTGATAAGTGAGACTACTCGCAGTCAGCAAATACCTAATGTTTCCGTGTACACACGCCGAGTCAATATTGGATAAATATTTGTTTATTTAAGAAATACATATATACACTGGCGGTGATACTGGGCGTTAATATTGAGTTTTATACTACAAATTGTTACGCTTAATCCCAAAAATTAAAAATGGTTTTTGAACTCGCTAAGAAAAAATTGCAGCACTGACTTGCAAAGTATTTGGATGTATTACTGTGTATCTTACACAGAAAAATCTGATATTCAGATCATCTGGCAGCATTTCTCATATGAGTAAGACTAATATTTCGTATTATGTAAAAATCTGAAGTTAATTTAAGCCTAAATGATATAAATCTAAAGTAAAGCAAATAACAATGTGCTATTAATAAAAATATTAAATTATTATGAAAAATTGTTATGTTCCAGAGACATAATATTCCAGCTCAGACCGACATGAATGCCGTAAAACATCGGTATAAATTGAAAAGTAACATGCAGTCTGCGACGTCGAGTCGAATGGCTTATGTGAGAATTCATAAACTCTTTCCTGCGCGAGGGGCGCGACTCGAGATAGGGGGTGGGCGTTGAAATATTGCTGGCGGGAGCATGTAAATAAATTAGTGGTCGAAATCACAGGTGCTTCTAGGTAGAGTGCTCAATATATATAAACTAGTGGATGCCTGCAGCTTCGCTCGCGTAGAATTAGACCCATTAACGACGTCTGCACGCGTTCGGTTTGCCCACTTGACTTCAAAAACGGCAAAGTTCATACTAACTTTGCACCCCCGTTTTAATCCCTTAGAGGGTGAATTTTCAAAAATCCTTTCTTAGTGCTCCCATACGTTATAAAAGGAACCCCTGTGCAAAATCTCAAGTTTCTTACCCTTATAGTTTAGGCCCTGCGTTGATATGTCAGTCAGTCAGCTTCTCCTTTTATATAGATTACTATGATTGTTTATTGTCAATTAGAACGATTACAGTATCATTTAAACTAGTTAACACGCCATAAAAAAGGAAAAAGACAATAACGGCATAAGTACTGTTTAGAATTAATAATGAAATATATCTAAAGAAAACTTATACCCCTGCCTTCCCTCTTATCCCTTGTTTGGGAAGTTTCCTATTAATGAATTATTATTTGTTAAATTAAATTAATCAAAATTTTATTTTTTATTTTGTTTCAATGCATATTTGTGTTCTTAGACAAATATCTATTTCATATTTTTAGTTTTACATCGTCTTCGTCAGCGTCGTTTATTTTTAAGCTAAGAAAATGTATAGGTATAGATTTTAAGCATCAAATCCATGTAAATGCTGCATGTATCGATCAGCTTTTTGGAATTTTGCAGCTCGAATTAGCAAACAAAGTAGTTTGCATGGAAATTATCCTGACTGGCGTCCCAAAAGTATTGAACGTACACCTGTATCTTTAAAGACATTGTTATTCAATATTCATGAGTAGTATGTACACTGCGCTTTACACGAGAAGTTCATAGCAGTTTTGTTTCGCTCCAAGCGAACGTATGCAACGAACTTAGAGATAAATTATTATAGCCACTAACGTGCTTGAAACCAATTTAATAAATTGAAAAGTTCCCCGCAGATATTGATATCTCAGATAAGTTTTTCAGTATTGCTGTCTGATGCAGGTTTATATTTTATTGCTGTTTCAGTGGAACGTAATTAGATACAGTTTTCTATACCTCGAGAAGTGTTTTTAAAATTCAATGATGATACTGCATTGAGATTCTTTATAAGTATATGACAATTGAAATTATGAAACCAGACACGATTGTCGAGTTATATCGTTATTAGCTTTCCCCGCAGCTACACCCCTCATATTGTTTTCCGCGTAGAATTACCTCAATATCAACGGATGTTTTAAAATATAATAAGTATATTATCAACGCTTCAAGCTTAACTACACTAATCAAAAGCTTCACCCGTAGTTCGGTCATCATAATCCGAGATAGCCATCAATCGATTAATAATTTGATCGATAGTTAACGTTAATATCGAACGATTTAGTTTTTCATTATTTTGAAAATTTTGATTTATTATTTCATTGATCCATTTCAGGAAAACCATGCAATTTTCATGTATAAAAGTAGCGTTATGTCACTCTCCAGGTCATAAAGTATAATAATTCAATCACATCGATCCATTATTCCGTTGAGGAAGAGAAGAAGGACAAACCTAAAAACACACGTTCCCATTTATATATTAAAATTATATAATAGTAAGGATACGGTTAACGAGTAACGGGTAGAGGACCGCGGATGTGCTGAGTCGCAATACGGATCTCATTTCTAAAAGCGCGGCATTTTTTTTTTGTTTTGTAGTTCAATTCACTCACTAGCTAATATTACAGGGAATCGCAACTCGATAGTGTAGCTCAAAGGAATGATATTACGTAAATGCTTGTCGACGACCGCGAGCCCGTGCGCCGGGTGCGCTCTACTCTCAGCCTCTCACACCGTGCGTCGGCCTCCGTCGGCGCTTACCCAGTGGCTATTGAGCACGGCCTTTCGCTCCAGGGGGTCTGGGTTCAAATTCCAATGACACGCACTAATGCGTTTGAAGATATTAAATATCATTTGCTGTTACGGTAAAAAAAAACATGCATGCTTGATAGTTTCAAGCATGCAGGTTTCCTCACGATTATTTTCTGTTCGAAGGCATGTGATGTCTGCCAATACGTGCATGGTCAGCGTGACCTAAGGCTTAATCCTACGCATTCCTAAACGAGCCTTAAATAAAGTGTTGCAGTGGTGGTCGAATTTAAGGCATAATATTTCCTCTAAATATAGTTTATAAAACTTTGTGCTGATAAATAGCCAATTTTATGCTTTGCTAGCTTTGCGAAAGTGCATTTGCGGGTAATTTGAAATGCGAATAGCTATAAGAATATTCTCGAAACGATATATTTTTTGTTATGCTAGTTGTCCTGTTATTTAGTTATATCAGAATATATAGGTAAAGGTTTTATAGTTGCACTTTAATAGTTTAATTTATTATCTACTGAAAAAGTTGTAAAGTTAAGTGTTGTTGTTGTTTATTATCTAAGAAATAATTTTTTTTTTTAAATTTATATAGGTTTTGGTTTTGTCCCGCTACTCACCAGCCAGGTCTGCAGTTCCGTGTTGGGGTATAATAGGAGAGGCGTTGGACAAGTTTTCAGCTTGCCTCAAATACCTACCGGAAAATTGGTGCCAGCTCTCCGGCTATATCGATATCTTTTTTTGAGATCTTTTGACTTAATATGAAATTACTTACTAGTTTAAGACTTCTTTGATTTTCAAATTACGTTAGGTATGTCCTAAATTTCTAAGACAAGTAGTTCCAAAGGGCGTCCACGCTATCCCAAACACAGTTTAGAGAAGTTTGTTCTCTCTCCTACAGCCAATTTCATGCTGAGCTAGTTTGGAGTATGTTTCCGACTAAATTGAACATTCAGTTTCATTTGGAGTATTGCGCTATTAAGATTAAATCCTATTGTTGATGTACGAATTGTATATGGTTTGATCACGGTGAAGATCAAAGGCTCGCACCAATCGTATTTGATCCACCGAGTTAAGCAACATCGGGCGCGGTCGGTACGTAAATCGCTGATCGCAACCGCAAGCCGGTTATTTCAATTTAAAAGAAATCATAAAGTCTTGTCGAAGACTTACGGATGGCTTCGGGACATTCGATGAGAGCAGCGTGGCATCGTGGTCTCTAGCTAGACCTTTTTTTTTTTTTTTTATCGCTGGAAAATCCTCATGGATACCCGACAGGCGCGGGGGGGCGCTGTCGGGTTATGCCGGACTCTTACCGGCTAAAAACCAGCGGTGTTCCTCCTCGCCGTCTTCCGGCGGAGCTGCGGGAACGCTTTCGCACACTTCCGCTGCTCCGCCGACGGTTGCCCGGGACTCGGGGCCCATCTTGTGGGGCGCACATCTTGTGGCGCCACTCACCATTCAACCTGGCGTGCCGGAACACGGGACACGCCAGCCGTCTCGGGGGTCTCCTCCAACTGGGCGATGGTACCCCCCGGTTCCACCGCCCGGAGACCCACCTTATGGGGGAAGGCGGCGCTCATGCGCCAGGCGCCTCCGGCCCACTCTTTTACGGCGGATTGGGTTGGACAGAGGGTCGTCTTCCCTCACCCGCTCCGCCGCCTCCTTTTGCGCCATCACTGCCTCGCAGAATCGGAGCACCGCCTTCCACGCTCTGTCGCTGCCGACCATGGCTCTCACGACGCCCGGCAGCGACAGGTCGCCCCCAATCACCGCCGCGAGCGTCGCCCGCGGCTCTCTAGCTAGACCTGCCTCAACCGTGGCTGTGGGAGACCCATGCCGTACGCATTACATGAAATAAGAACGCAAGAAATAAATTTATAGACAAGTAGGTTCTCTCTTCTTCTATAACAATAGTTTTCGTTACAAAACTCGTTAGCAGCAAGCAGCAATTATAGTAGTAGGTGCGGTGGCGCAGATAGAAGCTAATTACAAGGAACTTGGCGCGTCATAAATCACAATCAATCCATGTCGGTTTGGGCGCCGGAGGGACACGGCAGTGAGTCAGCCAAGTTTGAAAAAGCAATGTTCTGTTCATCGTTCACAAACTAGATAATTTCTGAGGATGATTATTTGCGTAAAAGGCATAAGAATACGAATTAATTTCCGAGTTTCATTTAGTCCATTATAATTGTATAAAATAAAGTGTTAACAAGTAAATAATAAGCTAATTATATAAATTCTAAATCTCTTTTCTTCTGTTCCTCTATTATAATTTTCGTTTATTCTCTGACATTAAACATTAATCTCATTTCAAATAAATTAAATTTCTTAAAGTTATTTATAGAATTTTGAACATAAAATTTAACGTTTTGTTTTTATTATAAAAACAAAACGTTAGTCACTAACCCATCCGAGGATCCGCACTGTAGTAGCGAGGAGGAGTATGGTCCAGGCTGTCTCAGTTTTGAGAATAGAACTGGAGAGACTCAGGTTCCTAATTTTGTATCACATTTTCAAGCAACTTCAACAGGAAATATGTGATTATGCGATATTTTGATATGAACTTGGCTAAATTCACCTACAGCTTTATGTTTTGACGGGATATTTGTTAAGAGAAAACGACACGAATAATATTTCCTTAATATAAAAGATACTTAATTTAGGTTTGAGCATACAATTTAATAAGTTTAATTATGGTTCCCCACTAAGTTATTATTAAGATTATTATTAAAATTTGTACGTTGTAAATCAAGCGACAAACAAGCTGTCAACACTGAAATGTTTACTCTACGAAGTCGGATTTTATTACCATAATATTATTAACTTCTCATAATAATTATAATGACAACTATATAGCGCCAGATGATCGCGGTTGTTTAAACGGTTTTATATATCATTATATTCGGTACTAGTGGACGCCCGCAGTTTCGCTCGCGTTACGCTTCATACTAACTTTGCACCCCCGTTTTACCCCCTTAGGGGATGAATTTTCAAATTTTTCTCGCCGTAAAAACCATCCTTGAACTTCAACGAACATTTTAAAAAAAGAATTGTCCAAATCGGTCCAGGCGTTGTTGAGTTATGCGCTTACCAACACATTTTGCGATTCATTTTTATTATATAGACTAGTGGACGCCCGCAGCTTCGCTCGCGTTACACATTCACTAACTTAAAAAACGGCAAAGCTTCATACTAACTTTGCACCCCCGTTTTACCCCCTTAGGGGATGAATTTTCAAATTTTTCTCGCCGTAAAAACCATCCTTGAACTTCAACGAACATTTAAAAAAAAGAATTGGCCAAATTGGTCCAGGCGTTGTTGAGTTATGCGCTTACCAACACATTTTGCGATTCATTTTTATTATATAGATTATATAGGTCTACATATAATTTCTCCTATATATAATTCCGAAGATTAGGTACTTCAAAATATTCTGTATTTAAGTAATGTTTGTCTATTTAAAACTTACGGCTAGTAAAAGTTAAGCCCAGGCGGCCTTAATGCATAAAGCATTGTCTGCTAGTCGACCTTTTACCTATGAACATATTATTGGACGAAATACCTTCCGTCTTGGTAGTCCTGTCCGACGTTTATCACTGATACCAGCCTTAAATAACACGGTCACTTACACAATATTATGTCAACGTCAGCAAAAAATGCTCAGGCATAGTGAGAAGTGAGAAGATAAGTCGTTTTAACACAAGATTATAATGTATCTATATGTATAAAAGGAGAAGCTGACTGACTGACTGACTGACTGACATATTAACGCAGGGCGTAAACTATTCCTATAACAGTTCCTTTTATAACGTAGGGGAGCACTAAGAAAGGATTTTTGAAAATTCACAGGGGGTAAAACGGGGGTGCAAAGTTAGTATGAATCTTTGCTGTTTTTGAAGTTATTCGAATGAAATTGAATGTACCTGAAATTGAATGTTGAAGGTTTTTCATTGAAAGTTTCGAAAATCATCCCTTAAGGGGGTAAAAGGGGGGTGCTTAGATAGTAGGTATAAAAGATTTTCGTATTTTTCCTACATTATTTCAATGAAATTTTGTATTTAGGTTATTAGTTCCTATTAATTATTATTGGCGATATCCTACTCAGAGTTTAAAGTATCGGATTCGGAACTGTCTAGCGGACTTCGCGCACGGATATGCCGCGGTGCTGCAGGAGGTAGGGGGGCGGGACGTACGTAGTCGACAAGTGGGCAATCCGAACGCGGGCAGACGTCGTTAAAATGGTCGCTTTGGTTAATAAAAAAGGTGTAAACGAAACTATTGTTGTCTAATTCCACGCGAGCGAAGCTGCGGGCGTCCACTAGTATAAATATAAATATAAGATATTCAAAGCGTTCAAACCTCGATATTTGCAAATAAAATAACGCTAATGCTCGATAGTTCCATACATTCGTTGAAACAGGCTATGAAAACTGCGGCGGCTCGACGGCTTCTCTCACGGTACAACCTCACGGCTACTGGCATGGACTGATTGTGATTTACTGAGGGAGCCGCACCTTAATTAATCTCTACCTGTACTAACAAGCGTCTCATATATCTTATTGTTAATGTTGTAGAAATAAATATCACTTGTTGTTGCGTGCTTGGCAAATAAAATGTATTTTTTAAAACTATCACTTTGTTACTACACTTGTACAATAATTAAAATGAAACTTTAACACAAAAGAATAGAGAAACAGCGTAATAATAAATAAGAAGTTAGCGATTCTGTCACTATTTTCACGCAGTATCATGAGCAAAAGTTTTATTAACGTACTAAATTTCTCTAAAATAAATCTAAGCAAATCTGTTTACAACGGTATTGCATTTTGTTCGCAAGTGTCCAGTGAAGACAGTTGGGTCCACGATATATTTTCCTCTCGGGAGCTATAAAAAGTTATGAAATTCTGTCGCCATGCACTATATTATGCAAGATTCGTTCCTGCTTAAGTTACTTGAGATATAAGAGGTGGACAACTTTAGCACTCTTTGTAATGTCAACTGCTCAGAAGAAATCGACGAATATTAGTAGATACAATTTGGATTGTTACCAATTTTTTTTCCACATAAACCTGTCAACCTGTAAGAGTTTAAAGTTATGAATTGATGAAGAAATACCTAGCTGAAAACTAAGATAATATTCCCATGTCGATCATCGCATATATTTATATTGCAAGTATTATACGAGTATTATCCTACATGTCTGTGCTTATTGTCAACTTCCCATCGCTCTGACCGGTCTATCCTATTACGCACATTATTTAATTCCTTCTCTCTTTCAAATGAACACCCAGCTTTACATCGTGGCTCGTAATTCGAGAGGTAAGTAAATAAATTCGCAAAGTTATTTAAGACTTGCCACGGACGTGTTGCCTGCTTCTGATAGAATTTACTCTTTATGCACTTCTGTGGAATTAAGTACCTACGTTTTCATCTCCGCAGTAACTAGTTTCGGTCGGTTGGTAGGTTGGAGGTACTCGAAATACTTCCAATCGAGGATAAGTTAAGAAATTGAAAAACTGTCGCAATTGGTTTGAATAAAATTTGTTTTAATGTTTAACTTCTGAATTTTAGAGCTAATGCCGGTGACACACATTTACATGCGAAATGTGTTCATATTATTTGTGTTCAGTGTTATTTTAAAAATTAAAAACACCAGTTTCGTGTCGGAGAGGTGAAAAAGAAGTTTGCAATGTTTAAAATTTCCCCAGTCATCATACCCGCTAACGAACTGACCAACTAAGGTTCTAATGGACTCTCTCAGCTAACTGGACTAACCATCCCAATCCAATCTCTATTTGTTTTTGTTCAAAGCCAGTCACAGTTGTCATGGGCGGCAGCGGATGGGTGGTGGTGCAAGCTCGTTTGCTATCTATTCTTATAATAAAATAATTAAATATTTTAAGGTATAAGCAAACCTGTAGAATTCATATTAGTATACTCTCCACAACATTGTTACTTGTAATAAACTTTGCTCCGAATTGTTTGAACATTTATTTTTATCAGTTATGTAACCAATGATACTAACACGTTAACAGCCCGGGACACACATGACAAGTTGTATAAGGACGCTGATAACGCAAACTGTACGTGACTGATTTTCATAAGGTTGGCATGATTTTCATATGGATGGCACGTCAATGCATTTTTGGCGCGAAATTCTATTAAAAAAATGTTAAACGTGGACGCAATGAGACGTTTTACTGCCCAGACTGCAATATGCCTTTGTGTTATGACCCCTGTTTCAAATGATTCCACAGGCATAGGTACTCGTATTATACGTTTTCACGTAAAACATTTCTATTTTTGTTGGTTTTTTGTCTTCTTTTTAGGATCAGGAGTTTGATTGTCGAATAAGAAGTAGGTACATAATAATTTTAATATGTTTTTTTATTTTTATCCTCGAAACATACGAGTATAAAACCATCGTATAATAAAAAAAAAAACTAAGCGAGTAACACAAATATTATTATTAAAAAATATCTTACAATTACGGCATATTAATATGCTACTTAACTGTATGGGTATAAAAATACAGAAAAGTGAGCAGGGTTGGCAACCCTAACACCAAGATGCAACGAACACGCTTACTTAGTATCGCTGGTAAACGGTGCATATTTTGTAAAATAACAATATTTTACATGCAATCTTGTTTATAATAATATTTACTGTGTCTGTACACTTACGGTTTCTTTAACAAAAATCACCAAAACAATGGGTTGAATATATTCAGTGACCAAGCGATTTTTGTTTTCTTTTTTATGAACAAATCGATACCTTGAATCTCAAATGGCGTAATCACCATTTTGGCCAAAATGACTTTTGAATGCTGTCTTACTTATTTTTTTTTTCTCTATCGATCTGTCCAATCAGAGTTTTAAAATTCGCAAAAAAGTGGTGATTACAGCCCACGTATTTTTCGTCGATAAACAAGAATTTTCTTATTGTTTAGTCGTAAATACCTTTAAAAAAATAATTATTAAGATTTCGGTCGATACACCAGTTAAAATTATAATTATGTGAAAAATACTGACTATCGATTTAGGCGTATAGGACTGATATGTTTAACTGTGGCGTTTACGGCTCAAGTTATTTCAAGAATTGCATTTAATATGGCGTTTACGACCCATGGAACTTTAAAATATGTTTTTTACTTTTGTCTTATCAACCATGTTGTATGAAATGTTACGCCAAAAAAATCTGTATTTTAAAATGAATTGGCTCTTACGCCCCATAATTTTTAAAAATAATATTTCACGAAGAGTATCGTCGTTTGCCTTCAGATAAAAAGGTATACTCGACTTATTAGCAGAAACCGATGAAGAGGACGAAGAAGGTGAATATGAAGAAAACTCAGTTTAATTCTTATCATTACTTCTTCTCATTCTTCATTCTTATCTTTCCTTTCATGTTCACGTTAGTTCATGGTGGTTTATGTTGACGATAATTTAAGTCTGTGATTTATAATTAAACTCATTAAATTCTAGTTAGTATAGTGAAATTGACGAGTTTTATTTATTTTACCCAATACGACTCGTAATGAAGATTGTTTAGTTGCAGGAAAAACCTGAAAGATAAACGAAGTGTTCCGTGCCGCGTTGGTTGACTCACTTATCGCTAGTACGAGTACCGAGTACCTAAATTATATTTTATTTTTCAAACTACCGACCATAAGCTGTTGTTTACTCTTATTAACTAGGCATAAGTATAATATAAATATTAATTTATCAACCCAAAACTCATCTTTACTTTAAACTGTGTGCACACAACAAGTGAACGTAATGTTAATTTATATTCTCATTCAGTGAAATGTTATTTCTTTTGAGAATAAAGTTTCTTTGACCGCAAGTGGCAGGAGTGTTGCTAGCGCCTAAATCTTATACAGATCTTAGATCCTCCTTTAACATTTTAAAATGTTCGTTTTATTTCTTTACACACTAGAAGACTATCTAGAATCTAGGCGCTAGGCAAGACTCCTGTCAGTGTCTTAGTAAGTAGCCTTAGTTCATGCGAAGTATAATAATATGTCTATCCTGATTAGGATTGACATAATATTATACTATTTTTAGATTTAAAAACAAAACAGAATTACTATACTACACAAATAGCTATTTTAAAAGTGTTTTTTATAAGGCAACTAGGCTCTTACACCGTAACTTTTTTCAGAACAGCCTTTTTTTTGGGTCGTAAACTCCAAGTTAGCAAATTTTTTTTGGCGTAATCACAAATCATTTTTGCAAATATTGGTTGAATTTTTAATACCGTATTACTGTGTTATAAAGCTCCCTATATAAGTTAATTACATCCAATGTTCATTTAAATAGCATTATTAGTTGAAAAGATATGAATTTTAATCTTAGATTTTTTTTTTGTTTCGGCTCTCCTGAAAAATGACGATTTGGTGATTACGCCATTTGAGATTCAAGGTATCGAAATTTTGTCCGATTTCATAAAATTTTCAAATATGTTTCTAGATGCAGGTCTTTTCCATAGGTTTTATGCACATAGATAAAAATATATCTACTATAGGTACACCTAATTTCGCCTAATACAATGTAAATTGAAAGTACATAAAGAATTACCAATGACTTATATTTCCCTCAACAAAAAGGCAATATAGGTCATTATTTTGAAGGATTTTCTGTTTCATTGTAGATTGTATGTAATTAGCTGAATCACAGATATACATAGCTGAAAATATTAGCTGTCAAATTAATAACTGAGCTCTATTTTATAAAAGCTTTTATTTATCTTCACTCGTATGTATCTATGTCCTGGAATCTTGCAATCAATATTTCACCCACCTCCACTGAAGCTATCGAGCTGAAATTTGGCACACATATTTGGTTCCGATGAAAATGCACGAAAATAAAAAAAAAGTTATAAAAAGCTTTTTTTTATTTAATTTTTTTAATAATTCATTATTACAAACAAGCAACCACAGAAGCAGCTTGAAAGGTATAAAATTAATTGTGCCCACGCATTTACCTCGTTAAATACTGAGAGAGTAACAAGAACACCGTGGGAATTAATTGGGAATTAGGCAAGTATAATTGCTCAAAGATTCACGGTATCCAAACATTAAACATTAAACGGTTTCTTACAAGCTTGTTTTATGCGGGAACAATAATAGATATGATTGTTTTCGAATGATCATCACGTTATTCAATTGTATTTTAAGCGTATGTGCGTCAACATGCAGCGAGATAGAATTGGTTTGGTTAGGTTATGAAACTTTTTGTTATTGGTAGTTAAAGTACGTATTTGTAAGAATGTATTTGTAGTTACCTACTTAATTCGTTTCTTAGAGCATGCCTTGTCAATAGGGTCAAAAAGAGACCGAATTCAATTGTTAATTTAAAAAAAAAATAACACGTCATAAATAATTTTTTTAATTGAACTGGTACTTTCAGAGATTAGTGCATTAAATAAAATAAAATAAAATAAAATAAAATCTCACCCGCTATAGAATATTAGTATAGATATGTAAGAGCGAGTAGACCGTAAATAAAAAAAGTATAACAATATGTACCCTTTCCCTAATCCGAGAACAATATTATAGTATAATACACCGAGATTTGCTAGCGGTATCTGCCTTGGCAGAGACTAATCTTCGGCTTTATGATCGAATTACGTTTATTTCTATTCTAAATTCAAATTCAAATTTAGAAAATAGTTCGGTTGGTCTCTATTTAAAATTATCTTTGTAAAGGCGATATTGTTCGTCAGTATCAAAACAAATATTGAACGTTCACAAAAGGCCCGCTGTGGTTTCATTAACAACTTTTCCAAAATGTTTATGTTAGCTAAGCTTCTTTGCGGCTTGGGGCGTTTAACTTTCACAATTTTACGCATTTTGCGGCGCCCGCGGTCGTATCAGTTATTCCGCCGTTCGTTTTGCGATGGGATAATGATTTCTGTATAACGAGTGTTGAATCAAGAAACATTTAGTCCTTATTGATATTTTATGGCAGCGTCAACGAGTGAGTAGTAAAAGAACACGGAAGTGTAAAAATTCGTCGCTGGTATGGCCTGCGGTAATTCGTTGGCATGCGTGAGTAGGTAGTCCCGGTACTAAGTTTGGTGGATTGATCGTGGGTTCAAATCCCACCAGAGCGGTTTTACTGCACTGGGAGTGTTCATTTAGATTATTAACTAAAAGGTGTATCTTGATGAACTGCTAGATGTTAATGATCAGGACTAAACTAACAGGACTTTTGAAGTTATTTGCTTAAAACAGGAATTATACTGCCTCGTTTATTTAGTGGTCGTAATCGCCGCTGAGCTAGTCCTGGGTTCGATTCCCGGCCCGGATAGGGCAACAACTATTGAGTTTTTCTTCGGAATCTGGATTTGTGCCCAGCAATAAGCTCACCACACGGAACCTGATCATAACTGGTGTAGAATGGGTGTATACATACCTACGCTACCCTTTCGGGGAAATACAGGAGTGATGTTATATACTATGCAGCTCATGATCTGTTTGAAAAATCGTGACTGGGATTGTTACCCACTTACTTCCGTTAGTCCTTAACTGTTACTTCAGTTAGTCCTTTTAGTCGATGTAATAATTGATAGATGGCGCTGTGCCTATTTCTGAATCACGCTAGTGACTTTACTGTGTATAGTAAATAAAAACCCAGGATATTCTCCTCTAGCTTATTCGGGTTTCAATAAAAAGGACGATTCATTAATTTCAATTTTTGATGGTAGTAAGTAGTTTTCCACTTTTGCTACTTATAAATAAAAATGGTGTAAGGTATATTAAAATTAATTATTACTATGTATTTGTATATTTAGAACTTTTGAGTTGAGCTATTTAAGAAATTAAATAACATCTGCTGTAACGGGAAGAGAAAACATCTTGAGGAAACCTCCATGCGTGAGAGATTTCCATTATGTTCTCACTTCTATCACCCATCATCGATACCTGAATGAACGAACATCAAAACTTCTTGAAACGGTTTCAGTTGTATTAAAACGAATGGCTTCATCCGATTTCCGGTCAATAAATTATCTGCGATCCACTCCAGTCCAGTTTTCCGTAAGCAATTAGGATTTATGGCGTCCATGGCTTATGAAGTTGGGAGCCGAATTGGACGGGACTGTCAGAATACGAGAAATGGGATTACTTCGACATTATTCTCATTCTGCTTTTCGATTGGTTTCTTTTAATTACATTCTTTCAAAATTCTTACAAAAAAAATAAGTATCGTAATCTTTGACGATCACTTTCGTCAAAGATTACGAGACTTATTTTTTTTTAATTTATCAGGGTACATTGACGCAGTTGTAAACAAAATAACATAAATCACGCCTGTATTTCTTCGAATGGGTAGGCAGAGGTGTGTACTATAATATCCACTATAACCAGTTATGTTACGACCCATGTGGTGTGTTTAGGTGGTGAGCCTATTGCCATACGTTGCGACCCGTACACATCCTTCTGCTGGATACGGGTCTCCCCCACAGACGCTGCGGGAGGTCTAGAGCATACTCCACCACGCTGCTCCAATGCTGATTGGTGGAGGGGTTAGTGGTGGTGTTACAATCCAGTGTCGAATGTTCTCAAGCCACCCGAAGGCCATTGAAAACAACCGGGACCGACGGCTTTACGTGCTTAGCGTCCATGAAATTTTGCCACTAGCGGTCACCCATCCACAAAACGTCCGCGCCCGTCGTTGCTTAACTCTTTCGATCACATTGAATCGACGCGAGCCATATGGACGCTACGACGCGAGCCATTGGGCTATGGACATTGCCATACACCGAACACAAATCCAGACTGAGCTGCTAGCGGGCATTTTGTTAGGAAAACTCAATAAGTAGTTGTTACCCGACCGGGGGACGAACCCTGGACATACATATGTATATCTTTTCGTAGATCTGATGGTCGTAACAAGTCCTCTAATTTAGCTGGTAAATTAGTCATATACCATTCTTGAGATGCCTGAGATTTCTGATGGTCGCGTCATTTGTTGCGCCCCTAAGATAGTGCTAGGAAGGTGTCATGCCTTAGTTAGTAATATCTTTGCCTTAGTAAGCAGTGACAGCTCAGAGGCTATCAAAACTCACCCCTCATACGAGCGACCTGGGTTGAAATAGGTAGCAACACATCTATAACCGATTTGGTACGAGACTCATACTAGCAGCGACTAGACTACTAAGTACCAACCAATAGGACTAACTATCACTAAGAGTCCCAGCTCTCATACCTACTAAAGAACTAAAAAACTAATGTTATTATTAACAACCTCTGCCTTACCTGGACTATCCCATTCCCTATTTGAGTCTTGTTCAAAGTAGGTCACAGTTGTCATGAATGGCAGCGGATGGGTGGTGTTGCTCTCTCGCTATTTTATATTAATAAACTTTTTTAATGGTATTTTTGTGATAAACTACTGGCAATAGTACTTAACCTACAGACCCAACTTCAATATTTGCTAAGGTCGATGTAATAGTATTATCTAACTGAAATACATTCAATATGCCTTATAAACTTATAATAACAACAAAGAAAAGAAAAGAAATGGAATTATTAGATTCAAATGCTGATTTAACAAAATATGACCAGTCTGTTAAATTCCATTAATTTAATCATCAAATACGTTATTTATATGCTACCTGCATACATTCGTAGATAGTTTACAATTAATTTGCACACCAAATTAACGAACGACAACTAAATTGAATCCTAGTTTACAATTCAGCTTTTTTTGAATAACAAATGGGATTGCTAGCTACATCATAGATTCGTATTGAAAGTGCTATCAAGTGCTTAGATTTGTGAAGCAACTATCATGCGGAATTCAGTTTGAAATGAAATCGAATTGAAAAATGTGATTTCTATAACGAAGTTAAATCAGTCCGACCGACAGCTGGTTTTCGCATAAAAAACTTTCCATGTACAAATATTCAAATCAAGTGGGACATACTGAAGTGCGCTTTTGAATTTCATTCGGTTTTCAGTTTGCCCCCGTTAGTTTTAGTTGATAAGGCTGCGTGCACACCGCGCGTGCCAACGTTCGAACAGATTAATTAGTGTTGTACGAAGTGGATGTACTTACTTAACATCCACTTCAACGTTTGCGTCCCGCAATCGTGTCAACAAGGAATTACTCGGTGTCCTGATAGTTCTGAATTTATTCACGGGTTTTTCAGTCGTACCTATGCAGGCGTCTCTCACTGTTGTTTCATTAATTTATTTTTCTGATTATACAAAATATGTATGATTTTTACAGACCATTTTATTTCGTAACTGAACTGCTTGTAAAGGCGCCTTAAATATTCAATGGTCTAAAGAACGTTGTTAACTATATTTTTATGCAAGCTAATAGTCAAATCGTCACTGTAATCATAATCATATTATGTCTCGAGCTATACAGGAAATCATACTGCTGAAGAGTGAATCTTAATGTTTTTGTAGAAAATAACCTCCTAATCAATATTTGTAACTAACCGTTCATAAAATCAAAGTGTTTCTCGTAAGGAGTTTTATGTTGAAGCCATTAATTAAGAATATCCTTAGGCTCACCAATAAAATTTTCTAATCTTTTGGATCAGTTATAACTAAGCTTCTTACGAAGCTAAATTACCTATAGATTATCATGTTTTATTTCAACACTTTCATTTTTCTGACACCGTACGTACATAACTAATTACTTTACGGTATTATTATTTAACAAGTAATAACTCAATTGATAGCCATTATCAGAAAAAATGTGATTTAAGGCAACTTTATAAATCAGTTCATAAATCATCGTTATCTTCTTTTTAAACGGTCTATCTGATGACCAGATCTCGTAATTCATTTCGAAATAAACGAAATGAAATTTTAAAGTCCAATAATAAAGATTCATGTCACTGAAAACAAATACGCCATTTTGCGAATTTGATTTATTCGCACAGAACCTGAGACTCGCCTCTATGCCATGAATTGAGAAATAACTTATTTGTCGTGCGGTTTTATTTACAATGCCATTTTTCATTTCGGCTTTTTCCTATACACCATGTAGGTACGAGCATGCAAAGTTATGACTGCGATCTGAATAAATGGGAGGGTGCGTTTTTAAAATGCAGCCAACAGCCTCCGATATTGAGCGTTTTCGAAGTCAGAATTTTATTTCCTCTACACAATGATGCCGATTATTATGTGGACTCCTTGAAAAGCCAATAGGTAGAAGCGTAGCTAAGCGTGAAGGAAGTCATTATTCCACTTTTAAGTTTATTTCGAGTCCTTTACATTCACAGGTCACACAGTGTTTTGGTCACGAGTTATTTGAGTAGTTCTTTATTAGTACCAAGTTTATTTACCAAAGATTAATCATTATTTGTTTCCAATTATTCATCCATAACTTAAGAAATATTAACAAAATGCAATTTTATAATCACAGAATTATAAAGTAAGCATTACAAATAACTTACAAAGATCCAAAAGAACAAAAAATATTGTGGACGTGAAGACAGTGCCATGTCGAGGGAGCAAGTACAAAACTACAAGCCATAATATCGGATTCTACTACATATTAGATGTCAGAATACGCCACGTATGTACAATACGCATGCGACAACGACAATGGCGTAGTTTATTGCGTGCCAGATGTAGTCGCAACCTTACGCCGTTACAATTCAGTAGCAACCGGCGCGAGTTTTATGGTGGAGGTTTCTTTGAATAATGGAGCAGACGGTGCGAGAACAGGCAAGCGGGGTGTGAGCGAGAGAGAAGAGCGGACGATTCGGATATGAAAAATTCACATTACGGCCTGTTTTGTAAGTGTGTGCTGTCATCCAAGTCGATTCAAGTTCACGGCCGTGAAATGAAGGTCAAAAAGACGTATTGATTATGAAGGTACAAACGATAAGAGCTTTTTTTATTAATGCACATTTAAAAGTTTCTTACAATTTCGTTGCAAAGGTATTTATTTTTTCAATAAACATCTGCACCAATCCGCATTGGAGCAGCATGGTGGAGAAGGTATGCTAGAAGCCGCAACCCCAGAAGTCCCCTTTTACTCGCCTTTTACGACAGGCAGGGGCTACCGTAGCTACAGGGTCCCGAGCTACAGGGACATGCTAGGTAGACCTACTACGCTAAATTAGGTCACAAAAAAATTCACAACTCAATGTACATATCAAAACCTGCTATACTTATATTGTAGCTACAATATATTTGTCTATTTGGTTAGTTTCCTTTCTATTTAAGTGTCTACAGGTACATTAAAAATCTAAAAAATAAATATTCCAAGTAAGGATGGCTTTCAAATCATGCACTATCATGAAAACACAAAATTTTATGTATTGCTTTGGCAATTCATGCCTCTGAGAAAGCAAACACTACGTGTCCCACATACGTTGTCCCACATTTACAACCCGAGCCCCAGATGGTACCTACACAGTGTCTACGTTTATTGTTGCCCGTTGTCTCCAGCGTAAAGTTTGTCACCGTGACAGTGGCCGCAATATCCCACTGGATCGAGTTAATTACAGCAACTTCAGAGAGAATCAGAAATGCAATTAGTTCGGTGCGTGCGCTTTGCTAGGCAGTGTACAGGGTGGGTTTTCGAGCGAGTTCGGTGATAATACACCTAATTGGATTACAGATAAAATGGAAACAAAAATAATTACATAATATATCAGAGATAGATAGATAGATTCTTTGCCAAAAATTGGAAAAAAAAAATCTTAGTAATATTCGAGAAAAATATAGAGGTATTATTATTTATTTAGTAACTAGCTGTACCCGGTATGCGTAGCAATATGTTTCTTTTTATTGAAGTGTTTTTTAAAAGCTTTTATTTAACTTCACTCGTATGTATTCATGTATGTATGTCCTGGAATCTTGCAATCAATATTTCACCCACTTCCACTGAAGCTATCGAGCTGAAATTTGGCACACATATTAGGTTCCGATGACAATGTAATAATATGGTACTGTCGAACTGATCTGATGATGGAGCCGGAAGATATTAACTGGAACTTCATGATGGAATATCGTATCATAGTCGTGTTTGCACTTGTGGTAAAGTCTTGTAATGAACTTTGACCACGATTAGGTTTCAAGGTCAAGTTATAAAAGCTTTTTAAAAAAAAAAATTTTTTACAGTATAATTTTTTAAAACTATATTTTACTGAAGTAAAAAGTTACATAGCACCTACCAAAGTTTCCTCTTAACCTGATGCAGTCAGTTTAGAAATACTAACGGTAGAGATACACCAAATCCGTCATCGGCCGAAGTATGCTCGTACGTCAACGGCCGAACTCGTCCGATCAAATCAAACATAAGTAAATGAATGAGAGTGCATACACTGAAACTTCGGACGTCATCGTACGACGTCGGTAGTTTCAGTGTATTAAGTGATTTAATCTCACGGTAACGACTTAATGGAATTAATCTTTATAAATAAAAATAAATGCTTGTTAAGTTTTTATTTATGCATGCTAAATAAAAACTTGTATGTTTGTCGTCTAACCGTACGCGTACACCAAATCCGTCATCGGCCGAAGTATGCTCGTACGTCAACGGCCGAACTCGTCCGATCAAATCAAACATAAGTAAATGAATGAGAGTGCATACACTGAAACTTCGGACGTCATCGTACGACGTCGGTAGTTTCAGTGTATGCACTCTCATTCATTTACTTATGTTTGATTTGATCGGACGAGTTCGGCCGTTGACGTACGAGCATACTTCGGCCGATGACGGATTTGGTGTACGCGTACGGTTAGACGACAAACATACAAGTTTTTATTTAGCATGCATAAATAAAAACTTAACAAGCATTTATTTTTATTTATAAAGATTAATTCCATTAAGTCGTTACCGTGAGATTAAATCTAAATTATCTTTTTATCGTATCGTTTATTTTCCCGCTCGCTTATGCACCCTATTAATACTTTATCCTTCGTAATTTGTTGCTTGCTGTACAATTGAAGCAGAGACCGTAGTAAGTATGATGATTAAAACTTTTATTTTTAAAACTAGCTTATGCCCGCGACTACGTCCGCGTTAATTTAAATTTAAGAAAATGAATGAGGCCCGTCATCCTACGAACACCTGAAGAATAATGACGAATATACTGTTAAAAAAATTTTTATTTACCAAATATGTGTGCCGAATTTCAGCTCGATAGCTTCAGTGGAAGTGGGTAAAATATTGATTGCTGCATACATACATACGACTGAAGTTAAATTTAAAAAAGGTTGAAATTCAAAGTTCTGATTATCAAGAGGCATAGCGCACTATCGGTTGGATATTATCAAGTTTAAAATTTCAAGCTGAAATTTCAATTTTCATAGATGAAAAATTACGTAATTTTATACAAACTTAAAACAAACATTAGGTATGCAAATAATTTTTAGTATTATATTTCCAGGATAAAAATAATTTTGTATGCTAATGTAGGATAATAATATTATCTACTTCTATACAAAGTATCCTTAATCCCAAAACCCACTAACCGGCTCGTTAAAAAAAATTAATTAATAAACCAATAAAATTAATAAAAGAAATCTGGTGTCAACAATTTCATATTTCAAGACAGTGCAAATGGTCTGAACATTGAAATCCTAAATTCTCTTAGGGGTGGAATTTCTAAAAATTACAAGTACTTATTTCTATGTAAGTATTAATTTGTTTTACACTTAAAGTGCAGTTACATTTCACTGAAAGGTTTAGTATGGCTTGCTAGTCACAAGCTTACCCTCTCTGTTGTCTACTCTATAATCTAATTCTAATTTCATCTGATTGAGAAGCTTGTACTCAAGGAGATGAAGTAACCGAGATACTGGAAATACAGTAGTAAAGCTTTGTGGGCTCTCTATCAATTGCTGATTTTCTGGACAATAATTTATTTCATCTACTATCTACTACTTTAAACTCAATTGCAGATACAAGTAAATGACGCATGCGATAGATTAAGTTTGATGTGATTAAAAGTCTAAAATTAGATAAAGTTGCAATGGTAAAATTACAGTTCTGAGAAAAAATTCACAATTTTTTATGGATTGTAGTGGCATTTTAGGCGTTTTATGTTATGGACGTTGTTCTCTGGAGGTTGTAATATCATTTGTAATACAGTTCTTTTCACGTTTAACTCGAAACTTTAAGTTAAGACGTGATTCAAGTGAAAATATCTTGTATTGTTATTAAAAAATATTTATTTTCTATCTGAAGTATTCCGAAACATGTTAGATCTATTTAGATCTACCAAGAGCTTTAATCGTATCTACTTTTATTTTAAATACTTTTTACCTGAAATCCTTGGAGACAATGTAAATAAATTTCTAATGTTGCACTCTCTAGGTGATATACTCCAGGTGGTAATGGAATCAACAATTCACCATTGCCACCTGATTCCGGAACTTATAGTAAACGATGTAGATACTATATTATCACAAAGGAAATATATCTATACTAGTGGACGCCCGCAGCTTCCTCGCGTGGAATTAGACATTCACTAACTTCAAAAACGGCAAAGTTTCATACTAACTTTGCACCCCCGTTTTACCCCCTTAGGGGGTGAATTTTCAAAAACCCCTCTTCGTGCTCCCCTACGTTATAAAAGGAACCCCTGTGCAAAATTTCAAGTTTCTAACCCTTATAGTTTAGGCCCTGCGTTGATATGTCAGTCAGTCAGTCAGTTAGTCAGTCAGTCAGTCAGTTAGTCAGTCAGTTTCTCCTTTTATATATATAGATATATTTTTGAATGAGGTAGTCGCCTGATCGTATTTATTTCTCCCAACGGGATTTTAAAATACCGCATCATGGGTTTACAAAAAATATTTTTTGTCATTCAACTCATACCCTAGTCAAGGGATATCAACAGACATCAAAAAACCATCTTCATGCGTCTTTGGTAGCACTTATGGCTCAGAAACAAATTTGGTACGTGCGCTTACAAATCCCACGTTTAAATTTTACTCCTGATGACGATCCAAAGCAGCGTCGATGTGAATGAAATCACCCAGCGCGGCATTATTCCTGGGGAAATCGCACCCACATCGTTACGAGCTCGCATTTGTCACGACAACAAAGCAGGTTCATTCCGGCCGATCTATTTAAAATTCGCAGCTACATCCACCTTTTTTCGTCCACTGTTCCTTTCCGCTTTTTTCTTTTAATGTAATTACCGCGGATTGTGCCGCGGCATTGTCTGCTATGGACGTTTTGAACGCTTTCATACTCACGTTCTGGATGTATGGGTTCCCTATGCTTTACAAATATACAAATAGAAGACTTTACAATACACGGACACAGAAGGCTGTATCTGTACCACCTCTGGCCACCAGGGCCACTTCTTTATTGATTTTGCTTGGGTATGAATAATACCTACTAACGAACTGACCAACTTACGTTCTAATTAACTCTCTCAAGTAATTGGACTAACCATCCCAGTCCCTAATTGAGTCTTGTTCAAAGTCAGTCACAGTTGTCATGGGTGATGCTGCAAGCTCGTTTGCTATCTTGTATCCATAAAAAAAATCCTGACAAATTACACATTTAGTTGATTGGTATGGATAAGGTGATGGTGACTTGACTACTAACCTATCAGCTGGCCTGGCACATGGCGTACCTACTTATCAGGTGTGTAGATACAAAATAATTACATTGATATAAGCTGTGAATAGCTTTGCTGGGTACGAATTGAAGTATATCAGAATTCCAAAACGCAATCATTATTTACACATAAGATACAGCACAGCGTTCTCATAAACATTTTAACACGCTGTAAAGTAAAAGTCTGCTCAGCAATTCGGACAGACCTCGCCAAACGAGTTGATTTCATCGCGGCATAAAAACTTCGATAACCTTCGATGCTAATGCGAGAAAGAAGTCGGAAATGTGTCTCCAAGGCGGTGTTCTCGATTACGTACTAAGTGGAATCGATTGGGAACGGGAGTGGGCAGTGTTGACTGAAACTCGTAAACGGTTCAGCGTTAAGTGGTCGAAGACTCCTTTTAACTGCCACTAACCTCAGCTGGCCAACTTCGACGATCTTGCGGCGATAAGGATCGTTTTTACTTTTATTTAAACAGAAACCGACGCGGTAAAAGCGTGTGGAACTTTGAGAGCGACGGTTTTATACATTATTTTCATCTTTGAAAATTTTTTACTTTCACATTTTACAATGTACTTTTGATTTGTAATGAAACCACCACAACCCTTTCGCAAGCATCTCGTCTCCGAGTCAGGCCAGCTTGTTGGGTTAGGCCACTGTCCATCCCACCCTACTGGCCAAGTGTGGTATGTCAGACTTTAAATGCCTTCGAGAAAATTATGGAGAATTGTCAAGCATGTTTTAATGACGATGTTTTCGACACAGTTACAGCAGGTGACATCAATTACTTAAATCGCACAACTTATAGGTCATTGGTGCGTGCGGCTTGGCGACTAAAACAATCCACAGGCACAGATTAATAAATACCTATTTTAACTTAATGAATTGTATCGTATGACTTCTTAATATAAATGCATACGTATAAAACGTGATTTTAGCGATTCTCACAATTGTGTTTGTACTGAATTCGGTACTTAATGTAGGTACCTACTTGATTATTTGTAAATTTAATTTCTTATTTCCAGTACGATGAATTTATAAGACCAATTGTGAAATTAAAACATGTAGGTAATAAATAATATATTATTTGTTAAATCTGCTCCAGTGGCTATAATATCAAGAGCTATTAGAACACTTTATCAGTTATTCAATTTATTATGTAATATTTTTCAAATATTTATTTATCAAAGCAAATCTACTTTGTTTAATTCCCTTTAAAGAATAAACATGCTGTTTACAGAAAAATAAATGCTGTATTATTTATTCCATTCCATTTAAACCCTTGAGTAAGGAACTGTAGGTAGTTAGGAACTCTTTTGACCTATATTTCTTTAGGTCAGCGGTATCAAGTACTCGGGTCTGGCAGATGAGAAGTAAACAATTTGTTACGTCAAACAATCTTCTTCAGTTTACTTTGACTTAATGGAGGAATTTCTTTAACAGATTACGTTGAACTGGATTAAAATGGGATGTCCATCTAACATACTATTATTCACCACCACACTCTATCACTGACCTGGGTCAGAAGAGAATAATATAATCTATGGAGATTGTTTAAAAATATAACAATAGTTTATAAAAATAAAAAATTAAAGTAAAGTTTTGTAAAGGACACGTTTATCTTTCCATACAACTTGGGCCATGAGATGTACCTCGGGTACAAACATTGATTTTTGGAGAAAAAAATGCGTTATTTTATTAAAAAAATAAATTAGATTTCTTACTCCATTTGTACCACTAAAATTAACTTTAAAAGATAATTTATGTATTGCAACACTGCAAGTTATGGCAATCTAATTCAATCTATCATAACATTGCGTTTCGGTTGTTACTAAATCTGTAATTACTCTATACCCATTTATAAAATATACAATAAGCGCATTGTATTAATAAGCTACCTTAAGAAACAGAATCATAGTATCCATTATTGATTTAAATATTCTATTAATTACCATTAAAGGCTAATTTTTTCTTGAAATCGTTTTTAAACTAGTAATAATTTGTAAATTGAATACAGGTTAATAGATCTATAATGTGTGACTGACGTCTGTCACTAAAACTGAAGTTGGCAAATGACATAAACAGTGCAGAGTAGTTACCACGTAGTATCCCTTATTAGTTTGTGGTTACTACTATGTGAAGTTTTGTGGTAGGTACGAAATGTTGTATTTTTTATTATTTTATTACAAGGATTCTAAAAATAATTGATCGACCATTAGTTTTAGTATATTGTAAGGAATTTTTACCAATACTTTGTACCTCGGTACATCGTTTGGCCCAAAATTAATCGTCTCCTTTACTTTACTTATATTTTTATTTTAATAAAGTACATATTAATGTTATATTTTTTAATAATCTCCATAAATTTTATTATTCTCTTCAACGGCCCCTGTGCTACCCAGCACATGGTCAGTGTTCTGTTTATCTACTGATCAACTAACAGTAACCTAGTACAACAGTGACCCAGCTCAGTGGCTCAAATTTCCGGGTTTTAATCCTGCTGGAATTAGCCATTTGTCTATACTAATATTGTAAAGAGGAAATATTTGTTTGTAATGTTTTCACACAAAAACTACGGGATCGATTTCAAAAATTCTTTCACCATTAGTAAGCTGCATCTTCACTGAGTTACATAGACCATATAATATTACTAGGTGTAAACGATACTATTGTTGTCTAATTCCACGCGAGCGAAGCTGCGGGCGTCCACTAGTATAGTTTAAATACGTTTTAGGAAATTAAATTTTGTACTCGACTATGGCTGTGATGCGGAAGTATAAGTTCTCCGCAATAGGTTCCTATGGTATCTATAATATTCTCAAAAACAGATCACGTCTGCCAATCATTATCATCACTTAACCCTCTCACTTCGAGGAGACCAGCAGCTTCGCTCGCGTGGAATTAGACATTCACTAACTTCAAAAACGGCAAAGTTTCATACTAACTTTGCACCCCCGTTTTACCCCCCTAGGAGGTGAATTTTCAAAAATCCTTTCTTAGTGCTCCCCTACGTTATAAAAGGAACCCCTGTGCAAATTTTGAAGTTTCTAGCCCTTATAGTTTAGGCCCTGCGTTGATATGTCAGTCAGTCAGTCAGTCAGTCAGTCAGTCACCTTCTCCTTTTATATATATAGATTTAATTAACGCTTACTCAAACGCAGGTATATAAATACACTGTCCTACTATTATACAGTAATATTGATCTAAGCTACCAGTTTTGTTGAGTTCAAATGTTATTTATTCTGAATAAAATATATCGTTTTAAGATGTAAGTTCGAGCAATGAAGAGTTACCGTTAGAGCTACCCTCACTTTTGTTATAAAGATTTACTGCTGTGTCGCAAACTTCTGCTATCCCAATAGGGGCTACGATGTTAAGACTTTGTATTTTAAGAGCTGTATACAATGATCATTAATTTATGTAAGACCGATTGGGAAACTAAACATAAAAATATTCAGTTTCCTAACTTGCAGTAATATGTTTATTTATTATTTATACAACATTCTCGACTCCTCTAAAGAGATAGATAATAAGATAAGATATAAAATATGTAATCATTTATACTAAGGCATTTTATACCTATGATAAGCTTCGGAAAACTTTTGCCTAAAAGAAATTAGTTACATATTTTATTTTTTGTTCTTGTAAAGAGAAAACTGCAGTGCCTCCAGCGAGCATGGTCGCGCGTCATTCGCCCATTCCTCAAGTTCCAGCTGTTCTTAATGCTCTCCTTAGGATGTGCGTCCATATCCTGAATGTGATCTATTTGCGGATGAGTGGAGGGTTATATTGTCAGTATATTAGACGTTCAGTAAGCGTGAAAGATATATGTATACTAATATTGTAAAGAGGAATGATTTGTATTAATTTTTTCACACAAAAACGACTGGACAGATTTCAAAATTTTTTTCATCATTAGAAAGCTGCATCTTCACTGAGTGACATAGGCTATATAATATTACTGGGTGTAAACGAAACTATTGTTATGTCTAATTCCACGCGAGCGCAGCTGCGGGCGTCCACTAGTCTTTCATATATGTGATTGGCGTCGTACCGCTATAATTAAAGCAAAATTAATAAATAAATAAATTGCTACTAAAAAAATTAAAGACCAAATAAAAATAAAATATTAAATAAATAAAAAAATAAGCTAAGAAGTGAAGTTTGATGAATTTAAAAACAGTTAAAAAAATATCCAAAAAAAAACCGTATTTATCGTGGTATGTATTTGTAAAAGGTCAAATATGCGTACAAAAGGGCGTTTAATACAACAAGTTTATTACAGGCAAGGCAGGGGTGAGGTGCCTAACTGCCAAATCTCTTACCTTTGTCCGTATGGTACAGTAACATAAACAATACCCAAAAGTACCGATATCGGTTTCAAAATCGCATCCATTCAAACGAGCTCCCTGAGAATAATTTCAGTAGGCAAATAAACTTTTAGTTACCCATATAGTTACCTAACTCTAAGTAAGTTAAATGTACAGCGAAAAGGCCACAAGGGGCAGAATTAAAATGTGACCCGTAGGTAGGTACCTATATTATGACGTGTCGTAAATTTTAAATGAACTTGTCGAAAGCCGGCATTTGAATAAATTTTTAATCAAGACAATGTGCCGTTTTAAATGTTACCCGTCCTCAGTTTTGTTGGGTCATATGAGTTATATGCTTATGTAGCTATGGCAAATACATGAATTATATAGACAAGCAGTTCAGCTAAATGTTTAACACATCGCGCTTGCGACATCTCGCGAGGACAATGTCAAGCTTCTACAAAGAATAGGGCGTTAAATTACTATTTATTGTGTAAATCCATTTCATTTGGTGTCTATCTTATTTTTAAATCACAAATTACGAAAAAAGTACATTTATATAGCTTCGGTGTTGCATCACAGGTTGTACGGAGTAGACTACATAAGGTAAAGTGAATTAACCCAACCTGAGGACCTGCTTGTCTATATACTTATAAATAAATAAATAAACTAAGTTAAAAGCGTACATACTCGTAGGTATATGGGATAAGATCTAATTTTTTTTACTTCTTCTTTATTTGTAGTGATAGCGGCCACAGCTCACACAACATGCATTCTGTGCAATTTTATATTTTCTAGACATACATACAGACAGGCAGACAGCGGAGATATAACAAGGATTCCGTTTTTCACCTTTAGGGTACGGAACCCTAAAAATATGTATCAGAGGAGTTAAGTGTTTGTTGAGTCAACGTCATAGAGTTGTTGGTTGTAGTTTAATTTATGTTATGTTTGGAAATTATTGGAACTGAAACGAGATGTTTGATTTTCGAACAATTCTTCGCAAAAGCTACATTGCAATTTTGAATTAAGAACAGATCACTCATTTTACTATGTATAAAAGTTGATATTGATAACTCAGTGTGTACCTATAAACAGACTGTTAAGATTGTTATTGAACATCTTCAGTTTATTTACTTTAACACCTAAGTATTTTTAGTTCTTCTAAGTTTTATTAATCATCCTCAATTTTATGTATAAAAATTATTTTAAATCAACATTTCTAAAGAAACTTCTTGACATAGTTTAGGCTTCCATTGAAAATATATCGGGAATGATTTTAAAAGTTTTCACTTGCTTTCAAACTCTTTAATAATTTAATAGCCCGAGGTTGAGTCCCGAATCACAGGATATTAAACTTCCGACCGAGTATCATTATTGAACTACCGCAAGCAACGTCTTCGGTACAAACTTAAATTTCACTTGGACAGTTTATAATAGTTCTACTTAAAATATCGCCGTGTTCTTTGTTTTATTTCAGCATTTATTAAAACTGTATTAAAAAGTTGATAGTATCTCAATATTAAAGAAAAATCAATTCGAAAAACCCAATGTTACTATTGGGTTGCGGATAATGTATCAACAGTTCTTCAGTAGCGCGACTAAGAAGATTATTAATAATGTTCACTGCTTCTCAATAAGTCTTACTATGGTTTCGTAAAGCCTATTATATACCTACAATTGGCCGCAGTCAAGTCGTTATGGGTATCTTAATGTATTTGTGATAAAATCATAAGGATAAAAAAATTATATGGACCATATTTAGCATATTATAATATCTTACGCGATAGATGACCAGATTCTTCAGTGTGGGAACTGACAGTCAAGAAACAGACGTAAAACACTGAATAAGTTCTATTAGAGCCCCGTTAAATAGATTCGTACCTTTGAGCTAGTTGTTCTGTCTAGATAAATGTAAGCGGAACTAAACTTACTCTTACATTGATATAAGGGGTATTCTAGAAGTGCTACTTACTCTTTCGTACTATACAAGACCCACTGATCTAGAAAATACCTCCCTTTCTAGTGAATCTGACACTAGTGTTAGAGGTATCATATTTTTGTTATTTGAGTAGTTTTCATCCAACTGAATCAATTACTTAACTCAAGTCTTGTGGTTGAAACTTCTGTCCTACCTCTTATATTGTATATATCAAAAATTGAATAACTAGAACACAGTACCTACGTAACTGTGTTTGAATGAAGAAAATAAAATTCTTGACCGAGATTTTCTACATGAAGCTAAGGAGAATGAAATGAAGCGTACAACAGAGTTCCTTTCAGAGATTAGTCCCTTTTGTAGGAACGCCGGCACTGAGGAAATTGCACCGCACTTTCCTCTCCACACCACAAGGAATCTGTGATATGCCTTTTATATTTATCTGACAACATAAGATTTTATATCACATAAATATTATGAACCTCTTAACTTACTTCTAGTTGATAAATCACTATACTGTGCTCGCTCATAGCGTGTTACAATTATTAAATTATTTTAGTAATGTGGTCATTGAACAATTTTATCGATAAAAACGTTTATAACGTTTATATAGCGAAAAGATGTATAGAATAGATAACAAATAGGATCGGCGTGCAAATATTTATCTGCTTATTAAATTTCCTTATAAAATTAAACTGGCCCTTTCACCTTAAATTATAATCTCGGTTGGGCCCTTGCGACCTATAAATTGGCCACTTACAGCCAATCCACATTAGAGCAACGTGGTTGTCTTTTCTCACCCGATATTAATAAAATGTTTGGATTTAACCTTCAAATTCTCAAATTTATAAACTTTTTGGTACACGGTAAAAAGTTTTTTCCTTACGTTAAGTTGCACCAAGGCGAGGCGTCCCAGGCGACCCATATAAAGGTTTCACCATCACTAACATCAGCTCCACAAACAATTTTAGCGAGCAAAAATTTTGGGATAGAATTAAGGCACGCAGGCAAAGAAAATAAATGTTAACGGCCTAATCCTCCTAATCATGTATGTTTAGGTCACGGTAAGAAAAACAACCAGAGGTCAGGTGGGAGCGACAAAAGGGCGTCAGGACATTAACTTGGTTATGTTCTCTTCAGTTTTTGTCTCGTTGTAGTAACAAACAAGTTTTCGTCGTATTTTACGAAGGCTTTTCTGATTCACTTAATGTAGGGAGCCGTGCCTATAACTATGACATGATCACCTTTTTGGACTATAGCTTAATATGTTGTGTTTATCTTAAACCGCTCCTGGGCGTCATCAAGCTACGTCGGTTTCAGGTTGCAGTAAAATAGGTGTAAAAATATTATGTACTTCAATGCTTCTATATGTAGCACTTGTACAGGCATTGAGGCTTTGAGGTGAGCGCTACATTTCTTTCTCAGGTATTAGAAGAAAGCAATGTAGCAATTAGCGACTAACGGCTAGTAGTACCGCGAACGCGTACCGCGCGCGCGACGAACTACTGGCTCGCGACGAACGACGAAGTCACCGACGGGGTTTACCCCTGGAGCAATTGCCTGGATATAGGGGATCTCCCCTTATTCCAAATTCCCTCAATGCAAGAGTGCCCACAGCGCCGCGGAAGAGGAGAAAAGGTCTGTGTCTGTAAGAAAGCAATGCACTAATTTGGCTGTTACAGCAGACAAAACTAGGCCTCCAGCAAGGAAGCACTGGGGACGACAACTGGAATTTGATCATGATTTTAATAATGCGATAAAGTTTATCGCATAACATCACAAGACGGTTAACAATTAGCTATGTTTTCGATAACATTTAACAAGACAGTTGACAACATTCACACCAACGGCAGCTAGTGGCAACGTCATTATTGTTTCGAAGCCGAGTTTTAATAAATAACACGTAACACGCGATCCTCGCTCGGCACAATATTTCATTGCAGAAAGTTTAATCTCTTTTGCAAATATCATGGACTAAGCCAATAGTGAGCTGACGTCGGCGTAATTATTGTATTCCGGGTTGACTTTAACGTATTAATAATAAGCTGTTGGCGCACGCTAACCTGACAGTTATGCACTCTGTTACAGAATGTTTAAAGGTTTTGTTAATCTCTTAAAATTTCTGGCAGTACTTTCATTACAAATATTACAGGTGACTTATATAGAATTCCTTCAACACACAAGTTTGTTAGAAAATACATACTCGTGATGTGCGTCTGAGATTTGAACTGTATTCTTATGTATATATTTTAGATATTTGACTCTTAAAACCGACTTCAACTAAAATGTCCGAAAAAAAGTAATTCGATTGTAGGCACAGGTCCTTCCTATAGTCACAGTTAAGGGAGTTTGAGAGTTAGTTTCAGGCCGGCTGTTTATTTCATATCAACATGAAAGTTGGCCTGACTTCAAAATATATCATAAATAAACGAATCAATCCGCATTGGAGAAGTGTGGTGGAGTATACTTTATGTCTACAGCGCAATAAGTACGAAGAACACATACTTTGCTACCCTTGTTATGCATTTTTACTACTCTTAGGGTCTCATTTATCTTGCAACTTATAGAGGACCTGCTCTGTAATCAACCCAGACATTTAAATAAAAGTAGAATCTTCAAAATCTATACACAAACACCGACGCTACAGGGCAATTAATACAACTACTACTAACATTGAAGTATGCTTGTTTACTTAGGGTAGAATATTTTGGGACCACCTTCGGTGTATATTCTATCAAACACAAAAATAATAGTTAAAATCGGTTAATAAACGACGAAGTAATCGCTGTACTTGTAAAAATACATGCAGTCGAAAACGGAACCTCCTCCTTTTCTTGAAGTCGGTTACTAAAACGGTGCCTTAAATCTATCAACGTCCAATAAAAAATAAAAATATTCGGTTGAATATAACGTAGTCCATCATGACAATTTTAGAGCACCTTATTCAATTATCCCTTATTTTATTTTCAGTAATAATTTCTGATATAAGAAATGAAAGGTATCATATTATAAGCTACTAAATTACTTTTACTGTTCTATTAAATTGAAAGTAACAGCAAAATTTGACTCGTCTGTAAGCAGCATCTCATTAGAAAAAATATAACATCTCTATTGTATTTATTAGTGATAAAATTTTGAAAATGTTTGATAAAATCAACCTCAATAAAATATTAAGTAAGGATTAAAATAAAATACCATAATTAATAGACTCATTAAACAAAAACTATCTGGTGCCCTTAACAAAAAGTTTAATTAGTATAAGAATACCCGATTTCTACTAAATAACAATAAACTGTAAAGTACAATAACCTATTGTGATTTCTTATTATCAGTCTCTTCACCGTCGTATGTTTGAGGAGTTTCGCCGGGTTTCAGCAGTCTTCCCACGATGTCGTATTTCTCTGAAAATGGTATAAATAGATATTGTTATTACAAATGCTTTTTTGTACACATCTGCTGCCGCTTTTTGGAAAAAAAAAACGGTGACGCACTTTGAACTTTTTCTTCAATCATATATCAAACCATTTTAAATTAAATACGCCACGCCGAATAAGTTGACACACGCAACACAAAAATACAGTTATATTTTGCAAAAACAGTGATCAATGTTCAGTCAGAATTAATAAGTTAAAGTCGCAATGAGATGAATAACATTCGCAGTAATCATAACTGTTCAAGAAGAATTTTTAAAAGTAGTACCTAAACAATTTAAACTGGTGAAAACAAGGGGGAAATTGCTGGACTTGATATAGAAAATTGAAGAATCCAAGTTAGTGTTTTGGTTTTGAACAAACACGACCTTGTTGGCTTTAAGTCAGGCTCATTCGCAAGATCAAAGTTACTGAGCTGGGCCATGGAGAGAGCGATTCTCGTTCGAAGACAAAAGTTACCGTCATAGCTTGCCCATTCAGCAAGCGGAAATTGTAATGGGCATGCTTGTAGTGACATAACAGCTGATGGTAATGACTGATTGGAATTCGATGAGACCACAACTCAAGATGGACTATGGGCTGCCCTCCGACCAGTTGGACTTATGAGGATGATGTTGATAGCGGGTAACCGATATTTAATTCCGGGAGTATTGGCGTCCATTAAGAAAGATCTCTAAGTATTAGTAGACTATTAGTAGATTAATAATAGGCTGGATCGATTAATGATAAGTACGTATCTATGTATTAAATATTATACTCATGGGGTTTATTCCCAAAATAATATGGTTACCTTTGAACTGGTCTTCCCACTCCTTGGCAGCAGCTATTTCATCAGCCGTCAGATCGCTGACGTCATCCCAATCCTTGCCTTCAGCTGCCACTTCGCCAGTCGCCAGGCCTCTGGTCGCGTCTTTGCCCGCGAAAGCCGAGTAAGGACTGCCTGCAAAACCATTATTTAATATTTAAATGTTTCCAATGAGTATTTGATAGTGTTAAGCCGCCCCGCAGGTCTAAGATCTATTATTTCTGTCGATCAGAGAATATCGCGCAGACGATGCCATTGACTAAAATATTTCACCCATTTCGATGGAATTCATATGCAGAGTTCATATGGAATTAGACATAATAATATATTCTTCTTAACGCTTAACGCCACAATGTAATGAATCCGTAAATGTGTTATCCCATATGTTTATTTTTTATTTTACACCCTAAACATTAACATTATTACAAACTTTGAATGCCATACTTATTTATATCTATATTAACAACCTAAAATATTAATTTTATATTTCTAGTTTTGACAATCACAATACTTTCATAAAACCTTTCATCCCCCTTTTCAACCCTTTACTACACTTTTTTCCAATTCTGTGTACCAAATTTCATTTAAATCGGTTCAGTAGTTTTGGCGTGAAACCGAGACAGACAGAAAGACAGACCGACAGAGTTACTTTCGCAAATTTAATATTAAGTATGGAAGCATGGATTGTATTTTTTGGGATTACAATTTTAGGCATACCCTGAAAATTAAAAATTACTATTACGTCTCGGAATAGCAACTGTCATGTCGTTGCTTAGATTATCGTAAACTGTATAACGGGTGTTGTTTATCACGTGCTGATACTGTTGATACTATACCATCGTGTTTGTAATTATGTTGATGTTTATTTCGACTGGTAAACAAATCAGTGCAGTCATCTATTGACCCGTTTATAACTGCTGGCTGGTCATGACAAATTTAGCTGGCACACTTTTCCGTAACAGCCGTCGTAGGACGACCACTCTTTTGTTCACCGCTCAAAGTGAGGCGACCGGGCTAGAACTCGCTATGCCAACGGTAGATGGTTGGTTTTGAAGGTCCTTCTTCCATAAAAACCATTTGAAGTCAATTCATTAACTTATCAGGTTTTAATCCAAATTTAAAATCGTATCAAATCATCGCACGAAAATGTTATCGATGCAGATCCATTTATAAATGAGACATGATAATTTAATTTCGTTGTCGAATAAATGTGGAGGGAAATTTGAATATCGAACAGTGGTATTTTTACTTTTAAAATATTTAATGTGGCCAGTGCCTTATACAAAAAAAAAAACTTTTTATCGCAAAACCTTCTGAGTGGCCTGGTAGATATAGAAGTGATCATGGCAAGACACAAAAATCCTTTAAACTTTTAAACTGAACATTAAATAAGAACCGGATTAACACTTGCAGTTTTTTGACAAACTTTGGACAATACTCATAAAGGGGCTACGAGTGAGGCCAGTTAGTGACAATTAGTTCTGTTAGGTGGTGGTAGAATATGCCAAATAGTGTAAATGTGTGGTAGTCATAAATGAGAATATCGATCCAAGATGCACTAATTTAAGTATGACCTTGTTGCATGCTCATTTTATTTTTGACAGTCCCCTTAATAAAAGAACCAAGAACTTTAAATGAGACTTCATATAATTATCTTTTCCCAACTCTGACCCAGTAGTTCATTAAAAGCTATCTTTGGGTGCACAGAAATAATGTTTTTAATGAATTACGTAAAAATACACTGGCTCGGAGCAAATAAAGTGAAAAATGCAAAGAAGAAGTGCATTTTGCCGCTTCCCAACGAACTTGCAACGGATGTGGCAAGCGACGAGGAAATGACTACAATTACGCAAGCGCAAAGTGAAAATGAAGATCTCTATAAACAACTCTTAGTTGCGGAACTATTATTATTTGAGAAATGTGGTACAGGCTAAATATTAATATTAGTAATAATCTAGCGGTATTTTTTCCTACTTTCTTCTTCATTAGTTTCTTACCGTCCCTTTATCTATGTTTTTCTTCCATTTTTAAATTCCTTTCTTTCTTAAAGTGCACCCTACCATATACAAACCTTTTCTCTAACTCCTCAGGCCACTTTTTGTACCAATATAAGGATATTATATCTGTAATTGTTCTAATTCATGGTGTACATTAAAGAGTTAATAATAATAATAATCAGGTGGCTCGTATGTGCAATATGTGTATCAAGTAGAATATAATATGCTCAATTACTATTTTATGACCAAAGCTGTCGCACGTGTTTTACACTCTATTACGACCAATTGACCGTCATCACTTATTATTACCGTCAATATAGGTCAATATCATGGCAATAAAGCAACCTTGTTGAAGTTTATGCATATTTGAACAACAGGTCATTTTTCATAGTAGGATTGATACCAGATTTTTCTCAGATCTGCAGGCCTTGCAAAACCTGAATGAGTTACAGCTTCAATCCAATACTTCAGTTTTGGTCTTTTGCTAAGAAAATTACATAACGTTGTAGTTGATTTATAAAGTTTCTTGCATAAATAAGAGATGTAATAATGGGTTAGTAAATAAATGGAAAAAAAATATTATTAAGTTTAATTAATTTAAAGTCCCTCCTTTGTTATCCATCTGCTTTCTACGTCAATTGCTTCTCTCATAAACTTAGATATTTTTTTTACGTTCATTGACAGTGTACGATTATATCCCTCATAGGGAAATAAAAAAATCATCATCTACGGGCCCGATGGCGCAATCGGTAGTGACCCTGTCTGTTGCGCCAGGGGTCGTGGATTCGAATCCCACTCAGGACAAATATTCGTGTGACAAACACTTGTATTTGTTCTGTGTCCAGACATGTTAAGATTATCTATTTAAGTATGTACTTAAAAATATCTATGTTAGAGACTGATATACATATATCAGTCTCTAATACTCATATTACAGGTTCGCGTCTACTTTGGGGTCAGATGGCCGTGTGTGAGAATGTCCAAGATATTTAAGATATTTATTTAATTCGTCTACTCTACATTTTGAATTTTGTTTATAAATTTTGAAATTGAGCAAAACTCCACTTATACAATTTCGTTGACCACCACCAGATTCGATTGATGTCAATTACACCAGACAGACAAAGATTTAAAAAAAAAAAGTTCCTATATCTACTCGTTTCAACCTACACAATACATGTTCCGAAATGTACAGGAAAAAATGACCTTTGCGGCCTTAGGCGGGCCCTATATCAAACGACACATCCAAAACCTACACCTACCTACAATTATATTGTAATTTTTATATATCAATAATTTTATTGTGCAATAATATATAATTCCCTTGTTGCTCAAACAACCAGAGGCTTACAAGCATCAATAGCTATTATTTTGTCAAAACAGACTTAAAAATACTGCGCCATACTAATCCCTCTCTAGTTGCAATAATTTTTTAGAGGCAACCATGGTAGTTTTTTAGGGTCCACCAGAAACATGTACGTTGCTTCATCAAGCAACGTACCTGTTTCTGGCTAAGAACGAGACTAGAAACAACTACTGACAGTTAGTTCTGTGATTTCTTCTGAGTATTTTTAAAGTCTTTCTTAATTGTCTTGGTGGGTGGCAACGGATAGTTGGTACTGCATGATCGTTTTCTATGTAATAATCGAATCTATAAAAATATTGCACAGTTCATGATATTGCGCAATATATTTGATCGTGAAGACTCCCCCGACCATGACAGTGCACATTTGCGCGGCGCGGCCGTTACGTCGTGTCATACGAGCGTGTTAGATTTTAAAAATATGTATGTGTATAATAGTAATCATAAAAGTTGTTAATATAAGCTAGAATGTATTTGTATGAAACGTCAAATTGGAAGTGGGTGGAAATTATAAAAACAATATCAAAATTAATAATGCTTTATTCATTTATTATCGATGTTTGATTCTACCACAGTTTCAAAAGGTGCTCTTTTTGTGGAGGAGAAGAAACTGCAAAAGAAACTCCCCCGCACATCTTTTTCAAATAAAATCATACAATATATAATATCACGTCAGTAACACACATTACACCATGTTACCAGTTTTTGAAATAGGAATGATCACATTGACAATATATTATTTTAATAATAAACCATTTAGTTAACTAATTATCTATGTACTTAACTTTGGTCTCGAGCAGCGTTTCCACACAACCAAGGTACCACTGTCTGTACCGCTGTATTATTGCTACGAACAGAATATCAGGGCCACGCGCCAGCCAAGAAGCAAAAGCCATGAATCGCCTCCACGCGGTTACAAGCCCCTTTTTTTTTTGCTCACCAGGTGGCGGCACGTCGTTTTATCAAAACAAGCTTACACTTAAATAAAATGATACTTTTGCTAACAAAGGACATTGACAATAATAATATTAAATAGAAACATTAATTAACACCTATTATTCGTATAGATAAAGCTTATTTAAACATTTGTGGTATGAAAATAATGTCAACACGTGTTTATTACGATAACGCAACTAATAACATTAAAATGATATTTTTGCTATAATTACTTTACCAATATTAATCTAAAATAAGTACATAAATTAAGACATAATACTCATATTTAAATAGGCCTTAATCACTTTAATTCCAATATCACACTAGACAACATTTCCGCTTTAATTAAACCAAACAATGATAATTAAATTACGTTCCATTTATGAATTACTTCTTTTACCATCAATAATTTTCCACATTTATCAATCTTTTTATTCAATAATATAATAACCTAACACGGCCAGACTGACAGTACTTCGCTCTCGAAGTACCTCCACAAACTCTATCCATGATCACAGTCACAGTCATCATTTTTTTTTTTTTACTTTCCTTTCCTTCCACGTTTTCCTTTCCTTTTTATCTCATGTTTTTTTTTTTACTTTCCTTTCCTTCCACGTTTTCCTTTCCTTTTTATCTCCTTTTTTTTTTTTACTTTCCTTTCCTTCCACGTTTTCCTTTCCTTTTTATCTCATGTTTTTTTTTTACTTTCCTTTCCTTCCACGTTTTCCTTTCCTTTTTATCTCATGTTTTTTTTTTTTCTTTCCTTCCACGTTTTCCTTTTCTTTTTATCTCATGACCACTGAACTTCACATGTTGGCCTTACCCACCCGCTGCACCATGGTTACCAGACCAACACCAGATCAGTGGCCGACCAGCAGTTCCCCCGTCCATGGTACCAACGTGTACCAAGGCGGGAGCTTTAATCCTCCCGCCCAAGGCACGGTCCCGTCTATGGTACCATCGTGTGGCAAGGGCGAGAGTTTTAATTCCCATGACCACTGACCTTCACCAGATCAGTGGCCGACCAGCAGTCCTCCCGCCCAAGGTACGGTCCCGTCTATGGTACCATCGTGTACCAAGGGCGAGAGTTTTAATTCTCGCAGCCCTGCCGTCCATGGTACCAACGTGTACCAAGGCGGCAGTTTTAATAATTTTTTTTTTCAGTATCAGTTTTTCAGTCTCAGTTTCAGTTTCAGTTTTTCAGTCTTTCATTATTTCTGGCTTTCGCATACAAATCGGCAATTTTTGTTTAAGTTAATCGTACCAAAGTAAAATAAAAATTGATAGTAACAGAAGCAATAGAAGCTGTGTGTTATTTCATAAGTTGATAGTAAACCGCTTCACTAACAATCTCAATTGTTAAACAATAATTCCAATAGTTAATCAATAAACAAATAAAATAGTCTAACACGGACAACAAAACTAATACACTACTTCAGTTTTTACCGTCTTACTTCATTGTTTCCGTCTAAAAGTCGCTCGGCCAATCTGACTTATTAATATCTGTATACTACACTGCTATCGACCCACTTAGATACATTTATTTACTTACACACATTTTTACGCAAATTTGTACAAAAGAACTACTTATTTCTAAAGGAAATATTCTCCAAAAGTTATCTTATAAACAGAATAACAATAAATGTTTTGTCTTTTTACATAAATAAAGCTCACTGCAGACTTTTCCAGCTTCTATTCAAGTTCTGCACAAGCAGCTCGCTGTCAACATTGGGGCTGTATGGTGTGCCGAATTCCTTATACTGCGCCTCCGGTACTCAAGTTTTTTTCTTTAGTAGATGGATCAAATCTGAAACTTGTACAAAAATGTATTAGTGTGGGCAAAAATGGGTATTGTTGGGCAAAAATGGGTATTGTATCCCGCTTCTGATGTTAGATTTTAAAAATATGTATATGTATAATAGTAATTATTATACAAGTTGTTAATATAAGCTAGAATGTATTTGTATGAAACGTCAAATTGGAAGTGGGTGGAAATTATAAAAACAATATCAAAATTAATAATGCTTTATTCATTTATTATCGATGTTTGATTCTACCACAGTTTCAAAAGGTGCTCTTTTTGTGGAGGAGAAGAAACTGCAAAAGAAACTCCCCCGCACATCTTTTTCAAATAAAATCATACAATATATAATATCACGTCAGTAACACACATTACACCATGTTACCAGTTTTTGAAATAGGAATGATCACATTGACAATATATTATTTTAATAATAAACCATTTAGTTAACTAATTATCTATGTACTTAACTTTGGTCTCGAGCAGCGTTTCCACACAACCAAGGTACCACTGTCTGTACCGCTGTATTATTGCTACGAACAGAATATCAGGGCCACGCGCCAGCCAAGAAGCAAAAGCCATGAATCGCCTCCACGCGGTTACAAGCCCCTTTTTTTTTTGCTCACCAGGTGGCGGCACGTCGTTTTATCAAAACAAGCTTACACTTAAATAAAATGATACTTTTGCTAACAAAGGACATTGACAATAATAATATTAAATAGAAACATTAATTAACACCTATTATTCGTATAGATAAAGCTTATTTAAACATTTGTGGTATGAAAATAATGTCAACACGTGTTTATTACGATAACGCAACTAATAACATTAAAATGATATTTTTGCTATAATTACTTTACCAATATTAATCTAAAATAAGTACATAAATTAAGACATAATACTCATATTTAAATAGGCCTTAATCACTTTAATTCCAATATCACACTAGACAACATTTCCGCTTTAATTAAACCAAACAATGATAATTAAATTACGTTCCATTTATGAATTACTTCTTTTACCATCAATAATTTTCCACATTTATCAATCTTTTTGTTCAATAATATAATAACCTAACAAGCGCGTGTAGTACTTGGGAGCTCGGTAATTGATTCCTATTACCTTGAACGCGTGCGACCGACTATAGTTTTTATTGTGGAACTCACGTATTGAATGATAAGATAGTGGCGATAGGAGAACACAATTTTTGCCGTTGTAAGAAATTGTTATCCGTAAAGAATATGTTGTCCAGATTCTATATAAAAATGAAGAGAACTATACTAACATATGTAAATTTTTTTATTAAATCCTTGGCTGGAAGTCCATTCCACATTCCATTCCGTGAGAAGCGGACGGTGGTGATGATCAGGAGTAAATGTGATGTGGATGGAACTTCAAACCTTGGCAAGTATTGCGTAAGTGAAATGAGGTTGGTGGTATCAGATTGTAGTAAATACGATAGAGGATACAAAGAGAGCCTATGTAGAGACACAGCGTTCGGTCCGAAGGTCTAATTTACCGGTATTCGTAAAATCAACTAGGTACCTAATATAATGAAAAAAGGTCTGTTTATAAAATCATACGAACAGATACGAGTAAATCCAAAGCAAAAACAATACGAAAAGTGCTGAAAGTGTGTAGGGCCTATTTAGACATAAACGAAATTTGCAAAATTATATTATTTAAGGCATGACCTTAAATCGATTCCGTGAAGTTGCAATTGTTTAAAAATAACCCTTTATTTTTGGCAATAATCAATATTTTTTATAACAACCAACCAAACCATCTGATTTCATCTTTGCGAAGACGTCCATGAACTTAAAGTTGTTACCTACGTTTATTGAATCGACCGTCTGATGTCGCAACTACTAACTATTATCTAATCTATGAGTGTGTGACTTTGCTCGCCCCATACCGCTATGTAAAAATAAAATATCCTACTTTTTTTTTATAGTGTACGTAATACTAGGTTATATAATTAAGCTGAAGAAATATTGTTGGCTTATAAAACATGATAATCTATGGCACTAAGTAGTTACCAGTCCAATTAGAATTTTATTTTTGGTCGGATTCGTGATATTATTATCAATATTTGCTCAGCGTATCGGAAGAAAACGTGCTTCCCGCAAAAATCATAAACTGCTTTAAACGCTTGCGCGGGCTGAATTTGTTGTTTGGGTTGAAGAGTTAGTCTTTGAAATTAGGTAACAATAAGTCTACGCAGACCAAGTGTATCATCATGTGAAAGGATCTAAGATAACGAGTTTTTAATTGTATAAATAGGTTGGCGAAGGAAGTGGTAACTTGCCTTATCAAAACTTTTATCAATCAAATATTTTGTTGCCGGCGGTCAAGGGGCATAGACGAGTGCCTATTGTTTCTGTTCTCTGTCTGAAACCAATACAATGAAGTTGTTTTGAAATCGTTTCAGCGTACAACCTGCTTATTCAGCATAAAGTGTCGGGTTCGAATTCCGATCGGCTACAGCAGTAATTGCGTCAGACGAATACTACCTACTTGTGCATGTGTATTGCCGTACAAACAAATATTTCTAGTGTTAGACGGAAATAATTGTACCAGTGAACATCACTATCAACGGCGGAAGATGACGGACATCCCTAGCTGGTGTGTCACATCCTGGGAGCTGTCAGTTAATAAGAACAGTTGACGGTATTAAAATATAAAAGTTTTAAAAGTTGTTGTAGAAGTTTTCTTTATTTCTAGTACCTTTTTAAAACCTTAAGTTTGGCGTAAAAGATGGCCAACGGTACATAATCAAGTTATAATGAAATCAATCCAGCAAGTAAATTAAAAGTGAATTAGGAATTATAAAGCGAGTTTCCGTAGGTATAGGTATGAAAATCTCACGAAACATGTAACATTACTAGAGCACGACGTAATTGCGCGCCGTAATTATACCGAAATGTACGCGCCAAATATCTCACTGAGTCAGTGTATAGTGCTGTACAACAAGAACAAAATTTCTTACCAGGCCCATAAAATCTCTTCCCTTTCGTCACGTCGAAGATTATTTGATTGACTGCCAACAGAACTCTTCCTTCAGCGTTCGTCCCGTCGTATTGTTTCAGTTCAGCCACTGTCATGTCCTTACGAAGTTTTGCAATCTCCGGGGTAGGGGGTGTCACTTCCACTGTTTCGAAATGCGACTTTATTATCTTATACACAAGGTACACTATAATAGACACAAGAACTAGATTAACTGGACTCGTTAATTCATCCCAAAATGTTGTCTCGGTGTCTGCCATTTTAAAATACGTGCTTTGGCTGCGATTGACTTGAACAAACTGAACTGAACGATGTTATCAAGATCGCATTGCGCGTAAGGTCAACATGTTGTTTTTATTATTTGTCGGCGTCGATAGGGCTGCCTCGCCTCAAATACTTGCTGTGCTTGTTTAATTTTATCCATACGATGTCAGAAAATATCTTTATCTATTATGTCTGATAATTTTGACTGTATTTCCTTTGGTTTTTATTATTTTAAAAATAATAAAAACAATTCGAACTTACATTATGCACATAACAATTAAAATAATGAAAGTGAAATATAATAACTAGATAAGGAATTATTATAACCCTTAATAATGAGAAATCTTTGAATTCAGAGTTCAGAATTCAGAGTTACAGTACGTGGTCCTGTGATGCGGATTACAGGACTTTAATTTTACCTAAAATACCTACTATACCTCTTAATGTATGTAGTATGTAACTACGTAGTCAAAACTTAAGAATGATAATGATTACATAAATAGTTATGATATGAACTGCTAGTTCCTCATCAACAAGCAAATCAAGCGAAGAACTACCTAGATGAAACAAATAAAACACTTCAAAATGAATACTTACATTAATAAATTTAAATCAAGGTAGATACTCTTATTAGGAGCTGGTAATGTAATGTATGTATGTATGCTGTAATGGTAATGGGATTGTGTTTTATCAGATTAAGCTATCATTTTATCAGGTTTATCAAATTCGCATACCTACTTGTGAATATTGATGTATCACAACCCTAGCAGTGCCGCCACACAGCTTGAGCACCGACTATGTAATATTCGTGTGGTTAAACCGTCTGTCTGTTCATGAATAGATGTTTTGTATACAACGTAGATCAAGTTTTGAACGTTATAAACGAGGTTCGAGGTAGTATTGCGCAATTCGTAAGGAAGGCCGAAAAGGCAATTAAATTCCAAGTGACGAGCTAATTGGTATATTTGTTTACTCGTGGATACTGTTTGTGAATGATGGTACTTTACACTAGGATTTGATGATTTAAAATACGTGCATAGGTACTAGGTACGTACCCTACCTAGGTAATTTTGTCGTCAGCATAGATATTTCGTGTTCTGTTGATCCATGTTTCATATTTACTTACTAACCACTTCTAATATTTGCCAATCTGATAACATCATATTTACTATAATGTATTATGAAGATATAAATGTACTTAGTTATCTAATATAATATGTCAGTATATGACCGAGAGAGAAATCGTTGCATAAATAATAAGCAATCTCTTTTAAGGACTAAACATTACTCCATTCATTATTCAGTCTTTTGATTTGAAGAAATGCGACCTGTCTTTTGATTTGAACATGTTATTAAGCAAAAAAATTAAACAAAACGTCTTTTAATTCAACAGGAACTTCAAGAAAAAAAAAACTTCAAAACCTGCTGATCCTTTCGTTCGGCAAACGTTTTGTTACTGCTTCCTGGAACAACATAGCATTACATTCTGTCATCTTCGAAATATTTATTATTGACTGAGACTGGCTCTCGTGCTATCTAATTATATTAATAATACAAATAGTTCGTTCCTGGTTATCCTGAATGTCAAAGTCAAAGAAACTTAAAGTACATAGAACAGCCTTTTCATATCAATACATACTTAAATACAAAGCCAGCTCTCGATCAAGGTGTATCCGTATATCAGGTATACTTGTGTACGCAAACTGGTAAACAATTGTCATTTGAGATCTCAAAAGGTGGAGATTCGTTAGTCTCTTTAAAGAAAGTATTGTTTTACTGCTTCAGTATTCAGTTAAAACTAGTTATTTGAGTACAATAAAACGAAATCCTAACAAAATATTTGAAAGCCCTTTAATATTAGAAAGTCTTTTGAAACCGGACGTAATAGCTCTCGATTACATCGTGCTCGGGCCTACTGAAGGGTTTTCGCCAGAAATTTTATACACCAACATCTTTTGAAAATAAAATTACACGATCTTTGTTCTGTTTTTTTAGATGTTTTTATAAAATACCTTCGATTACATAACGAACGAAAGAACACCTCACATTATGCGAGGTGTCTCGAAGGCCTCAAAACTTTTGTGGGGTTTTGCTTATATTGCATAAGATTATTCGTTATGATGACTTATAATACTAAAGGTACGCAACATTAAATTCGGTCTTTATTGGATACAAGATGTCTTCCAGTGGTATTTTAATGTATTCCTTTGCCGTCTGTTCATGAACGCTGGATTAAATTTAAATATCATGAATGAATTTCGGAAGACAGAAAAGATTCGGAGAGTTCACCATAACGATACCGGAGGATACCAAATTTAATATATAGAACAAGTAATATTTGTTAAGAAGCAAGTTATGAACACATCTTACAAACTATCGATCGAGTTTTCGCTGGTAACTGACGGAGTTGCACTCTAGATGTACACTCTAGGTGAATTTTTCAACAATAGATACAAATTAATTCTTTCTTTTAAAAATTATGCTCACATGTTCAAACTAAATAACTTAATATCAGAATTCTATGAAAATTTTCGCATCATGGATGGAATTACAGTTTTGTCCTTATGTTCTACCTTTACAGGCATGCAAAAATATAAATAACCTAAGAAAAAATTGATTCAGTAATGATCTAATTATTATAAGACAAGTACTGGATTATTAACTATGAATAATATAAAATTAGATAGAACTCTATGAAACAACGATATGTGAGCACTCAACACAGTACATACCGATGGCAGTCAAACTGATGGAAACATGCTATAGGCTTATCCGTCAAAATGATAGTTAATGACCAAACCAAATAAGAGGACTCTAAAGACTAATTGTAATTTAAATGATAAGAAAATACGACTAACCACATCTTATGCGATGCGATAAAGGCTTGAAGTAAACTTGCTTGCGGATGAATTGGCATATTTTATTCACGACATTACATGACAAGTTTTTATCGCAGAAAACACAATGTTATTCATCAGTCATTGCTTAAAATACTTAAATTATCATTTGCTATTAGGGCAATCAAATAACATAATTATCTCAATGTTTATGTTCAGAAAATAATAGTCTAAATAAATGTGTCCATTTTGATGTGAACTTCTATTTAAAGATGTTAACACACATAAGTCTATTATATTCGACTTTTACAATCTAATACTGATATTATACTGGGTCTAAACAAACAACTTTTAAAAGCAAGCGCTAGCACGAATGACTTTTGATTATTGTTTTAAATTTTTATAATATTTTCTTATATGCAATGTGGTGAAGGAATAAATTATGAGAGTTCTTCATAATGGTCTCGACGGGGTGACGCATCCACAAGATTCACAATCTTCTTTTTCTGCACTCGCTATTATTCCAAGAGGATATTGAGCTTAATTCGGGGCCAGATGGTATTTTAGGAATATTATTTAACGGCTTTTTAGAAGCATAATTTGTGTCAAACACTATCAAAATGGTACAAACGGCACTCGTCCAAAGTTAGCAGCGAGCAGAAGTTTGTCTAAGTCTCAATCCTTAAGGTTTTAATGCACTCTCTCCAGCTTGCTGAGTAAACACGGAACTGTTTCCACTGTCACTTGGCATAAGTTATTCGTGAAGAACTTGAACCATGGATGGATGGAGATGTGGCGGACACCACGAATACCTATTAAAGAGTATAAAAAAATACTCATTCCTATAAGGATTTTTCTGGTTGGTACGAATATGCGTTTTCAGTTTTTTGGGCATGACTAGCATATACTCGTATATACATAATATATAAGCGAGATTTTAGAAAGCCTATGACTATATGTTTATTTTCATAGATTATATTTCTTCTTAACGATATCCAAGTTTTGCACCTTTGTGCATTAATTAGGCTTGTATTAGTTATCGGTGACTGCCCAGTGGCTATCGAACTCGCCTCTCACTCGAGCGGTCCGGGTTTAAACCCAATCGGCACGCCCCAATGACTTTTTCCTCTATTCCCTATTCCCTCCCATTCTGAGAGGAGATCCGGGCCCAAAAGTGGGACAAACAAAGGGTTTTGGTAGTGATATTAGCCACCCAAACTCATATAAATATAAATATTACTCAAGATTCTTCTCAAACTTCAGTATGGTCTATTCATACGGGCTCAGTCAGGACGTTGACAATGGAAAGTCGCTTCTTAAGGAGCACGTTGGTGAAGTAATCATGCGAGTTACGGAACTGTTTGCATTCAAGACAGCGCATGTTATGCATGCATGCACTGTTGCCGAACTTGCAATCTCTGTTTTGGAGTAGTTCGGAATCACATGCAAATTAAGTGTTTTATACAATCAAGATTGAATGGCATGGTTATTATAACAAATCCTTGTAGCTCGGGACCCGATTTAAATAATGCTACAGTATTCCCTGACAATAAGAGGAGACTATATGGCAGGTGCCAAACAGTGGGACAAAGAAAGGGTTGTGATGATGATGATGATGATATGGCAGGTTTTAGAGGGATGGTACAGCAAGATGGATGAGCGCTGGAATTTTGCAGTCTTTTTTTTCGAATGGGCTTTTGCTGTTGGGCAGCGTCACCGAATAGGACGATGAGCTTCAAGAGCATAACCAAAGTCAACTTTACGTCTGTTTTGTATCGTACTTACCTCACGCGAAGCGCTTGAGGGCACCGACACGTTTTAAGATTAACGAATTTTTAAAAAAAAAAAAAAACAAAAGAACGTACGAGTACCTACATCTAAAATAGCGACGACTTGTTAGTAAATATTGACTTGACTTGACTTGTGATGGTCACACGTATACGCATATGCATGCAGCCTCAAGCCAAGTTTGAACAACTAATATCTGAAGATATAACTGTCAAAAGAGAAAGATACGCGAATACGACCACAGTGCTGAATAAATTTTGCCTCTATACTTTCATTCTGTTCCATTTCCACGAAATGGCCTGTGGCCGTCCGTGCTCCAGGTTTAAACCAACTGGAGTGGAAAAAATAGTTTCTCGACCGGTATTGCAATCCTTTTTTACCGACGAAAAGTGTTACCTAAGGGTTACCAAGCAAGCCAAACTAGCTAACGAAGCTAATTATACTCGCAGAGGTGAAAACTTTATGTCAGCTACTTTGTAAGTTCTTTTTCTCGAGTCGGTGAAAAGTAAGGTTGACGGGGACAAAAAAATGATTAGGTACTACATACATTATATTATATTAAAACTTAAAGAAACTGAGAAGTTTCGTAGAAATACTCAATGGAGTTGATCAGCTGAATAAGCCGAGATAGGAAAATTAATTTAACTTTGAGCTGTCACAATTTTTTCTTGTATTTGGGGGTTTGACTTGATTTTGATGTGTGATTATGGTTTAGATAAAGCCACAAATTTAAAAATAACCACAATAGTAAAATATGCCTGAGGAAGTTTGATTATCTATCTTGGGAGTGTTCTAAATAAATGTTTCAATTTGTTTACATAAATCAGTAAAAATCTTGTCTCTGCAAAGGATGTTTCATGAGTTCGAGATAATTTTTCGTCAGACAAAAAGTATTTAATAACTAAGGTTAATTAGTAATAGCCCTTTTAAGTCATGTGAAAATTGAATTTAATAATATACATGGGGGCCCATAGTAGGTACGAGTTAAAAAAGATACAAGTATTAAAGCTTATTCCTAGAAAATATCCTAGCTGACGGTCTTGAGACGTGACGTTTCAGGGACCGGTATTGAATTGGAACTATATTTCATTCGCAATCACTTCCATTCACCTCGTGCTTCATACAATTTATTCTGATGTTGCGTCGTTTAACTTACGTCACATTTTAGCTGGATTTTGCCTTCATGAAATGAGAAACTTATAGAAAACTTACTAAGAAATTTGCAACAAGATGGTTGGGGATTTTAGTTTCCTTAGTTTCGAATTTCTGTGTTTTCGATGAATTTACTAAAATTTCTACCTGGTAAATTGTGTCCATCTTAAATAATCTGAAGATAGCAATAACGTAAAATAAAATAAATAGCAAATGAAATTTTCAAGTGGTATTAAAATGAGATGTAATTACTGACCCAACAAATTATATATTTTAATAATTCGATTGTGATTATAATACTCGTATGTGTGTGAAAATAATGTACTGTAAAAAGAAAGATCTCAGAATAACTTAGTAAGTGCGCGTCGCGAATACAGAATTGCCAGCCACTTTTTGTGTTGCAGTAAATTTCATTCCCGCTCTATTTCTTGTACAAGAGAGATACGGCCGCACGAATTTACGTAAAGAAGTGATAATTACTCCTGAGACTTCATTAAGATATGGAAAGTAGAGCAACAAAATCTAGCGAGTCTCACTTGTTTTCATATTAGGGATGATATATTATTAGTTGCAGAGTAAACTGTTTCACGGTTCACGTGTAGGTATTAAACTACAATAATAAGTCCCTATCCTGTCCTTGTCCTTTTTTTATAAAACCACTGAGGAATGATGATGTTCTTACTATATGTAATTATACTGTGATTTAACAATAAGTTGTACCTAATATGTAATTGTCTCTGTATTAAACAATTTAAGCATAAATTCATGAATCCTTACATATTGAATTTTAATTTAACATTAAAATCTCTATTATTCACGTCGAAGCGCAAATGCTATGCTCTTTCTTATAATTTTTTTGTATAATCGCAATCAATTTGACGTTCCAAATCCTGTCTTAAAATATCCATCTAAAATGAAAAGCGGGGAAGGAAAAACGGAAACCCTACACTCCGGTCGAGCGACCAGCTAACAAGAAAGTAAAATGCGCTTGTCGAATTCAAAATCATCTTTGAAACTCGTTATTACGTTAGAGCGAGCCACACTCAAATTCACGGCAGATCTCGAAGACATCCTTTGTTTGCACAATGCAAATGTGACCGGGCGAAGTGAAAATAAAAAGGAGTGAAGCCAAAAACGTCTTCCTTTTATTTATCTCTTTGATAACGAGCGACTGGGTTGAAGTCTTGCAGCTGCGTTCAATTGTTACTCAAGTCTCGAATTGTCCAACCGTCTTTGGAAGCGATAGAGGGTTAACATGCGATGGAAATATTAGTAGAATGCAAAGTGGAAATGGAAACAATTCAAATAATTTTTTATCACTTTGTTTTATATACTAAAAGGCTTTTGATTGTAAAAATATTTATACCGCACCACTGGCCTACTTCTTATCATGACTCTCTTATCAAGGTATATGATGCACAATCCACCAATATGGATACAAGCATCTACATATATCTATTGATTGCAAGAAAACAAACTAGGATGCATCGTGACATTCGGGATTTGAATCCGGAGCTCTAGAGTAAGTGGTCGAGAACTCGACCACTGGCTGTCACGATTATGCAGTGTGCAGTGCGATTATACAGAAGATTATATTTTGAAGCATTTCAGTTGTAAGCATATACGAGTGCACTCATTAAAATATTTTCTATGCCTACTGTATTTAATAAATTTTATTTTTTATCTGTAATAGGTATTTGCTGTAGCTCTAGTAAGTTATACATTTTTAATTTCAAAGTTAAAGTTGGCAGGCAATAATTTTATTAAATTCATCTCTTTTACGTACTACACGACTAAATGGGAGGCATATTTTAATGGCTGTTTTTATATTTAAATGGTGACCGGGATGTGTGCTGCGTGACATTTTTAGGCTTTAATTAAAAAACTGATGCACTCTCAAGCGCAAATTACTATGTCGAAATTTCGGTTCAACTAAAAATTATTCCGTGATAAAAGAAAGTAGGACGATAAAATAAGTTTAATGTCGCATACTGCATGGGTACTAAAAGTTTTGCTAAGCGTTTTTAAATAGTCATAGAGATTGCCCGGCACCTAGTACCATTTCTACCATATAATATTTGTTTTTCAAAGCAATTCTGGTCCGGCTGCAAGGGTGTGGTTTCCGGTCATACTTCTTTAGAGGCGACCATCATAGTCCTCAAGGGTAACAACGCACTGACTGACTGTGACTGACTTAGAACGAGACCCTCACTAACAATTACAATTGGACTATTACCATTTAAGGATTCTGTGCTATTACTAATACCATCTAAAAGGACTAACACTTACAGTTAATGGTCCCTGCCTCAGTCCTAATCCACTATCGAACTGATCTTATATCTGATCTGTATACCTACTACTATATCACTACTGGAGCGATAAGACCGCCTTTTGGTCACCACTTTTAATGTGTACCTACCATTGTGTTACCATTATGTATATTTGTGGTATACAATAAAGTGTATTTGTATTTGTATACTCTGGCGTAGAGTCTTGTTTAAAGCAAGCTCGTTTAATATTAAATCCATAAATAAAGGATTTATACTGAAATTTCAATTCGTGGTGCTAAAATGGGTGGCTTTGTATAGTACCTATATATCATTTTACTTTAGAAGTAACCTATAAGGTGTTTTTTTAAACAATTTCGGTTTTCAGCCTTTTGCGTCAACTTGTTTCAATTACATGTTTGAGCAACATGTTCATATCAAAAAATTAGCATAATATAACATAACATTACATCATGCCTGTATTCCACGCGCCATCTAAACATTGAAACCCGGAAGGAGATTGCTGCTGAATTCATAGATGAGGATGAAATCACTGAAGTGTACATTCACTGCGTTGAAAACCGTAAAATATTGTTGTCAATGTGGAGAATTCGCCGCCGTGGAACCCCTATAAAAGTGTAAACGCGAAAACAGCTATACAGCAAAACATAGCGGGCCGCGATAAAAAATCTTCGCGAAACTGTGAAACATTTAACTTTGGAGTTTTGAGCGTACTTGCCAGATTTTTTGCACTTTCCAGTCCTAACTTTGCTACCATTGAGTGTAATGCAGTTGGGGCTTAACTTTCCTGCTGCCCAACTTTTAAATTTGCGAAGTATTAACGACGTATGGTAGTTATGAACCTCTCTCGACTTGTATTACTGAGTAAAAGCGAGATCTTCACTTTTAATTGTCTTCTTTCCCGGGGACTGCTTTCTTTTGAGCTATGTTCCATTGTACTTTAACGTTTTGATAAAACTGTGGAAGATATATGAAATATAAGGCAATTAATACCGGTTTTTCATAGGTATTTTTTTTTTTTTTTTATTCATTTTTGTATAGGGGTATAAACGTTTTCGTTAATTTATCTTTTTTTAAATGAGGTTACCGTGTGATGATGATGTAATGAACAAATTAAATTTTTAAATGTTTTTGACTGATTTAATAATGTACTCAATGCGTTTTTCCTTATGGTGTTGGAAATTAAAGAAATAATTAATGCTAATAATAACCTTGACTGTCTAAAATAAGCAATCTTATGTTATGTTATGTATGTATATTACATTTATTAGAAACATCACCTCTATTTGCTCGCCAGACTAGGCAGAACACAATGGAGACTTAGTTTTACGTACAACTTCTTACTTCTTACTGCGTTTCTTTCAAATAAATAATTACCCAGTTTGATTGTTTGTTTGAAAAAAAAAAGATTTGAATGCAGGAATCGAAAATACTATACAAGTTCGCAAGAAGTTCAAATCTTCAACACGCAAGGGTTCATATCATACATCTCTAGGAATTTATACCTACCCGTAGGTGACACTGCTAGGGCGGGCGCGCGACCCAAACGCGTCGGCATGTGGAGCCTACATGAACTGTGAGGTGCTTTCAAGTACGAGTATATTAGACAGACTACTCTTTGCAATGGGGTAAGGATTCGACCTATTGGAGCTTTATTCGCGGTTTGATTTTAGTTACATAAATAATTTTATTTATTTATTTAAGTGTTTATGTAATACCATATGGTAAACAAAGGGCTATATGGCATTTTCTACCAGTTCACCCTGGTCGATGGTGATAGCACTTTTAAACCAGTTGAGAAGAACAAGTATATCGCTGCGACCCATAGACGTCCCACTGTTGGGCACGGGTCTCCTCTCAGAATGGGAGGGATTAGGCCTTAGTCCACCACGCTGGCCAAGTGCGGATTGGCAGACTTCACATACCTTCGAGAACGTTATGATGAACTCTCAGGCATGCAGGTTTCCTCACGATGTGTCCTTCACCGTTATAGCAAGTGACATTTAATTTCTTAAAACGCACATAACTTAGAAAAGTCATTGGTGCGTGCCACTGGGGTTTGAACCCGGACCGCTCGAGTGAGAGGCGAGTTCGATAGCCGCTGGGCTGTCACCGCTGTAACAAGTATATGGTTAAACATAATTCCTACTGATGTATGTAGCGAGGTGACTAATAGACGGGGCAAGACTAACAGTCTTAAACATTTCATATACCTAAGTAGCAATTCGCATTGGAGCAGCGTGGTGGAGTATGCTCTAGACCTCCCGCAGCTATGTCTGTGGGGGAGACCCGTGCCCAGCAGTGGGACGTCTATGGGTCGCAGCGATACCTAAGTACCTAAGAAACATTTAAAAGTTAGTCAAGTTATGAGTTAGTTTTATCACGCATCACTATAGGTCCTACCAAAATTATTGATCCTCGACCTGATCGATACAGAAATAGGTGGACCGCTATTAATTGGAAGAGGCATGACATCGGGTAAAGTTCTTGACTCTGCCTGAATCCAATATCACACCTCACACGCTGACCTAATGAAATTAACTTTCTAAAAAGTGATATCACAATGTTAGAAGTGAACTACATTTTTATTAAATAGGTTGAAATAGCGTAGAGAAGTCTAGAGTCGCGGCGAAATCCAATTCCTTCCCGCAACAGCCCCGAGTCACGTTCATTACCACTCGAAGCGTAAGCTTTCGCTAGCTTCACTTATCTCACTCTGAATCGAAATTCCGAAGCAAATTGGCATTTTCGGTTAGCAAAAAGTTCTTGTTCATTCAAATACGAGTCAAAATTATGTGAGTGTGATTAATCACAGGAATTGTGGTTGTTGTGTGTGTGATTGTGATTCTTTTTTTAGTTTTTTATTTATTTATTTCCACAAAAATTGTATATTGCTGGCTATAGAGCCAGCGATAGAGCATTCCCAAATTTTGATCTGTTGGCTGTTTACTACCACACTCTTGGCACGCAGGTTTCCTCATGACGTTTTAGACGAAATTTAAATGTTTTTCACACTCTCATAGAATTTGGTGCGTGTCGCCGGATTTGGAAACCCACCTCTCAGCGGGAAAACAAATTCAACCACAAATTCAGTCGACTTGAAATTAACAAAATCCTAAAACCGGAAGTTTTCCAGTATCGTTCATTGTAGAACCGATGAAGTACCAAAAAGGAAAGGTTTCCAATACGTGACGCGGTAACAACGAGTATTGCTGGAAAAGAAATCTGTGTTTGTTTTCCTATCTAACATCGGGCCCCAATTATTCCTATTGGACCAGAGCGAAATCTCCACTGAAAAATTTACATTTCAAGTGAAGTAAGTACCTAACTTCACCAATCCGCATTGGAGGAGCATGGTGGTATAGCCTCTATACCTCCCGCGTGTCACTGGGAGAGTCCCGTGCCCAAGTGTCCTACAGTGGGACGTTTATCGGATATAGGCGCTGTAGCTAAGTACCTAAAGCGAGAGAGTTTGTCCTCGGTACACATTGTCACCGGAGACTATTAAATAATTGTACGATAGTTCAAAAAAGTTTCAAGATTCAAAGGTTGAATTTCACCGATACAACTTTATATATTTGTATGCGAAACATTTTTGTTTGCGAATTATCATCATAAGTTAATATTAGGCTTATAAAAAGTAAAAATTAAACATAAACAAACAGTGGTACGGACCACTCGTTAAGGATAGCGAGTGAATTTTAAAAATAGAGACAACAAGAAATTCCCCGAATATGATTATAAGAATAGCTATAATTTGTAGCTATTTCCGCTATACAAGCTCAATTCAGGAAAAGGTGACGATTCAAAATGGCGTTTGCGCCAATTTTCGTTCTGATATTGGTAATTAGGAGGTCAATATACGTTATTATACCAAATTTCAGATCGGTCGGCGGTATGCGCTTTTCGGAAGATTATCCCAATTAAGTGAGCCTTCTTTATCAAAGCGGTAAAATAATTACAATACGATTATATAATTAAAAGTCGTACGTGAGTTGTGACCAAAGAAATTGAAGAGTGAAGTCCAAGTTGTGACATCGCCGTGACGATAAAGCTGCGGCAAAGTGTCAGCTGTCATGCCGCACTGTCATATGTCAGAAAGTTTAACCGAAGTCTTGTATAACCCCTATCAAGCTAGGAGTTACTCGGTTAGCACTGATATGCAAAATTGAACTTTAGTGTAAGGATATAAGATACGTATAAGTTGGTTGAACATTGATTGTGGGATAATTGTGGTAGTCAGTAATTTCCTTTATACAGGACAAACTTGTGGGATAAATTCTAGGCATCTATAAACGACTCCATGTTTTGATAATTGCCTCAACTGAAAGGTAAGTAAATGGCTGCTTTACTGTAGATTAGTTTATTCAAAGGATTAAAGCTGCCAGACAATGTTAATGAAAGTTGTATCGTTAATTAACAACTGGGCCCAACAGCTAAACGACTGAATCACGGAAGCACTTCCAAAATGTTTTCCTCCTGCAGTTAATAAATTAGCCGACTATTCACTAACTGCTAGTCGAATACTCGAATTATCGAGATTGCGATATAGCGTATACGCACAGAAATTAATCAAGATAGAACGGTGAATTTGGCGTATACCCCGTGCCGCAATCTTGCAATATACAATATAATATATATACAATAACTCATCATCAGCGTCTGTATCCCAATGGCTCGCGTCGATTTAATGTGATCGACAGAGTTAAGCAACGACGAGCGCGGTCGGTTTGTGGATGGGTGACCGCAAGTGGCAAAATTTCATGGGCGCGACCGTGCTTCGGAAAGCACCTATATCGTCGGTCCCGGAAGTTTTATATGGTGAAAACAGTCGTTAAGCCTTGTCGAAGACCTTCGGGTGGCTTGAGAACATTCGACACTGGATTGGCCTTTAACCCCTCCACCAGTCCGCATTATTGCAGCGAGTATGCTCTAGACCTCCCGCAGATTTGACAGTCACCCCCACGGGTGACCCGTGCCCAGCGGTGGGACGTCTATGGGTTGCAGCTAAGACATCACTTAGTAACAGTAGATTTACATTTGATATGCATGTGGCGTAATAAATGAGTCAGGACAGTGGCGATCAATCTCGCAGGCGTCCGCAACTCAATTTACAACATGATATTGCTCGAGAGACTCGGAATTATATTATAGCAATCGGAGCAGCATGTGAATTTATTACGAGTTAACATGTACATAGAGATGGCATCGTAACATATTAGTCTCGTCTTGGCTTGTAGAGTGGAAGGTTTTCTTTATCTTTTCATATTAATACCTTCGCGAGTCTAACCTTTTAGTTTTTATGCACAATTTTTCAGTTCTATGTTTTTTCATAATGTTCTCGAAGCGTGGTGGACTACGGCCTAATCCCTCCCTTTCTGAGAGGACCTGTGCCCAACAGTGGGACAAAAAATGGTAATAAAGTAGTCTACTATTTTATTCAGATTGTTGAGCGTTGATTCAGAGCAATATCCTGCAATGTGAAGACTGATTATCACACTTCAGGTGTTTATTAATATTCAAACATTCGTCCTTATGAAATAAATTGAAAACTAATCCGTCGAGCTTTTAAAAGTTTATCTTCATTCCCTATTCGCTGCAGCAATCCATCCATTTAATCCGAATCTAATTCTTTAAAAGGAATACGTTTCGAATGGTATTCCGTGGCAAATTCAATACAATGCAGTACATTTTTCACTGTCCCTTTTAAAGAGAATTGTGCATCCGTAAATCACTTGTACTGTACCAACATGCCAGTATAAGAGTCCAAGTGGAATGTGTGCAGCTCACGGCACAGCCAACGAGAGTGGGTTAGAAGAATGTATTATTGCTCTGAGAAAGTGCACACGAATACACTCAAAACAGCTTTATTTCAGATGCTTTGTGGAACATAAACGTGGATTATTACGTGTAACCCATTTCACTCGCCAGAATAATTACGTATGCAGAAGTTTATGTTTCGTATGAATTTCTTTTATAACCTTAAAATTATTTTCTTCCTTTTCTCTCTTTTTCTTTCATTGAATGCATGTGAATTCATGCAGCTGGATTGTAATATTTATAATGGCTTCAGAATACATATTTATACCAAATGTTCTCAATTGTACTAGTGCAATGTTGCTCTAGGCGTTAGGCACCTTATTCTTTTTAGCACGGTGTATTTTGATCTTCTTGTCTTCTATAGAATATAATTTGAATTATCAAACTGACAATTCTGTAGCTGTAAATAATAAATTGATGAAACCGTGCGTTTGATGTCTTCAGAAGTATCCGATGAAATTAAACATACGTGTACGCTGTGCCCGCCGCGAGCGCGTTCACTCCTGAAGATGATCATCGTAATCGATCGAAACTAGTCGGCCTATTTCAGACTTAAATCACATGTGAGTAATCCGGTAAATTCAACAATGAATATAGACACTCACGAATCGTTCAGTAATAAAATTAAACATACTTCTACCCTACCTGTATTGTGATACTGATTAGAACGTAAGGAGGGGGAAATCTTACCAGGTCTATCACAGCTGCTAATTTAACTAAGGCCGAATAATTTGATCGATCCATCTTACTCCCAGCAAGCATGCAACCTCGCATGCCGAAGCGTGTCGCGTGCCGAGAATAGCACAGTCACCCACAAGACGAAATAGTTGGGTGAGCTAGCCTGCCGGTAGATGAACTAATGAAGTACTCAGTTACTCTATCTCATACACTTCGTATCAAAACTTTGCTATCAAGTTTCAAAGGAGTTGAGTAAAATAATTTTGTCAGAATTTGTTAGTCTATGATACCTAGTATACTGCATCCGTTTATACCCAAATTAAGTGAACTAATAATAGATAAAGAAACCTTTATACACACACGTGTTATTCATTAAAATGTAATAAACCTTTATTTGATGCGTCCATTGCCTAATGGCGCGCATCGATTGAATGTGATCGAAAGTGATGAGTGATATATTTGTGGATGAGTGACCGCTGGTGGCAAAATTTTATGGACACTACCGTGTTTCCTGGTTGTTTTCAATGATGGAAACAGTCGTTAAACTTTATTGAAGACCTAAGGGTGGCTTGAGAACATTTGACACTGGGTTGGCCACTAACTTCTCAACTAATTAGCATTGGAGCAGCGTGATGGAGTATGCTCTAGACCTCCCGCAGCTTTGTCTGTGTCGGAGACCTGCGCCCAGCAGATGGACGTCTATGGGTTGCAGCTAAGCCTTTTTCTCTTAATTTAATTCAGATTTCATAGCTATAATAGGTTTATTTATTTGTTATGAATTATGTTATGCCTGTGATATCTGTGATAGACTCCCGAACAGATTCATCGAATTAAAAAAAAAAATCGAGCAAGATATATAAAAAAATATATTTTCTGCGAAATGAAAATTATCACAACCAAGAGATTGCCGAACCGATTTGACGCGGGCGGAGCCGTGGGGAGAGCTAGTCAGTTTATATTTATTAGTTGAGGTCTACAAGAGTAGGAGCTGTTAGTGATATTACTACATTTAGTCAATGTCTATAACAATTCGTGTGTTACTCGATGTAGGTTGTACAATCGATGGAGGTATTATGGTAGGTAGGTATTTTTAATCTTAGTTCTTTTATATTACGAGTAATTAATAACAGCTACTGTTAGCCAGTTCGAGCTTTTTTCCCCTACTAAACAGGCTGTACTGAAAATCAGTGTTGCGGTGTTATGTCGCAACTGGGCTGAGTGCAAACCCATTTGCTATCATTTAATATTTTTTAGCAAATACCATATTTCTTTCTTTCTTTCTTTATAATACCTGCCTTAGGTACCTATGACCTATATTGCTCGTAGAAGGGAAAATATTTCAATCACTCCATCTTCTCCCCAGGAGTGTGTGATGGAAGGATCGCATTCCGAGGCGTTCGGGCGGCGAGCGGCGTGCCCGGCATAACATTGACACCCTATGAAGAAAGACTCACCTATATATTAGGTACTCAATTTAATTTACTGTCAGATAGCTATTTAGTATTCATAATGTTATCATTTTCAGGTAAAAACGACATAATATTATTATTGTAATAAAACATCCGAAAATATTAGAGCAATTTAACATTAAACATAACATCTCGCCTGTATTTCTCTGAAGGGGTAGGGCAGAGGTGTAAAGGACACCCACATTTCACCAGTTATTTAGCCATGTGAGGTGAGCCTATAGCCATACACGAACCAAATCCAGTCTCGGAGCTACTATTGAGAATTTAAAATTAGAAAAACCCAATAATACTTGACTTGACCCGGGGATCGAACACAGGGCTTCTGGCTTAGCAATGATAAAGACCACTTGGCCAATACGACCACCACTAGACAAATTCAATAGGAATGGTACCAATCGTTTTTAATGATGCTATGATGGAATAGAGGTTTTAGAGAAGGGCTTGTCGAATTTAAAAAAAGAAGTTATAATGTTTGATGGCAGCATGTTGCACAAACATTAAGTCTATCCAATGTTAATCTTTTATATTTATTTAGTTAATTTTTATATAACAAGTCTCTTTTTCAATCTGTTTCCGATAGTAGGTAAACAAAAGCACAAAAAAAAATTTACAAAAAAGTTTTCAAAAAACTTATTATTATTATTTAGTACATATAAATAATAATATTGTCGTTCACATCCCATTTAGTCCTCCGCGAGGTCGGCATTCCGAGATGTTTGGGTCGCGAGCCTCACATACTGTCGCGAATGAAATAGTCAAGTGGATTAACCCTTACTTCTTTAGACTTCTTCAGGGATAGTCCAAACACAAATAATTTACGTCGCCTTAAGGTATTTGGGCACACATCAAATAATGATTACTATAGAAACCCAGTAATAAACTGCATTACAGTTTACTGAGCAAGCTCTTATTAACTCTGCTAACTGGACTAACTATCCCAGTACTTAATAGAGTACCTATTGGTGAAATTCAGCCGCAGTGGGTATGGGCGGCAGCGGTTGAAAGTCGTTTTCTGTCTACCATCTTGAAAAAAAAATACAATAGGATGCAATCTTATTTGATAATAATCTGATTAAATATTAAATCTTATCCTACTTATATAAAAAATGTGGAAGTTTGTAAGTTTGGATGTTTGGATGTTTGTTACTCAATCATGCAAAAACTACAAAACATATTTTGGATGAAAAAAATTACCACGATATTGGCACAGGATATTTTTATGTATGTATGTACGTATGTATGTATAGGTATATGTATGCATTTAGAAGAAGAAGATGTCTATGAAATAAATGTAATAACGAAACATAAAATTTAAAAGTTAACTTACTCGTACCTTAAAAAAGTGTCTACCTCGTAGTACCTATAAAGAAACCAAAAACAAAACATTATTGTAAAATCACAATTTTTCGAACACGGAAAAAATACTGTTGCTCCTGTGAAATAAAAAAAATGTGGTTTGGATGAAAATGTATTCTCCTATGTAGATTTTTTCGATCATATTTCCGTCACGAACGCTTTGTTTTCGATATACAGTAATATGAAAACAACCCGAACACTGGAATTGGTTATAGACTTTACTTCTTGTATTTTGTATGCGTTGCTCACTGCTGGTTTATTCTCGTAGCATCCAGAAAAATGTGTCTGAAATTCGACAAAAATAGGAAGGATTTACCCCTGTTCTCTAGTTCACGCCGATTCCATACATCCATCCATAAACCTCTATTTTCCAATGCTGGGCATGCCTCTTAGAATTGGCGTCACTCCTCCCGTTTTAATGGACACAACACAAAAACCGTGCCCAGTGTGTCGCAAACCTCATATTAAATATAACATCATGCCCTTATCTGCCCGAAAGGGTTGTCAGAGGTGTGTATACTACTCTTTACGATGGTGAGCCTATTGCCCATATACCGTGCAGATTAAGATTCAGATTCATTTATTTTTCATTACATGGTATTTTATATACGCTTGATGAACATCATAAAAAAAATATCTACCGCCGGTTCACAAATGCTACCGAGAAGAACACGGCAAGAAACTCGATAGTTACACTTTTCAAAATTTACAATTTTTATAATTTTATCAAGGTATAAACCAGAGTCCGAGCTACTACCGGGCATTAGATAGAAAAACCGAATAGTTTTTGCCCGACGGGAATTGATCCCGGGACCTGCAGGCGCGGTCACGACCACTAGATCAACGGGTGTTACATCAAAACCAACAATCGTTTTCGCCCCGAGCTTTTCGAGTCACGTATTCAAACCGTTCGGTTTTATCTATATCTACCAGTTACAACCCGAGCGATTCCCGGATTTTGCAAACGATATGACGTACTTATAGAAATGCCCCGAAAAATGCTTTCGGCGTCAGTAGATGATGTTTGCATACGAACATTTCAGGATGTAGATATTTAGAATTTGCTTATGTAGATATGTTTTCAAGTTATAATGTCGTGGTTATCTTAAAAGTTATACTATTCTTAAGACATAATATTCTAAGGGGCTGAGGCAACCATCTTAGTCCTCACGACTGACATTTAACGAAACTCAGCCTAGTTCATGGTCTGTCACAGTTGTCAAGGATAGAGGATGGGTTGCCCTGTATGTTCGTCTGCTATTTAATATTAATTAAAATATTCGGTTTAAGTCTGTTCAAGCGCAATCTACAACTAGTTGGAAAATGGCGCGTTTGAATACCTTACGTTGCATGTTTCAAAACGTATTTTATGGGCAGCTTTAAATGCTGTTAATTTCGTCGTCACTCGGAATGTCAGCGGCTAATTATTAGTATTCTGACTTTACGGTTATAACGTTTAAATACGTTATGATTTAACTTTACTTAATTAAAATGGTGTTGCCGGTAGGTGTACGAAAAGACGTACTACGTAATACTTACATCTATGGAATACATTTTCTTGTATGGTATTGATACCGATTGCCGACACCAACTTGCATAAGATTATGACTGCGTCTAAGTCCTACCTAATTGTACATAGATAGGTTACGAAGAAAAAAACTGTTTTCTTCTCTAATGTACCAATGTTATTGCTTGATAGCAATTTTTCATAATCACATGGTTATGAAATATATGAAAATATATAAAAAAAAAAAATTCAAGTAAGATCAATTTTCGACCATAATTCGTTAGGTAGGCCTATATGGAATCGAATAGGTTGTATATCAAGCCTGTTTGGTACAATTTTGAGTTCGCCCGGGGTAGTGTAGTGTATGCGCCGAGTCAGTCACGCGCTAGCGGTGAGCCAGTACGGACGTGGGCCGGACGCATTACCTACTTCACCTATTGAGTGATCAAAGGTGTGTTTTATTTACTATAATGGACACCCAAACACTACAGGTAGTACCACCATCCGCCACGGTACCTAGCACTATTCAATGTTCCGGTTACCCTTTATTAGACGCGACCATCTTAGTCCTCAGGAGAAGCAAAGCATCTGTGACTTAGAGCGAAAATCTTACTAACAATTACTAACAGGACTGATACTAACACCAGCTAACAGGACTAACACTCACTAGCAGTCCCAAACGAACTGACCAATGAACAGAACAATGTTCTTATTAACTGTATCTTCTTATTGGACTAACCAATATCCTAGTCCCTACTCGAGTCTTGTTCAAAGTCAGTCACAGATGTCATGGGCGGCAGCGGCTGCTTCGAATGAGACACTTTATATGTTATCTGTGACCGACTTAACGCGATACCGATAAAACAAACAATTCATGTGTATAAAATCTTTGCATAGCGTAACATAAAATGTATGAATATACAAAATTGTATATTCTAACTCAGGCGTGGTCATAAAAAATAAAAATAGATTGAGAAGGGTGCAAAGCGAGTGAACAGGACCAGACAGACAATATATTTTTATACTCACACCAGACACAGGGCTATCGCGACCCCCGTGCAACCCTTTTGTGATAATAGACGAGAAATATGTAGGTACCTATGTGTCTCGCATTCTGTCTCCTTTGCTCTCGATAGTTTATTTTAGAGGTGTTTGTTCATAGTTTCTCAAAAATGTCATGCTTTTTTTGGTGGAAATACGATCAGTAAGTGGTTACCATATTCATTGACATATTGGCAATACAATACATCGTCCTTTCTTTTAAAGATGGCATTATAATCCCATCAGGACAACAATAAAATTTACTCATACTCATTCAATATTGTAAAATTTCCTATGCCATCTTATTATCCTCCCATTATCTCATGCTAACGTTATAAATGAAAGTTCCAAGCGTTTGGTAACTAACATAATTATAATAATAAATAATAATAATAAATATCTTGGACATCTCACACACGGCCATCTGACCCCAAAGTAGGCGCGAGCCTGTGTTATGGGTGTCAGAGACTGATATACATACATAGATATTTTTAAATACATACTTAAATAGATAATATTGACATCCAGACACAGAACAAATACAAGTGTTCGTCACACGAATATTTGTCCTGAGTGGGATTCGAACCCACGACCTTTGGCGCAACAGACAGGGTCATTACCGATTGCGCCAACGGGCCTGTCAATTGAATGTAATAAATAAATAAGTAAACGCTATACAATACTCACACCCCCGCTCTAAGCCTAGATCGTGTGTGGGTGGCGGAGAAAACAACACAATTTATTATCCATGACCCAAGAGCAAATATTTATCTACGAAATATATATCTGCTCGGCAGGCTTCGAACCCGGGATTCAGTTCGGTAATCAGAGTCACTTACCGCATCGCCACGGAGTCGTCAAAAATAGAGAACGCGATTGCGTGTAAAATCTTGAGGGATATAAATGTTTAGAGGCAATGTATATCGAAGGCAACGACAACTAAATGACTAACTCCAAGGCAGTGATTATTATCATTGTTTGATAGGCAAACCGGTAATATCGTTTTCCACACAATTAAACTCTTTGGAATGTTCAGCGTAGTATCGCAGTAAAGTTGAACGTAGTCTACAGTTATACAGTTAAGCGTTGGTTAGCAACTAAAACGTATAACGAAATTAGCTGAATTCAAAGCACGGACGGAAACGCTGCAGAAAATTCAATTAGAGTGATTAGTTTCACCTTGCAACTGTATTTAGTAGAAAAACTTTATATCACAATCATTTTAACGATTTTAAACCTTACGGTATTCGGGTAGGATCCATTTTGAACGTATTTTTATCTTAGTTTGATAGGTAATGCCAATCACGTTTTTCAAGATCCGGTTTTCCTGAATTTATATGGGATGGTGTTTGGAAAGAAATTAAGTAGGGTACCTCTGTATTAAAATGCTCCACTTCTGCGATGGAATGCAACATCCTCGCCCGATAGCATACAGATAATCATAATATGGAACGGTCTAGAATTTACCCTCTCGTTATGCATAATGGTTATCGAGTAAAGACTGTATAAAATAAAGTTTTAGCTTAGGCCACCGCTGCGCAAGGTCTAGAAAATACTCCTGCACGCTTTTACAATTAAAGCGGATTGCTGAATAGGTTATTGGCCAACCCACTATCGAATGTTCTCGAGCCATCTCAAGATCTTCAGTAGAGTAAAATACAGTTTGATAGGATATAACGCCCTGAAATAGGTTAGCTCTTTTTTTTGGAGTACATAGTTGTGTTTTATAACTTTTGAAAGAGTGGATGAACATGTTTGAAAAGTAATGCCAAATAAACCGCCTAAACCCAGTAGTTCTTTTACCCAGTTCCATGGAACTGGGCATATTTAATGTACATAATTATAAAGTGATCTTTAAATAACAAAGGCGTATTCATGTGTAACCGTGTGGTAATAAAAGCATAGCAGGCAGCGAATGTCTTTCATTTAGATCATTCACCCGTATGAATAAAATTTGGGTTTTTACACAAGTTGACGTCAACGAAATTTATTCTATGAATTAATTTCGGCGGTTGTTTGGTAGAGCAACGGAATTTCATGTATAAATTTTTTCTATTGTTACCACAGAGTTGCAAACGTGAAAATATTGAATTTATCAAACGGCAACATTACGTACATGGTTTAGAGATAATTTATCAGTTAAAATCACATATATAATATGCTGCGTAAAACTCTAATGAAGTCTGTAAGTGCACATCCCCTTACGATGTTTTTCTTAAAAATTATAATTCAGACACTTACTAAGAAAAGTCAGTGGTTGACGCCGCTGGGGTTTGAAGCTTCTATGAAGGTTGTATTTGGGCTCTCCAAGACTCGGTCACTGGGCAGTTTTGACATCCACCATCATCCAAGTAATCCTTTCTTTTTCCCAATTCCAATTCCAATTCGCGTGGAATTAGACATAACAATAGTTTCGTTTACACCTAGTAATATTATATAGCCTATGTCACTTAGTAAAGATGCAGCTATCTAATGGTGAAATAATTTTTGAAATCGGTCCAGTAGTTTTTGTTGAAGACATTACAAGCAAATCTTTCCTCTTTGTAATAATATTAGTATAGATGAATGATTACTGTGAATTGGTATAGTAGGTACTGTTCATAATTTTCCCCACAAAGCTATTGTGTTGTATTTTTAAATGAAAGCAAAAGACCCGCTGCGACTGACGCCCAACCTCTCTCGTGACGCGACAACTGTCCCACACATTCCACAGTTTTACAACTGCGTGCATTTTCATTTCATCCGTGCACCTTTTTTCTACAAAAGCTTTTAACTTTATGGAGGTGTCCCAGTATTTGGCAGTGAATTTTGTCCGATGTCATTGTACTGTGGCCTGTATGGACGTGGAATTCCCGGGTTAAGACGCTTACACATTTTCCGGGGTGGGTTAATACCATATAGTAGTAGTAGTAGTAATACATAATTAGTTTAGTATTATGGTCAAAGAAACTTTATTCTCAAAAGAAATTACATTTCACTGCATGAGAATACAAATTAACATTACGTTCACATATTGTGTGCACACAGTTTAAACTAGTAAAAATGAGTTTTGAGTTGATAATTTAATATTTATGTTATACTTATGCCTAGTTAATAAAAGTAAACAACAGCTTAAGGTGGGTAGTTAGAAAAATAAAATATAATTTACTCGGTACTCGTACTAGCGATAAGTGAGTCAGCCAGCGCGGCACGGAATAATGACTGTGCGTGTCTAATATGTATTCAATATTAGAACAATTATCTGGTAAAACCGGTGATAGGCTCTTACTTACTTACGCATTACAATTTTTCTGCCGTACGCGTTTTAGTCAAAAACATAGCTGAACATTTCTGAACCAAGGTGGCAACACGACCTTACGATTCCCACTGTCACTTAGAGTGTAAATTATTGTATTGGTTGTTGGTAATAATGGTAATGATGAATTTGTGTCTATTTTGTTTATATTTCTAATGCTAGTTTTTATACATGCTAATAAAATACATGTTATCTCCAGAATTCGCGGGCTAAATTACGAAGTCAGAACAATACGAGCTCGGACCGGTATCGGATATTGTGATAACGCCTTTAGCGACGGTAAAGGTTTTATGGGGTGCAAAGTGACAAATAATAGGTGAATATAAAATTTTTGAATAACCCTTTATGTTGGAAGAAGCCATTAATTCTGTTTTTTGAGAATAAAACTTGGTTTTTATGCCTAACAATTCTATATCCGTTTCACCATTAGAGTCTGCATTATCATGTAACCCCTTGGGTTGTGCATGGGTCTCTCTCACAACCACAGCTGAGGGAGGTCTAGAGCATTGGGGAAACGTGGTGGAATACTCCAATTAATGCGTATTGGTGAATGGTTTCGAGGCCAACCAACCACATTAAGTTACGGCAGGCCAACCCAGTGTCGAATGTTCTCATTTTTTCGAGTGGGAAACCTTAAGCTTCTGTTATGGGTTTGTTATGTTATGGGGAACACCGCGGGAGCAACGCGGGGTTATGTAGTATTTCCACCCAAAAAACCCTCTAGATGGCATTCCTCTACGTTTGTGGACGGCTCCGGGATCTTTGTTAGAAAGCACCGGTGCCTATGACAGGTTCGTTACGAACGAGACGTCATAAAAAACGTCATCCATCACTCACCGATAACGTGGTACAGCCACACCCAATGTCCTCTTTCTCGTGGTCACTGGATGAACAGTTCGAGTTCCCGCGCTTGACGCTCACAACCCCAGAAGCCCCCTTATTGTCATCTCTTACGACACCGATACCGTAATACTATTCTGATCCCGAATTACAGCTATGGTCGTCGGCAAGGCTAATTGCTTGTTTTACAATTAAAAACAACGTGTCCTCTGAAGCACGACACCGCGAATGAAATTATTAGGTGACCGCTAACCTATCCTATATGATCAACGCGAGCCATTGAGCTATGAGAGCTTCCTCGATAAAACCGAATAGACAAGTATGACTTGATTTTCATGGCCTGTTGGGATTGGGTCTCTGTTCACAGGTGAGGAGGCCTGGAGCTTACTCCACCACGCTTCTCCAGCTGTGGATTGGTAGAGGGGTTGGTGGCGGGAGTTGTATAATGAATTGTTCGTTTACTGTATTGTCCCGCATTAAAATAAATAAAGTATCTTCCTCTCGTCTAAAAACATTAGCGTAAACTTAAGTTGAAAGAAAATCTAAAGTAGAATTGACTTACAAACTTCTCTGTCTGTTTGCAAAGCTTTCTATTCATCACGCCATGATCTAGGATAATGGAACTGGAATGGTTTTACAAAACTGGCTACTATTGTAATACCTACTATTGTTGTTATAAAAAAAAAGTAATGATTTATTGGGAAATCCAAGGATACAAGCACATTTTACAGTAATGCATTTTACGGAGTATTTATGGATAGTCCATGGTTCGTTTCCCAATAGGGGCAGGCATAATTTTTGACCAGTTACATCATTCGTTAATACGATATACGAAAATACAAAATACGTAAGTTATTCTTTGTGAAATGTCGAAGAAGGTAAGTAACTCCTATTTAGAAGTAGGTACTTCTATGAAAGTATCTACGACTCATTGTGAGCAGGTAGGTACCTACTCACAATGTGTCGTAGATACTTTCATGTCGTTGGTACAGAACTAAGATAAACGCTCTCTCCACATTTCTATTTATCTCTCGGCTACTTAGCCGATTGCCTCCGGACATAATATTTAACGAATTGAATAAGGGTAGTTAAAAATGGATATAGCGGATATATTACCCCATTTAAGCTTATTTAGGTATTTGGAAAGTAGAGGTGGTTCCGGAAGTCATATTTGGCAACTTTAACTCGATCGACGCAAGCCATACGACTATGTGAGTAAAATTTCTGGTGTACGCACAGTTATATCTTATTCCCACCATCACTGTTTACTCTGGTGAAAGCCGCGCCTAACTGAGAATACTCTTATACCTGATTTTAGAATTCGAACTTCTTGGACTTCTCGCATTACGCAGAAGATTCTTAATTTTCATAATGTAAAACACACTGATGACGAATTATTTATTTATTTTATTTTATCTAAGGCTGAATTGAAAATTCCTGAGAAAAGATTTTACAAAAGGCTGACTTAATGTACCAAGGCACTTTCTACCAGCCAACCTAGTGTTACCATACGCGTACACCAAATCCGTCATCGGCCGAAGTATTCTCGTACGTCAACGGCCGAACTCGGCCGATCAAATCAAACATAAGTAAATGAAAGAGAGTGCATACACTGATACTACCGACGTCATCGTACGACGTCATCATACATACGTACGAGCATACTTCGGCCGATGACGGATTTGGTGTACGCGAGCCGTTAGAGCTGGTGGTAGGTGTCAAAAAACAAAATTAATAGAGAATTTTTGTTTTACAATTACAATTTTTCAGATTGCAAAATGTGAAAATATGCGAGCATTAGGCAAATAGCTGCAATATTAAAGTACAGGCGTTGCAATCAGTGCATAATTTACATGTGCATTATCAGGCTGGGTTTGCCCATTAGCGGCTCTCAGTTGCCCGTCTATTAAGTACTACTATTCCCACAGCTAACATACACTACTATACAAATACTACTCTGATACTGCTACCAGAAGTTACCGGCTGCCTCTTTAGCGACCCACTACATGAATGTCAATATATTCACTTCATAAACAATAAATTATACCGTTAAATTTTTTTTTTTAAAAGCTTTTTAAAACTTTATTTTTATTTTCATGCATTGTCATCGGAACCAAATATGTGTGCCAAATTTCAGCTCGATAGCTTCAGTGGAAGTGGGTGAAATATTGAGTGTAAGATTCCAGGACATACATACTTACAAGATACATACGAGTGAAGTTAAATAAAAGCTTTTAAAATAAATAAGCCCTTAACAATTTAAACAGGAGGTTTAAATTGCACATAACTTAGAAAAGTCATTGGTGCATGCCGCTTGGGTTTGAGCCCGGACCGCTCAAGTGAGAGGCGAGTTTGATAGCCACTGGGCTGTCACCGCATGAATATCGGTCGGTTGTTAATAATTTGAATCGTGCACTCATGAGCGCTTGTTACTGAGTAATTTAATGGGCAATGTTTATTATCTTCTTAGTATCGGATATCATCACAACCAATTATGCGCCGTACGTATTCGTATCTATTATACGTATATGTAGGGCCCATAATTGCTTCTGCTTCTTCTGATATCCGATACTAAGAAGATAATAACATTGACAATAAAATTACTCACTACTTACGTACTTACTTGGTTCCTATCAGAGTATCAATTATGCCCCTGAATTGAAATTCTGAAACAATTTTCAATGTCAATATCAATGTAAATGTCAATGAAAAAGTTCCACTTCAGTCGCATAAGCCCGCGGCTTCTCGTTTCGTGGAATTAGATAGAATAGAATAGAATAGAATAAATTAGATATTGCGGCAGTTTCGTTTTGAAGGAGTGTGCGTTCTATTACAGGGCAAGGATAGCTTCTCACATACTCCACCGCGAAGCTCAAGTCCGAATCTTCGGAGGGGTTAGTGGCTAAACCGAAGTCAGAAAATTTTAGGCCACTAGTTTTTTGGTTTGATTTTTTTGCTTATAATTTTTTTTGTTCAGCCTGATAACTCTTCTGGGGATTGCTTTTACATTTAACTACCTACAATAATAACGCTCAGCGATAACAATGGCTGCAGTAGATTAAGGTTAAGGTGGTTATTTCACTCAGTTAAATTAGACGGGAAATTTAGCTGATTTTGTTTCGCACTTTTATTCGCACTTATCAAGAGAAGCATTGAAGTGCAGATCTGCACTTATACATAATATATCTGCACTCGACAGACTATATAAAGCCGAATAATGCTCCAACATACAATTTTGGACGGTTTTTGTGCTTCATAGAGCAATATTCATATTTGTCTTAACTTCAGAAATAAAATGATACATTGAATAACGCATTGCTAGTATAGGGTATATCCGCAAGTTAAAAATAATGTCACAAATGCCTTAAACAACAAAGAAAAATGTTTCATTTAAATTCCCGCCACTAAGCGAAGCAACCACCTTAAGAAGTAATTAGTTCAGTTCAGTCCATGTCTATTGATCAGCTGTCAAGAAACATGAACAATGGCTCAAGACACTCAAGAACCTACCTAAGTCCTTTATTGTGAGGCAATCCTGTTAGAATTGTAGGTCAACCGTATAATATTAAGTGGTAAGGAGATAATGTTCGACATGAACGATTATGTGTATTTAGGTTCAAAGACAATTGTACCTAATAATCATCATGTCGGTATATGATGAGCTAGAGTAAATATAATCTTTATACATAGTAGAACTCTTTGGTTGCGTTTGTTTATTGAATAAATATTAAGCACTTCATAAGTGATGAACATTGATTCCAATAATACAATTTACTTCAATGTCTGTCTGTCTGGAGTATGAGTAACACCAAATAATAAGACTAACTATCCCTAACAGTCACTAACGAACTGACCAACAAATCTCTCTACTAGCCGAACCAACCATTCTAGACCATATAAGAGTTTTGTTCAAGGTCAGTCATGGGCGGAGCTGTAAGCTATATCTTCATAAATACATATCTATATACATGTCATCTTACAGCCCAATAAAAAGTGCATATGTGCAAGTCACTGCACTTGGCTGATTCTTAAAAACATTCCTTCACCTCTGAAGAAGTGCGAATAAAAGCCATATGAATTCCAAAGCTAAAGTCAAATCATTTACTTCGCTATCAAGAAGCTAGTTGAAAAGTTGTCCTACTTTCGTGTCCTCTCATTTGGGAGATCATTTTAACACCAATTATATAGAACGCTGCACTCTCGGGTCACATTTTCAAGAGAAAAAGTGGGCGCTAATTATATAACGTTGCGTTAAAGGCATCAGAATTTCTACGGACTTTGTAAATATTAATTTCCTAATTTCATAAATGTTTTTTCTACCTTTACTTACAAATAATTTCCAAAAATACATATCATCGTATATTTTAATTTCATTCGAATACGAAAATAGTCTTGTAATTTCATGTTGTCTCTGTTTCTGAAATTCGCTCGAGAGACTTATCTAACGAGTCCGTACCAATCGAATTCTAATTTCAGTTTAAATAGATTTCATTCGCAGTGCGATCCCCATATCGAACTCAGAACCAACATAGCAGTCCTTTTGAGACGCTTAAAACTAACGAGGAAATGTTTAATGCCTCATTTAATGCAATAAGCTTCAGCGCAGCACACTAGAAGTTACACTAATTTATACAATAAGTAGGTAACTGAACTATTACCGCACAGCAAACATCAAGGGGAACTAGCTAGAAACACTATCCCAACTCGCGCGAGTTCGTGCCAGACGAGCGAATTTCGTCTAATCAAGCAGTAACTTGCAAAATTACGCCGCTTACGTTTGTCCTCATTAGGGGACGAGTTTAACAGCAATTATCTTGAATGCTGCACTCTTGGGCCATATTTTCAAGCGCATAAATCCATTTTGTATGCATTAAGTTGCACAACTGCGAGGTAACCTCGCCCGGCGCCCACGGTGAGCTGAGATGCGCGAGTGTTTTTAAGCACTTTCAGCGCTTAGTTTATTTTATTATAAACTTATTTAAATAAAACTCAGAAATAGGAACACGCGTTGTATTTTGTGACGCTCTATTTCTGGTTATAATGTTGTCTGGCACTGAAATGTTTTGAATAAATAAGTCTGACAGTGAATATTACTACGGTACCGGGTCTGAATTATTTAGCTCAAGTTATTCGACAGCTTTACAATTTATACATTTTGCTATGTTTATGGACTTCTTCAAAATCATTCAACATAATATTGTTTTAAAAATTTGGTTTGACGATTGAAATTTTGTTTAAATAAAAATTAAACTTGACAACAGCGTTCCTTGTTCAAATCCAAACGATACGCACTAATGACTTTTTTTATGTTATGTGCGATTTATGAAATTAAATGTAGAAGCCTCGCGAGAAAACCTCAATCCCAAGTCTTATTATAAGTACACATGCCTCAGTTTCTTTAAGGAAGATAATTTCCTATTGCCTGTACGAAACACCCAGAAACCCACAAAGAGCATTTTGCCCATGGCGCCACTTAAATTAATGGTTCATAACCTTCATAGTAAATGTACAAGGTAGGAATGTGAATAAAATATTCCCCTAGAGACACTCATTTAATTTTAAAGACCGTACACAACACCCATTCAAGGCCGTTAAATTTCAATTACCATCAACACTGCAGGGTAAGGAAACTCCGTATAAATAATGTTATTTTCAGTTACCTAACTGGCTTATCGTTGGAACAGAAGTACGGTATCAGGCGGCTTCCTTCAAGTATCACTGGCAACATTGCGATACATACTGACAAAGAAGTTGTTTAACTATATGGAAAGTATCCTTAAATAATATCTAGTATGAAGTAAGCGATGGGTAACCAACTGGGAATAGGGATTCGAAGGGCACAGGACTGGGAAAGTGGCACGTCCAGCTGTGGACTTCGAATGGCTGGTACTTGGATGGATCTGTAATGTGGAAATAATAAACAGTGATGAGAACTTAAATGTGGTAGATCCCAGTGGGTACACTCTAATATTCTTTAAAGTAATTAATAATCAGGAAGACGTATTGCATGCGTAGGTACTGTGTTTATAATTAAGTAAATTCAATATTTAACTTAATACGCGGCATTGAAACTGGAAAACAAAAAAGAAATATGATATTTTCAAGAATAAAAAAATTGTATCCTGTAATTAAACTGTAGATAAAAACTTATTTTATTTTCATTTAATTTTTTATTACCTATAATTAAAATTTGTCTTCAAATAAATTTTGTTATGACACCTAAAATTTATATAACAATTTTATTTTTCCAAGTTATCATGAGTTGACCAAAACGTATGACAGTGTGTAACACGCAGAAGCGTCATACTACGACGCGATCCGCCATCCGTCCGCCCGCGGCCACCCTAAAGACTTCCGGTGCGGCATAAACAAGAGACGTCGTGCCTTATCACACACAGTAAATAGTTTTGTTAGCGTCTAGTTGCTCCTCTCTTCAGTGCTACACGTTTATTGATACAAGTGGGTTCTCGACGTGTTGGTATAAATGCGTTTTCATGTTGTTTGTTGGAATGAGAAGCGTTCTAATCTAACGTTTTAAGATTTTGTGATGAGCTTCGTAGAATAGGAGATGGAGAGCTATATTTGAAAGCGAAGTATTTATTAGTGTTTGGTATATTGGAGTCTTTGAATTGGTCACATGTTGGCCATGAATAATTTGTTACAATTTTAACACATTGAAATCTACCTATCAGCTTTTGTAGTAGGTACTTTTTCCTTGCTTTATTAAGATTGCAAAGTTGGCAAAGTTCTTAGAGAAAAGATTTTTTCCAAAAAAAAACACATTTTCTTTACGATTCCTACGATTTCAAACCATATTCGCCCTGCAATTGAGACCTTGGCAATAATATAGCTCTTTAAACCTACTGTGCGTTGGACATAGAAAGTTTTTGTTGATGTTTAACTAGAATAAAAGGAATCAATGTAAGATGGTGTGCGTGTGCAATCGTTCAAGTATAATTATTATAATAGTCGCATGACGCTTTTCAGCTGAAATAATTCGATAGATTAAACAACAACCCAAACATTTGCGAACAAAGAGATCGGTCGTGATTATCATTAAGCCTATTATGCACTGATTGGTTCAACACAATCCATGACTATCAACGTTTTTGTTATTCGCATCGTATTTGTACAGCGAACAACAATCGTATGGAAATGCAGTTTACGTTTTAAACGAGGGTTACGCAGGGTTCGGGCTATGTGCCATAGGACGCCACTTGTTCTCGAATATACAGTTGCTTTAGTCCTATTGGCTTCTACAGCGTCATCAAACTGTCACGCATTGATTTACGAGCGCTATGCATGCGACATAATAATCTGTGCAAGAATGGCTAGGTGACAAGAAATTCTTATATAGGTACTTAAAGATAAAGTTTTTTATTTCGCCCACCCCAGTCTGGCGAAACTTAGTTTAAAAAAAGCTAGCATGAACGCATGGATCTTTTAATGGCGACAGAATCCGTCAATCAATGTCAGTTTACTGTTCTGTCGAGTTCTCTGTTTTATAATTAAAATTAAAGCTGTTTAATAGTAATTTGCGTCGTTATCGTGTGTAATAATCTTTATACCTGTGCAGTGATTTATATTTGATAAATATTTTAAATACGCCACTTGTAAAGTGCGAGATATGTGGACTAAGGACAAGTCGGGAGGAAGACAATAAACGAACATTTATGGCTCAATTTCCCCTGGATGAAGATCAGTAAGTATATTTGACGAATTTAACTATACTCTAACTAAATCAATGTATCTTATCACTTATTGAATTTCAGGACATAATATTTCTAAATAAAAATGTGGGAATATGTTTTACGCAAACAGTGCAGTGCAGTTTTTTATCGACTATCGATTAATCCATTTTTGTATCAGTGCTATTTATAAGAAAAGTTTATTTACCCTCCATCTCTAAATAAATTCCCTCTTTAAACTTCCTCCTTATCTAATTTCATTAAAATCAGTTCAGCGACTGAGCTGTGACAAATAGGAAAAAAAAAGGTTTTTGCATTAATGGTTGTGATGATGATGATGATTGTGTTCTTTGACCCTCTCCTATATACTTGTGCAACCAAGTCGAAACGTCGCGATATAGTAGGTAACCGTTAATCTGCCTACAAAAAATAGTGTTTTAACCCGTTAAAATATTAGTGAATAAGACAACCTATTCCACATTTGTTGCAGAACCTCCAGAATCAACACACCCGGAGTCCAGATCCTTCAGCGGCGGCGGAAAATGAATTAAATATAATTTCTTAGTTATATACTATATTGTAATAAAATAAAATTAATAAAAAACAATTTTTTAACTTGATTTTTATTTGAGAAATTTTGAAGTATTTACTAATGTTATCGATCTTATTTTATCGACAACACTAGCATCCCTATTTTTTGGTTAACGTTGGCAACATTGGGTGAAGTTTTATAATTTGGTTAGGTTGGCATTGAGCCAGTCCATGTGTTTCGTTTTTTGATATTGTTTTATTTTTTTACTACGAAGTCCCGTCTCTAAAAACGTAGTGATTACTTGCTCAGTGGCCCACCCGATAAACCTAAATTTGAATTGAAATTGAAGAAAATTTATCCAATTTCAAACATTGATTTACGAGTGGTATTGTTATGCATGTCATATTAATACATATGAACGAAACTTACTACGAGTACATCATCAAGACAATTTTATGACCATGTTCGATGGTGAACTTTGCTCTATAACATGAGATTCAGATTCATTTATTTTTCATTATAAGGTACTTGTATACGCTTAATGAACGTCATAACATTTTTTTATCTACCGCCGGTTCACAAAGTTTATGCTACCGAGAAAAATACGGCAAGAAACTCAGTGTTTCTCTCATCAAAGTTTAAAGTTTTATAATTAGATCAAGGTGTACATTATTATTGAACAAGTGGAGCTGGAGATACATCGCGCAAAGCGTTTTTATCGTTTAAGTAGTCATTTTTTTAAATTAAGATTTAAATTTATTCTCGAGACAAGTAATATTTCCAGGTATTTTATTGTAGAAGCGAACACAGTTCCCCATAAAAGATTTTGATACTTTACTTAGTCTAGAGCTAGGTATATAGCTAAAAGGAAGACACTGCCCCACAAAAGTGCGTGGGATGCTATAACGATAATAAATCGCAACGTAGATATTTAGAACAGAATCGATCAAAACGGCTATCTTTACTGAAACCTTTTTTTATCGGCAGGTCTACAATATTAAGCAGGTTGAGCGAAGTCATAAATCCCACACCTGGTCAAGGCTTCAATCAAATAAAGGTTGGTGGGGCATGACGCATCAAGTTTTACTGCGGTGTACAAGCTTACAGGGTTTATTCAAGACTTTATCGTAAGGCTCGATACGTTCGGTCATTTTGATGTTTATGGCTTGTTATGTTTACTGCCGGTACATTTACAAACGTACAGTTGTACCAAAGACCAAAGAGCGAAGGTCAAATCTCTAATCAGGATTTTTCATTCATAATTTTCGAACTATTCACACCTGAATAACCATCCCGCATCATTTATTAGAAAGAAACCTTAGATTGATTACTACCAATGGTCATCCCCACAGTTTTTAAGACGGCATGATAGGGAAAAAATCTAGAAATGATTCAATCACTTAAGTTGCAATCGAGACATCCCACTGGTGGGCACGGGTCTCCCCCGCAGATAAATATGCGAGAGGTGCTCCAATGCGGATTAGTAGCCAACCCAATGCCGAATGTTCTCAAGCCACCCGAAGGTCTTCGACAAGGCTTAACGACTGTTTTCAACATTGAAAACAACCGGGACCGACGGCTTTACGTGCCGTCCGAAACACGGTAGCGTCCATGACATTTTGCCACTAGCGGTCACCCATCGACCAGTTGTTGATTCTCATTTTCTATGGTAGCCTTAATTATGTTCAATAATAGTTCTTAAGTCTGATAGATAAATATGTTTGCGTTGTGATGCATTTTATCATGACAATCAAGCAACAAGATTGTAAGATGTTTTGAATTGAACTCAAAAGCTATTGTATCTCCACTCCTACTGATGTAATTAAACTCGCTTAGTCTCCCGCCTAAGTACCAAGTACCCTTCAAGCACTCTTATCACAATAGGATCAAGTAAATTACCCCAAACACAACCATCCTAGTGCTATCAGCATACAAGAAGGAAACGTATATCGTATCGAGTGAAACGGAACGTTATTAAGGCCGAGAGTCCTTATCTGCAAGTGTTCTTACGGAAAGGCTTACGTTAATGACTCCATTTTGTCTCGAAAAAGTTGTACCGTGCACGGATTTGGTCTTAATGCGCGTAATCCGATTTGATGGGCTTGTTTCTACCTTTTTATTTGTTTCAATCTATGCTATAACAATGCTATAGGTAATCTATATTATACACAAAAACAGTGTATGAAATTAAGAGCTGTTCAGGTATAAACTGAATAAGTTATTTACCGGTACTAGTATGGAAGACAGACCTTTTCTACGCAGACGTCGAGTACGGATAGTTTGGAATATACTGTTAAACAATACATTAAAAGTTATTATAAAATAGATAATGTTCTTTTCGTATGTATGTAAATTAAAAGTACATTTATGAACTTGATCATCATAAACGAAATAATTTTATCTGTTTAGAGACAAACTTTATGATATTAGTCTTATTTTATTGCAGAAAAACTACAAAGCCTTTGCCTGTAGTCCTTAGGTCACAAAAAACTGTAAGCACTCGCTCATAATCTCGCGGAAAAATAAATATTCTTTCTCCGGCTTGAAACAGTCAATATATTACCACATTGTTTGTTTCTCGTTCTGGTTACACATCCTACATAAAAACACTAGAACACAAATGCAATATTTTTGAGATTTTTTTTTATGAAAAAAGGGAAAATCTTAAAATATTCATATTCGTATTGAAAATTAAATACCTGCCTTATATGAGCACCAGTTTAATTTGAGAATTATTATTAATTTTTTCAAAAAATGTCCCTGGGTTTACAAAAAATTATTTAACATTCAAGATACTATAGAGATACAATAACCATACCAATCAAGCGCATAGTATCTACTAATGATTCAAAGTTACGAGTATTTTCCGGAACATCGTGTAGGAAAAAGTCACAGGAGCCTAAAATATCCACCATTAGACTTACAGATAATACATTCAAAAATACATACATTGTAGAAAACCGTAAATATAAAATTTAAGTATTTGTTTTTTTTTCCTAGGTTTAAAAACTAAATAAAAGAAGAAAGCAAATTCATTGCAAACTCAAAAATAAATTGACATCGATTCTGCAAAACCAATTTCGCAAACAAAATGAGTGGGCACTAAATTCGTTTAATGCAGTCGTATTTCAACATTGTATCATGCGCCCACAAAATTTTCGTGGAAACAAAATTGTCGGTAGGTACGCAATAAGTATGTTGCAAGACATTTTTGTTTAATGAGATAGCAAACGAGCGTGCTAGTGCCAGAAATAGGTAAGAATCGTTAGCATAAGAATTTTAATTAGTCGGTACGCGTAGACGACTATAGAATTAAGAAACTTATTACCTGTATACCTTTAAGCTAAGCTAAAACACATAGGCGTTCGACTGTTGGGCATAGGTATTATACAAAAAAAAATTATGTAGGAAAAAATGTATTGCAAGAATTGTTGTTAACCTACTTAAAATTGTTATATTTCCTAAATTATTATTTTTGTGAAAGATAAAAAGAACCTTAACCCCTTCATTGCGTCGCGCAGTCGGGTAAAAAGAGTGTGGCGATGGACGGTGATACATTCACATTGTCTCGGGCGAACCATTTTAAAGCTTAGCCGCATATTTTGTTAGCCACAATAGAGGCTGTGAGTTTGTAAGCGTTTACTTTACTGCCTCAATGAAATCTATAGTGATCGCGTACAATACGATTCATTTCCGCGGCAGGAAGCAAACGAAGCATGAATCTGAACTAAATGTAATTCCGCACCACAAACCATATTTTGAAAAGTTTCGTTACCGCACCAAACTGTGTGTGTCCCTCTACTGTTGTTTTCACGTGTTCTACCTTGTTCTAGTTCCGGCGGTGCGTTGGAATTTTGTGGCTTGTTGGTAAAAGTTATTAACACAAATATTCGCGTCGAATTCGCATTGGCCCTCCCAAAGCTTGTCAGGATGATGAAGGTTTGTCCAACTTATTTGTCAGTACAAAACTAAATACATGACTTAATGGATGAAAATAGGTTGCAGAAGTATAGCGAATAACGAATTGGAACTTTTGTTTCCAGAGGTAGCAGCGAAAAGTAGTTATGCATGCTCATTTGCTATTAATTTCACATAAAATAAAGGTAATAACATTCATAACCTTTATTTTATTTTTAACTTTATTTATAACACATATTAGAGTAATATGTAGTTCGTGTTAATAGTAATTTTTTCTTGAATTATTGAATGAAATAGTTTTTACGCAAACATCGATTGAATACAATCAAAGATATAAGTAATTATTTTTTCTCGTATCTAAAATAGTCAATGTTAGTATTATAAGAAAACCATTAAACAGAAATCCATAGCAATTAATCAATCAAAAGGTTCTTTTGATGATTCCAGCCTGTATTCCTTTAACGCCCCTCCACAGTTCGGCAGTACAAGGTCAACAGTTCAAGGGCAAAAGCAAATCGTTACTGTAAGGTAATACCAATCTACGTTAAAATCAGGGAGCGGCAGAATTATTTTGGTCTTAAAGCCCAGTAAGCGGTATTCGGTTATAGGAACATCTAATTTATACAGTAGTTTTATTTCGCATTAAAATTAATAACAATGCATTAATTAATATATTTAAATATTAATAAACTCTCATTAAGTCAATCGAGAGAATTTCAAAATTTTGAGAAGTTTAACATAATTTAAGTTAACTTACTATGACAGCACTCTTGTAAGAATTTAAATACATTTACAACATTCTCTCGAAAAACAGGCTTTAATTTATATATAATAATAAAACTAAAACTAATAATAAAACGGCCTATCAAAAATAAAGTCGAATGTCATGTAAAATCAGAAAATGTTTCTTCGTCTGGAGCTAAGATTTATGTAACTTAGGAAATCGTACTCGGAACTAAACTAAATTGTAAACTGCTTAGAATATGATTAACCCCCTATTGCTAAGGCTCCACTTTCTGTCTGTCTGTCCGTCTGTCACCAGGCTGTATCTCATGAACTGTAATAGTTAGTCAATTGAAATTTTCACTGATGATGTATTTTTGTTGCCGCTATAACAACAAAATACTTACTAAAGAAACAGAAAAAAAAAATTAAGCGCGGCTCTCATGATTTTTTGCCGGTTTTATAAATTTCATTCGTGAGTCCGACTCGAACTTGCCAGTTTTCTTTCATATTCTGAATTGAGTTTAAATAAAGAAGACAAAACACTATGGTTAAAATGGGCTTATAATTTTTAATAAATAAGGCCCAATGACTTGTACAAGTGATACTATACTATACTAAGTATATTCAAACTGCAAGATTTGACCAAAATATACTAAAAACATTGCGAATTAAATAAAAGCATGTGAAAATTGTCAGTTACATAACAATCTCTTATCAAACACAATCACGTCACAAGAACTTAACTGGGAAAATGCGTGAGAATAATTGCGCGTGAACTTCAGCGGTCACGTAAAAATGTCCGCATTGTCCTCGCGTCATTTGTCATCACCTCGCGCTAGGGGAACCACATATGTCAATTTTCTATAGATTTCTTTGTAGCCGTGTTTTTTAAGTTATGTAGTAATTAAATTTTAATTATCTACAAAATCTATATATATAAAAGGAGAAGGTGACTGACTGACTGACTGACTGACTGACTGACATATCAACGCAGGGCCTAAACTGTAAGGGTTAGAAACTTGAAATTTTGCACAGGGATTCCTTTTATAACGTAGGGGAGCACTAAGAAAGGATTTTTGAAAATTCATCCCCTAAGGGGGTAAAACGGGGGTGCAAAGTTAGTATGAAATTTAGCCATTTTTGAAGTCAAGTGGGCAATCGAACGCGGGTAGACGTCGTTAATGGGTCTAATTCTACGCGAGCGAAGCTGCGGGCGTTCACTAGTATATCATACCTATTATCGGTGGTTAAAATATAACTTTAACTATGTGCCTTGTGATGACCTTTATGCGACTTATTGATGATTTAAAAGAAAGACTTTCTTTTAACAAGTAATTTCATTCAATTCATTAAATCTCATGTGAATTAAGATTTATTTAAATCCTATTTTATTTTAATTTCTTAATATATTTGCGTCTATTAAACTTAACTTATGCGTGGTGGAATTTATAATGGTATTAACAACCCTGACGACTGAAACATGCATGCAAACTACGTGTAAAACGGGAAACGGTCCTTAACAAACATTTTGCATGGCGACACTACCGCAGAGTCAGAATTAAGGACGTGACCGCGACGAGCCTCTAGAGATAATGACGTCATTAGGGGAACGAGGGGAAATAAGTAATGGACGTTTTTGTCCGCTGTATTCATAGGTAGTTCTTCAAACTTTACTGCTTTCATATATTTTTATTTCAATTTCATTTTATAAACCATACCACATTCTATTGGTATTCCTCGTAATGGAGGTAGCGGACACAAGGAATACAGCAGACACGGTCACAAGTTTGTTGGTTCCATCCAGGACTTGTAGACTAGTCGCAAACGCGACTAGTCTAGGAGTCCTGGATTTGATCCCCGAATCAGGCAAAGTACTAGGGTTTTTCTAACTTGAAATGGCAGACGGATTCTCAGTCTGCGCTTTTGAAGTAAATTAGTTAGTGAATAGTAGCTTGTAAATTTGGCCGGGTAATTGGTACTATCAGATCCATAAAAAAACTGAAATAAGTAATTTGTCTTTTTGCCATGAAATAAAACAGGATCAAGAGTTGTAATTGATTTGCAATTGTCAACAAATGTTATTCGAGTTTCTATTGGTTGATTACACAAATAAGTGTCGGTGGCGGTTGCATTGTTATTTTGTGGTATTGTATGAGAGAGAAAGAGAGAGAGAGAGAATGAGAGAGAAAGAGAGAGAGAACTTGTACGCACACATTCAAGCTTTGGACGGATACAATAAACAGGATATGTTTGTGTGTTATGTGATATAATATGTTTCATCTTCAATTGTTCGTGTTCTGATAATTTCCATAGAAACAGTGCGAAACTAAAACATTCAAGGAGAGGTTATGTAAATAACGTTCTACCACAATGTTAATCGTAAGACCATGACTCTAACAAGAGCGAAAGACTACCGCAGAAAAGCATACATTATCCATAAATCTAAATTCACATCTGCGAAACCACGAATGTATTCCGATAGAACGAAACGAACTCTGAATTCTAAGGACAGTTAAATCCACCGCCGTATAAGTTTTCTGTGGCCGGGAAAGCATTTTTCAATAATGTATTGACTGTTGTCAAAGTAATAAATTTCACATTTCACAAAATACTAATTATTGTTTAGGAAATTGTAGTTACTACCTTCTTAAAAATTAATTATACAGTAACTATACTTTACTTATTTTTAGATGTTATTTCGATAAAATGCGTTGCATGTATAACACGGTATTAATCAATAAAAGTGTACCATATCCATTGAGTTAAATATACCATATATATCAATGACCGTATCACCATTTTCCCCTTTAATCTTTCTATAGTTTTTCTATAGAGTAAATCTTGATTTTATGTAATCGATAGTTAGCAATAGCTTATGCCTAGGCAAGGAATTTTAAACTATTGTATGATGTAAATCAGACTGTGTGATTTTATACTACACAGTCCGTAACAAAATTTAAATAGCTTTTAATTAGTATCGTGGCGATCACAATAGTTTGCTATAACGCCGAAACATTTCCACTTTTCAAATTTAAATTAGATTATAAATGAAACGCGGAATCGGAAACCTAATTAATTCATTAACTACTGAATTTACAAATTAAATTGCACTCCAGAGTATCCCACTAAAATTATAATTTTAAAGCGGTTATAACCGAGTGGTTAGGACATGAGGATTTTACTCAAGAGAAGAACCTCCTCAATCTGAATCTATTAATTACTAGTGGACGCCCGCAGCTTCGCTCGCGTTACACATTCACTGACTTCAAAAACGGCAAAGCTTCATACTAACTTTGCACCCCCGTTTTACCCCCTTAGGGAATGAATTTTCAAATTTTTCTCGCCGTAAAAACCATCCTTGATATTCAACGAACATTTTAAAAAAAGAATTGGCCAAATTGGTCCAGGCGTTGTTGAGTTATGCGCTTACCAACACATTTTGCGATTCATTTTTATTATATAGATTATAATTTTAATAAAAATCATGTAACTAATGAAATAAACTAGTCTATAGCCATAGATATGTTAATTAAATAGAGCAGCTTTTCCATCCTAAAACCAATTACATTTATCCCAAAGCCATTTGTGAGCAATGTCACGAATGTTATAGAAAATATACAACTGTACCAGATGAGTAAACATTATAATATTGTTACTTGGAGGAAATAAGATGAGTAAGCATATTTTTTGTTCGCTTTGGGCCGTTTAACAGCGGTGGACGCCTTTCACTCAGAGCTGCGGGTTCAAACCCAAGCGACACGCAACAAAGATTTCTTATTTATTTACCTACGGTTAAGTAATAAAATGACATGCTGTAAATGTAGGCGTGATGTATAAATTACATATGATGAAAAAAAAAACGTTATTTTATACGAGATAAATTCTATATTCTATAATTCGATAAGTTAAGAACGTAATAATGATTTCAGGTCTAATTTTCGCCTAGAGACATGATACCAGACACAGGCTGTTAGTATAACTCTATTTGCAAGGCATAGCCCGGGGCGTCATATAAACTGAGAAGTGACTGCACTGCGAACAGCAGACTTGACCGAACACTGCAATTCCTCAACTTGGCTAATAGTATTTTAAATTAGTTGTGGTGCTATTTCAAATTGCTTACTAGCTGTATATTAAACTAAAATGCAGCTAGATTATACAATTACATGGCTCCAAAGTACTCCACATTGCAAGACATTGGTCAATGTGATTCATAATTCATTATTATCATATGACATCCCGTGGTACGTTCCTGTAGTTGCATCCTAGTTCCCGAAAGCCTAAGCCGGCTTATCCTACTAATACATATTATAAAGGGGAAAGTTTGTAAGTATGTATGGATGGATGGATGAATGTGTGTTACTCTTTCACGTAAAAAGTACTGAATGGATTTTAATGAAACTTTACAATAACATAGCTTATCTCGTACATCAGAATAACATATAGGCTACAATTCATAAAGATATTGTGTGAAATGGCCAAAATATGACGTAAGTAAGAAAAAATCTATCATCTGCGAGCTATTCTGGCGTGCGCTGCCAAAACTACTAGACCGATTTCAAAAATTCTTTCACCATTAGAAAGCTGCATCGTCACTGAGTGAAATAGGCTATATAATATTACTAGGTGTAAACGATACTATCGTTATGTCTAATTCCACGCGAGCGAAGCTGCGGGCGTCCATCTTGTTAATATTATTTTTTCAGGATTAATCACGTACAACGAAGAAAATATTCTTAGTAAACAAATAGATACACCTAAAGGTGTGACGTCATGTTCTTATCCCACATTTCCTGATATAGCTGATCGATCTGTTTTTAATGGAGATGATAGGAAGTTGAGCTCAACCCGGATGTTATAGTAACGAAGATAAAAGTAGCCTGGATAACAGTGAATCTCTCATGTTTTTAATGTTCTGCTTACGTCTTAGTATTTGGGCCTAGACTTTTAGATTGGAGAATTTATACTTGTGGTAAGTGTTACTATATTTAATTTACTATATTATATTGTGTTACTATATTATATATTTACTATACTATATTTAGATATAGTATATTTTTCAATTTTCAACTAAATTGTAAAGACATACTACATGTAGCTTGATTCATGCGAAAGTTAATATATTGTACCTACCTATTGTATATTTATTTAACTAATTAAATTAAATATAGATGAGTAGGTACCAATTATTATCATTGAAATCCTTTTAATTTACCCGTTTATAATTTCGTACAGTTTGACTATACACATACATGTATTACCTACTATATTTACTTATATGCCAAATATGGAAAAAAATTACATAATAACATGACCTAGTTTTAGGTATTTTAAATGAAAAAATGACAATGCTTTTTCAATTATTCAATAGAATATCCTCAATATCTAATATACTTTTATTTTAACCATATTGATAGACGCCTATTATTATTATTTATTTAAAATAGTTTTTACTCATATAGGTTCAAATTACTTATTTTTCTTAAATAAATAAATATGTGGGTTACAATTATGACGTGAAGTGTGAAGAAAGAAGAAAGTGAAGGTCCATCTCTTCTTATCCTCCGACGGTTTGTTTGTCAATATGTTTGGAGAATTGCAAGTCAAGGTTATGTGAGTTCGCTTTCGAAGTGAGCACTTGAGTGAGCTTCGATTTAGAGTTAGTATTTTATGGAATAGCCCTGCTTTTCCAGGACGAATGAAAATGCATCGTTGTGAAACGCGCTTCTACAAACATTGATAGACTGATAGCGGCTGCTTAGTTTACCGAGTGCCCGCCGCCGCGGCGCCGTTTCCTATTTCCTATTCCTGTTTGGTTTGCCTTTGCGAAATACGCGGCCGAATTCAGCTGATAAAATAAAGTGAAAATAATTGCGGCTATAAAGGCACAGCGGTGACAGCCCAGTGGCTATCGAACTCGGCTCTCACTCGAGCGCTCCGGGTTAAAACCCAAGCGGCACGCACCAATAACTTTTCTAGGTTTTGTGTACTATTAAGTATTCTGTGGTTATGTGCGATTTAAGAAATTAAATGTCATTGCATGTCATTGCATGCCTGAGATTTTTTCATAATGTTCTCGAAGGCATGTGAAGTCTACCCAATCCGCACTTGGCCAGCGTGGTGGACCAAGGCATTATCCCTCCCATTCAGATAGGAGACCCAAGCCCATCTGTGGGACAAAGAAAAGGTTGTGATGATAAAGGCACTAGCTTCTCTTCCCAATGATTAAAACAATGAAGTCCAAATGATTTAAACAGAAGCTTGGTATGATTATGTAATAGCAATTTAATTATGTTTGTTTTTTCAACAACTAACAACATTAAAGCTTACAATACAATAATATTAGTGATTCTAATTAGTTCCTAAAGTATTCTTTATGGATTTAGCCAATGAGCTGGCATCTCCTTCACTTCCTCCCTTCTGCCGCTAACGACAATAAAATTGTGTCTTTGAACAAGACTCAGGGACGAAGATGGGTTGTTGTTAATTATCGAAATAATCAATAAAATAATTATACCGCTAAAACTTTTTTGTTTTAAAAAGCTTGAAACTTTTTTTATTTTCATGCATTGTCATCGGAATCAAATATGTGTCCCAAATTTCAGCTCGATAGCTTCAGTGGAAGTGGGTGAAATATTGATTGCAAGATTCCCGGACATACTGTAAGTACCTATGTCCTGGAATCTTGCAATCAACGAGTGAAGTTAAATAAAAGCTTTGAATAAAATGTTACTGAATACTATTTATTAAATACTATTTAGTAACATTTTAAATTTAAATATGAGCTAAAAATCGTCAAGGTGGTTTCATTTCCATGCACCGGCTGGAGTTCCAAGCGAATTTTAATAAGAAAGCTCGCTTTTGAGAAACTTTGGCGGTGGTAGGTCCGCTTTCAATGTAGCTTAAATTTTTTACTCTAGAGTCAACGTTTAGACTGTAGACTGCTTGTAAACTTCAGTTTTTTGTATTTTAGCCAGCCAGAAGTTTTAATATAAACTTTAAAATATTATTTTATGAATGTAAATTAATTAAAATATATAGGTACTCGTACATTAGGTATTTACTTACTTCAAAGTTCGCTTTGGAGTCCTAAGTACCATTTAATACTTTTAGTTTTATTATTACATTTAAAGTACCATTTTCTACCGTGAAAATGTTTCGATTTGAAAGGTGTAGTTTTCGGTTACACTTTTCAAGAGGCAATAATATTAGTCATCATGGATAGTAAAACTCATCAAATCATTCTCTCCTACTTGATTTTCATATCCTACTGTCTGGACATACTATTAATAACACGAACTAAATGGACTAACTGTCATCAAAGGTGCCTGCCCCTATTCCTCGAACCTAGTAACGAATTGAACAATTAATGTTCATTATTACTCCTTCTGCTAACTGGACTAACTCACCATCGCAGTACCTAAATGAAGTGTTCAAAATCTGTCACAGTTGTCATGGGCCGCAAATGGGTGCTGCATAAATATGCAAAATAAATATTTGCTATCTTAAACAAATAAAAAACTTGTTTAAAAATGTCTTCTTCTTTTTTTAAACCGTAATGATAGTATAATTGAAACCGTAAATCTACCGCCCATGCATATAAATAAAGCTGAAACTACATTTCAAAAGGGTATTCGGCCATAAACGAAGATACAGAGAAAGCACGCCGAGTATGTGGAGTGGAATGTGTAACGAATGACCTGTTCCATACAAGTTGTCCGATAGTCTTGTTTGTACCAAAATTTACATGGGATACAAACAATTCACACATATTTTATATCTATAAAGTTTTTCTTCTAAAGGTAGTCTTTGCCCCCTAAATACCATTGTGCTTGAGTAGCCGGAAACCACAACTCACTCCGTTTACAATTGTTAAAATAGATCATACAGTCGAATTGAGAACCTCTTCCGTTTTTGTAAGTCGGTTAGAAAAAATTAAATAAACTATAAATGTAAAAAAAAGTTAACAATAAATTAAAAAAGACTACTGTACATATAATAATATTAAATTAATCTCCTCCACAAATTTGTACTTACAATAAAAATTTTTTTTTAAAAAGCTTTTTATAACTTTTTTTCGTGCATTGTCATCGGAACCAAATATTTGTGCCAAATTTCAGCTCGATAGCTTCAGTGGAAGTGGGTGAAATATTGATTGCAAGATTCCAGGACATACATATATAGATACATACGAGAGAAGTTAAATAAAAGCTTTTAATAATAAAAGCGCCCGGAAATTATAGTGAAGGCACAGAATACTTAATAGTACAAGGTGAAGGTAAAAATTCCTTCAATGATCGCCAACCTTCGTTATGAAGATTGCACTCAAAGAAAAGCATATTCATTCATTCAGTCATTGAAGAAGATGAGTCCTATTGCGGAGTACACAGTTGACTCCGGTTAGAGAGTGGAATAGCTGTGATCAGCCGCAATGCGGAATTCTTTGCGATGCGAAATAAAATCAAAGTTTAAACGCGTGCACATAATATTGTGTGGCCTCACAAAGCAACTCTTCCGCGTGTTAGAAAAGCGCAATAAATAATCAACTCTAAGCCGGTCGTGTAAAGTTGGCATTCGGACAAAACACGATCTTCGTAGTTAGAGTCGAGAGGTGTGATTCGACTCTGCGATTATGGTGAACGGCAAAATACTTCCACCTTTCTTTTGTAGTTTCCTATTTAGCAAGGAGTTAATAAGCACGCAGTGTAGCAGTCTTCATGAACGTGAAAATAATGTTTTGTTCTATGAAAACATGGGTTTATTAACTCAACAGTAAGTAAAATCAATATTAGTTTTGGTTATTAAAAACAAATATGCTTAAAACATTTCTTGCCAGTATTAAATATTTAAATTAAATAAGGCTGTTATACATGACCGACTATGTGTCGTCATAATCTATATATTTCCTCTAAATTTCCTCTAGCTCAGAGGCTCTTATAATACAATACAATACATAAATACTTTATTGGACACCAAAAAGAAAGACATAGATACAGGAATAAAAACCATCTAGGTGAAACAATTTGTCCATTGTGAGTTTGGATTTAAAACCCGTTCTATTAGTGAACAGCATATCTGAGCCAGTTACAGAGCAAGTTTCTTCTATAGGTACGCATAAAAGAGTCGCAAAGTTAACAAATTAACTCCTTCAAACTCCATACATTTACTTCTCTAGATAGCAGAATATATTAACTTAAAGTCGGGTGCTCCCTCGCTTTACAAGAACATAAGTTTTCGACCGCTTCACTCCATATTTCTCTATTAAAAACAGATCGATCAGCGATCGGTTACAACGGGGTGGAGTGAGATAAGCAGGCGCATGACGTCACACAATTTTCTCTTTAGCCCCGAGTCCCTAGTTCTTCCTTTGTTGAAGTTGCTTTTGCTTATATCCTGACAACATTATTTAAGCCGGGCTTACGCCGTCCGTAGGCCTTCGGGAACAATGATTTATCGACTGCCTGGGACGTACTTCGTACTTTGTAAAGTTCGCCTTAATATTCTCTCTTGAATTATTAGATCAGTATATTGTTATGAACATGGATATGACATGGTAAAAGCTAGTAAGAACCTACAAATACATTCATGAAGAATGCAGAAGGTACCACCGCCAAAGTACATAGTAACATTTTACCGTATTAGTTGCAGTTGTTACTTTTAACGTATAGTTTTTAATGGATGGATGGATATAGCATCTGAAATAAACGAATTATTATTATTTTAGGCAAATGTGCTATTGTGCTCCCATTAGAAAAGTAGATCATTTAAAATACAAAATATATTTTACGATAATTATTTATGTACGAGTATATCCTGGGTTAAAAAGCTTTTTGATCTATATCCTAAGGCCAAGTATAAAAATAGCGCTCTGTTGGCTAATTAAATAGGCCATTCTCACACGCCTTGCTCAGCTGAGTAGACGTGTGTGTACACACTTTGGTAACAATTGAGTTTTGTTGGATACATTCTAATTGAAACATATCTTGATGTAAGAGTACATATCACTACTCGTTAACACCCAAGGGGACCTCCTTATTTTCAGCGTATGCCTAAATGTTAAATCAAATAACTTATCGTTAGTCAGAACTTTCATTCTATTTTCAACTCTTTGTAGGTTGAAAATACAAAAGCGCTGAAGTTTTGGAGATCACATTATCATTCTCAAATTTAGAACAAAAGTACAAACGGTTCCACCGGTGTCCTGTTTTGAAAGTATCTACATTCACTAATTGTCTTTTATTTACATACGTCTTTATCCGCGTGTATCTATTTCGAATCTGAGAAAATAACATATTAAAAATAACATACATATTTCCAGGTTTAACAGTTACGAACATTTGTGTTATTTTGCAACAAAACATTTTACAATTATTAAAATTTTAATATTAATCGAGGCATCCGGCTGCATTCAGGTAATGGAATTGTAATTACATCGGATGTCCCGTTAGTATTTTAACCTCGTCCCATTATGCGCTTGAATAGCGCGCAAACGTTGTGTAGTTACTAAACAATGGATGGAAGGATAGAACGTAGTTAACGTTTGTTTACAAGTAATCTTATTCGTATACACAACAAAGTTTTTTTATGGATATAAGATCAAGAAGAGACAAACGAATCAATCGGCATTGGAACAGTGTGGTGGTGTGCTCTCAACCTCTCTGAAATGTGACTGTGGTACTTGTGCCCACAAACGAATTATTATTGTTCTATTGACTGTTGGTTTTTTGTCTGTTATCAGGCGCGTATGTGTGTTTGTGTTTAGCTATTAAAGGGGTCAGAGCAATAATATTTTTTTACACAATTGAGTCTATATATTTTATAATCCAAAATACAGTATATACTACTAGCTTTTACCCGCGGCTCCGCCCGCGTGGTCAAAGGTAATTAACAATGAGTTGTTTATCATACATGACACATTTGTGGTGGATGAATAGTGACAGTTCCACGATTAAAAGAACGAACGAAGAAGCGAACCAAAACCAAAATCAAAACGTATGTCTTATTCCTTTACCATATTATTTTTAAACCAAAACAACAATTTATCCAGCGCGAATTCAAAATTCAATTTAATTTATTAGTTGCCTATGACTTAATTTATTTACATGTATCATTTGTCAGCGTGATTCAGAACTTGCAAATGAATTTTACTAACGCCATCTATTAACAACATCCGGAACTAAATATCTAGCAAATAAAAAAAACATCGATATCTTCCCATGGGGATGTTTTACCGCAGTAAAAACTAGCCTACGTCACTCTCCACCCTCCTCACTATCTCCATACACAAAAACCATACCATATAATAGCTTAGTTGGGACGTGAAAGCCGGACAAACAAACAAACAAACAAACACACTTTCACATTTATAATATTAGTATGGACTAGTATGGAAGTATGGATATAATTATTATTATTTTTAAATGTCACGGGTCCAAATGTGGATCTGGAAGGCTTGCATGGGGACACAGGTCCAACACGTAGAGGCCCCTTTAAGACATTTTATTGATTTGTGATATGGCACACTGTGTTGCTGTTTAAAAAACACCGTAGAAATTGTACAATGGCGGACGGTGGTACTGACCCGGTCTATACAAAACCTATTTAAAGGCCCATGTTCCACGTTTATAGCTACCTACTTAGCTACTTACTTTAGTTTTAAATGAGTCCATCTAGCAAAAACTAAATCTCGCTTTGAAGTCCTTCCTTTTAGGTGATATTGACAGCACCATGGGATTTCTTTCAAACAAAGACCACGCAAGAACTCCTCGGGAAGAAATGATGGAAAAATGCAATAAGCTCGGTCGCGGGAAACTTTAAACGCGCTGGATTCAACTGTCTTTAGAATTCAGAGCTCTCCGTTCCGACAGAATACTTCACTAGTTGGTCTCTTTTCAACTGCAGACGTGAATTTGGATTCAACGCTCGCTTTAAAGATCCCGTTTTGCGTTCTAAAATCTGTTACCTGATCATAAACGCAGCCGTTGGAAAACACCTCGTCTAAATTAAATAAATGCAGATTTTCTTCCAAGTGTTAGTAAAAAGGTTTTGCTTTTTGCAAAAACCTACCTAAGTCACCAGGCTCTCACAAAGTAAGGTTTGGTGGATAGACAACTTGTACCTTTAAATAAGACTACTTCTGTGAGAGTAAATAAATAAAATCTTTATCATTCTTATCTTATCTTAATTCGTAAGAAGTATAATCGCAGTATAGGGTGTGCAGTACAAAAATGATGATTTTTGCCTGCTCCTGTTTAAATTTCAAGCTGTATTTTTTTAATACGTACCTAATTTACTGAATTACATTTCATTAACTTAATATAAAAACTTATAATAAGTCCACCATATAATCATATTTCCTAGAAAGAGAAGTATATTAAGCCTGATCAGCTGCAGCTCGTGGTCTTACTAGTCTCGTGTATATGAGGAGGCCGGCTATCAACAAAGGTTACATCCCACACCAGAGCACGACTCAGACTCCACGGCACAAGGGTCATTCCGTCCGGTCTCTTACCATCATCCCTACATATACCTTGAGGCTCCAGCCAGTAAAGAAATCACGCAATTCGTCACATTTAACTCGGCGGTATCATTACCGTTCTGTCCTCGTCCATGTTAGTGTGATACGGAGGCGATATTAGCTAACACGAATATAATATAAAGTTTAAGCAATAGGTGTTGTGAAAAGTTGGGCCTTTCTTGCCTATAAATTTGCACGATAAGCCTTTTTATGTTGGAGGTGATTTCAGCTGTTGACAGAAGTCGCGTATATTTTCACCTACCTACGGTAAGCCAAAGGACGGTAGGGTTTTTATGACGTATGGTTAGCATAGATAGGATAAATTTTATCATATATGAATAAATGAGGCGTTATTCTATATGTCTGAAGCCAGTACTGCAGGTAAAATTTAGGTGAATACATAAGTATATTTAAATACAAGTGGTCGCTCGCAGCTTCGCTCGTGTGCAATAAGTCAAAAATAGTTTCATTTACACTCAGTTGCCAATTCTGTCTTTCGAACTTCACTTCTAAGGAAATCTATATATAAGGAGAAGCTGACTGACTGATTGACTAACTGACTGACATATCAACGCAGAGCCTAAATTAAAAGGATTAGAAACTTGAAATTTTGCACAGGGTTTCCTTTTATAACCTAGGTGAGCACTAAGAAAGGATTTATGAACCCTTTTAACCCCACTAAGGGGGTAAAACGGGGGTGCAATGTTAGTATGAAACTTTGCCGTTTTTGAAGTTATTCGATTGAAATTCAGTATGAAGGTTTTTAATTGAAAGTTTCGAAAATCATCCCTTAAGGGGTGCAAAGTTAACTATTGTTATGTCTGATTCCACGCGAGCGAAGCTACATATAAAAATCAGGAAGAATAATTGCACACGCAAGTATATTTTATACACATTGAATGAGTTTTCTTTAAATTATACCCTTGAAACTTTGAGAATAGCTTCTCTATGGTAGGGAATGGCTCAACCAAAAGATTCAAAAATTTGTTTTTCTAGGCAACATGCCGGCTATGTCGGCTACGATAGACTTGTTTGTGTAAAAATCTACATGGCTTTGTCGACATCTTTTATACATGATATGAAAAACAGGGCAACTGTGCTATAATACGTACCATACGTAGGTACATATATTATTAAATGGCCTTATAGTTTCGTTTACACCTAGTAATATTATATAGCCTATGTCACTCAGTGAAGGTGCAGCTTTCTAATGGTGAAAGAATTTTTGAAATCGGTCCAGTAGTTTTTGTGTGAAAACATTACGATTGTTATAGCGCCAACAGAAATAGATCATCTGTGAAAATTTCAACTGTCTAACTATCACACAGTCTGGTGACAGACGGACGGATAGACGGACATCGAAGTCTTAGTAATAGGGTTCCGTTTCATGTATGATAAACAACTCATTGTTAATTCCCTTTGACCACGCCGGCGGAGCCGCAGGTAAAAGCTAGTTAATAATAGTTACATAGAGTTTTATAAAGTTGTGGCTCATATTATGCAGATAAGTTGGTAAGCTGACATAGTGCCATCTGTGGAATAAGATGGCAAGTCATAAAACATTCCAGTTCGGCAATTTACATGATCTTCGCTATCTCAATGTCACTGTGCTCTTGGGAGACCTTTAATATCCTATGAATGAATATTATTCGGTTGAATAAGGTATATTTTGTCCACTAAACGGGAAGGTTGAAATTATTTTCAGGGATATAGGCCGATATACGTAGAATACATTTAGCAAGTTCAAGTTACAGAATTAAAAAAAAATTATTTGACGCGTCATTTTTATTTTCGTTACGAAAATATAATAAATCCTTACTAGTGGACGCGTAGAGCGGCTCAGCGCTTCGCTTGCGTAGAGTACATAATTATATGACAAGTTTCGTTTATAGCTCCTGTCCTTGTCAAGGAAATAACCGGAAAATAAATAGAATAGTTATCAACGGGTAACGATATACATACATACCTACCATACATTACAAACTCTAAAAATAACCTAAGCCTAAACTTATTTTATAAACCTTTAAAATAAATTCTGCGTCGATGGTTAGCTAGATTTCCTTGGCTCGAGGTTAGTAGATATGGTTGTTCCCCCGGGGACGCAACATCCATAATCTACTAACCTAGGCCAATACCGCATACTTAAACGTAGGTACATTTATAATGTGAATAAATAGTTAGATATTTTTACTCGTAACTGAGTGATTTATAAATAAATATTTTAAAAAATTATAAATATTTTATTTATTTTGAAATGAAAGTTTATTCTGACAGATTCCGGTTGACCGCACAATTTTTTTAACCAATTTTTACCTTGTACTATTTCAACGACTACAATGAAACCGCACTCTATATTTTATCAAAAACATGCTTTTTTATCCTTATAATATGAGCAAATCTAGTGACATAAACTCCAATCAGAAGAACAATTTCTCAGGAATTCCACAAGCCTGTGACAGAAATTGTGTTGTAAAAGATATCTTTATCTAACGTGGAGTTGCAAATATTTCGGCTGTCGCGACCTCAACCCGTTATACAGGTTGTATTTAAAAGCTCGATAAGAAACATAATTTAATGAAATAAATAATGTAAACTAGGGGGACAAATAATATTGGTTAATTGTGTGCTAAGGTTTGGTATAAGTTTACACGTCATGTCAATTCTGAGAGCTGTATTTTAATCAATTTGTTTTTAATGTTTTATTCTTAGCTTTACCACAGTGGTGTAGCTGTTAACAGATTATAATTCTCAAAATAATATTTTTAATTACTACTACTAAATTGAATTTGTGTGATACATCAACAGATTAAAATAAATTGATTTTAATGATGTTTCGCGATCAAATTTAAAGTTCTGATGATGGTTGATCTTGTTCTATTTTCAAATCTTCGCAATTCAAAATTCATCCTGTATCGTGTAACGTACCCGCCTTGCGTGTTCTCGCATAGTTCGCAGGAAATTGTATTGTCTGGTTGAAATAATGCCGCGGATGCATTACGTTTATGGCGTCGTCTTGGCCACTGTTTTATTGCAATGTGTATTGCGTCGCTCTAGCTTCAGTAATTATGTTTGTTTGACATCGGATTGACGAGCCCAACGTTGGCTATCTGCTATATCGAACATTTATTTAAGTTTTCAAGCAACGCTCTTAAAAACCAATTCATGTGGTATTTTGTTTCCCCAATCGCAATTCACTCCCAGTTTTGTGTCCATCATGGAAAAAATATATTAAAATAATTTTAGTTTTCTTTATCTTTAAAACTTAAAAAACACTACAGACGGAATTAATAATATTTGCATTTATCACAACCCTGGGTGGTGGTGATTGGTTGAGATGGGCCAGATACTTTCAGCAGCATTTAACTGATGTATATATGATATTATTATTAACAGACGGCGGCGGTGCCATCGCACTCTCGAGACTAACTACATTTTTTCCTTTTTCTGCGGATTCTGAGCGCTGGTACGAATGGCTTGTCTCAGACACGATGTACTTAAAAATTTTGCATCTAAACACAATCTACTAATCCATACTAATATTATAAATACGAAAGTAACTCTGTCTATCTGTCTCGCTTTCACGCCAAAACTACTGAACCAATTTAAATGAAATTTAACCTTACCTAACCCCTCCACGAATCCGCATTGGAGAAGCGTGGTGGAGTATGCTCTAGACCTCCCGCAGCTGTGTCTGTGGGGGAGACCCGTGCCCAGCATTGGGACGTCTATGGTTTGCAGCGAAGTTGGTCAATATCCGTCAAAATTATTTAATTTCACTTTATAGTTGTATTATATTATATTTAGTTGTACTATACCAACTATTAGTATACCAACTATAGTATACCAACTATTTAGTTGTATTATTAAGCCCCACGAAAGTTTCCGACAAAGCTTGATGAGTATTGTGCTATTATCTATTAACAACTATAAAGGCCGTTGGCATAACGTTCTCTCTGACGTATAAACACAAAAATACTATTAAACAACCCACTGTCTAAATAGAACATCAAATTAATTTCACTGAACAAATTTAACTTACAAAAACTTATGAATGTTTGTTTAGTCTCATTATGCTATCTCAGAGTTATTACGTGCTATGAAAAGGGGTTTTGGTTATTACAGACTGCAGACAGGCCTGAATAAACATCGAAGATAGCATTTCTACATGCAGACAGTGCCCATACAGTGTCTGCACACGACGTCTTTTGAAAATCATTATTCTCACATCCACCTCACCATAAAAACTTTCTTGTTAATTAAATAATACGTGGACTAACTCTCGTAGACCCTGTCTGAGTTTTGTTCAAGGTTTGACATACTTAATTGTAAAATCATGGGCGGCAGATGGTGGGATTACATTACATTTACTGACGCGATCTATAAGCGCATTAAACATTTTTTTTTATTTTGATCCCAAAGTATCAAGAACCGTTTGCTGCGACCCATAGACACGACACAGCTGCAGGAGGTCTAGAGCATACTCCACCACGCTGCTCCAATGCGAATTGGTGGAGGGGTAAGGTTAGGAAGGTCTTCGACAAGGCCTAGCGACTGTTTCCAGCATTGAAAACAACCGGGACCGACGGCGTTACGTGCCCTACGAAGCACGGTAGCGTCTATGAAATTTTGCCACTAGCGGTCACACATCCCCAAACCGACTGCGCCCGTCGTTGCTTAACTCTTTCGATCAAATTGAATCGACGCGAGCCATTGGGCTATGGACGACCGAATCAAGAACCGTTATGAAACCAAAAATGATCATCACATTGCGAATATTATTTACTTACTCCAATGGAGTGAGATTCGAATGAGCTGTGACGTCACCCGTACTATTTATTTCAAGGAAACGATTCTCTTGTTAATCGATAAGCTTGTCAATGACTACTTCTCGAATATTCTCTCCTTGTAAATACAATCTTATCTATATAATAAAAATAAAAGTGTAGGCGCGGTACAAAGGCAGGTAGTCATTATCGGCGGAAATCTTTCAGTGACAGATACTCAACAGTGACAGATGCTGGCAGTGGCCATTTTCTGCGAACGAGTAATGGCCCTTAAAGAGGTCGCGGAGTGGATGAGTAACCCTCCCCGACCGATGCGTAGGAGATGTAGGCCCAGAGAAAGGATGGCCATGCGGTTCTACTCCCTCCGTCATAAAACTAACTAACTAACTGTGGCCGTAATCATTGGCATGTATTGAGGCGTCACGATAGTGATTGCTCATGCGATCCCGTTCCGTGCCCTTAGCCCGTTAAGAAAAAATTTCCTATAATTTAAAAAGCATGAAATAAAAAACCAAACTTTAAATAAGAATGATTATTTTTTCTAAAACATCTTTTCAATTCAGAAATGAAATACAGAAATAAAACAAGTTAACAAAGCCTCACAAGTTTCGACTCGTGTTTGTGCTCAAGACCAATTCCAAATTTATTAAACGTTCGATATGGCTGAAGCGAGCGATGTAAAAATAGAACCCCTTTACGCTCGACGAAATGGATGGGAGATATTCCGAAAGCATTCCTCACTAATTGCTCCGACTCGCTCAATATTCAATGGCACGCTAAAAGAGACAAATTAATAAAAGCATGAATATTGATGGTGAATGGTGAAATACGCAGCGGCAGCGTGGGGCGCTTTGCTCCACTTCTTCTGTTTACAGCCGCAACATTTATCGAACTTGAGTTATTTCCGAAAGATTATAGCGAAATGGGACGGAACGGGACGCGGTTAACAATATTGTGTTGCTTGGACTTGTTCGTGGATGGAGTGACCAGAATAATAAAAGAGCGAGTTTTTAACTTGTAAACAATTCAAAGAAAGGTTGCAACCCGTCTAATATCTATAATAAGGCTTACAGGTTACAGCTTACTTTTAATCAATAATAACAACTGATGGTCAAAGGAACTCAAAAGTTCTCATGATGTTTTAGTATAGTGAAGATAGTCTAGTCTATTCATCTTAATTCAATTCATTTAAACCGAATGAGCCCTTCAGCAATGCTAGTAATTTCCAGGAAAAACAAACAGAGGAAGATTTTCCATAATTTTCTTGCATTTAACAACAATAACAGGTTAAAATGTTATAAAAATAATAACAAATCAAACGATTTGGGTCATGTCAAATGCTTACAAGCCTTTTGACATTTATACTGAAGTAGACACAGGTGTTTATTAAAAAAAAATTGTTTATCTTCTATATAATAAAAATGAATCGCAAAATGTGTTGGTAAGCGCATAACTCAACAACGCCTGGACCAATTTGGCCAATTCTTTTTTTAAAATGTTCGTTGAAGTTCAAGGATGGTTTTTACGGCGAGAAAAATTTGAAAATTCATCCCCTAAGGGGGTAAAACGGGGGTGCAAAGTTAGTATGAAGCTTTGCCGTTTTTGAAGTTAGTGAATGTGTAACGCGAGCGAAGCTGCGGGCGTCCACTAGTTGTTTAATATAATTAGTTATACTTAGGCTCTCTGGTCACAAGCAAGTGTGGCTATGATTGATGTGCCTAGGAGCTATATATAGATGGCAAGCCCCAATTTTAAAATTTAAATTTTTACCTCGCATACTGATTCGTACCAAGAAGCATATTGCGTTTCAAATAACTTAACTGAGTTTAATATAATAACTAAGGTCTATCAAATCATTCATCGTAAAATAGGATGATAAGTTTAGCAAGTCCATGACTCCCAAGATAACTGCAAACTTTCCGAAAGATATGGGTAGAGACTGCTCATACTCGCGCTCGTAAAACTATTTTACTTTTCAATCCGGCACCATTTTTCAAATAAAGGATATTTCGTTCCCAAGATCGCGATGTGATCTTCGGGGTTTCGCGGAACATGATTTAGCACTCCCCTGGGATGAGCCTGGAAAAAGGTAATAACAACGCTATCATATTTTAGGGCCTCCTACAATTATTGTTTAAAGTTAGATAGGTTCTACTTACATTGCTTTCGTAGCATATCTTGGCTGCTAGAAACTAAACGCGTAAAGTTGGTATATTCAGAATCGTTAATAATTCTTGCTGATAATACTCTCCTTGTCAAAATTTCCAACAGATCTGTACTTACTCATGTCAATAGGGATTATTCAAGTGACTCCAGAATTTAATAAATATTTTCATATGTTATAGTTTTTGTTGTTTGTGTTTCTTTATTGCTAAAAACATACCTATACAAAAAAAATCATTATTTAATAGTAAAATTTAATCATCTGGAAAGTGGCTGTTTTTTTAAATTCCTTCGCAAAACACAATGCTATTGGTAAAACAAAACGTGACGTCAATTTACACTCGACGTCTTCTGTCAACAAGTTCCACAAACGTATGGTTTCTGGTGACTATTCGTTTTCTGCGTTTGTTCTTGTGTATTAAATCTGAAACCATTAAGGTTTATATTTCAGATGTGTTATATTTATTTTTGGTAATGTCATAACTAGTGGAAAGTTTAAGAAAGAAAATTTGCGTATTCCCTATTAGTACATTGTATATCGATTGAAGGCTTGATTAACATAATTATGAGTACCATAATTTCAGGATTTTCTTTCGAAACTTCGATTCGATACCATGGCATGTTATTTGTCACATGTAACTTTAAGTATAGTACTAGATAAACTACGATAACATGGTGCTCCCCTCCACAATTCAAAATTGTGAAAATTTGAATGTAGTTGTGAAAGTATTTAAAAACGAGTAGGTACTGATTGTACAAAATGTATGAATAAATTTTAATGTGTTTAAATATCGATATATTGCGTGTTTAATAAAATGAAACCTAATAGATATATAAGAATAAATAAAAAAGAAGGTTACTTTCAGAATCAAATTATCCTACGTTAATAATAAATTCGTGCTCTAGTATTTGGATTGTGTTCAGTCTCCTCCACATATTTGCAAGTGTTGGACCACATCGTGCCATCGATCATGACACGTGTAGATGCTCATGAAGTAATTTCATGATTGATGTGTAGTTTTGGTCTAAATTTATTTTAATGTTGGATAATGTTCATTCAAGGAAATATATTATTTTAGAGCGACGAAAGATACTGATAGTAGACAGCCAGTAAAAAAGAAAAATGAAAATATGGATGAAAAATAAACAACTTATAAACCTAAGCTTATTCTTTAGGAATGTGTTTGCGAATCAGTTCTTCGTTTCACTGAGCGCCGCAGTATACTATTAAATTGCCAATAGTAATAATAACTACATCGTGTTTTTATTCTGACGCATACCAGTTACATAACTAAAGTTGGTAGTATTATTTATAAAATAATTTCGTATTGAGTGGTTTAAGTTATTTCGCGGGGAATCGTTGAACCATTCATACAAAGCCTGGGATCCGCAATAATGTGATCCCCGAGACGAGCAGGGGCTTCTCGGGAATAGGATTTGCGTATTTAAGGGTTCTGTACATATCTTGTATGAATCCGGATAATTTTGTATACAAACATGCAATTTTACAATTAACTACTCATTACTTTCATATTTGACAGTCTCTCTGTAGTACTTAGTTCGGCTATCTTTGCGTTTTTTCTTAGTTGGCTGTTCATTTATTTTCTATTTTTGCCTGGCCATATTACTCGTAATTTGACCGCCTCTTACATTCCTATGAACTCAGAACTCCTTTTCATAGATCTTATAACTATGAGGTCATTTATTTACAATAGTAGATAGGTACTAGCCGAGTGGTCGAAATGCAACGTAAATGTACATAAATCTATATATATAAAAGGAGAAGGTGACTGACTGACTGACTGACTGACTGACTGACTGACTGACTGACTGACATATCAACGCAGGGCCTAAACTATAAGGGCTAGAAACTTGAAATTTTGCACAGGGGTTCCTTTTATAACGTAACTTTTATAACGCACTAAGAAAGGATTTATGAAAATTCACCCCCTAAGGGGGTAAAACGGGGGTGCAAAGTTAGTATGAAACTTTGTCGTTTTTGAAGTCAAGTGGGCAACCCGAACGCGGGCAGACGTCGTTAATGGGTCTAATTCTACGCGAGCGAAGCTGCGGGCGTCCACTAGTTATCAATATAATTATTATGTGCACATTCAGTTCAACTTCACATTCAACGTGAGGGTAAACAGTTTATTCATCACGTATTAATGTACACATTAGAAATATGAGCAAAAGCTTTACTTTGTTTCATTCTTTAAAAATATTGAAACTATTTTAATTGAATGCATACTCGTTCTGATCACCGCAATCGATACACATGTTACGCCAAAAAATACATTTATTGGATTTTATTTCATCACCTTTCTTCCTTTCTGAATCTGCTGAACAGTCATTACTGAACTGAATCAGCACTGGAGTAGTTTTGATGATCCTCCTTGAGGCTTTTACAGCGAGAAGAGACCAATGCTCTGCAGCAAATTTTACACGAGGCGTTTTCCGAAGATGAAACTCTATCTAGACGACTGAAATCGTTGTGTAAAATTCTTTTCGTACAGAACCCCGAAAAGCCCAAAGGAAATGGCTGAATTAAAAAAACACACGCCAACGAGCGACTCCGTAAAACTCAGACTTATAATGGGCCATAACTTTAGATGGATTCGAGCGATGAGCTTAGGGGATAAAGCACTTATATTTAACAAAATCATCTACTTTATCGTATTAGTCGTAAAAGTTTTTCTTGAAAGTAATTGCAGTTGAGATGCACAAGTCTGGGAGTTAATTGGTTTTTGTTAAGAAGATCTACCCATCAACATTATCCTCAGTTCTTTAAAACGCGCATAATAATATACATTCATTTATTCTCGATTAATAAGGTTTGTCATGTCTAATGGTAATTGGACTCGTTTTGAGTCAGCCTGAGAATTAATTAACTTGAGTTTTAAATATTAGTCATTATCACTATTAAAATTTATCCATTATATACCTACTAACCTACTCAGTTTGGTTTCAAATGAACAATAACATATGTATATTAAGTGGACGTCCACAGCTTCGCTCGCGTGGAATTAGACATAACAATAGTTTCGTTTACACCTAGTATTATACGAGTATAGCCTATGTTACTCAGTGAAGAGATAATCTAATGGTGAAAGAATTTTTGAAATCGGTTTACTAGTTTTTGAGTGAAAACATTACAAAAAATATTTCCTCTTTAGAATAATAGTAATAGATTACTTTAAGGAATCCATTATTCATAATAACAGACGTAATCAAATTCAATATTTTTTATAAAATATATATAAGTAAAATCTATAGTATCTAAAAAAATCTGGTTAATCTTAATAAGATTAACCGCAGAGGCTCCGAGTTCAGTTTGGCGGGTGCGGTTTACATCAAACAGCTCCCTAACATGTCGGTAGCTCAAACCATTTGACCTAGAAAACGACGTGTCTTTGCTATGAGATGTCGTCCCAAATTTCTAAAGTTGCGAGCGAAGTTTTGTACCCACAACGAAATGCACCAAAACATCTACGACAATGTAATGACAAGGAAATACATTTTGCTAATTATTGGTGTGTGTACAAATGAAGTGATCCCTACTAAATTACGGTCTCATTTCTCAGTCGTTTCTACATAAATTAAATTTTCATAAAGTGTGATGTGTGTAAATTTACATTACCTACATTGATATTTGATTATTATTACATGAACACTCTGCTACCCTTGCTAACCTGAATCCTTTGATCTTGAATTAGGACTTTTTTAGAAAATTACTGAACGTAGATATATGATTCTGATAGTACCTTCTTCAATGCTAATAGCGAACTGCGGACAACTTAACGGCTAACGATCTCGCTTTTTTGAAATTAAATGTCACCCGCTGTAACGGTGGAGAAAAAAACATCTTAAGGAAACCTGAATGTACTCGAAGGCATGTGTAGTCATCCCGCACTTGGCCAGCGTGGTGACTTAACCCTTCCCATTCTGAGAGGCATTCCGAGATTCAAGCCCAGTAGTAGGTCAATGAAAAGGTAGCTAGTGGTTAAAGGTAATATGTACCAGATTACGTTTTAAAGTAGGTAAGTGAAAATTACGTTAGATGATTCCGTTACATACATACATACATACAAAGCTAAAAAAAGCGTGTTAAAAAAGTTCTATAATATTATTTCCGCTTTCCACCGCACAGGTAAGTGAAGAAAGTATGGCTCTCGCAAAAGAAAGTTCATTAAGAACAGGATCTTTTCCTGTAGAGTTCGCATAATCAGTCTGCTTCTAACAGAGTCGTTTTAATGAAATCACTAAGTAAGCCTTTGTTTCTCTGAAGAACAGTTTTAATTCACTTCAAAAGTTACCCAAGTTTAATTTTATCATTTTATAACATAGTTTTCATAGAGACATGGTCCAAATTTGGTCGTCAGTAGAAGGATTCTTGGCTAAAATTGACGTTTTAAGAACATTTTAGTTTTAGTTTTGCCGTGGGAATCAAATTTAGTCACGGGAAAAATTCGTAAGCCCTAAAACAAATGATAAAATAAGGATAAAATAAATTTTTTTTTTGCGTGACAACTGACATGCATTAAAATAATACAGATTCCAATAATAATTGAATAAATTAAATAAAATAGCCATTTATAATAACAATAATAAACCAGTTTAATTACACAAATAAATAATTATTTTGATAAATTCTTGCGTCGTTGAAATCGGTGGGAACAATAAATTTATTTAAATTGGGAAAGTAAACAGACTGAAATTGAAAAACTATTCACTGATCCAGAAAGATAACCAGACTTTTGTGAATAAAGCGACAAACCAATCCAGTCAATGAACAAACCGAAAACAATGAGAATAAACATTAAACGATAACAGGTCCGCAGAAGAGTTTATCTGTAGTAATCAGTGTGATAATACTATGCTATCTGTTTGGATGGACGGGTAAATACAAACAGTGCTCGCAAATTTATTTAGCCTGTCTGATATTTACTAAAATATCATCTAGTATTGAGTTATATTGAAACTGACGAACACTTTTAAAGCTATTGATTAGCTAGGTATAAAAACTTGTGCTACACACTCCTTGTCTTAACGCCCAAGATCACTATTATTTCGTTTACGGATACCTGTGGCACTGAGACGAATAATCTTATTCGTCCCCAATATCATATTGGAGCCGGTTCAATTCTGTACCTACTTCCTCATACTTAGGGCCGGCATGAAAAGTGAAAATCAAAAAATCAGAATTCGATATCTGCTAATAATAATAACGAATATATGCATTTCCTTATATAATAAAAAAGTATATAGGTAATATTTTTAGGTTTTCCTGAATAGTATGCGTTCAACCGCTATCTACATAGACCCAAACAATACTTCGGGCACATTTCATTTACCTCCGCAGCAATATTAAAACTGCATCTGACATTTCTGCAATAAAAAATTTTTTGAAGCGGAAAGATTAAAATAAACATTGGAGTGCCGTTGATGAATGCAGTATGAACTAATAAAGATGGCTTGCGCTGCGAATAGTGTGCATACTCGTAAAGGTATCGTTGGTTAGAACTTATGTTATTGAATGCTCTAGTGGGAATTAATTAATTAAACTACTAGCTGTACCCTGCCACACTTCGCTGTGGCACATTGTGATTAAATGGTTGCGAAATGAGAAACAAAACAAGAAATACATGTCATATAAGTTTAATTTTGCAATGCTTGTGGATATATGTACAATATTTTTCGCGGATATGTGACTGATGCAAAAATTAGATAAAATCCTTGATGCGGATTATATATCATGCTAAAATTTCAGCTCGATCGGTGCAGAACTTTTTGAGTTTTTGAAGCGTACACAAACCAACATAACATTTTTATATATATAGATTAATATAGGTAAATGTGATATGAAAGTTTGTACGTTACGTAAACTGGTAACCTAGATTTGAACATCTAATACTTTTCATTCCGGAAATATGATTATTTGAGTCGATTTGCACGTTTTGTTGTTGTTGTTGTGTGAAAGTTTGTTACAGCGACTAGAGATGGCGCTGACACTAATTCTAAAACGCGGTGGCTTTTTTATACTTTAATTACATACTTTCGTTAAAGAGATCGCGCTTACTGCTACTGATTTGATCTTAAACCATCCCTTAAATAGATCGGGTGGGGCCGCGGGAAAATTCTAGTTATAATTCAACCGAATAGCGTCGGCGTTAGTGGTCTACCAGATTGACTGACGTGTTGTACAAAGGCTACAGACATATCTTGATGACTGTTGTCTTACGATATAACAACCAGAACTGACTGCATACCGTGCTCTTTATTATTTTTTACCCAAGTAAATACCAGCCAAGACTAATGCAATTTTGATTTATTAAATATCTACTTAGTTACGAAAGACCTCAGTCGACCTTCATTATATTTCCTTAGTCTAAACGAGCTAAAATCCTAAAAAGATTTCATTTGAAAAGCAATTGCGTTTAATTTCCCATATTCAGTCATTCCATTAATAAATCCGAAGCAAGGGTTTAAAGCTTATCAATTTCCATTGGTCAGGCGGCTCAGTGCACCGTACAAACAATATCTCGTGGGTATCGGCACAGAATCCATTTGGCTCTGCGATATTCATTACAAGCTTCGATTTAAATTGTGCGTGAACGTAATGACGGTCATAATGTGGCCATAGAATCGGGGAGGGAAATAAATATTATGTAGTTACCTACGTATTGTATTTTCCTCCGCTCGGCAAAAATCAATCCGTTTGCGGTGTAATTTTTGCTGCTACGAGTATTTAGGATCTCTAGTTTGATTGTTGTATTGTTTGCCTATCTCATTACTCTGCAGTCACAAGCGCGGCTGCTAAGCTAGAGGTTTTGAGTTCACTCACTGTGTCGGTAAAATATTATTGGGTTTTTCTGACCAATTCGCCTATGGATCGTTCGGGAAATTAGGACATATCTTCACATCCAAGACCTTAGTGCCTGAATTTGAATGTTTTCGAGCAATGTGTGTTGTCAGCGATGACGTAGGGATCCGAGACGTGGTTCTTGACAGTCGGCCTCTTGTATAAGTTCAAAGTCACTCAACGTGCTATGGAGCTATGCTATGCTCAGTATTTCTCTTCGAGACGACGAATCAGGAGTAATGAAATCCTTAGACGCACAAAGCTCACTGATGTAGTGAGACCTATGTCCAGCAGTGGATTTTAAAAGGATGATGGATGGATCTTTGCCCTCCGTCAATCCGCATTGGAGCATTGTGTTGGAGTTTCAGTGGGTACAGGTCTTCTCAGTCGTGAAAAGATACCCATGCAGTGGGACGCTAATGGCTTGCAGCCAATGGGCAGGCTTAGTGGAGGCCGCCTGTATCTCAGTTTCAGGAGGCCCCTTTGAGGGGGCGAAGCTCTTGATCACGACGTATCCTACCGAAACATCGATAAACTGATAGCATATTATTATGACGTGGTTATTATGTTTCAATCTGAATTATAATTATAGCTAAACTCAGGGCCATATCATTACAGCCAAGTGGATGTAAATTTAATGCGCATATCATTATCCTTATTTAATCATGTAGGTACACAGTGAAATACCTACCTATGTACCTACGATAAAAAAAATACATTTCATGCATTTTGGAATTGATTATATTCTCAAGCTACGACAAAAAAATAATACTATATAAGTACTTAACTAAAATTAAAAAAGATACAAGTAACTAGTGGACGCCCGCAGCGTCGCTCGCGTAGAATTAGACCCATTAACGACGTCTGCCCGCGTTCGGGTTGCCCACTTGACTTCAAAAACGGAAAAGTTTCATACTAACTTTGCGCCCCCGTTTTACCCCCTTAGGGAGTGAATTTTCAAAAATCCTGTGCAAAATTTCAAGTTTCTAACCCTCATAGTTTAGGCTCTGCGTTGATATGTCAGTTAGTCAGTCAGTCAGTCAGTACTTGACAAAGAAAACCGTTGAATGATACTTAATTAAATTAACAGAAATTGTTATTAAAACTTTTGTTTAAGGCATAAGAGTTTAAAAAAAAATTACTCCAGTTACCGAGGTCGCACTCCCGCGGGGCAGTCTTGCGACTTCAATGCCTATTTAGCTACTGAAATGTACTCGTATCGACTTATGCTGGCTATACACACACGTTCACGCTCGTCTTGCAACTCGAGAAAATCTCGAAACGGTGATGAAACGGTAGCCGTGAACGCCGAAACACGGCTGTCGTGTTGGCTGACGTCGCCGCGACGTACCGTGTACACATTCGAATGTTTGTGTTCATTGCAGCACGTCTAGCTTTTGCCTATATCTCCGCCTTCTGTGCCCTACGAGTATTTTATAGTATAGTTTTTATTTCATTTAAGTAATAAGATCGAGGTTGAGGTTGTTATCAGGTATGAGCTAAAATTTTTGATTGCGTATAATTTTTATATACTCTTAGTTTTGATGATGTACGAATTAACTTTTGTGGAGATGATAAAAATTAAAAAGTATTTTTTGGTCAGTTAGTGTCTGTAATGTTAAAACAAATAGATATGTTAAACACATCGTTCAAGCGACAGCTTGACAAAATCTCACAACTTTACATCGTCTGTATCATACCATTTGTATAAAAAAATCATTATTAAACCCTTTTACATCCATCTCATTCACAACCGACGCGAGCAAATTCAATGATAAAGCTGCTAGAGCGATAATGTAAACCAAGCATTAAAAACGAAATAATTCAAAATTAGCATCCTTGTTAAGTTTAGCAGTCGACTCGAGCGGCTCCAAATTTTACTTTCTTATTACATCTGATTAAAATTCACTCGACTGACCCACTTAAATAATTGACTATTCAAACTCATTCTCCTCTTAGAAACTTAAAAATATGATTAAAATTAAAATTCATTGAAATGAGAGCAAAATCAATAAAGTTTACATTACTCTTGAGTTCATTAAAAATTGTTATGTTAAATACTTCGATAGCAAAGGCTTCGGAACGTTCCTAATTAAAAGTCTCTCTGTCCGTGTCTTGTGAATCAAAGGCGCTGATGTTTTAAGGTCGGAACAGTCGTTTCTTGTCTATTCATTAAGAATTTTAGACAATTAAGTTCCCTCTTCAGAGAACTTGAGTTTGTTGTCGACAACCTACATTTATCTTTTCTCTTCGATTTCTCGTCTGATTGGAAAACTGACGCTTTTTAGTGGAAAATTCAATATTACCTTTTTGTTGTTATTCATTGTCGTCGGTGTTGAGTTGACTCTTAGTTATCGGTTGTTTTACTCTGTGGTTTTACTGCGTCCCTACAAATGTCTTCATTGTTCTGAATTACTGATTTTTTACCGTTAGAAGTAACAGACTGTCACCATTTTCAGCCGAAGCCGACCATTTATACACGGTAAGGAAATTGTCAGATTCATTGGAAATTAGATAAGGGATAACCATAATGCTACTCCTCATAATAAGAAAATGTACCTATCCGAAAAAAAAGAAATTTCTTCAAAATAATGGAAAGCAAAGCAAACCCATTCAAATCACTTTACACAGAACAAATGAAAATAGATACAAAAGTCAATCTCATGAAACCCCATCACAGAATAAACAGTCAACTAACCCAATCGCATTTCCGTCTTCGTTTCTCTTAGTGCGAGTAACCCGGATTCCTATAGTGCAAGCTAAGTGGCAAGTTCTTTTCTTTTACTTTTACTGTATCAGTTTATTTTGTCGGCGTGTTCTTTTGAAAGTCTCTGTCGAACTATTGTATACAAAAACATTGAAATGTGTGCTTTAATAGACTTTACCTATTTTTGAGTATGTAACGTTATTGCATTGAGCGTACAGAGGGTGAAATTAAATCCATACTAATATTATAAATGTGAAAGTGTGTTTGTTTGTTTGTCGAACAACGTTTGTTGTTTAACGAAGCTATTATATGGTATGGTTTTACTGTGTGTAGAGATAGTGAGGAGGGTGGAGAGTGACGTAGGCTACTTTTTACCGCGGGAAAACATCCCCATGGGAAGATATCGATGTTTTGTTATTTGCTAGATATTTATTTCCGGATGTTGTTAATAGATGGCATTGTTAATTCCCTTTTCCCACGCGGGCGGAGTCGCGGGTAAAAGCTAGTTTCCTATAAAACAAGTGACCTAAAAAAGTGATGGTTGCCTGAGATTTATACCTCAGATCTTGATAGACGAGCCAAAAAATTAATAACTTTAACAAGCAGTTTACTTATCAACTATAAGGACCTAGCTATGGGTAGGAAATGAATAAGCAGTTTTGAGTCTCAAAAACGGTCGACACCGCTTGTATTCGTCGGTGTAAGCTTCGGGAATATTTCGCTTGACATGATTCAGCATTCGACTCTCGATATTGATATTTTCATAGCTCGCACGAGAGTTACCTCAAGTGTTACCTCAATAAACAAAATATTATGAAAGATAACACCTAGTACAAAACATCTTGTATACGTTGTTCTATTAAGGGTTATACATAATTTCAAAGTTTAAACCTACACGGGACTTCTTTGGAGTCTTATGGATGGATATGGTAATATTTGAACCAAAACTGCTAGGTACTAAAGCTGGTATAGAAAACTAAAAACTGATCTTGCACAGTTCAGCTTTAGTGTGTTTTTGTTTTGTAAAACTGAATACTACAAATTCACTACGAATTTAATACATGAAACACTAACATGTACATGGTTAGTACATGTTGAGGAGGCATTCCTTAATACTAAACCTAGTAGTACGAATATACGTCGAAAGTCTGTAACTTGTTTGATATTATGTCTATAATTCCAGTTTTAAAGAGTTATTATCATGTTATTATAGTAATTCAAAACTCTTTATTTTCTTTCGCAAGGTGTTATAACTTTAAGAATACACTAATTAGCTTAGTGTAAAATCCTCGTATGCGAGAGCCTATATAATGAAGTAGGTTCCTGGGTAATCCGTGTTATTGGTCCCCCGTGGACTGGTCCTTAAAAATAAAATAAATATAAAGGTAATGTTGAATGACAGAATATGTTTGTCAGAGCAATTTTGGTATTCTTTTCTTTAATCTTACAGTTAAAAAAAACAACTTCCACAAAGAGTGGAAATAGATTGAGGATGAGTTCTGCATCAAGAAACCGGTCGAACGCTTGTACACGTCATGTAAGCCTAGGGATTATTTCGCTCGACACCACTCAGTATTCGACTCCCGATATTATTTCGTTGGCAATAGGATTACTTGGCTGTTATTGAAAATTTATTGGTCGGTGATTCTCTAGCCTACAAAATACTCTCGTATTCGAACTTCGGGGAAAATAGGGAAGATTTTTTATTTGGTGTGTGAAGGCGGTGTTCGTATGAAAAATGTCTACGGTGAAAGGAAAAATAGGATACCATAGACATGGATGATACATATACCCCTGGAAGTACTAATTAATCGCTGCGACCCATAGACGTCCCACTGTTGGGCACGGGTCTCCTCTCAGAATGGGAGGGATTAGGCCTTAGTCCACCACGCTGGCCAAGTACTAATTAATACCTATTATTAATTCCATGACTAACAAAACTATGGTACAAGTCATACCTTTATACTTTAATGTCTAGCTTAAAGAAGATACTTAATTATAAGCAATTATAAGCATCAATGAACGATACTATATGGCAGGTATCGTTTGTGTCAATCCCAATGCGATTTGGCCGACATCAACCAAAATAGGCGAAATTCCGATTTCTTTGATCAAAACCAAAGACTTACTTTTCATATCGATGACTAAAACACTTTTTAGCTTCTGCAGCTAGGCCATAAAACAAATTTTTATCAAGCAATAAATTAAGTAATCAATTTTTTTATGCATTAAGATACCAAGCGAGTAAAGTATTTAGCAAAAAGTTTCATAAGACATCCGTATATTGATTTAATAGAAATGATAGTAATAACTTATGTTATGAATTTGCAACAACAAAATAAAAATAAAAATTCAGCTTATTTTGTAAAAATACAATAGTAACACGATACATTATATTGATTTTTTTATTGTTACTTATTACCATTTATTATTGTACCTACTGAACTGCGCCACATCTAATAAGATAATGATGGAAAAACATTTGTTTTATTTGAGCCATTCATGGCAGTTTAGGAATTTAGTGCAACATCATTTTATCTAAAAGTGGTCTCGTCAATCAGCTACTAAAAATTATAATTTGGCTTAGTAGTTATTAAGCAGATACAAAAATATTTTATTTCATGTTTGGTTCGTTATTTATTTAAATTAAAGTGCGTTGAGTGTGCGGAACCTTTCTTGGACCGTATCGTTGGATTACTCCGTAAGTAGGTAATTTCGCAACACATTAACAGAGGTATTCCCCTTATCGGCACAATATTATTTGTAGTGCAAATATTATGTAGACCCAAAGAGGAAAATGATTCAGTATAAAAGAGGCATGTGACTGGTTATAGGCAATATTATAATCTTCTGCCATAGAACTTCGGTGTAGAAAAGTAAACCTTTCAAAATGAAGGCATTTTACTTAGTGTTGGCGATTATTATGGCAATCTTTACAGTGACGACAACTGCATCAGCGCTGGGTAAAGTTATTTACTTAAAAATATTTTATTTATATTTTGCTTGGTATTAATGAATAAAAAAATAAATTGTAATAATTAGCAACTAGAATAACAATAACGAAATAGAAAAGATATAATTTTTTTAATTTCATATTAAAATTAAGTAAAATTAAAAAAAAAACTTAAGTCTATCTCTTTACTACTTCCTACATTAAAAATTGCAGATGTCAAATCGGAATCTCTCCTTCGTGTGCGTCGCGGCGACTGCGACTACAATGCTTGCCACCAGTTGTGCCGACGACTTGGCTTGCGCGGCGGCGCGTGCGTGCGGGGCAAGTGCGACTGTGATCGTTTCTAGTCACAGATAAAGGGGTTCTGTGTTTTAGTGTATACGGCCGCAGTGCTATAGTCTGAACTTTTTAACATTCTTCTGTTTAATGTTTTATTGTTTTTTTTTAACAGTACTGTTCCTCTTAACTATTGTTTAACGTTCAGTCCTAGAGTCTACCTGTCACATCTCAATCTAATCAGATTAATCAGTATTGGTGACTGATTTTAGTATAATCAGTGCACATAAACAATTGATGAGAATTTTTGAAATAGGTCCAGTAGGTTATGTATGAATATATTACAAACAAATCTTTCCTCTTTATAATATTAGTATAGATTGGCAAAGCATCAATAATAGACATTGAAAATTAAAGATGATAATAAAATTTTAACGGGGCCTACCTACGTCTTTCTTTTTCTATTTCTAAAAGTCAAAGGAGAAACTCATTTAGATATGTATTCCTGTAGAGCCTCTTAACCTTGAGCATAAATCATTCAAAGAGAAAATCTCCCCGGCGCGACTGGTTGACGTGATCCTTGAATATTTCACGTCCTTTATAAATCTTGTCACCTTATAAAAAGATTTCCGACGAAGGTGAGTAATAATGATTATTGAATAAATTGTACTGAATTACAGTCAGTGGGTCTGAAAACTAAAAAATAAACAAATAAATAAGTGATTGACGACGAAATATCTGTTTCTAAAGGACGGGCTCGTTGGCGCAATTGGTGGTGACCCTGTTGCGCCAGGGGTCGTGGGTTCGAATCCCACTCAGGACAAATATAAATGTTACGAACACTTGTATTTGTTCTGTTTTTGGATGTTAATATTATCTATTTAAGTATGTATTTAAAAATATCTTTGTATGTTTATCAGTCTCTGACACCCATATTACAGGCTCGCGCCTACTTTGGGGTCAGAAAGCCGTGTGTGAGAATGTCAAAAAAAAAGGATCAAGCTCTTAAAAACTTACTTCTTACTTCTTTGCCATAGCATATACACTATTCCACAAAAATATTAAAATATAAGGTGGTTTTAAAATGTTCATTTGTCTCTACTTTTACTTGTCGTTGGTCGATGGTTACTCTAAGGTTATTACATTATAGTGGTAGAAGCAAGCACTGCTACTGGGTTTGGTCTGGGTTCAAATCCGAGCACACACCAACGACTCGTCACGTGATTCGTAAGTGAGAAATTACGAATCACATGCTGCAATGATGAAGGAATTTTTCTGAAGGCACGTGAAGTCTGCCAAATCGTAATTGGCCAGCGTCGTGTCTATTATGGAATAACCCCTCACATTCCCGAGGGGAGATCCTAGCCCAACAGTGTTACAAAGAAAAGGTTGGTTGGTGATAATTTTACAAAATAATACAGAATTTTTATTTTATTTTCCCTAACTTTTGTTGTCGATTGAACCTATGTAGAATGATATTCATATTTAGTAATGATTAGTGCAATCCTAGTATAATCGTTTTTTTTTTTTTTTTATGGAAACAGGATAGCAAACGAGCTTGCAGCACCACCCATCCGCTGCCGCCCATGACAACTGTGACTGACTTTGAACAAGACTCAATTAGGGACTGGGATGGTTAGTCCAATTAGTTGAGAAAGTTAATTAGAACATTAGTTGGTCAGTTCGTTAGTAGGTATAAGGACTGGGGACTGTTAGTGATAGTTAGTCCTGTTAGTTGGTGTTAGTAATAGTCCAGTTAGTACTTGTTAGTAGGAGTCTCGTTCTAAGTCAGTCACAGATGTGTTGCTACCCTTGAGGACTAAGATGGTCGCCTCTAAAGAAGTGTAACCGGAATCCACACCTTTCCAACCGGACCACAATTGCTTTAAAAACTTTAAGTCACTTATGAATTCACAGTTTTATTAGAAAAAAATTAAAACATGAATCATCATAAATCTATTTGTTCATTATAATTAATAATACCGGAACATTGGCAGAATTTGATATTCCCTCCAGAATATTAATTAGTATACGAATGGACGGCAACACCAAAATTGAATAATATAATCCCGCGTTTCATCAGAAACCATTTATTTAAACTTCTTTTTTTCTTCGGGGATGTTAAAATAATAATGAGATGAGGTGCGTGTTTTACTCGACGAGACGTAAAAATACTTTTGCCCGAAGGCAACGTGTTTTATAAGGAACTAGTGACCCACCCTGGCTTCGCACGTGTGTACAGTATGTGTTTGACGTGGCTCATACTCGTAGACCTGCTCTTACCGTTTCACTGTGAGCGATTGTATATTTATTCTAATGTTAAACTGTATAGGCCCGTTGGCGCAATCGGTAGTGACCCTGTCTGTTGCGCCAGGGGTCGTGGGTTCGAATCCCACTCAGGACAAATATTCGTGTGACGAACACTTGTATTTGTTCTGTGTCTGGATGTTAATATTATCTATTTATGTATGTATTTAAAAATATCTATGTATGTATATCAGTCTCTGAAACCCCTAACACAGGCTCGCGCCTACTTTGGGGTCAGATGGCCGTGTGTGAGAATGTCCAAGATATTTATTTATTTATTTATTTATTAAGGGGTTATTTTTGCGAAACATATCTAACGTATTTAATTAAATAGGCATTGTATACTTATCGTCTAATGAAATGAAATAGAACTGGTTACCGTGGGTCATCCTTAAGAGATAGACATATAATATTGCAGACATTTCTGTATAGTTCTATTATATATTTTGACCTACCTCGTAAGGTAACCAGCGTTATCAATGTAAGCGCCCAAAATATGTTTTTCCGAAATCATTACGAATTATTGAAAACATTTTCATATTTTTTATGTATGTATACATAATATAAACCTTCGGGAATGGAAACTAAATTATTCTGAAAACTGGATCCAGATCCAAAAAAAATCAGTTGCGTAGTTAAGAAGATCTTAAAGGAGGAACCGACAGAAAACAGCGGCATTACTTTATGCTATTTAGAAATTAGAGGAGAGATAGAGATGTGTGAGAGTCCCAACTTGTCAAGAAGTACAGACATCAATTTGTTGTTTGAAATATTTTTCAGTACAAATAAATAAAAACGAAATTAGAGTTTTAAGCTATCATGTGGCTCCTAAATAATTAGATGTCAATTAGATGCATCTGTTTTTATTCATTTTAAATATGTATTTCTTTCATAATATATATTTACTGGTGGTTGCCGAAAGTTCGAGACTCGGATATAATTCTAGACATAACATCACATTTGTAACTCCCGGACGGGGTAAACAGAGGTGTGCCCACTCACTTTTCAGCAGTTATGATTAAGTTTCATGTAATAGGTACGAGATACATCGGGCACAAATCAATACTCCGAGCTACTAATGGGAAGTACAGGTTAGTAAAACCTAATGCCGACTTGTGGATCTTTCTAGCAATTGCGACCACTAGATAAACGAAATAATCATAAAAAGTTCATCAAATCAATTCAATCTATCAAAATTATCACTTCATACTAATAGCGCTAGTTGTACATTTAATATTTTTTGGCTTACATGATGAGTAATAAAAAAAAAACCACAACCAACTTTCATATAATTATCATAAAGGAATACAACGTTTTTGGTCCTTTACTGATATAGGTTGTCCTAGTGGCGTATGTCGGTGTGTCCCACTAAATGCGATAAACGGGACACAACACAACGCATCCTTATTCACTAGTATCTCACGTTTATGTAGACAGCAGCACTTTGCCAGTTTTTTATTAAAAAATAAATAACCATAGGTCTCCATCATACTTATTCAGTAAATTAGATTGTTTCAAAGAATACGCGTTGTAACACAAGGGCGTCTTCATATAGTCGATTTAACATGCGAACTGTTCGGCAGCATTTCGTGATAGCTTATACGAAGTGCTGGAATAATCTTCCACCGCCTCTACACGCAATGAAGACTTGACTTCGAGCGGGTGATCTTTGCCTATATACCTTAAGTCATACCGGTTAAATAAAAAAAAATTAGGAACCTAACTGTTATGACTGTGATGTTATGTGATTTCGTTCGTACTTGCGTTTTCATCGTGTCGCATTAGTTTAGTCGCCTATCCACAAGAAGGAGGCCCCATAAGATATCATAACATCACAATTATCGCGCTGTCACACGCGCGACCCTCGTCACGGCCATGCGGTGAGATTAATCACAGATTAACTCAATCTCTACCGGACAAATCTGCTTCCCCCAGAACTGTTTTTGACGCTTTTCATACGTAATTCTGATGTGTTGTGTTTGGACAGATTGTCAATGAAGTTAAATGGGGTTTTGTTAATTATTATCAGAGGAGGTAGGCAATTGGGACTGGACGAGAAATGTTTGCAAGTTTGAGCTGCGGGTCAGGACGTACTCGTAATTGTCATCTTCGCGGACTTATGTGAAGTGCTTTTCTGATGGTGATGATGAATAAAATTTTACAATTCTTCAATTCGAGATTCTGATTTTACTTTCCACTTTAAACTAGGTGTATAAAGTGGAAAGTAAAATAAATTTGAAGCCTAATGAGGCTTGTATTAACCGTGGTGGTCCTAGTTTTCCAGGATTGACGTGTGAAGAGTGACAGACATGGTGAAGGCGTGTGATGAAAATCTCTCGAGACAAGACTTATGAAAAAAAATTAGGTACCTAAGCAGGTTTCATATTTTCCTTCACCTTTGAAACAGGAGCTATTATTTTCTTAAACCTAAATATTTTAGAAAAGCCGCGTACGTTACATTATTACTAAGGATTTTTTAACAACAATTTTATTACAACGTATTTACTTATGCAAATTTGGGCTTGATGGAACATTTTATAAATTGCAAAAAGGATTGTTTTTTTGTAACATAATATGAATTTCTAAGCACGGAAGCCTATTGAGCTAGATTAAGAGGTTAGGGTAGTGCTATTATACTGTTACCTTTTATACCACGATTCCTCCTCAAGTATTCGCTGGTGCAGTCAAGCGGCCGCCTAAAGCGGCTGTTCAATCGTTCGCAAACAACTCCGCTCGCCGCTTATCCGGTAGCTAAACTTCACACGTTGAGAAATCAGTATTTGGTCAAGCCTGCACCTTTTGTGCTTACATTTGACTTTACACCAGTTAAGGTAGGGTATTTGGTCCTCGACAAGTGGTTGCAGAGAACACACGGCTCGCTGACTTTTCGGCTTGTGCAGGTGCTTTCCGGGCATGGTTGCTTTGGGAAGTACCTGTGCAAAATTGTGGGCATAGAACCCACTACCGAGTGTCACCACTGTGACTGCGAGGAGGACACGGCGCAACACACTCTAGAGGCGTGTTCTGCGTGGAGCGCCCAGCGCCTTGATCTTGTACAAGCAGTGGGGGCCGATCTTTCGCTTCCAGCTGTGGTAAAGGCCATGGTTGAAAGCGAAAGATCGTGGGTAGCCGTTCTCGCCTTCTGCGAATCGGTTATCGCGCAGAAGGAAGCTGCCGGGAGGGAGAGGGAGCGAAATAACCCCCAAACCAGCAGCAGGAGACCAGGAGGTCGAAGGAGGGCCTATCAAGCCCTCCTGCGACCTCCATAAACGAGACCTAGGCGGCGGATATCGGGGGATATCCCCGTCAGCAAAAGGCCTCGAGGTGGCGCATGCGGTGTCCCCGCGTGCTACTTATATGGTGTCACTAACACGAGGAGGGGTCCAGAACAGGACCAACGCCGTCGGGATCGCGGAAGAATGCGAAAGCGTACCCGTGATCCCGGCAGAATGGTACAGAGAGGGATACCGTGGGGTCTTAGTCGGTAGGAGTCCGACATAATCTCCCGCATCCCCCGATGCGGAGAGTTATCCATGAGGATTTCCCCACGAAAAAAAAAAAAAAAAAAGGGTATTTGGAACTAGCCAGCGTAAGGCTTAAAATATTATGTTAGAACGATAGCAGAACAGAATTTGGGTCGGATGGATGAAATAAAATCACTGTTCAACGCTTGTGTAATAGTACCTACATTGGCAGAGTAACTTACTTGTATAGGTTTCACGAAACATGCGCTTTTATTGGGAAAATCAGAGTCAATACAAAGTTTGAAAAATTTATCTTACTAATTCAACAATTAAATTCATGAATAAAAATAAATAACTGATTAACAATAATGTGTTAATAATTAACAAACAATAATTAACAAAAAAAATCCATAAATCTGCATAATAATAATAATATGAGCACCGTGGTGGAGTATGCTCCCTCCCGCAGCTGTGTCTGTGGGTCGTCTATACGTGTTAGTGGCCAGGCCAGTGTCACTAAATACATTATTAGTGTTGAACTCGACATTGCTGCTATGGGCTGTATATTTGCGATGCGATGTATCCGCAATGTTGATTGTGTGCTCAAGAGCATTCGAGAAAGGATTAGATTCACAATTTGGTCCACTGGAAAATGTTGTTTAAACATTATTTTAGTATTTTTGTATAAATTATCATTTACATGAAGTGTCGCTCTGACATTTCACATGGCAGAGCAAAGATTGCGGGGTCAGCTAATTTTATTTTAAGTAAATCACATACGATTGGAAGTATGAACTAAGAAAGTATTGATTTCTGAACGACTCGTTGGTAAAGTTTAGTTGATTCAGCAAATAACTAATGCTGATTCTTGAACTTATACTATTCCTTAGCTGTTTGCTTCAAAGTTCATAATTTGCACTGAGAGGTGAAAGTTAGTTATACCAGAATTGACCAGGTATCGATTACTGCAAGCATGAAGTTGTTACGGGCTAAGGAAGTTGTGCGCAATAGATTGATCACAGGAAACAGTTCTATAAATACACATTTTATGTATCTTCCAGTCCCAATGCTGGGTAGGGGTCTCCTACAGACACTGCTGCAGGAGGTCTAGAGCATACTCCACTACGCTGCTCCAAAGCGGATTGGTGGAGGGGTGGCCAACCCAGTGTCGAATGTTCTCAAGCCACCCGAAGGTCTTCGACAAAGCTTAACGACTGTTTCCAGCATTGAAAACAACCTAGACCGACGGCTTTACGTGCCCACGTCTATGCTATATTAACTTTAAACTCTTCGGAGCGAATACGACTCCCACGCTGGGTATATACAGGGGGTCTAGACAAGTGGCAAAAACGCTAGTAGAATAGATTTACAAATGTATGGGATTGAAATTCGCTATCGACTAATTAGTCGTAAGGGAATGTCAATCCCATACATTTGTTAATATATTCTACTTCTATTCTACTAGCGTTTTGCCACTTGTCTAGGCCCCCAGGAAACTAAACGCCTCTGCTCAACTATTGAACACAACTTCACCACCGCTAATCCGTTAGTTCAACTTTACACGTTAGGTAATCGATACTTGGTCAATTCTTGTGCCCGCAATATGTAGTTCTATCTATCTTATCTATCGAAGCTATCGACCTTGAAAATACCGAGTAAGTAATCTTTTACTTACTCGACGACCCGGATAATCAAGGTTAATACTGTGACAATTGTTATATTCCAATTTCAAATCTAAACACAGAAAAAACAAAATTAGGTCCGTTGGCGCAATCGGTAGTGACCCTGCCTGTTGCGCCAGGGATTTGAATCCCACTCAGGATAAATATTCGTGTAACGAACACTTGTATTTGTTCTGTATCTGAATGTTAATATTATCTATTTAAGTATGTATTTAAAAAATATATATGCATGTATATCACTCTCTGACACCCATATTACAGGCTCGCGTCTACTTTGGGGTCAGGTGCCCGTGTGTGAGAATGTCCAAGATATTTATTTAGATATTTTTTTTTATGGATACAAGATTGCAAAGGTTGCAGCACCACCCATCCGCTGCCTCCCATGACAACTGTGACTGACTTTGAGCAAGACTCAATTAGGGACTGGGATGGTTAGTCCAATTAGTTGGTGGGTTGTTGTGTTGTGTTAGTTGATGGTTGGGATAGTTAGTCCATTTAATTGTAATTATAGTTCAGCATAATTACAATTAAATGGATCATACAATATAGTGTAGCATAGGCGATAAAACTGTACGAAAAATAATATCTGCGAGCGGACCAGCGGTATAACTCTAGTTGATTAGTATGCGAGAACAGGAAACCTATATTTAAATAACCATTTTACCTGCCTCGCCCCAGGGAATCCTTTCATCATGAACCACGTCCGCATTTCCTTACAAATAAGTACCGTCTGTGTTAGTTAATTTTCCTTCTTTCTATATTATTTTTAATAAGGAACTCCTTAATATTTTCTCTTTTTGTAGAAGCGGCTCTAAAAAAATTAATAAATGCGACGCGAATATCCTACCTATGGTGATAAAATTTAAATGTTTTTTGAAGTACTGGTGTTTGCCCGCAGCTTTGCCCGTGGAAAGAATATACAAACGATAATAACGCATCCGTTAAATCACGTTTTGAGTTATACAGTATAATTTTTTTATTTGAGTTAATTAACAGAACACAGTATAGGTAAATTATATTATTATGTGAAAACATATTTTACCAACTCGCACCAACACCGTTAACAACAAATATAGTAACATATATGAATTTTAAAGAATAGACTTATACTTTAAAGGTACCTACTATACAAAACATTTGTTTTTAAATTTATATCAATTTACAAAATTATTAATATTTAACGTTTGACTACCTTGGACACATAATAACCAATTGTTATAGCGTGAAAAACTTAATAACTTCATAATAACATACCTTCGCATTCCTGTATTAAAACTTTGCCGATGTGCCATTCTTCATTAAATTCTTTCAAGGGCTCAATATCAATGGCAATATCATACGTACATTAACACATAATTTACGCCTGTATATTCCTGATGGGATAGGTAGAGAGTGTGTCATCTTCACCACTTATGTTTAGGTGGTGAGCCTATTGCCATACATCGGGCACATTCGAGTTACTATGAGAATTTCAAGTTAGAAAACCTCAATAGTACTTTTCCCGACCCGGGGATTGAACCAAGGGCCTCTATTTTAGCAGTCGCGCTTGCAACTAGACCAGAGGTCGGCAACCTGCGGCTCGCGAGCTACGTGCGGCTCTTTGGATGTGAAGCGCGGCCTTTAGTTCCATACGCAAGAATGAATAGATATTTATTTTATGAATAAATAGATTGCTTTTTAAAAAAAAAAATTATTAATGCAATTTCTATTTATAGTTAGCAAGAAATTTTTTTGTGGCTCTTTAAAAACTTTGAAATTTTCTAAATAGTATATTTTGACTCTTCCGACTCAAAAGGTTGCCGACCCCTGAACTAGACCAACGATGTATATGATGATACAATGTTATAGATATGACACCAGAGTACGCACTTCGGATGATTTCTTATGATTAAAAATCGCCTTGCGCAAAGCTGGGGGACCCTCGTCAAAAGCCGTGCTACACGCAACAACGACAATTTGTCGCAGAAACAATTAATTTGTCGAGAGCCAAGAGCGATGACAAAATAACTGAGTTAACGATGATGAAAATGGTGTTAAAAATATTTCTTTAGCTTCGCTATTGCTCGTAATTTTGTTATTCGTAACGCTACAAGAAACAAATAAGCAATTATATTGAAAGGAAAATGTTTATTTCATTCCTAATTAAAATAAAAACTCTGTGCATAAATCAAGGGTATAAAATGTCATGATAACCATCCGTATTATTTACAAACTTGTGACCAGTAAGCAACACGAAGTTATTGCTCCTTTGTCAGCTCTGCAAAAATAATGAGTACACTGTAAGCTGTATTGTATCGTCCGCAGCCCAATGGCTCGCGTCGATTCAATGTGATCGACAGAGTTAAGCAACTACGGGCGCTGTCGGTTTGTGGATGGATGACAGCTAGTGGCAAAATTCATGGGCGCTACCGTGCTTCGGAGGGAACGTTAAGCGACGGTCTCGGTTGTTTTTAATAGTAAAACAATCCTAATTAATTGTATCAGGCGTTACTTTGCGGAACTCCATTATTACAAAACAAGAATTAATCTACTTTGCAACAATCCGCGAACAATTGTTGTTCGCGGATTGTTGCAAAGTAGATTAATTCTTGTTTTGTAAAACAATCCTTGTTAAGCCTTGTCGAATACCTTAGGGTGTATACGACACGTTTGTCCGTCTGAGTTATAAAGAAAAATTTCTTTACCTAACTTGTTATTTGAACCCATATTAATTTTGGATCGATATGCCATTTTATTCTTCATCAATCATGTACCATTATGTACCTACATACGGTACCACAAACTAGTCTTCTCTACCACGGCAGCAGAGTCCATCATGCTGTTCCAGTGGTGGAGAGCCCTTTCTATGTCCAATGTTGGGCATGGGTCTCCTCTGGAAATGGAAGCGGTTAGGCCTTAGTACACCACGATGGCCAATTCAGATCGATAATGTGAAGTCTTCACATGCCTCAGAGAACATTATGAAGAGCTAACAGGCATGCAAGAATCCTCACGATGTTTCCTTCCCTGTGACAGGAGGAGATATTAATTTTTTAAATCGCACATAAATTAGAAAGGACATTGGGATTGAACCCAAACCGCTCGAGTGAAAGGCGAGTGTGATTTGTGTGCGAAAGTACAATTTGCAGTTACGAAAATTGCAAATTGTACATTATTTATTTTTTTCGTGTTCAAAGAACATAATTAAAGTATTTAGGATTTATAGTCTTACCTAATGTTAATTCGCAAGAATTAGTAGCTGCCTTGGCTTACAGTTGGTGGAGGTCGTGCAGTGCAATAAAAGTCATTTCTAACTAGGGTAATCCTGTGCCAACAGGGGTAATTATTATGGCCGTTCCATGGTTTCATGCCCAAACATAACGAAAACCAAGGCTTATAATTTTTTCGAGAAAAAGAAATCTGTTCTCGATTTATTCAAGATGGATAAAGCTCTAAAATTTGTGGCTACGACTGAAATAGAGCAATTTTACGGAAGTCATAAAGTATTACAGAATTATTATCGGACTTTACTGTATCAACATTACAGATAAGAATATTCTTTTTACTTGAATCTGGCATAAAGTTAAAACTATTGCCATAAAAAAGAAAGAATATTCTCATAATAAGATAATGAATTTTATTTCGTTTAATATCGTAGTAGTGTGTAGTAGGCCCTCGTAGAGGCCTACTACGAGTAACTACAGACTACCGAAGGGCGATGATAAGGAGGGATGATAACTATTCTGCCGATAATAATGTGTTTTCTGTGAAAGAACATTTAATTTAGGGCGGTATGTACCTAGGGCGAAGCGGTCTAATGTATTTCGTGATTGCTACAGAACGGTGCAGGGCATGCCATGGAGTGCAATAAAAGGAAACAATTTGAAACTAGGGTAATAACGTAGGCGCTTGGAAACTTTACGTCTTTTCCTTTTTTATCTTATTTTGGCAAACCAAAATGGCAGCGTAAATCAGTATTTCAGAAAACGCGAAAACAAATTATGTCTACCTTTGCAACTAGATATTCCTTAATATTGTACTGCCTTGTCGGTTGAGTGGTCGCAAAAGTTTGCTAATCTATCCTGGGTTCGATCCTGGGCCGAGCTAAGTATTACTAAGTTTTTCTTAAAGTCTCAGTGACAGCTCGGAGGATTTGTGACTTTTCTAAGTTATGTGCGATTTAAAAAATTAAATGTTACTTGCTACAACAGTGAAGGACACATCGTGAGGAAATCTTCATGCCTAAGAGTTCATCATAATGTTCTCGAAGGCATATGAAATTTTCCAATCTGCACTTGGCCAGCGTGGTGGACTAAGGCCTAATTCTTCCTATTCTGAGAGGAGACCGGTCCCAAAAGTGGGACAAAGAAAGGGTTTTGATGATGATGAGGCTCTACCACCTAACAAAGTAGGTACTTCATACTTTAATGTACGCCACAAAGAAAAATATAACATGAGTATCAATGGATCAATAGTTCATCGAAACGCAGGTTACCATTGACCTAAATTTTAAGCCAATTAGTTGCAGATTGTACAGACAGCCAACTGCAGAAAATGTATTTTCAATGTTACATAATACCTTTTTAAGTGGACTTTTGGACTCTTATTATATTTTCTTTACAGTATTGAATGGTATATTCACTTTATACTCATTGTTAATAACGGTTTCGGTAAACATTATTGTAGTAAAATATAGTTTCACCTGAAATTAAGTTGAATGACGACGAAAGATGACGTATAAAAATTAGAATTGTGAAATTTTGTTGACCTTGCCATCCACGCGCATAGTAAATTGTAAAAAGGTTATGTCTGCTTTTCGCGTGGAATATGAAATAACAATAGTTTCGTTTACATCTAGTAATATTATATAGCCTATGTCACTCAGTGAAGATGCAGCTTTCTAATGGTGAAAGAATTTTTGAAATCGGTCCAGTAGTTTTTGTGTGAAAACATTATAAACAAATCTTTCCTCTTTTTAATATTAGTATAGATAAAAAATCAATAGTCAGTCAAGAGGGCTATACATAATACCCAAAAGTATAATTATGTGTAATCCGTAGGTACAGTTATTTCTGAGATTAGCAAATGAACATAACATAATTATGGTTATGTTATGTCAGGGAATTTTGATTTGACAAATAGTATAATTTAAAATATACACTGACTTGGAATTACGTAAAATGCAATTTAAATTCATACGAAATATAAAAACTGAAATTGAATGATAATAAAAGATAACTCCATTTATATCTAGCCACCGGATCCACATTGGGATAAGCGGTCGAAAAAACGGAAGACCTCACTTAACTACGGAATAGACGCGTAACATCAAATTGAAAGCGTCTTAAGGCATACGTGATCGAAATAAAACTAGCTTCGGACGTTACGAACAAACTATGTTTGAAACAAAGTATTGACATTGTTAAGGAGTTATGTAGTCGTGAGAAGACAATGTTTTTTTATGTTCATGACTAGCTTTTACCCGCGGCTCCGCCCGCGTGGTCAAAGGGAATTAACAATGCCATCTGTTAACAACATCCGGAACTAAATATCTAGCAAATAACAAAACATCGATATCTTCCCATGGGGATGTTTTACCGCGGTTAAAAGTAGCCTACGTCACTTTCCACCCTCCTCACTATCTCCACACACAAAAACCATACCATATAATAGCTTCGTTGCGACGTGAACGCCGGACAAACAAACAAACACACTTTCACATAATATTAGTATGGAAGTATGGAAGTATGGATGTAGCAAAAGTGTCGTGTAATCATTCCATTTGCACTTAATAAACGATATCGGAGTCAAATGGCTAACGTTATTGTCGAGCTTCAAAAACCTTACTTACCTAATTTTATTACTGAATAATTCGTGAGTGAATCCATAGAAGAAGCTTACCAGGTGACTCACGTTGAATGAAGTCGGAAATGGCCGACTAGTTTCGGTCAGTTACGCAAGTCATACAGTAACCACCGCGAGCGCGACACTTCTGAAGATGGTCCATGAATTATTTTTCATACATTGCGTATTTATTTTGAATAAAGCCTATTCCTAACTAAGCCATTTCCAATGTAATGAGAAGATGCCCTGCAGGGAACCACTGATGGGCAGTATAGCTTCATTATTCGTGATATTTTACAGAAAAAATTAAATGCACGCACGTTTTCCATGTACCTACTTCACAGATATCGTTTATTGTCTTCCGATAACGATATTTGTGAAGTATCTATAATGTGAAAATGGTTTCAGGCGGCGCACAGACAACCGCTCGCCTTTCTCCAATTGCCACAAATCGCAGTCTGTGGCAGTCTGTATGAAAAATTGTGATAAGTGTAAATTAAAGAACTATAAGTGGGAATGGATAGTCCGCATTCTTGTATAGTCTCTTAGTCTGTACTAGTTGGTGTTACATGTTCGTTGAGTTTCTTATAATCATTACAAATATGCACTTATTTTAATAGTTTTTGTTTCTTTGTTATTGTTTGTGTGTGTTATTGTTGGTTACTCTCATTGAATCTCATCTTTTGAAATTAATAGAAATTGGAATGGTGCTATCGATAATTAAGAAGTGTAAGAAAAGGCAGATATTAGATCGCATTATGATGATGTATTTTAACATATTCTAATGCCAAAAATTCCTGCCTTGCGCCACAGAACAAAACACAGAACAGGTATATAGGTTCTTCAGCCAACACTAAAGCACTTTAAAGGTAATATGTATACCTCATTTTTACTTCATAAATCCATGAACTCGGTTCTATTCGACCTCTACAGAACCGGTCTACTACTCTAAGAATGTATGATTGATGTGGCTTCAATATTTTTTTACGAATTAAATGTAACCGCAAAGATTTAACACAATTCTCATAGAAATCTGCGTAGGAAGACTACTTTGATTGATCTTGCTCTATAAAAAGGTACATTGTACATGTATTTGTATGAAAGTAAAAAGTAGCTACTAATTCTGGTAAATACACACAAAAATTGGTTAAAGAGTTATTTTGTGTAGTTACGCTTTATGGTAGAAATGGGTATTCAGGGCAAACATTTAATAATTAACTTGTGAGTATCGTAGTATTTTTTTTCTACATGTAGTCAAAGATACTGCATTTTAGTTTTCTGTTTAAGTTAGGTAGTATTGAGCCAAGATAAATCTATGACTAAGAGGTTAGACTAAGTGTTAATTTAACACCGATCTCCACCAACCATCAGGTTAAATATGCCCGTAAGTCCGTTTGTATGTCTATTTAAAAAAGAAGGTATCTGAGATTAATACTTGTCGAAAAGGCAAAAAGAGACGAAGTCCTACTCCTGAACCACTCGGTACTCATAAATAACTGAGTGATGCGAGTAAAAAGCCTTTCGCAGTGAGATCCCATCGACCCCTGCGGCCGCCTACAGGGCACTGAATAAGCTGGAAGTATTAACGGCAATCCACTTCAGATTCAATAAACGAAGTAACGAGAGGTAGAGGAGTAGCCCTTGCACATCTTCTATATATATAAAAGGAGAAGCTGACTGACTGACTGACTGACTGACATATCAACGCAGGGCCTAAAATATAAGGGTTACAAACATGAAATTTTACACAGGGGTTCCTTTTATAACGTAGGGGAGCACAAAGAAAGAATTTTTGAAAATTCACCCCCTAAGGGGGTAAAACGGGTGCAAAGTTAGTATGAAACTATGCCGTTTTTGAAGTCAAGTGGGCAACCCGAACGCGGGCAGACGTCGTTAATGGGTCTAATTCTACGCGAAGCTGCGGGCGTCCACTAGTTTTTATACTAAACGGCAACAGCCGGTCGCACTAAAATTCTGCCCGTTTTTCTAAATGCACCTATCGTACAAGGAAAGTAAATCCACTATTGAATAATATTAAGCAACTGTCCTAATTTTGCTACTCCTTACCAGGTGCTAAGCACCAGGCGTAGGACAGGAACTGTCATGTTACATGATCACATTTTTTTTGGGCTACAAGGCATATTCGCAACCCACAACAACTCCTTACCCATCCGTACTTCGTGTTCGATAAACCAGTGATCCCATTCGCCTCAAATTTTCTGCTGCGAGGTAGAATCGGTATTTCTTTTACCACAGCTTATCAGGATTCGGTGGTATTTATGATCTGTACAAGGGTAGAGCGGTTCACGTGTGGCATTAGATGTAAGCCTCTTCGATTTTATCATGGATATTCCTCACATATAACATTATATATTATTTATTATTTTATATTTTGCCAATGGATTGATTATGAAACAATTCTAAATAAAGCTAGTTATTTAAAAGACTGACTGAATACCAGTGTACTAGTATGGGTGGTGTTGCAAGCTCGTTTGCTTTCTTAAACCCATTAAAAAAGACCTGCTGTAACGATACATGTATATATTATGGAAGCCTGCTCCTTATGTCCTGAGCATACTCTACCAAGCTGCTCCAATGCGGATTTAGTTAGGGTGGGTTAGCGGACAACCCAAATGTTCTCAAGCCACCCGAAGGGTGAAGCTAGTTATAATGTACTAAAACTTGATCCATGTTTTTCTCGTCTTAACCAAAATGGTTTCACTTAATAATAATAATGATATATCTTATTTTTTACATAATATTGAGTTAACCCATCAGCACATAATTTGTTTAAGCCTTTTACCTCCCACGCATCATATTTCCATTCAAATGTAATTCCACTCTGCAAGTGCTTTAACAAATAGGCACAATAATCAAAAAATTTCATTAGCCCCTGTGGGTACCCAGTCTCGAAAATTGAGTGCTTCCTATATTACAGCAATAAAACCGAATACTTTGTTATGCACACACTGGGCGCGTTGATGTATGTAGCTACGAGTTTTATATAGGACTAGGGGACGCACGCAGCTTCGCTCGCGTGGATTTAGACTGCGGTAGGTTCGTTTATAGTTGCTACCTATTTAATTAAGGACATGTACCAACTCTACCCAGTGAGTACTCGTTATTATAATTTTCCAGAATTAAATTTAAAAAAAATATATAATCGTATGTTTGTGGCTAAAGACGTTTTATATAATGTTCTCGATAGCAACTCATGGTAGGCTTACTTATGTATTCGAGTGCTGTGCAGACTGATTTTGACTGTATAGGTAGGTATGTGTGCCTAGGATTAACTGAATGTGTGTTTCGTCTGGTCTGTATTTCGCAAAAGGAAATAAACATTGCGTAATCATTGAATAAAAATGTACTTGACTTACATTTAATTTGATTATGGAAATGCTGATTTGAGGATTGAAGATAAAATCAGATGTGGGTAGCGAATAAAAGCGATTGTTTATTTATATAATCGATACTAATCGTATTGACCAAGTGGAGAAGCTTAACTTGTACTGCTTTATTGAAAACGATGATCCGAATAAGTTAGCCACTCTCATACAGTAATGCTTCCGGACGTTGAGGAGTCTGTTCTGTTTCTAATTTACATAACACGCTCTCTGGATTTCCTTTTCAAAGGTGCGTCTTTTGTCAAAAGGAAAACAAAGAGAAGTGAACACGCCAAATGGAACAAAAAGGTCGATTGTGTGAAGTTAGCCGCGTGGGCACCAAGTCGCAAAATAGCGTTATATGTGTAAATTACTTGCGTACGCATATTACTCGTATTTGCATTATGTACGAGTATTTGTTTATGTTTTTTTATGACTACGTAGGTATATTCCCATAAAAAGTAACTAACTACCATTATCACAAGGATTTTTCGGATAGAATCACAGTTTTTGAATCAATTTTGAATCAAAACTAAGAAGCTGCCCGGCTTATCTTCACTATTCAAACATTGGCGTAGGTGACATATGATTATTGCATATTGATTTGCAAACTAATTGTTGATGAAATATTATTATCAATAATTTGGTTAAAGATGTTCCTTCGTTACAGACGGGAATTTAATAAAGTCCTATTTGAAATAGGACCCTGTCCGACCTGCTTTAATCTCGTTAACGCAGGACAATAGATAGTTCGCGTACGATTTTTAAGTCCCCAACTCAGTGGGACTAACATTTAAATAGTTAAATGTAGAAAGTTATTTGTACGGATACTAAATAAAGTTAAAATAGAGTTGTAGTTAACAAGTTCTTTTTGGTTAACAGTTCACGGAGTAAAACTTTATTGATTTAAACTTCCTTCACCATACATTTTCTTAAGCGGTTACATTTGTGTTATTAGAACGATTGGCCTGGTTTTTAGAGGTATTTGAACTTGATAATTTTTAAAGGCTTCATTAACGAGTTGTATGTTTTAAGATTGGATAATTTCTAACACCTGTTAATTAGCGTTATAAGCTAAATCAACATATTTGCACCCAAATTCTAACGTGTTACATTCATAACTAAACTGTATTTAGATTATATGATTTATGTCGTTGAGATTAGTACTATTTTTGTGCATTCACCAATCTCTAGATTACGGTTTTTTACAAGCCATAAAAACCAAGGCACTGACAGAGGCTAATGGAGTCTTCAGAATAAAACTACTTCCAACGAATGTCCGAGCCAAGCATCAGAATTCCCAACTAAGCTAAAACATCATCAAACCAAATTGTGGAGGCGCTCACGTAAACGACTACGATTAACTGGGAAGCCATTTTGGAAAGTTTAAATGGCGCCCCACAAACTTCGCCGATTGTATTTCAAAACGAACGACGGACCTGCATTGTACCTGCTTCCGAATGAAACTTTTCAGTTTACATTATTTTGTGAATAGAGATAACGAGTGACTCGATCGTAATTGCGGGAATAACGTAGTCTGATACACTAACTGGAGTCCGGGCTTTAGAATAATTGTCCGGGCATTCGTACGATCAACGGGAAAGTTGCAAATTGAAATGGCGCTTGACGAGTTTACTAAGTTCTCTTCTCTCTTTCGTTGAGTGGTTTTATTTGTGTCGGTTACTTACTGCCCGCTAAAGTTTATTTGTTAAGAAATTATGTTTAGGTAGGTACTGTTATTCAGGAAAAAACCTGGGACAACTGGCAGATAATACCTACCGCTGCCGTCTGCTTGTAAATTAATTAATTAAGGTGTTGCAAAAAAGATAAATGAAATGAAAATTTTTGATACGACTGAAATAATTTGTCATACAACAGCAGCAAGATAATTTGCAAGTGAATTACATTTTTAATCAACTTTTGGTAATGGAAACGAATGATATCATCAACAAACATACTGGTACTGGGTCTTAGTCTAGATATACGGAAGATGGCTCAGAGTTGAGAGCTTGAGAGTAAAAACGCTCATAGCCATCTGACTCGCCTTGATTTAACTGGGTTAACGTAGGGCGCGATCGGTATATGAGAAGGTGGTGACGCCTAGTGGCAAATCTCATGGTGCTTACGGGCTTCGTAGGGCACATTAAGCCGTCGATACAGGGTGTTTTCAATTTTATTGTTAAAGCCGTTAAGCCTTGTTGAAGATACCCGCTTGGTTTAATAACAATCGACTCTGTGTTGACCCCTCCACTAATCCGCATTGGAGCAGCGTGGTGTAGTTTATTCTAGCCCCTCAGCTATGGCTGTGTGATAGACTTGTGAGTTGTAGCTTAGTTGATTTCTTAATTACTATCTACTCATACTGCAATTACATCAAATATAGACTATGTAAGATAAGTTAGGATTTCTTCAAAACGTATTATTTTATCCAATATCGCTGGAACTGTTCTTAAAACCTGCGAAAATAAATTGAGTTGTAACACACGTCTCTTTCGCCGTGTGGCGGATGCAATATAGAAATTCATAACTTGAAAATATTCTGGTGTTCAAAAATTGTGCACATCTTTATTGAATAAATTAAAAATAATATTGGGTTTCAAACATTTTGAATTTTAACAGTAAGGTATAATTCGATTGGCGTCGATTGATAGAGGCGCATGTCCAACGGGTCCAGGCTGATAGATGGATAGATGGAAGCTATAATTGCTTATTAGTTTTCGTCAATCTGTAGGTGTGAATTTATCCATATCTTGCATTTGATAGCACCGAACGAGTTTTATACGGTTTTCTAGGGTCATACCCAAACTCAGTTTTTTAAAATAAATCCATACTATCCATATCCATACTAATATTATAAATGTGAAAGTGTGTTTGTTTGTTTATTTATTTGTTTGTTTGTCCGGCTTTCAGTCGCAACGAAGCTATTATATGGTATGGTTTTTGTGTGTGGAGATAGTGAGGAGGGTGGAGAGTGACGTAGGCTACTTTTTACTGCGGTAAAACATCCCCATGGGAAGATATCGATGTTTTGTTATTTGCTAGATATTTAGTTCCGGATGTTGTTAATAGATGGCGTTAGTAAAATTCATTTGCAAGTTCTGAATCACGCTGACAAATGATACATGTAAATAAATTAAGTCATAGGCAACTAATAAATTAAATTGAATTTTGAATTCGCGCTGGATAAATTGTTGCTTTTGGTTTAAAATTAATATGGTAAAGGAATAAGATCTACGTTTTGAATTTGGTTTTGGTTCGCTTCTTCGTTCGTTCTTTTAATCGTGGAACTTTCACTATTCATCCACCACAAATGTGTCATGTATGATAAACAACTCATTGTTAATTCCCTTTGACCACGCGGGCGGAGCCGCGGGTAAAAGCTAGTCTGTCATAATTAACACATTAGGTCAACCTGTATGCAACTATGTAGTGGACCTAACTATGTAATGCTAGTCGGTATGCTAGTCGGTATTATTATCGCATATTGCTTACATTGGTCAATTCACTACAAAATGTAAAGTCACTACAAAGGGTGAATGTTCAACTATCATTTTAAAAAGAGGTAAACCTGGTGTGTGCTTGAAACGGATAAAATACTTTGTAGTGCTAAAACGGCTAAAACACGAATAAAATATTTACAATCGAATTTTTCCCCGAATCCTTTTCCGCTCATACCATCGCTCAATGTTTTGACAACATCCACCTGAAAGTCGCAATGGAGCGCGCATACAGATTACGTACATGATGTAACTGACCGATTGAAGCTACGCGTGACACAGAATTTGTGACACGAAATTTGTTTTAGAAACACGTTTCTAAATTTATCGCGCGAAGCCTAGAGGCCATTTGCGTAATTTATAACGACGATTTGTCAAAACCAAGCAGGGGATAGAAATCGGGTTCGGTAGTCAATTTTGTGCAACAAAGCTTCACGTAAAAAGGCCGCATATGATTTCTAAACACGCTCGAAATATCAACAGAAATGCTAACATTTATTTCGTAATATTCACGTTGAATTTTTTTTAATTTGTGTTTTCATTATATGTACTTATACAATAGATGTTGACCGAAATACTGTAGAAGTCTGCCGGATGGGAGGCAATGAAGTCAGCGAAAGCGTTGCCTCAGGGGTGTAGAACTTTTTTACCACTTAAAAATTGTCTAAATTTAAAAAAAAATAGAAATCTGTTGGGCCAAGGTCCGGTAACTACAGTGGATGACGGAGAGTTTCCAGCTGTAACTCTTGTAGCTTTGCAATGGTCTATCGTGAAGTGTGAGCTCGCGCGTTGTCGTGGAGAAACAATGGGGTGGAGCGATTGACCATTAATGATTGTTGAATTACGAGCTTCTCCATCATTGTTTGCAATTATTGACAATAGACATCTGACTCTATTGTGCCATTCGGTAAGAAGCTGTGATTTACAAGTCCACCAGACAGTCACTAACATATAAGTAATCTTTTTTTAGCGCACTGATAAGTTGTATCCGGGTCTACCCACTGAGACGAACGCTTACGGTTGTCGTACAAGATCCACTTTTCATCGTAGGTAATAATTCGATTTAGAATTCCCTCGTTTCTATGCCGATTCAGTAGTGCCATGCATGCTTCGACGCGCAAGTCTCGCTGTTGGTCACTGACCACCTATCTAGCCATTTTGACGCAAGTGCTTCAATGTTGTTTTGACACTAACTTTAAAGCTCGCAGCAAGCTCAACCATAGATTGAGTTGGGTCCTCTTCTACTTTGGCCTTTAATTCGTCGTTGTCGACAATGGTTACCAGCCGACTGCGCGACTCGTTCTTCAACTCAAAATTTCCAGATTTATAACGATTGAACCAATTATATGTGTTATGCAAACAGTGTTAAGCCCGTACACGGCGTTAATGTTTCGTGTTATTTGCGCAGTACCACGCAGGAACTCATATTCGCAAATTATACGAAGTCGAAATCTGAAATTTCTGGTTATAAAATGTCCAATTTCAAAGGTAAAAGACCTTTTATTACCGACATACCACTTAAACAAATACAAACTATGTTTCATTTGACTACACGAAATTCCGATTGGGGTTTTAATAAAACTTTGAATTTGGCAGCTTTGATGGTTCAGGAATAGGATATTTATATTGCTTGTTTGATTTTGATTTATTTAGTTGGCTGTAGTTTATAACGGTTATTCCGGATTGATGACTGGTCATAAATAATATTATGTAATACAGCGTTTCATACACATTAATGTCTATTTGCAATGTCCATGTGAATGCACCAAACGCTTTACAGTGAGTTTTTTTAATGGGCCAGTATGGGGAAATCTAGAAACCATATAAGACAAAAAATAATCTGTCTTGGTAAAATAACCTTTTAATTTTAAAAACTAAACTTGGCATTACTATGTATTGGTCGAGCATTGTTACGAAAAATTACTAAAATTGACTATAATGGGATCATTTCATTGTTTCAGAAGAAAAAAAATTAGTACCTACTGCAGAAGTTGGTCTCAAAAAAACAGTTTTACCCAACAACTACTACAACTATAAGTAGAAGACGTCGCTAATGCATTTCCAACGCAGGTGTCTCCTGTACACCGTTTTACGGTTTGTTTGTCTGAACACAGCCAGCTAATTACAAGACGTCGGACGGACCCAATGCAAACATGTCTTCTTCATTTAGCTTCGAATTCGGTGTCAACGTAAAAGTAAATTTGTTTTGCAGGCCGTGGCTTATATTTATTTAGGATCTTTATTTAATAGTATGAAAGGTAGAAGCGGTGACAGCCCAGTGACTATCGAGCTCGCCTCCCACTCGAGCGGTCCGGGTTCAAGCCCCAGAGGGACGTACCAATGACTGTTCTAAGTTATGTGCGATTTAAGAAATTAAACGTCACTTGCAAACGAATTAATTTATTAACCATCATTTTTTTAAATCAAATTTATAGATGTTTGATGATGATCTGTGTTTGAAACTTTAAATAAAAATAGAATCAAATTAAGTAACGTCGGTGTTTGTGTATGCACAAACACAGATTTGTTATCCTTAGTATGCTTGTTTACTACTCTTAGGGGTGGATTTTTTTCTCGAAACGTACATGTCCACCGCTGAAAGTTTGGTATACCAAACACAAAAATTAAAATTAAAATGGGTATATAAACGACGAACTTATCGCAGTACATACATTACAAAATACATACTATCGTTCCTAATTATCTACTTTGTGCTATCGACGCTATCGACAATAGAAAGTCTTTCAAAGTCGGTTAAAACCAGATTGACATTTTGTGTCAATCGTAATTACATATTAGAACGGTAATAGTATCATATCCTCTACTTAGTGGTTCTTAACCTTTTTAGGTCTGTTACCCTTATGATCTAACTAGGCTCACTGATTTTACCCCGCCTCCCAACGTTGAAGTCAAACAATTCGTGTAGCTACTATATACTGTAAGTAGTGTAAGTTAGCAAACGGTACCAACATTTTTGATAGGATATTCAGCACCTACTTTTTTCCAAAATGTACTTTGTACATAGGTCAGCTAGGCTCATAGTCACCCCTTCGAAATACAAGTTTTACCCCCGCGGGGGTAATTACCCCCAGGTTAGGAATCCAGGCTACTATGATATTAGTTCGTAAGGACAAACAGAAATAGCTTGTTCTTTTATTAAACTTGAGGTATGTTATAAACTATTTGCGTACTTGCTTAAATATTTCACTTCCCAACTTGTACCTAAATTGAGAAATACCACCGCGACTTCTTCGCTGAGAAAGCATTTATTTATACTTGGTTGAATTTAGCCATTTGTTCCCACTGGTCTCACAGGAAAGGAATAGGATAAGTCATAAGCAATTTCCCTGCGGTTAATAAGTTTATCGCTTTGCCTTCCACTTTCTTCAATCCGGTACAGGTAATTAACCTACTCGTTCATTAATTAAGTCTACGAGTGCATCGTAGATTTAAATATAAAAATATGGTAAACAGCTTCAAGTACATATAAAAGTTAATTGATCAAAATTTCCTGAGAACGGTATGCGAAGAATTGGCAATGATAATTTTTGAATTTATAACTGCTATAAGTATTAGGAATTACTGTGTTTTGAGTAAAGAATTTGTACATCAGGAACTGATACTTGAATTTATTTAATATTAATAACAAATGTTTGATTGATTGACAGTCAAAATAGTACCAATCAATCTATTCTTTAAATCATTTTCTTAATAAAAAGTGTATATAATTAATACTATACATGCTTCAGCGGGTTCATTTCATGGGCGCTGCCGTGCTTCGGAGGGCACATTGAGCTATTGGTTCCGGTTGTTTTCAATGGTGAAAACAAATGCTGAGCCTTGTCCAAAACCTTCGAGTGGCATCGACACGAACAATCTCGACGAGAACAATCGACACTAGGTTGGCCACTAACCCCTCCACCAATCCGCATTTGAACAGCGTAGTGGAGTATGCTCTAAAACATCCCGTTGATTTTTCTGTGGGAGAGACCCGTGCCCAATAGTGGCACGTGGAACGTTATATTGGTACTACGCGTAGAAGTAAAACATGACCCATTTAACGCACACTGTAATAACTAGTTTTTCCTCTAAACCTAATTAGCTGTAAGAATCTAGCCTGTTCATCTATCGGTAAAGGAATCGGATGAAAAGTCGCTCGAGCAATACCAATTAGCGCTACGTAATCTATGCGCCGCTCGATATTCGCTGCACAGCCTAATTGGCTTGGATCCACCTAGAAATAGACCGGTTGTTCACTGTGGTATGAATCATTTCATGATATTTTTGTATCCTCCATGAAGGGAGTTGGAATCGAGATAGTAAATCGCATTTCAAAAATAACTTTGTTATTCGTTTTAGATGGTGTAGTGTATGTGATATATATACCTAGTCAGGTCATAAGTATTGTCACACAGTAAAAACTTTTCTTTTAGAATGCTGGCCATAAAAAAGTTTATTGAATTCGAATTTCGAATTGTTCTTGAAAATAAAAATGTATGCTTTTTAGAATTTTACTCATTTTTAAATATGGAGTGGACGCTTAAAGAAGACCGTGTTGTAGTTATTGCGTTGCATCTTTGCGGTTACGCGCCAATTCAAATTTTTGACATATTGAAAAATTTGAATATAACCAAAAGATTCGTTTATCGTACCATCAAACGATACAATGAAGACTCTAGTGTAGATGATAGGTTAAGAAGTGGTCGCCCTCGGTCTGTTAGGACTCCAGCATTGATAAAAGCTGTGAAGGCGCGAATTCAAAGAAATCCCAAACGTAAGCAGAAACTGTTGGCCCTTCAGATGGGGTTAAGCAGAACCACGGTGAAAAGGGTGTTAAATGAAGACTTAGGGCTTCGGGCATATCGAAGAAAAACAGGACATCGTTTAAATGCTCGTCTAATGGACCTGAGACTGAAGAGATGCCGCGCTTTGTTGAAGCGGTACGCGGGAAAAAAATATCGGGAAATTCTTTTTTCGGATGAAAAAATTTTTACCGTAGAAGAGAGCTACAACAAACAAAATGATAAGGTGTACGCACACAGTAGTGAAGAAGCGAGCAACCGTATTCCGCGTGTCCAACGAGGTCATTTTCCATCCTCGCTCATGGTATGGTTGGGAGTTTCTTATTGGGGCTTAACAGAGGTACATTTTTGTGAGAAAGGTGTAAAAACGAATGCAGTTGTGTATCAAAATACAGTCCTGACGAACCTTGTGGAACCTGTTTCTCATACCATGTTCAATAACAGGCACTGGGTATTCCAACAAGATTCGGCGCCAGCTCAAAGAGCGAAGAGCACACAAGACTGGCTGGCGGCGCGTGAAATCGACTTCATCCGGTTGAAGACTGGCCCTCGTCCAGTCCAGATTTGAGTCCGTTAGATTACAAGATATGGCAACACTTGGAGGAAAAGGCGTGCTCAAAGCCTCATCCCAATTTGGAGTCACTCAAGACATCCTTGATTAAGGCAGCCGCCGATATTGACATGGACCTCGTTCGTGCTGCGATAGACGACTGGCCGCGCAGATTGAAGGCCTGTATTCAAAATCACGGAGGTCATTTTGAATAAACTTTATTGTCATAAGAATCTATGTTTTGTTAAGGTCATTTTGGTATATAAATGATTACATAATGAATAAACTTGTTTCAATTATTTTATATTAAACATGTGACAGAATTTATGACCTGACTAGTTATAATCTGTTAAACATGACGTTGTCTCGAGCACACGGGAGTGAGGTAAACAGTCACGTATTAGCCACGGGCGAGAACGGACGTTTACTGCGCACTGGTGTGGTAACGAGCCAATTAATGTACCCTTTATGACAAGGGTGACACGGAGCACTACATATGGCGACGAGAATAAAAGGTTAGTGGTAAATTAAAAATATTAAAAATATTTTTTCGAAATACGGAGAGAGGAAGGTTGAATAAGTATGTAGGTACATAAATAAAATTGGATGGTCTAAGAACTTTATGCATTGGATGTTTATTACTTTATGATTGATTGTTAAATTACTGATGGATCAACATGAAATAAATATACATACCTCTGTCCATAAGGATCCCGATTACCTAATCATCGTGTCGCGGCATTGCTATGCGGTAGGCAGGTATCGCGGCAGATTATTGTAAACAAATTATTACAGTTTTTATTATTCATAAAATTGAGTTCGAATTCCTAGTTGTTCTAGTCAGTACTTCAAATGTATCGCGACGAACAATATACACTTCGCCTCATTTGAAGTGGGACAGTGTGCGCGCTCATTACAAAAAAAAATAGGCTACTCTTACAAACTCATGTATGATTCGCGTCCTACTCTTCACTATAACGCATCGCACTCAGTGAACACTTAGAATTATGTATCGTGTAGGTATGTAAGTTACATATCGGCGGCAGGGTGAAATTAGGTGGTCGAGACGTTAAGTTCTATAAACTATTTAATTTTCTTCAATAGAAAATTACATTTTAACTTATTACTAAACTAAATCTAGAGTGGTGAGAGACCCGTCCAATGTTAGGCACGGAATGTCTTGTTCGTGGGACCGCTACGCGACCAATCGAATTGTCCGTACGTAACATGTATGTAACCGCCATTGTTTTCCAATACATTACAACTACTTACCGTAAACTGTGTGGTGGTTTTATATTGTTTTGAGTAATATTATACCGGAACAACAGCGGCAACACTAGTTATGCTATTATTTATTCGAGGCTATGACTTTAGTAATCAATAATTTTAATGAATTACAACTAAAGTTGGTAATTTAATAAGCCATAACGGTACTAAGTATTGACCTAGATAGGTTGATTTCTTGTATTTATTTATTTATTAGAGTTAAGGCATCCTAACAACATTTCACAGATTATTATACGAATTACATTAAATGGTGTTGTGTGCCAGAGTGAAAATGTCACTTACAAGGAAGCACAACTTACACAGAGAACATGCATATTATATTATAAAAATAAAAAATAAAATAGCCCTTTATTTCCATGAAAAATAATACAAGCACAATAATTACAATTTTCGTTACACAAATTTCACAAATACTTTTAATTTCAAAAATAAAATTTTATTTATATTTACCTAGTTATAATAAAAATTTAAATTTCACAAATACCTATGAATTTCAAAAAGAGTAGGTAGGCTCTTTGTTGTATTACCTGTGTTGTATTTCATTCCAATACATAATAAAAAATACGCTTTATAAATAGATTGAATTTACAGCATTTTTTATGTAAGTTACTACAAAAAACTCGTTGCCTTTGGCCAAGGCATATTATATTAAGTTATATTATTATTATATAAGTTTCAAGTAGACAAGATGATATAGGCTCTTATTTCAGTGATAACAAAATCATAAATAAATAAATTGTATCATAAACTCATAACCAGGTACTTACACCTACCTGAAGGATTGTTCTTAAAGGGATAAAACGTATAGATTTTAATCTGTACTGTGTGAAATGAATTGCCTACCTGAAGGATTATATGGGTGTAAAACGAAAAGATTTTAATCTGTATTGTGGACATGTGTGACATGTAACATGGATACAGATACTCTTCGGGGATCATCGAGATGAAGGGTACCTACATATCCTATGTTTCTATTAATTAATTCGACTGCAAACATTTGTTGCTAATATGAAGCAATTCATCAATTCTATTCATTCTTTAAGTAATATATCTGAGACTACGCTGCGCGGGGCCACCCACACCGCTTTATTTTATAAATGCATTATTTTCCTTAGACGGACATTTTAAATTCGTTATTGGTATGTTTTGAATGGAATTTCCGATTTTAACAATTTGTATTTTACAGGTATTGAAACGGTCTTTAATAAAATATCATTTAATGCGATAAGGACTGATACAGAGGTATGAATAATGTGGTTTGATTATATTGAGCAAATTATATAAACTTTTAAAATGTAAAAAAGTTGTTATAGTGGCTTAACTACAGTAGTTGGATATAATAATATGGTATCGCGACACTTTTGTAAATAATGAGGTGTCTGCAAAGTCGTAGTACATTATTTAATTTTTATTCTATCATCAATAGTTTTCGCAGATAGCAAGAATATGTTAGGTAGTACGAACCTATAAATCGTGCGTGATCGTGTGTTAGGTAGTACGAACCTATAAATCGTGCGTGATCGTGTGTTAGGTAGTACGAACCTATAAATCGTGCGTGATCGTGTGTTAGGTAGTACGAACCTATAAATCGTGCGTGATCGTGTGTTAGGTAGTACGAACCTACATTAATTGTGAATCGTGCGTGATCGTGTGTAACTGGTAGTACGAACCTACATGAAATTGTAAATCGTGCGTGATCGTGTGTTAGGTAGTACGAACCTATAAATCGTGCGTGATCGTGTGTTAGGTAGTACGAACCTACATGAATTGTAAATCGTGCGTGATCGTGTGTTAGGTAGTACGAACCTATAAATCGTGCGTGATCGTGTGTTAGGTAGTACGAACCTACATTAATTGTGAATCGTGCGTGATCGTGTGTAACTGGTAGTACGAACCTACATGGAATTGTAAATCGTATGTGATCATGTGTTTAGGTAGTGCGAACCTACATGAAATTGTAAATCGTACGTGATTGCGTATTAGGCAGTAAATGCATTATGATACTAGTTGACTGTATGTAGATGCGGGGATGAATTAATAATATACTGTAAACTTGTAGTTACCAAGATTTACTTCAGTTCTAGGTCGCCCCATATCTACCTACCACGAAAATTACAAACTTATTGCCAGCTCCGGAAAAGCTGGATTTCGAAGGAGACAACGCTACAGTTGCTTTAAGATTTAAGCAATGGAAAAGATGATGGTCACCAGGTTATTTCCCTTTTGCACAGGATTCGTAGTGGGAATACCAGACAGGTCTGTCACCTTTCCTCCTCTTGCGCGGCGCTGTAGGCACTCCTGCGCTGAGGGAATTCGGAATAAGGGGAGATCCCCTCTATCCGGGAAATTGCTCCAGGGGTAAACCCCGTCGGTGACTTCCCCGCTGTTGAGCGTGAGAGCCAGTCGTACGTCGCGCATGCGACTAGCCGTATGTCGCGAATTCCCCCTAGATGGTCGGAGGGAAGAAGGTCCAACAGCTCTCTAGGTAGCGGTCGGCCTTCAGGGTTGCGCGCGTGCAGCGGCGCTGTCCCCCTTAGGTGAGGATGTGGCCCATTGTCGGCGCGGTTATACATAACACGTCCAGCCTGCTGTCGCGCGCTATCACCGCGTTCCGGACGTAGCGCCCCGCTCCTGTGATTTCTCGCAGGGCGAGGCTGGGCCTGGAGACGCTTGCGCTGCGTGGCGCCGCCAGAGCATACCATGCTGGCGCCGCGTACGTACTCTTAAGCCTAGATCGGATATAGCACTTGTAATGGGAATACCCGTGTCTGCACAAGATGCATCGTCGGACGGGCGCATTTGATGCGTCGTGTTACAGGTGCGCTAGGCGGTCGCGGTGCTACGGTGACAGCTGCAACAGCCAGTGGTTACAAATGATTGGATAATGCCTACCTACTAAAGAAAAGTGGTCTAACCAATGCTCCTGAAGAAGTCCAAGGTGCAGCCGAGGACGGTGCACGATCGACCCTCACTAAGCGGTCAACTACCCGACCGTGCCTATAAAAAGCCAAACGCGGCCAACGAAGGGTATGGTTGCTCAGCCGTCGAAAGGTAAGGTTGTCGGTACCTATGCTATGTGTCGGAAACTACGCTGCTTTGCTGTAAGTACGTTCCATATTTTAAGTAGCACAATTTGATGCTACAATTAAAGGTAGTCCCTCACTCTTACCACTTTGTGGTATGCAAATGTCATAGTAGGTAAATTAATGGGTACTGACCTGTGCTATGGGTGTCGGAGTCTCATATGCATGTATGGACATTTTAAAAACATGCTTGAATATATAGTATCGACATCCGGATGGTGTAACATGCCAGTTTACAAGATCGAATACAATCTTAGGCTTTGTGAAAACACAACTAGAAACCTAGTACTTCCTACTGACTGCAATTGCGACTATATAGTATATGATATCCGTTGATGACTAATCCAAAAAACAATACTCATTATATTACAAGAGGTAAATACGCCACCAACGCATCAAACGCGGCGCGTGTCGTGTTTATGTCTGACATGAAGCGACTTGCTGACGGTTGCTGGCTGGACTGTTACTAACGATCTGATCAACTGGTGTCCTTCATAGGTTTATAATACTTAATAGATTAGCAATGCGAAAGAAAAATAACATAGATACTCATATTATGTTAGAGCGAAAAAGATAAGCGAGACCATTGCGTACACGCTATCAGCCGGTATAAGCCCAACGTCAGTGGTAAACGAAACAAATTTTATTACTGAACGATTCGTGAGTGTCTATATTCATGGTTGAAGATACCGGCTTACTCACGTGTGGTTTGAGTCGAGAATGGTCCGACTGGTTTCGGTCTCTTGTGATGATCATCTTCAGGAGTGAACGTGCTCGCGGCGGGCACGGCGTTCACAAACAAATTTTGCTTATTTTTCTAAATCTTACGTTTGAAAGCGTACATTTGGTGTTAATTAGACAAATAATTATGGTTACGTATACAGTACCAGAAGGTAACTCATCTTAGAATGAAAATACATAGAAGTATGCATTTCATATGTAAGTAAGATTGAAATATTTAATTCTCCAATTGCAATGTTAGTGAACTTTGAAAAAAAAAAAAAAAATTAATTTAATTAACAATTAACAAATGGATGGGTGATGCTGCGAGCTCGTTTGCTATCTTAATGTGGACTATGTTCTCGATTAATAAATTTATAATAAGGAAGGGATGTAGTGTATGTGATATACATATATATAATCTGTTAAACATGACGTTGTCTCGAGCACACCGGAGTGAGGTAAACAGTCACGTATTAGCCACGGGCGAGAACGGACGTTTACTGCGCACTGGTGTGGTAACGAGCCAATTAATGTACCCTTTATGACAAGGGTGACACGGAGCACTACAGATGGTTTAAGGCAAATCTTGACAGGCTGGTTGAATGTATATTAATATACAATACAATACAATACTACAATACAATACAATACTTTTAGTTCAGTATCGATAACTATTAAAAAAGAAATATACGCCCATTTTATTTGTCCTACTGTTGGGCACCGTTCTCCTCTCGTAATGGGAGGGTTTAGGCTCCAGTCCACCACGCTGGCCAAGTGCGGATTGGCAGTTTTCACATGCCATCAAGAACATTATGAATCACTCTCAGGCATGCAGGTTTCCTCACGATGTGTCCTTCACGATTATAGCAAGTGACATTTAATTTCTTAAATCGCACATAACTTAGAAAAGTTATTGGTGCGTGCCGCTTGCTTTCCGGACCGTTCGAGGGTGAGGCGAGCTTAATAGCCAATGTCACCGCTATAGTATACGTAACATTAAATTCAGAACACAGGTGAGCAACACTATCAGCTCAGAACAAGCGGCTGTTTACGACTGGCGTAGGTAAAACTATTACATAATGTTGCAAGTTTACACGTCAATAAAATACCTTCGCTCGCATATTTCTTCTTCCTAACAACGAACTGAATTGTGTAGTAAAACACAACTGAATTCTGTTATTGAAGTCCGTCCGTTTTATTGGGTTGTGCTTTATTCGTGGTCAATCTGACTACGCACATCTTTATGCTTCCATTTGAACTGAAGTAGATAGATAGCTAGTAAAATAGAAGAGATACGGAATGTTCTATATTTTATAGTGATATTAATGTTGGTTTGCAGAAAAATCCACACCTACTATATCAAATGTCAAATAGTGCAAGAGTGTTGTTGACTTTACAATCTGTATTTAATTTTGATCTGACGTATCGCTTTCCAAGCAACTTGTACCTATCGACCCGTGCCCAGTAGTGGGATGTTTATGGGTCATTCGTATCCGTCTGCCCTGTTACTTGCAAATGAATCACAACCGAGTAGGTACTCTGGGTTTTTCATGATATGAGCATGATTTTAAATAATAATATATACTTTATCCTTTTTATAATATCTCATATACTTTATCCTTTTTAAATTATATGTAATGTAATATGTATTTAAAAAAATTACGATTCAAGTATTTTTTAGATACACAATTTGCCTATCTCATTTGCCAAGAGTAAAAAAACGGTAAATCTTACACACAACCTTTTCAAAGTTATTCGATATCTGCAACGCTTGGGTGTAAAAACCAAATCTGCGACGTGATCGTCTCCTAAAATCCTTCTAAATTAAAACTAGCGCCGGAACATCGAAAGCGAATACTTCCTCCCTGTGGCAACAGGGAGTGGCGAAATGAAAAGTGCTATCGGATATCGGACCAAAAACGTCCAAATTCATGTCGTAGAGTCGGTTCTGTATTCTGAGGTACTCGTATCTAGTACCAACCTATATGCGATGTTACTTACCATGCAAGTATTTTTGACGTATATTTGGGGGCGGTATATTGCGGGAAACCGTTGGATTCAGAGGGCGCAGGATCGGGAGGAGTGGCGACGATTGAGGGAGGTCTATGTCCAGCAGTTTACCCAAAAAAGCTGATGGATGGATAGATGGTATATTTGGACGGTTCCTGAATCTAAGGTTAATAGCAAGATAGAAGCCGAAAGGAAAATAATTGCAGGTTGGAAATAAACATTTAATAAAAATGCATGAAGTAAGCAACAAGTTTCAGAAAGTGTATTCATTAATTCATACATTTCATTAAATACATCAGTAGTTTAAAATGCTAAAAAATTTGGAAGGCCTATTTAAACTTGAGCCCCTTTTATCACATCTATCACCACAACCCTTTCTTTCCACTGTTGGGCACGGGTCTCCTCTCAGAATGGGAGGGATTAGGCATTAGTCCAGCACGCTGTCTTAGTGCGGACTAGTGGACGCCCGCAGCTTCGCTCGCGTAGAATTAGACCCATTAACGACGTCTACCCGTCTAACGACTTCAAAAACGGCAAATTTTCATACTAACTTTGCACCCCCGTTTTACCCCCTTAGGGGGTGAATTTTCAAAAATCCTTTCTTAGTGCTCCCCTACGTTATAAAAGGAACCCCTGTGCAAAGTTTCAAGTTTCTAGCCCTTATGGTTTAGGCCCTGCGTTGATATGTCAGTCAGTCAGTCAGTCAGTCAGTCAGTCAGTCAGTCAGTCACCTTCTCCTTTTATATATATAGATTGGCAGACTTCACATGCCTTCGAGAACCCTATGAATAATTCTCAGGCATGCAGATTTCCTTACGATATGTCCTTCACCGTTACATTATTCTTTAAATCGCACCTAACATAGAAAAGTCATTGGTGCGTGACGCTTTGATTTGAACCCGGACCACTCGAGTGAGAGGCGAGTTATATAGCCACTGGGCTGTCACCGCTGATGATATCTTATCACATGAGAGTTGTATCACTACAGACTCGTAGAAATTTTTATGGTTTCATTTTAACTCATGTTACGATTTTTTAAATACTTAGGCATGAATACACATTACCCCTATGAATACCAGTTGTCTTCTTGTCTTGCCTTGTTTGAATGTCATATATGTTGCGGTTCTTAACATAAAAATCGCAAACAAAATTACCTAAATAATATAATTCAAATTCAAATTCAAATAATTTATTTCGCTATGAGGTGATTACACACGCTTAACGAAATAGATCTGTTATACGGGTTATTGGTAATTCGACGTATTCCCGTTAGGAGGTGATAGGGGCGACTATTTGTGATAATTTTAACCCCCATATGCATTATGCAAAAGTGAACCATTTTCGAGTTATCAAGCTTTTCAGCTTTTTTCAAAATAGGTCAGAAATGCAACATCAAAAATTTATTTAAAAAAAAGTATCAATTAAAATCTATTTTTTTTCTTTTGATTTATAAAAACGATTAAACAATGGTTATTTCTCAATATTAAAACTACAATTATCGGTCCAACTTTAAAAATGCGAGACGATTAACGATATTACTTCAATATTTTTTGAGATTTTTGTCCACTAAAATGCCTTAAAAACAAAAAAAACTTATATCAAACTTGGCTTGCAGATTATTTTAAAAACATAACCGTTTTCTTAGCTTTCAAACAAGGCATAACAATTATGAACTTATTTTAAAAAAACTGAGAAAAACCAATCACAAAGGAAGCAGGCAGAAATTTGTATTCGAACTAAACTTATGGTCGTTCTTTAAAATTTCTAAAAAGTAATTATAAACAATGCCCAATGTAAATAAAACAAAAAATATAAATTTAAAATTAAATTTAGAACCAGTAAAAGTTATAATACCAATGAATAAAAAGTAACAATTATGACATTTTGTAATTTAGCCTAATTAAAGTTCTTGCTCGAAGGGACTTCCTCTATTGCGTACGCAGTCTCATTATTTTTCTGAGGTGTAACTTAACTACCGAAGTAGCTCGCTTACGAATTTTTTTAACAAATGAAATGCTTGAAGACGTGCCTTTGGCTATAAGGCAAAACATGATATACTAGCAAGACGGATTTCCTGCAAATGTGATTCGGAATAATTTGAACACTTCGGTAGTTAAGTTACACCTCAGAAAAAGAATGAGACTGCGTACGCAATAGGGGAAGTCCCTTCGAGCAAGAACTTTAATTAGGCTAAATTACAAAATGTCTTAATTGTTACTTTTATTAATTGGTATTATTACTTAACTTTTACTGGTTCTAAATTTAATTTTAAATTTATATTTTTTGTTTTATTTACATTGGGTCTTGTTTATAATTACTTTTTTTGAAATTTTAAAGAACGACCATAAGTTTAGTTCGAATACAAATTTCTGCCTGCTTCCTTTGTGATTGGTTTTTCTCAGTTTTTTTAAAATAAGTTCTTAGTTGTTATGCCTTGTTTGAAAGCTAAGAAAACGGTTATGTTTTTAAAATAATCTGCAAGCCAAGTTTGATATAAGTTTTTTTTGTTTTTAAGGCATTTTAGTGGACAAAAATCTCAAAAAATATTGAAGTAATATCGTTAATCGTCTCGCATTTTTAAAGTTGGACCGATAATTGTAGTTTTAATGTTGATAAATAACCATAGTTTAATCGTTTTTATAAATCAGAAGTAAAAAATAGATTTTAATTGATACTTTTTTTTAAATAAATTTTTGATGTTGCATTTCTGACTTATTTTGAAAAAAGGTGAAAAGCTTGATAACTCGAAAATGGTTCACTTTTGTATAATGCATATGGGGGTTAAAATTATCACAAATAGTCACCCCTATCACCTCCTAACGGGAATACGTCGAATTACCAATAACCCTGTATATAATAGTTGTATAAGCAAGCAATCGTTGTGGAAATTCTGTGGCAGTTCTAAATAAAACTATACAACTATAACTATATAACTATAAATAATTCGTAAAAATAATATATAAATACCAGCACTACAAAGTTGTTACTTGGTAAGGTTCAAAGTAACATTATAAAATGATCATTTGGTAATGGAATGCAGTTGATGTTTTGCGAATAATTACGATGATGCTCTGTTACCCATGTTGTTTTGTGGGTAAAGTTTCCACCCAGAACAGCCATTACCGACACGCCGTATTACCGGAAGCTCCCATAAAACAACCTCATATGACCTCGTGTTAAGTCGCCCATAAAGTTAAAAGGTTTACAAGGATTGTAACTTGAAATACTACTACTTCCTTCCAAGTTGGATGAAGTTTGAAATAAAATAACACTAAAGAAAAACTTACTTCAAATCTTCAACAGCATGAAATAACAATAATTTAGTTTCTTAACATGAATCGTGATCAAGTTTGACTGCTAAAGTTGTCACTACAGTATCGTGCTTACTAAAAATGGATTTAATAACTACATAAAAACTGTTCCGTGCTAACTATTACATTTGGATAAACGAATTTTTTAAGTAAAACTTCATTACGCACGCTTGATTAAGCTGGTGCTTATGTCTAATATTTATGTGACTTTTATTAATTTAGATGATGGACTGACATCAATTCACTTATTCATAGTTCACTATTGGACCCATCTCTGACTGTTCAAATAATTTACCTGTGTGATACCCTGTCTTAATTTAAAAGGACTTACGGCGTTCCTAGTCGAGATTAAAACTCCTTCAGGACTGTAAGGTCCCTGCAAACTTTGAAATATATTAAAAGAAAATCTTTTCGTCGTAAAGTATACGAGGCGGTAGAATCTGTATTTACTAGGCATCTGACTGACTATACCTACATAATTTTTTATAGGAATATATTCGATAAATTGCACCGATTCCAATTTCTTGCACCATTCAATGTCACCAGGTTTTTTTCACCACGTATTAGATACACTCACATTTTCAGTAAAAAAAAAATAGCAAAGTTAAATGGTTAGCAAACAAACAAAACCATTTTGGTTCTCAAGGTTAGAAACACATCTGTGGCAGACTTGGTACTAGAAAAATTAGATTAATAAAACTATACTCTAGCCGGTCTGTCACGGTAGTGGATGGTAGTGGATGGGTGGTGCTGCATTTTCGTTTGTAAATTTATTCGTTAGGACCATAGTTTAAGTGGTCTTAAGTGGAAGTCAGTCCAGTTAGTAACATGGCGGTACTGCCTGCAACTAGCAACAATTAGCTTCCCAATGCAGGGTCAGGGATCTGTCCACAACCGAGAAGGCCTTGAGAGTATTCCATCACGCTTCTCCAGCGCGATCTGGGACGGATTTCTTGCAAACTTAATCGTCCTTGATAACTTAGCGGTCAAACACATTTTCCCATTTATATGTATTTTATTATTAAAGATAAGAACTAGTAAGGATTGGTAAGTAGTAATTACTATAATAAGTAGTGTTAACTATTTCATGTTGGTCGCAACAGGAGTGGCTATTGTTTTGCCAATATAAGTGTACAGATTCTACCACCTCGCAGTGGATGAAGCCGCAGTATTAACCGGTGCGGTATCCAGCACTAGGACTGGCCGTCCTACAGCATTACATTTACATAATGTACTTAGCGAGAGAGCCGCATACAAAGCCTTTTCTAGAAAGTGATGAGATGGGGTCATGTCAAAGGAAAATGAACCCTTTCAGAATACCAGTAAAATTGAATTTGCTTTGACTGAATTTTTTTTGATACTATTGAATTATTACGTGGTACTTTGCTTGCGCGACGGTGGGCTTCGTTTGGTTTTGTGTATAAATAAATATGTTAAGTTTAAGTACTTGTATTATTATTCTGTGGTTTAAGGTTAACTTTTATCGATTTTATTGTTCTAGATAAATGTTTCTTTAGGATTATTTAGATGTAAACTAAGAAAACATAATTGACAAAACTTGCTTTTGACTGCTGTTCAAATGATTTTCATTATGATTTCAAATGCCTCATAAGTCTGCTAAATGTGCGATTCATCTCATTGAGATGAAGATTTGTGGACCAGGATAGGCTTAATCTGTTCAACATTTAAATTAAGTACGTCAAATGAAACTGATGATTGAAGGCATTTCCTAGACATACAATTCTTTATGCACGTTTTTCTTAGTATAAGAATAGCTTTTTGATGGGGAAAATTTTATGTATTCGCCTAAACTTCACCTTGTACCTGTTTTATTGAACGCTGTACTTACCTATACATAATAAGATAAAAAGATTTTAAAATGTAAGGTAGTTGGAAGTTGTAAAATACACTGCTATTTCCTCGACTTTTTTTTTTCTTCTCTTCATCTTTGTTATATAAAAACTGCTCAGCCAGAAATTTCAATTCAGCGAGTTTAATGTTAAAGTATACAAGAAGAGAAAACTGATGGTCCCTCTTTCTCCACTTAGCCCTAATCTTTGTCAAAACATTCTTCAAGTCCTACGCGTCCATTTGCTATTTTAGTCCGGTCAGTATTTACTTACCAATAGGGAAGGTGGATTACCAACATACAAAAGAACCTTCGAATTGTATGAGTAGATTCACAAGATAAAATAGCGAATTCCCACCTCGACTGTCTCATACCAAGCGGATATACGATGGATACAAAAATCCTTTTCATTTAATTATAAAAACACAATTAAATCGGAGACTAAAATAATAAAGACTATTAGAAAATCTGGAGGTTAACGGATGTAAGACATGTAGTAAAAGGCTGAAGGCTTTTTAACTGAAAGTTCAGTTAGCATTTACATAAGATGTTAGTGAAAATTGAATATTATCATACACTTATTATTTATATTACCTGCATTTCCCCAAAGAGGTAGACTCTTTGGGGAAATGCAGGTGTCATATTATATGTTTATCTACATAATCCAAATGTTTTAATAATATTCTGGACTTCTGAAAATATAAAATATTTTGTTTGTTGTTGTATAGTTTCTGCTCCCTGATTGGCACTCTTTTAAAGTAATACACATCCCTTTTGTCGAATTTCCCGACCCTTGTAGGTGTGGTATTGACACAAGTCTTTCAAATGAAATATTAAATAACGGAAAGGAAACAGGCTCTTACTCGAAGGTATTACGCTTCTTAGCATATTATTGTATGTGACAGTATTCCCTTTTTTGCCGCCAAATATTTTATCCTTTTGTTGTTCATTTGCATTACTGGATTTTCATCTTCCCTGTTATTTAAATGCAAGATTTAATGGCTCTGTGAATGGGGGTTAATGATTTGTTATGACCTAGATACGCGCCTGTCAGCATTGAAAAGTTATAATAGGCAGATGTCACATTATTAATAGAGAAAATACGATAAGTTTATATATAGCAAGTTTGAATATAATTTTTAGAAAAAATAAGTTAGAGTAAGATTTTAGAAAAAATAGAAGTAATAACAAACATTTATTAAAAAATTATTATTAAAAAAAAACTCATGTTTGAGAAAAGACTCATGTTTGAGAAAGTAAAGAATTGAGGTTTACCTATAATTTGGTGAGGAATCAGCTGATTTTGATGTTAATCCGAGTTGGATTTATTATCATGTCGATAAGTTTTACTAACGAGCAAATTATTGTTAGTAAGAGTCACTCGTTCAAAGTCACAGATCTTTGATGACTAAGACGTTCACCTATAGATAAGTGTAACTGGAAACCACACATTTCCAGCTGGAACAACAATGTTACTAGGTACCATGGCGGGTGGTGGTAGTGCCTGGACTGGATTTAGTTAACGAATTAAAGATTGACATAAAAAAAAACTGAAGCACCGAATACGTCCACTGAATTCGCCCGTTACAGCAAATGAAGCAGTCGTCACTGAATGAGATTGATTAAGGGCGATTAATTAAGCCCTGGGATTCGATTCGTTAGATTTATATCGAATAATCATCGATCGTTTATAAATCAAACAATCTTTTCTGTTTCGAGGAAGGCGCCCACATTTTTCTTGCCGCTTTTATTTGCGGCCACTAAATATAAGACGACATATCTAATTCTTTTTTTAAATGTAGTACTAATTGTACAAAAAATGGGTACCTATTTTTCAATTTTTTTGTTTTATCTCACCACTTTTGCAGAAGCGTCGAAAAATTTCAATAAATTGCCAATGAGAGACTGTGATTATGAATGATATTATTATTTCCAATGAATAAATGTTAAATACTTCAATGCAACACTCCAATAACCGTTCTTAATGTCCTCTTATTCAGGCAATCATCATAGACTTAATTAGCGTAGGTAACTGTATTCCGAATATAATTTATGCAGCTTCCCAATATGGCGTTTCATTACAGCGGCATTACTGAGTGGCCTTTGCGTTCTCACTTGACTGGCTTCAATAGAAGAGCTATTAAGATGTTAAGTGGTATAATGTATAAAAGTCTTCAATCACGAAAGAAAAACTACATACAGTACTTCATAATTCATAATTATAGTCGAATTTAATAGTTTCGATAGTCAATATCATCACTGATATCATTACAGTAAATACCCCCAAACGTGCCTCAAATACATTTTACTCAGCCTTCTATTAAAAAGCTAAGAGCTAAGCATAAGTGTCCCACGGTTGGGTATGGCTCCATCCCACAACCACAGTTGAGACAAGTCTAGAGCATACTTCACCACGCTGCACTGCTCCAATGCGGATTGGTGGAGTGGTTAGTGACAACCCAGTGCAAAATGTTTTCATGCCACCCGAAAATCTTACCCAAGATTAAACGATTGTTTTACAGTTAAAAACAACCGGGACCGACGTAAACATTTCCTCCAATGCAATCCGTGCCCCTTTTTTAAATTTTTTTGAGCGGTGTCCCATCCACAGTGAATGTCACATACAGACAGCACCCGATGTTGACTCGGTAGACCACGCCCGACATTGCCAACACGAATTCTACGAATTTTTAATTTCAGAATCAAGCTATAGAAACAAACAAAAGTTGTTTTCTTAGCGCAATATGATAGCCCGAGCAAGCGGTTACATAACAGGTCGCAAACGGGTTTGGAGCTCGGCAGCGTTATAACACCGCTGCGAGGTTCGGTACGTACGGCCAGGCGGAAATTAACAGCTTAGCACTTAGCACTAGCGGTAGCAAGTACGAGTCTACGATTTATCTCTCGCTTATTCCTAGGGATATGTGCAATTCGGGAGCTCAACTGGCGAGGTTGTAACGAGATATTTTGAATCATAAGTTGTGCGATCCACTTCTACAAATCCATCGGAACCTTTCACAGAATGAGTGTTACTGTAGCTTCTATTAACACACATTATAAAAGTAAAAACTTAAATCTCACGACGGTCTTCATACAAGTAAGCGTAAAATATCACTCTATGGTACGGAAGCCTTCGTTCGTCGTACCCGACTTGACCGGTTTTAGGTTATTGAGTTATTGTAAAAGCGTAACTAACTACTTCTAACAAACCCTTAGTGACAAGTGGAGGCTTATATTCAGCATTGAAGTCAGGAAGGACAGGTAATCAGCTATATTCTGTAATTTCGAATGTATTAATAGGTATCTACGTTTCAAAATTCCCTAATGATACCTCTAGCATCCCCTTATCTAAACGTGAACGTGGACAGGCCGCTGTTTGACGGTAGAAATGCCGCGCAATTACTAACGGCATATTTTGATGGGTCATTCCGAGCGCGGCGAGAGGCGCTGCATATCGGAAACTAACGTTTGCACTGGCGCGCTACGAGTACCTCCACACCTTTACGAACGTTCCGTATTCACGGAACAATTTTCTCACGATGGGAACCGTTACAAAGTTTCTAGGGTTTCTAGGGGATGAAGGAATAGATAAATTTATTTTAATATTTTAAAATCAGTAACTAGCTAATGAACTCTTCCAAGAACTGTTTCAATGTCGACATTTTCTTCCGCTGTAATCGATTTCTTTCAATTTGAACATTCTTCAAATAAAAATATTTGCTCGAATTTGACATGAAGTAGGTTTAAATAATAGACCGTTTTGTAAATCTCGAACACCGTTGCAAGTATTTCACACTAAAACCACACCACTCCACCTTCCACATAATATGACCTTTACACCAACGCCGTGACTGACTTGTGGTGGCTCTCACAAGATTTTTCAGCTGGGGTAAATAAAACTATACGAAATAGTTATATTTTTGTTATTATTATATATGTATTTTTGTTATTATATTAACATATGGCTTTATTTTATGTTTGTTTTTGTTTTAAAAATAGGTAATTTGTAAACTTTTTGATTATTAAACAAATTGCAAAATAAAAATATTTTTTTTTATTAATTATATGTATCAAATGAGTCGGTCAAGAATTTGATTGTGTCCGGGACGCCTTGCTACGGACATTTGCATCGCAGTGAGTATCACAGACCAAAGGTGTATTCGTTTTTGCGTTAGCAATTTATAGCATGTGATTACCGGGCTGTATGTGTAGGTAGGGGAGCGGGGGGCAGGTTGTTACAATTTTTAGATAATTGTCAATATGACAAAAACTATCAAATAATTTATACATTTGATTGCTTTTATCGTTAGTATGTCTATTCAGCTATTAAAATATGATTGAAAAGTTATTAAAATGTATGTATTTTTTTCACAATGGACAATTTAACCAACCAAGTCGATTGTAACAACTTACCCCCGACTTGGGGCTAGTTGTTACATCTTCGGGGCACGATGTTACGGTAGATATATAAACAAAATTATCAATGATAAATGATTTTTATTATTATTTCATAACGTTATAAAACAAGAGATCACTTTGGACAGTCTTCTAACATTTATGAGTAATTATTATATCTATAACAGTAATATTTTTAGTAGTGTTAGGTATTGGATTTGTTGCTGTTTCGATTCCCTGTATACTGTAGTTAAACATACTGTGAAGAAACGGGATTTGGAGAAGGTGAAACAGTAATATTTTTAGTAGTGTCAGGTATTGGATTTGTCGCTGTTTGGATTCCCTGTATGATTTCAGTGGAGCTTATGTTCAGTTGATGTGCAGAATCTAACAACGTTAGTTTAACGTTGGTTCTGTTGAAAGACGTTGCTCTACTCAAAGATGTAGCTTCTGGTGTTCGTAGAGATAGTTGAGGATTTCTATCCATAAAACTTTTAAACCAGTCCGGCCCATTACCAGCCATATTACTTTTAAGCCAGCTGGGGGAAATATTTTTGAAATCGAGTTTTACAGCACATCGGTAAGCTAGTTTTCGGACTTCTGTTGGTAGTAAATAAAAATATATTTTCGAACTTTTGAGTATATAAGAAGCTAACAATGTTCTGTTTCTTGTGAGAATACCAATCTACGTGCAATACAAGGTACCTACCTATGGTATTTTTTTGGGGTAGGTTGTTAAATGTAACAACTTACCCCAAAAAATTGTAACTACCTGCCCCATGGCACGTTTTTTAATATAAATTGATGTCACCATTAATGGATATCGATAGTAGAAAAAAGCAATATTGCAAATTAAAGGTAGATATATTATGAACATTCAAGGCTAAAAATTTTGAGTAAATAAACAATATACAGATCAGGAATCAAACATTTCGTAAAGGATTTTTTTACTTTCTTGGTTGAAATCGAGACACATGCTCACAACCTAGCAGCTTGGCGCTTGAGGGGTCGCTGATCATTTTTATGTAATGCACGATGTTATAAGAAAACAAATGAGTCCAATTATGTCCACCAAAGAGTTTAACATCCCGGTAAAAAAGGCGTGTAACTTCTTACCCCTGCAACAAAGTGCCCCCCGCTCCCCTACTTGAACTTTAACATGAACGAAATAAGTATATGGGAGAACATTTTTTGCGACTTGTTTAATGTATTGCAAGGGGTTGATAATGAAGACAAAAATGAACGAGGCGAAAATGGAAAACTTTCAAGATATTAATAACCTAAATTCAGTCAATCAGGCAGAAAAATAGATATGTGAAAACACATTTAAATTATTTAAATTGTATACCTTGTATACCTAGTTCCTAGGAACGTTAATATTACCCAAAAAAAGTAAATTTGGTATAGTAATAACAAAAAGAAAGAACTACAAATTGCACTAGGCCATAAAAAGTTTAACAAATTTAAACCAGACCAATTATTTGTATAGCTCAAGTCTCTAGATACCAATTTCGTTGATGGTTATAATTACATTTAGTGCCTTTAGAGTATTGAGTACAAAATGTGTAATCATAGTTAGAAGGGGGATGGTGTTATGGCGTTAGACAAATTATACTCTTGGGGTTTGCTGCAGTTAAGAGCTCTGCAGATATTTATGGAGAGTTTGCTTGGATATAATACCGTTATGAAATAAACCTTTTTCATCGTTGAAAAGCTTTTCTTGACATGAATTGCCTCGTTGGCATAGTGGTAGACGTGAGAATGACTGCAAAAATCTTGGATACGATCTCCGGGGCCACAAATGATATTATTGGGTGTTTCTAGCTTGAAATTGCTAGAAACTCGGAATTTAGATTTGTGTCCGGTGTATGGACTCACAATTTAGCACATACCTAAAACATAAATGTAACCAATGAAAAGTGGGTGTCATATACACCTCAGGCATGATTTTGAGGTGCGTTACGGAACTGAATGTTACCGTGCTGACATAATGCTTAAACAATTATCGATGTCATGGTGTATCTATACTTCTATACTAATATTATAAAGAGGAAAGATTTGTTTGAAATGTTTTCTCACAAAAACTGATGGACCGATTTCAAAAATTCTTGCACCATTAGAAAGCTGCATCTTCACTTCAAACTACTGTTATGTCTAATTCCACACGAGCTAAACTGCGGGCGTCCACTAGTATCTAATATGTTTGTAATATCTGTATTAAGCTATTTTTTCTGATGGATGTTACACGATATATCTGAAAGCGCATAGCATATATTGTGAATGACGTCACAGGTGAAATTAAAGCAAATTCTACCATACAAATAAACAAAAGTTACGTGAGAAATAAAATTGCTGTCCATAAACTGTTATGATTTATTTCTCAGTTTCTTCATGTTTATGGTATTTGGATTTATTGACACACGAAAGCTTATGTTTATAAGTTCAGCCGGTTGTTTGAAGGTCGTTTTCGGCTGAATAGATTCGGCTTCTGGTCCCCGAAAATTGTAGCTATAGTGTTTTAACTTTGAACTTTATTAGTATTAATAAAGATCACTATAACTATAACTGATCATTGGCCCAAGATTCAGGATAGCAGGCCTTAATTGTTATAAGGCACTAGTAGATTCCCACAACATCGCTAACGTGGATATAAGAATTGTTTCGTTTACTATCTAGTTTCCACCCTCACCACCGAACCGATCGAAATCTCACCTTCGAACTTGATTCCTAGGAAAATCATCGGGATAAAAAGTACCTACATATCCCATAAATTTATTAACTCAACTGTAAACATTTGTTGCATATGTACAACAAAAATAATCCCATTTAGATTTAAGAAATATTCAAACAAACTGCCATATTAATAATAATCAATTAAATAATAACTCAGTATTCTGAGCTTAGCTTTACAAAAATTGATTTGTTACTTTCTGAACAGCGACGATAAATTCGATTAAATTTAAAAGTAGGTATTATACCTCCTACGTGAAACTACCTAATCCAAGTGCACCATATATTTCAATACGTAAAGGAAATTGTGACTTATGGCCCTAATTTCACCTTTACGACTTGCAGAACGCACTCATACTCCGCAAACAAACATATTTTATCTCATTGTGCGAATGAAGCATACTTATTGCTCGGTTGAAAAATTGGAATTATGAGCTATTGTTCGTCGGTCTTCAAGGATGGAAAATATTTGATTGCCTGCTAAAGTAGCTATGGAACAGCAATTAATTTTAAGTTCAAAACTGTTAGGTAGAATAAATCCTTCTTTATTCACATCGATGTGTCGGGATCTACTTTTATCATGGACATTAAATTAATTCACCAGTGGTGTTGCCATACAGCGGGCACAACTCTCCACTGCTACCGGGCATTTCAAGTTAGAATATCCCTATAGTTATCCCAACCTATGGATCAACCCAGGACTAGCTCAGCAATCGCGCTTGCGAACGCAGATAATGTTCAGCCCGCCAGCTTAATTTCTCCCTTTGACTTGAGGGTTTCATTAACACGTTTGGGAAATAAAACGTAGCGAGGGACCGCGGTGTGTAATCTCATTACCACCGGACACAGATACGATAACCGGCTTACAAATAGCTGCCGCGTACCTACACTACGCCGACCCTGAATTTAAGTTGTAATGAAAAAATATGTCGCGTATTTAAGCGATTATTCGTGCTAACAACCCACTATTAATACTGGCCGGTGCGAATTGAAACATAAGCCGTGTAACGTTAAGATTCGATATAATTTAAAACTAACTTTTTCTACCGGCTGCGCCCGCGTTAAATAGTTGATTTAAGATGAAATTAATAAAATATGGCCTTTTGCGAAGGTCTTCGTACAACATTATTTCTATATCATTTGTTTTGCAGTCGGGATATATTTTTTTAATTACAATACTTAACTAATATTGGCTCATATAATAATATGTAGAGGGCTGAAGACAACAACAACACGCATACATAATTATCTAAAGTACTCATAGCACACAATAATTAAAAAGGTAGTTTTACACAAAGCGCTTCTTGGAAATCTAAACTACCTATTAAATTAATGAATCTATTCAACGCCACATTTGCTTGCTACGCGGTATCTACGGATGTCTACGGCGTAGGTGGTACGTAGTACCCGTGCGTAGTACTGCTACAGAGGAGTACTTTCAGTGTTATAAAATCTCATGTATAGCTGTAGCGTCTATAGCCCAATGGCTCGCGTCGTTTCAATGTGATCGAAAGAGTTAAGCAACGACGGGCGCGGTCGGTTTGTGGATGGGTGACCGCTAGTGGCAAAAAAATTCATGGACGCTACCGTGCTTCGGAGGGCACGTAAAGCCGTCGGTCCTGATTGTTTTCAATGCTGGAAACAGTCGTTAAGCCTTGTTGAAGACTTTCGGGTGACTTGACAACATTCGACACGGGGTTGGCCACTAACCCCTCTACCAATCCGCATTAGAGCAGCGTGGTGGAGTATGCTCTAGACCTCCCGCAGTAGTGTCTGTGGGGGAGACCCGTGCCCAGCAGTGGGACGTATATGGGTCGCAGCGAAATCTCATCTAATATGCTTGAAGAATTACATAACCAAAATAAGAATAATAAGTAAGGAGAATAATGCGTGATTGTTTATGAGTGTATCTAAATAGTCTACTGCGCCTGGGCATTAGGTAGTGAAATGAGATTTAAATTTATATGATCTTAATTTTAATTTAAGGTTATATAATTTTAATTGTAGTGTTTTTGTATTGTATTGGTATATTTTTACATATTATATGAACAAATATTAACGATGTTGTTGAGGAAATAGTGTTCGCCTGTATTTTCAGGAACACAATTTTATGATCAATTACCTTAATTTAAAAAATGTAATCTGTATCTTTGAAACCTAATTGGTTCCATTTACCTTTGAAACCTAATTGGTACATAGAGTTCGCCCGGAGCAGTACCACCGCCCGCCACTGTACCTAGTTTCATTTCTGCCGTGTAGTCAATTATGATCTGGTTGGAAAGGTGTGTTTCCGGTTACACTTCTTTAGAGGCGACCATCTTAGTCCTCAAGGGTAGCAACACATCTGTGACTGACATAGAACGAGACTCCTACTAACAAAATACTGACCCGACTATTTACACCAACTAATAGGACTAACTATCACTAACAGTCCCCAGTCCACATACCTACTAACGAACTGACGAACTTATATTCTAATTAACTCTCTCAACTAATTGGACTAACCATCCCAGTCCCTAATTGAGCCTTGTTTAAAATCAGTCTCAGTTGACATGGGCGGCAGCGGATGGGTGGTGCTGCAAGCTCGTTTGCTATCTTGTATCAATAAAAAAAATCCTGTGGTAGACCTTTACAAAATAAAATAAGTGGTGGAATATGCTTCATTTCATCTCCGTTGTGAGAAAAGATTCGTGTCCAGCAGTGGGACGCTAATGGTTGCAGCCAATTTTAATTACTAATATCGACGGCGACGAAGATAAGTTCCATTAGGGCTGCGATGCGAGAGGATCCAGGTTCGGAAAGTGTAATCCTCATTAGTCACGCAATTAGGTCAAGTCTAAATAAGCTCGCGTAAAATTGACCCGAGCTTTTGAGCGGGCTCGACGATGTTCTTAAAAGCTTATTAACGAAAAGTGCTTACTTACTACTTTTACTTACACTAACTCATTATAGAGATGATAAGATAATTGTATTTCTGTCTGTCCCTATATGTGCGATGAAATCAAAAACTAACAAACTGATTTTAATGAAAATTGGTACAGATATGAACTGAATACATGAGACGAATTTTTTTCAGTTTTCATCCTGGAAATTAGAGAGGTTCTCCTGGATGTAGGATGAAAGTTCGGAATTCTTCTCAAACATTTATCTGAGAAATATGAAATTTGCTGTAAAAGTTTGTTATTTAAATAAATATAATACATGCTTATCCGTTTTTGTAAATTAAAATTATTTATTTGTAGTAAGTACATATGAGTTACTTAACCAATTCAGGCATACAAATATTAGCAATTACACTATAATAATTTCAACTACAACCATTTATTACATAAATTTCACAAAGATTTAAAAAAATGGAGGAATGTTCTAGCTGAAGTTAAGTCAAGTAATTATTGTTTAGATATAACATAAAACCTGTAGACGCATTTTGACAAACATATTACTATATTTTGAGGTTCTACCACTTCTAATAAGCCTCAGGTCAATAAGCCCAGTTGGACAGTGACCTGCGTTTTTGGCGCAGCAGACTCACCGCGACATGTGCCGATGTTTTTGAGAGCTGAGCAACAAAAAAACAATTTTTTTTCGCCTTCAACTTCTAATCTCTCTCGAGAGACAGATGAATGTCACCCCATTCAACGCTCAGTTTTCATACGTAAACATCACAAATATCTGAGGGTTGTTCCGACTCTTTTCTTTTTTTTATACGTTCCTTTATAATAAAGTTTCACACATCAGGTACCTTTTTGATGGAATATGTTAGCAAATGAACGACAAAATGCAACATCAATCATCCACTCCTACTCATCACAATTGTGGCAGACCTTGAAAAAGACTCAAAAAGACTGGGATGTCCATTCCAGTTAGTGGATTACAAAAGTATAATAAAGGTTTTAAATAAATAAATGTTAGAATGAACATTTCCAAGTAAGTTCACTTGTATGGGAAGAGACTATTAGTAAAAATAACTCCTGTTAGTTGGCCACTCAAACGTACGGGCGAAACAGCGTGGCGTGTTTCGTAAAAGCCCGATCGTTCGATCCGATCGAAAACTAGCCAAGCGCCTCATGCCATTACTGATTTAAAGTGTATTTTCTAGCAAACTAGTAATAATCTAGTTAGTAATTGTTATTAACAAATTTCGTTCAAGGACGGTCATAAATGCGAAACCTTGAATACTAAGGATGGCTCTAGAAAAGTGTAACCCAACCCTTTCCAGACAGAATACAATTTGCTTTAAAACCATTATTTCGCTTCAGAAATGGTATTTGGTATATTTGGTGGCGGTGGCTTAACCAATATTTATTGTGCTTTATGGCATTATTATACGCTATCTATGATTAGGAGATAACAAGAATTCGGGGGTTCATTTTTAAGAATTATTTTATCCCATAGTTAAATCCAAATGGTTTCGAAGAAAGGCAATTTGGAAATCAACCAAAGCGTATTGCTTGATACAGAAGTTTCTAGTGCGGGGTGGGAGACGAATTAATTTAGTCGACCAATAGGATTAAATTTGTTCAAGGAAGGCCTGTGATATTTCATAGTCGCCAGTAGATTTCATATTCATTTGGTATATTCTGTTGTCTTAAAGGAAAAATACACGCTCTACCTTAGTTTATCTACTCTCTACGCTTCTAGCGTTTACTTTTGGTCTAGACTTGTCACTTAGTACCTATATACAGCTTTCCGAGATGTCATGTGGACATACATATCATACTCGTTTGCTATTCTCTTGTCTTGACTCTTGAGAGCGGTGACAGCCCAGTGGCTATCGAACTCGCCTCTCACTCGAGTGATGGTTTGAACCCTGTTCAAACCCTGGTGGAACGGTGAAGGACACATCTGAGGAAACCTGCATGCCTAAGAGTTCTTCATCATGTTCTCGAAGGCATGTGTAGTCTGCCAATACGCATATGGCCAGCGTGGTGGACTAAGGGCTATCCCTCCCATTCTGAGAGGAGACCCGTGCTCAACAGTGGGACAAAGAAAGGGTTGTGATGATTCTCTTGTCTTAGAGGAAAGTTTTGTGAATAATTTGTATACACAAACTACGAGTACGTTAGCCTAGTTTAGCTAGCAGAGATCTTTATTTTGTTCTAGCCTCTGTCCTTTTAGCGCGCAATTTTGGACTGGAAAAGACTCTCGATATATATAAGGATATAATGGTAGCAGTCTACTGGACTATTCCAGTCCACATCTACTGAGTGTCTCACTGGGTTGGTATTCTTTGCTCTTATCAGTAAGGAAAGACGTTGTGATTGATGTGAAATACACAGACTACCTTAGTTAGTCTAGTTTAGCTCGCAGAGATCTTAGTTTTCCTCTAAGCGCTGTCCTTCTAGCGCGTACTTTATTTCTATTTGCCCGTGCCGCGAGGTAACCGGGGCGGGGGTTGGGGGCGGCGGTCAGGACACGCGCGTTAGCGTCGCCCCAGCCAGTTGAGGCTGCGGCGTCGTACCGTGATCACGTTAGTGTCTGTGACCCCAAAATACTGTGACCAACCATAGTGTAGTGACGTGATAGTGCCGTGCCGCACATGCGTTCGAAGCCCGTTGTGACCGACCGTTGTGGCGTGAAGTGATTTCGTGTGTTCGGACCGAGTTCGCCCGGCTTGCTTTTGACTCCGGTAAGTGGTTTAGTTGAAGGATTTGTGCGTTAATTGCTGATTGGTGCCGAGTAATTACTAAGTATTGTATTACAAAAAAAAGTCGCTTAAACGCTCTTGCTCCTGCAACAGGATTCAGTGACGCCTACCAAGACCCGAGAGCACGATTGTTTGTCGCCGAAATGATTAAGCTGATGATCAAATCAGTCGGGGTCACCACTATACTACGCGATCGCCTAATTAGTTTAATTATAATGACGGGCTTGGTCATGACCTATCGTATTACTAAACAACGGCTTAGCCGAACGTACTTGTAAGGCTTAAATGCGGCATGTGGGCTTGAAACAGATACCTCGGTAGGTAGAGTTCCCGCATCTATTATTTATTACTCAGAAGAAGTGTTATGCTGATTGGCGGGGCTGGCTATAGGGATAGGGCATGTCTCTTTACTGCTGAATATACTTAGGGCATGCTTCACACTCTAGTGTAGATTGGTGAAAAGTCGACTTAGCCTTTTTACAATGCCTCCTGACAAGAATTAAGGGTGTCTTAGCGGTCGACGTGCCTCCCAAAAGTCGCTAGTGGTCAAGCATCGAAATTTCCGTAATGGCCGAAGCTGTTTTATCAAATCGATCTGACCCTAGCCTGTACTACTAAGTAAATAAGGTAAGACTACTGAAGTTAAACTTGGTAATCTAAAACTGTTTGATGAACCAATAAAAAAAGTATTTTTTTAATAATTAATTATATGAATTATGTAAAATAGTAAATGTGTTATCCCCTATGTTTATTTTACACCCTTAATGGTAAAATTTTTACAAACTTTGAATGCCATATTTGTTTATATCTAAACAACAGCCTTTTTTTGTTTAACGAGTGGGAAACCTTAAAAAGATACCCGGACGTCGTGGGAGCGACGCCGGGTTCTGTGGGACTTTCACCCACAAAAACCCGCTCGGTGGCCTACTCCGGCGCTACAGGAGGGCTCCGGGATCTCTTGTAGAACGCGCCGGTGCCCTCCAGCGCTGCGCCCAAGACGGGCTCTTCCCGGTTTACACAACGCTGTGCAGCCACAAACAGCGTCATCTTTCCCGGGGTCACAAGATGGACGGTTCGAGCTCCCCTCTCACCGCCTGCAACCCCAAAAGTCCCCTTTTATTCGCCTTTTACGACAGGCAGGGGCTACCGTAACACTATTCTGGTCCCGAGCTACAGGGACGTATCTAATCAATAGCCAATACATAAATGTAAATTTTATGCTTTTAGTTCTGAAAATGTAAAAAAATATAATCTATATAATAAAAATGAATCGCAAAATGTGTTGGTAAGCGCATAACTCAACAACGCCTGGACCAATTTGGCCAATTCTTTTTTTTAAATGTTCGTTGAAGTTCAAGGATGGTTTTTACGGCGAGAAAAATTTGAAAATTCATCCCCTAAGGGGGTAAAACGGGGGTGCAAAGTTAGTATGAAGCTTTGCCGTTTTTGATGTTAGTGAATGTGTAACGCGAGCGAAGCTGCGGGCGTCCACTAGTATGTAATAAAAATTACTTTCATACAACCTTTCATCCCTCTTTTCAACTCTTTACTACACTTTTTTCCAATTAAAAAGCCTATGTCCTTTCTGAGGCTCTAGACTATCTGTGTACCAAATTTCATTTAAATCGGTTAGTTTTGGCGTGAAAGCGAGACAGACAGACGGAGAGAGTTACTTTCGCATTTATAATATTAGTATGGACTAGCATGGATTTAATCGGTTAGTAGGTATATACGTTGGAATAGAGGCTCTCTCTCTCTTCACAAACAGTTACCATGTACCTAAGGACCATTGGGTTGGACCCTCAGAATAATAAAGCCCAGAATATAAGTGCTACTTCACCACGGTGCCCCAGTATAGATTGGTGGACCCTGGCCAATTTCAGAGTTAGAAAGGTTGGAACACCCAATACCAAATGTTGGTGTCGACCCTTGTCGGAGATCGAGTTGTCATTACATAATGATAAGAACCAAAACTGATGGCTTTAAGTACCCTCTGAGGAAAACCACTAGAAGTTAGGCTGCCTACAAATATTTAAGGTATAAGATAGAATGAAATTAAACGAGAATGAACCACAGATCCGAGAGAATGAAACGCAGATCGTTGAACAGGACTCAGAATGTGACCGGAACAGTTAATAATGAATAGTATAGTACCTAACATTTCCTAGTAACTAGACTTCATCAAAGAATACTTATTTATACTTATAATTTTTACTAACCGGTTTTAATACTACTAATATCTAATAATTACTATTTATACCACAATTATTATAAATATGAATGTTTATTTGATTGGATGTTTGTTGCTTAATCACGCAAAAACGACTTATTGGATCTCGTTGAAACTTAGAACATAGGATACATTTTATCCCGAAAAAAGTTTCCTTGGGATTCTTCGTTGTCGAAAGTTGTTTGGCACAATGATAATAGATGGCTCTGACACTCATTCTGATCGCGGGGGCGACTTTATACCGTACTTTCATTAAATTTACCGGGATAACTGCTACTTCCTGACTCGATTTTAAACCGTCCCTGAAATGTTAGAATAGGTATCAATAATTATTCATTCATAACCGACTCGAGAGAAAAAGCAAGTCTTTAGTATGTAGGTATAAAAAAATTCTAAGACCTATGTTTCTTATTGAAACCTCTAATTCCTCTTTCCCAGTATCAAACGATATGAACGGGTAGTTTCGTAAAGAGAAATGTGTTTGTATTTTCAATAAGCAGAAAAGTTCAATAAAATGTATTCCGGCGACGAGTCTTTTGATCTCCGACCAAGCACTTGGCTATGAAGCTAGCGCCCGTAATTGCCCACTTTGGTATCTTCTCTCTGAAACAACTTTTATTCCTTAACCAGACTGTGATTGTGGATTTATTATTTTTTGTGGGGGTAGATTGCCTTCTACTGCCACACAGCGCTTTATCGGTTAAAAGAACCGAGAATATACCACAATTCGAGCGTTCTTCAAACTAACAGACTTGAAACGACAAGAAACTTTATAGTAATTAATTAATTGTTTTAACTTACACGCTGCCATACCATAGGCGTCCCACTGCTGGGCTCGGGTCTCCCCCACAGACAATTCTGCGGAAGGTCTAGAGCATACTCCACCATGCTGCTCCAATACGGATTGGTGGAGGGGTTAGTGGCCCAGTGTCGAATGTTCTCAAGGCACCCGAAGGTCTTCGAAAAGGCTTAACGACTGTTTTCACCATTGAAAACAACTGCGACCGAGGGCTTAACGTGCCCTTCAAAGCACGGTAGTGCCCATGAAATTTGCCACTAGCGGCCACCCATCCACAATACACCCATACACAATACACCCTAATATAACCAGTGATCTATTAAATTTCTGAATTAACATTATAAAAGGCTTAATAGTATATGGAGCTAAGGTAGCATTTAAATTATCTTTGGTTAAAATATCAATAGTTTAGTTTTATAACTCGTTTATTTTTATAAGCCTTCAAGATAAGAAATTAATATATTTCAAGTTATCTTCAGGCGTTATCTTTTCTCTCGAGTTTCTCCACTACCATTTCGAACTCCCATTAATATTCGATATTCTTAATTTTTTTCACATTTAGCGAACCTTTTTCGTCTGCTCCATATAAAATAAAGTCTTTTCAAGAAGTCAAATGAGTTAATCAATACCCATTCAGGCGGTGAAAATGAAGTAAAGTTTCAACGAAAATTAACAATGCAAATCGTAGTTAAACTTTGTATTAGTTTGAATACACATTATATTATCGCGTTCAACTTCAAACGTTTGAATAAGTTTTCTGAGCCAAATTATCCTTAGATTCTTCTAGTACCTTCATGTATTTTAACTTCATCATTAGCCATTACTGAACTGTCACGGTACTATTGGTGGTACGGTGATGGTGGATTAAATAGTAAAAAAAATAGTCATTCATTGAAGGAAGAAAATGTTAAAGTATAATCGTTTTGAAAAGAATGACATCAGCCTTTGAAAATAATTGATTAATTGTTAGTCAATGAGCATGTGACTGACTAAACATTGACCTGTAGCGTCCCAATGGCTCGCGTCGATTCAATGTGATAGAAAGAGTTAAGCAACGACGGGCGCGGTCGGATTGTGGATGGGTGACCGCTAGTGGCAAAATTTCATGGACGTTATCGTGCTTCGGAGGGCACGTAAAGTCGTCAGTCCCGGTTGTTTTCAATGGTGGAAACAGTTGTAAAGCCTTGTTTAGGACCTTCGGGTGGCTTAATAACATTCGACACTGGGTTGGCCTCAAACCCCTCAACCAATCCGCATTGGAGCAGCGTGGTGGGTGTGGGGATGAAAATTTGCTCACCCTATGCCCAATTCCATTGAAAATTCCACTTTACTGTGATTAATTGGTTACTGATTTAGCTACCAATTAATAGAAATTTGATGTTGCGTGCGTTTAAATTATTTAGAAACTGCGAGCAGACAAAATGTGCAAACAATAACTGGACTAAAATACTTGGACTTAAATAATTTTAGATAGCAATCCTTTGGTATGCATTCACCGAAACCTTTTTACACAGTCCCACTGTTGAGCACGTGTTTCCTCTCGGAATGGGAGGGGTTAGGCCTTAAGTCCACCACGCTGGCCAAGTGCGTATTGGCAGATTTCACCATAATGTGTTCTCCATAATGAGGCATGTTAACTAATTATGGAGAACACAGAGTATGGTGAACTTTCAGGCATGCATGTTTCTTCACGATATTTCCATTATCCTTACAGCAGGTGACATTTAATTTCATAAATCGTTTCCAAATTAGAAAAGTCATTGAATTGGATTTGAACCCGAACCGCTCGAGTGAGAGGCGAGCTCGATAGCCACTGGGCTGTCATGCTTGTATTCAATGTAGCAAAAATTAACACTATAATCCTGTACATATTTATTGCAGTACATAAATCTTGTAGAATAAGTAATGGCAGGTCATATATAAGGAAAACTTTAGCTATTCCCCGTAAAAAATCCTGATACATAATGTCAATCTATTCTTGTAATTAATCTGTGTGTATGATCACGTTACCAGCCGGTCGTTACGTCGGCAGGCAATTATTCTGCCGCGCACCCTTTGTGCCTCGCCGAAGTGCCACTACAGCCCAGCGTAATTAGCGGGCCGGGTCAGGTTAGGGTTTCTGATACTAAGATTTCTGTTACGTTACAGTTTTTTATGGATATCAGGTCGCTCGCTGCGACCCATAGACGTCCCGCTGCAAAGCACGGGTCTCCGCCACAGACACTGCTGCGGGAGGTCTAGAGCATCCACCACGCTGCTCCAATGCGGGTTGACGGAGGGGTTAGTGGCCAACCCAGTGTCGAACGTTCTCAAGCCACCCGAAGGTCTTCGACAAGGCTTAACGACTGTTTCCAGTATTGAAAACAACCGGGACCGACGGCTTTACGTGCCCTCCGAAGCACGGTAGCGTCCATGAAATTTTGCCACTAGCCGTCACCCATCCACAATCCGACCGCGCCCGTCGTTGCTTAATTCTTTCGATCACATGGAATCGACGCGAGCCATTGGGCTATGGACGGCCACGTTTGGATCGAGAGTTTGCCTCCAACGATTGCCGCTGGCATATGTCGTTGTGGCTTCCAAGCAGCGCACTGCAACGTGGCTATTTTTAATGGATATAAGATGGAAACGAGCTAGCAGCACCACCCATCCGCTGCCGCCCATTGCAACTGCGACTGACTTTGAACAAGACTATGGAAGTACTACCTTTTTTCGTTGAGAAATGCATTTACGCATCTTGCCTGTATCGGTTGAAGATAGACACCAGACACAAGCTATATCCGTAGTACGGATGTGTAGAACTCAGTAAAATTTTCCCACTAAAACTCTGAGGCACCTTCAGCGTTAGTTTGAGACTACGGGATCACTTGCGCATTACTAGCGTCACAGGCGAGGATACCACTCGGTAGTAATGTAACCTCGGTGGATATAGGATAATGGACTCAATAGTTGAATAACTTGTTTATACCTATGTGTGACAAAGCAAATATTATACGTTCCAGGACAAACAAAAATTAGTAGCCACTTCTCAGGAATTTGACGAAATGATATTTGTGTAGCTGATACGAGTGTAACTAGTAAGAAATGTTAGCTATACAAATGAAAAGTTATCTTATTCTGTTTGTCTAACAAGGCTATTTATGTAGATTTTTGTGTATAATAAATCCGTGTTGTTAGATCCAGTTGGAATTGTGCCAGCTTTATTAGGAAGCAAAGTTTCAAATGGATGGCTTAGCTTGGTTATTTCATACTAGCGTCGTTTTCAAGATCGCTTTTCTGTGAATTTAAATTACGGGATCTTACGTTTAACTATACCTAATATTATATTATGTGTATAATTCAATTTATTTTAAGGTAAATAAATAACTTAACATACATAAGTACCTATGAAAAACTAAAACTATTTTGATCCAACGAATGAAAAATCCTTGATCCTTACTTAAATTTCTATACCTTACATTAAAAAGTATATTATGATTAGAGTGTCGTCTATTTATTTCTTACTAATCAACCAGAATTAGAGAATCAAGACAAAATATGAACTTGAAAATATAATTTAATAATACAATGAAAATCCAGTGTTCAAAGAGATAATATCGTAGTTTTCTGGCTCGAAATATTGACGACATAAAAAACATGATTGTCATCAAAATTTTACGAAAAGTCCCTTATTACATTATAAACCCTTAATCTTAAACTACGCGCTACATCGAAATAGTGATGAATACTTATTGAAAAGATTATATTTTCATCTTATCATCGTATATTCAAGAGAATTAGGTACTATAGCAGAAGAAAGAAAGCTCTTAAAACTCGAAAGCGTGTAACTATCCATAATAAATATCGCCTCTCGACGTCTTTATTACCGTTAATCTATTACAGATATCAAAGAAAACTTCTTGTTACAGCCGCCAGCGGTTCTTTAGTATTTCGTGGTATAATTTAAGTTGCTCCCGTTGTTGGCAGCCCTTGACATCTGGAGGGCTGCCGACTGTGTCTGAGTGTCTCGCTTCGGTTTCTGACGAGTTGGCTCTTCAGTTGGAGTTCGTTCTATAGGGATTTAGATACAGCGAAGTTTCAAATAGCGTATGACAGTACTCCAAGAGCTCTCGTAACCCTGTGTCATGTCAAGCTTTGATCGATAAAGTTTAACGGGTGTGGTAGATCTATGACGAGGAATTTAGTTCACTCGTCGCTAAAACTTTCGATCAAAGGCTAAAACCAACTAGCTTCACACTGAATAACTGAGAACTAAGCTGCAACCTAGAAACCCACTCCTGGGCACGGGTCTCCCCCACAGACAAATTTGCGGGAGGTCTAGAGTACTCTAGAGCATACTCAACCACGCTGCTCTAATGCAAATTGGTGAACTACTCATTTTTAACTCAAACGAGCATTCAAACATAACTGGTAGTAAGTTATCGGGAAATACCAGAGGACGGGTATGCGTCGTTTGAAAAGGTCGCCTGAAAGAGCGTTTATAGCGCCTTTGTTTAAGGAACCCCATGTTATATGTTCAAGGAGAAAAACTTCAGTCTCCAGTTTACACGTGCGCGGAAAAATGTGGATGTGGATTAATTTTCAGTAGTAGGAGCTAGTAGTCGTCTTTCAAGTAAAATGGGGCACAATATTTCAAGTTCATTGGATCACACACAATTGTAGAGGTGGTTGAACACGTAAAGTGGTTGATCCATGACAATTATGCTGAGTGCGGACCCATTATTTGTTCCTGTATACTGCAACGTTATCAAATAGTTTACTTTCTTTTGTGTTTTTAATTAATAGTAATCATTATTAAGACTAGACTAGACTACGAAAATTTTGATATTATGAACAAACAAACATTCTTTCTTTTTAAATGGATTTTTCATAAACTCGGAATCTTGCAGTTATTTATCCGAGCAGCTTATCTTTAGCTTGTTCAATTATAGAGTGAATTGAATTTTACCATCACTCTGCTCTAATGTGGACTGTAGGAGAATTAGATGGGAACTATTAAAGCCTAGCAAAAACAAAAATGAAAGTTTTTTCTAAAGTAGGTACGGCAATACTTACGATTATGACGAGTGCCTGCTTATAACAAACAAGATTTCCCGGCATCAACGCTTCAAATCACAGTGCACTGCACTTACTGCAATTTGATAGCTCTACTCAGTAAAATGAGTCTCAGTTTCCCGTCTAGGCTGTAAAGTAAGATGGAAATCCTTTGTTTCTGGTCATTAATTTGATAAAACAAAGGGACTTTATTACTTCGTGATGCATATAAAGCGACGAGGAAGGACGGCGACGGCTAGGGTTACGACTGGGGAGGGCTTATCATCGAATGCATGACAAGTAACAGTTTATGGCCACACTGAGCTCCAATCTCCCGCGCATCAATAAGTCTCAAACTCATTTATCACGCGCTCTCAGTGAGAATGTCGTAAAAAGGCGAGGTATACCTTTATAGGTATACTCTTGGTTCAGTTTCTTACAGATTCATTGTCTTGTTGTCTTCGTGGTGCGATATCAGACTGCCTCTACATACTGGTGGGAGTAAATTTACCAGCTACTTGAATTAAGGTTACATTACTTGCTTACGTTAGATATAAATTAGTAACCATTTTGAACAAATAAATGAATTAGTAATAGTTAATCAGTGAAGAATTTCTAACGCTAAATCAACTATTTGTAATTGTAATTGATACTGGGTCTGTTTGATCGCATACTGTGAACGAATAACGTGAAGATGACGTGTCGATACAGTAAGTACACTAACATTGAATGTATTTTAAAATAAAAAGCTAGTTAAAATAAAAATCTCCACCAATTTGCATTGAAACAGCATAGTGGAGCATGTTCTTACTGGGCCTTTGCACCCAAGCATAAATAATAAACTAACATCGCTTAGGGTTGTATCTTAAACATAAACATCGTAAACAAAACGTTTAAAGATAAGTATTTTACCCACATGTAGTATGACAACTAGCAGAAGACAAAGAATGTGTTGTACCTACATGGCAAAAAGATGCAAGCTGGCGACAAATCCCCGGCGTATATAAAAACGTTGATGAACGCCGACAGCCTCTCTATTGTACAGTACCGAAGATTTATTGGCAAAGACCGCATCGCGTCGCAAAAACGTGGAAACAAATGTTGAATTCCAGTCGCCAACAAAATGCTCCGATCGAACTGTCGGGTATCGAGAAGAGGATTAGGAAACGACAGGTCGAGCACGTAGCAGCTTCAATGGATACATGTTCATCTAATTATTCATGAACAAGTTTTAATTAAAATTGTTTAAGATTAACAGGTTTTTCAATAATATTTTCATTCTTAAATTTGTTCAAGGTTCAGTTTCAACAAACTTAAAAACATAAAAATTATTAAAAAAAGTTTAAAAAAAAAAATTTATAACTTTTTTTTTATTTTCGTGCATTGTCATTGGAACCAAATATGTGTGCCAAATTTCAGCTCGATAGCTTCAGTGGAAGTGGGTGAAATATTGATTGCAAGATTCCAGACATGCATACATACGAGTGAAGTTAAATAAAATCTTTTAATAATATCTAGAGGTTAGTAAAAAAGTTGAACTAAAGTCGATATATTGGCCATATTTTGGTCGATATATTTATATTTACTCTGCATTTATGCACCAGGCAACATTCTCCTCTACCAGCATAACATAAAATACAAGAAACTAAAATAAGTAAAGTCGAAAGGAAATCTCGAAATAGTTCTAAAAGTTGTATATAAATGCATTGACACAGACCACACTACTGTCTCTAAAGGCAAGTAAAACTTAAATGTTCTGCATTAATGTTGCATTAACCAGGCCACAGGGCTACCAGGCTGACATAAAATTCACAGAAGTTGTGCCTTACATCACCCTTGGGCGCTATTGCGTTCGCAAAACGCCTGTGCTCCAACACGTATCAAATAAACTTTATTTATGACTTCCTACTTCTTATGATACCCTAATACAGTTACCCTTGTAACAACCATATATATTTGATACAATTTTTTTATGTACGGTTTCCAAATCAATCTTGGTAAGTACTTAAGTCTGGTTAGTGGAAATGAAATTCGTTGGTCTAGTGGTCACTAGCACGACTGTTAAGTCAAAGATTCGATTCCCGGGTCGGGCAACATCTATTGGGTTTTCTAACAAATTCCCCGAAGCAGCTTGGAGTCCGGTGTATGGCAATAAACATAACTGGTGGAAATAACTATAACACACCTCTGCCTACCCTTTCGGGGAAATACAGGCGTAATGTTAATGAAATTATATTTACATCTTGTATAATATTTGAATACAAGATATAATATATGTCATTGTAATAAATGTTGACTACAAAGTAGGTATACAATACGTAAAAATAGTTTCATTCTGACTTGACAAAATTTAATTGGAAACCGTACATGATAGTGTTTTTAGAGTTGAGATTCAGTTATTCATAGTTTGCAAATACCACTTGTACTTGAAATAAGAACCCATAAGAGTATATCATATACTGAAGCGATACTAAGCAAAATTTAATCTGATTTAGTGTGCCACTTTCAAAGTACGTCTATCACATTGAATCGATGCGAGTCATTGGACTATGGACGCTACAATAATTTGTACGAACGAGTAATCTTAGAGAGTGCCCACTTAATTGCTCCAACATATAATATGTATTACCAGCCCATGGGCGGGTACAAGTATCTTATTACGACTGAGATAGCCTGAATTAATATTGTTGGGGAAACTGGTGAGTGCCAAAAGTTTACCGACCACCCAAAGAAGTAATCAAACTTATTTTATTATGACCATAACCGAGTTTCACGGCATTAGCGTACTCTTTAATGCACGGAAACGGTCTAGATATTTTTTTATTGAAATCGATGCGCAATATTTATTTGCGGTTAAATTATTTAATAATGTTTTAAGGAACGGTTATCCTTAAAATGTAGGGCGTGAATAAATCCGTATCCCATGAAAGTCTGCAACCGCATACAGTTTTAAAACCAACGCTTTTGTTTTCCGAAGAAGAAATACTTAAACATTTGCGGTAAGACGTGGCCGCTTCGCGTTTTCTCCGTTTTCTCGAAACAGCATAATACTTGATGTCACTTAGCTGAGTGTTCCCCGTCTCGCGAACACTCGTTTATCTTCACTAGCGTAGGCATTTTATTTCGAGACTAAAAAGTGTGATATGCATAATATTTAAGACGATCTTTTTTCACTGCCTAAATAGGTCTAAAATACTATAATAATTTGCGGTGATTAAAATTGATTAATTTACTATTAATTATCACAGCAAAGCGTGACAGTATATCGCCTTCGGGTGGCTTGAGAACTTTCGGCACTGGGTTGGCCACTAACCCCTCTACCAATTCGCATTGTAGCAGCGTAGTGGAGCATGCTCTAGATCTGAGCCTTTGGGGGAAAGCTGTGGCCAGCAGAGAGACTTCTACGGGTTATAGTTGATAGTAAAAACTAGTAGCTATAACAAAATAGAAGGTCAGGTTACTGCTGGTACTTAATTGATCCTAGATTAATTTAACTTATCATCCAAATACTCTTGAATATCGTAATATGTTTGTTTCGTGGTTTTTTTAAACCTGTGTAAAGACTCTGAACCGCAGCCGGGACTTTATTGAATATTAGAATAGACATTCCTATGAAGGAACGACTTTTCTTACTAAGCCGGTATTTAGGAAACGCTAATTTGTGGCCGTTACTTTGTGTTATATTGCGTAAAGCACTTTGATCACTACGACTGAGAATAAATAATACATTTATTTTCAAAACGTTCACCAGACGAATAAAAAAAGCAATTAATGCATGTTGCATACTCTTACGTATCCACTTCTATTAGACTAGGTTTACTGCTAGTACTTAACTGTACCTAGATTAATTTAACGGAGGCTCAGTGGCATATATATCGAGCAAGATTCCGATATATTGTCAGTGACGCAAGCAATTTGTAAATGTCGTATCAAAATGGAGTTCGATAGTTGTGCATGATAAGGCTCCAGTTTGTTCTTCCGTAAGTTTCATCATCTGGGATTTCTCCAGAATGAGAAAAGTTAACCTCGTGTAGCCACCACTCGCTGGCCAAATTCGATTTGGCAGATTTCACATATGAGAATATTATGCGGATCTTACGATGCATTTCCACGATGTAACTGGTAAACTGTTCGTAAAATAAAGATTAACTATATAAAATTACTTCATTGCACCTGACCGTATATAGTACAATTAAATTAACATTAGACATTTAGTTACATACATAAAATAAGTTTACTTTCTATAATAAGTAAGCGCGTTAGTTAAATGAGAGAATATTAGTTCTGGAATTTGTGGCCGTTAGAGTTACATTAGATTACGTTAGGCATTTTGGTCACTACGACTGTGAAATAAATTATACATTTATTTTCAAAACGTTCCCCAGTCGAATGAAAAAAAAGCAATTAATGCATGTTGAGCACATACTCTTACGTATCCACTTCTATTAGACTCGCAATTAGCAACTTACAGCCGCATCGATATGCCGAAGTAGAGCAGCTATTTTGTTCGCACAAAGCGAACTGGCCCCAAAGCCATCATCTGCTTGCATGAACAACTTTATCTAATTGCGATGAACCTTCCCTAGCTTCACATGAATATTCTGTGTTATAAAATGTTTAAGTAACTAAATAAATTGTATCTTCTCATATCTTCAACAAAGAGGACACCAACAGCTTTGCTCGGTTAATTGTTAGCTACCTTTTCACCTCATGAACATTACTGGACCCGACGAAACCCTGGGGAACCTTCTTTATTTGTTATATGTCTACCTCCATATTATCCCGAATAAATAGTTATACCTAAAATTATGCCTCTGGATAAACAATACTTCTCATCAGTTTAGTCAGAAATTTCAACCCCTTTGTTAATCCGTTATTTGTTGAAAATTAAAAAACGCTGGATTCGTATTCGAGATCACATATTATGCGTGCATCACACGTGCCAATTTTACTACAATAGCATAAATTTTTCGTCCAGTAGCGTGACTTCAAAATGTTAAATATCTATAATATAATTATTTGTTTTTTTATCGTTTATTACAAATTAAATTAAAAACTGTTAATTTACGTGAGGAATGTTTGCTGCAAATTTGAAATGTATCCGATGAGATTTAAATTTTGAAAAGATATTCAATTTCAAAATAATATGGAAAAAGTTTATCTTGAGTTTTATTAAAGTAAGTAAGTAGGTAGCTTTGATATCAAGATTTCCGATGATATCAATAACATGTGTAGTAAAAGATAAAATTTTACTCTATTAATGACAAACTTTCCCAATTGCTTTAATTTCTGTTATATTAATATTTGTGAATGCTAAAAAACTATTCGCTTCCAGTGCATGCTTTTATAATTATTATAAGGGCTGGGATTCGAATCCACGTGGCAGTCAGAGTCACTTGGCAGTCAGAGTCACTGATTACCGCGTTGTAGATATTTAGGTCGACTTTATGCGAGACTACTTCTGAATAATATTTTGTCATAAGTAAGAAGTTAATCTCGTTACTACGAAGCCCGAAATGAAAAAGGGTAGCATTTCAAAGCCCGCCTGTATTATATTGCGTTAAGACTAAGCTCAGTACTCACAGAGCCGTGGAAAACTAGTCTTATGATGCCTCATATCGCATGGCTGACTTATGTTGGTAATAGAAATGTGATACGCCATTATTCATAACTGCTGTGCCTTATGAGCCTTAACAAGACCACAGATTTTTAGTGTTGAAATAAATACAATAAAATATAATAATACTAGCTGTCCCCGCGGCTCCGCTCGCGTCAAATTCTCATGCAGAATCCAGGGGTGTTTTAAAATATAATAAGTACCCATAGCAACAACAAGCAAGCTGCCCCAAAGAATACCACTAATCAAAATTTAGCTTCACCTGGATCACCTTCAGCTGATCATAATTCGAGATTAAAAATTGATCGATAAATTAGTTATCTATTTTATAATTTAAAAAATCAAACGATTATTACAATATAATTGAAATTCTGACTTTTCAAGCTTTTACCCATAAACGTGGGAGGGATCCCACCCTCATAGATTAGGTAGGTGTAGAGCATACTCCACCACACTGATCCAGTGCGGATTGATTCGTCGGCTCGTTGATATTATCAACATGAAAGTTGGCCTGCCTTCATCTTGTAACTACTTTAACATTTTAATGAATAGAATTCTATGTAGAATCTACTCTGTGATAAGGACTTTCAAATGAAAAAATGATCATCAAAATCCCATCAGAAGTACGGCTACAGCGCAATAACACATAGATTTTTACCTTTATTCTTCTTATTCTTTCTTGTTATACATTTTTAATACCTTAATGGTCAAATTTTATCTTGAAATTTATATTGGACCTTCGATGTATGTTCTACCAAACACGTAAAGAATTATCAAAATCGGCTAGTAAACGACGAAGTTATCATTGTACATACATACATAACATGAAATACATACAGACGAACATAGAACCTCCTCCTTTTATAGTAGTCGCTTAAAAATAAATACGAATAGGTCCCATGCAGACGCTCTGATTCTAATTTAATTTACGAGCTTCGTATACCAACTGAATGAAACTACGCTGGAATTAGCTCATACCGTTACAGAGTATAAATTTTTAATTTAACATTAGCTAATGTAACTTTCTGACAAACATATTACCGAGTTTCAAACCAAAGAAGCTACAATTACCTGAAAATAGCACGAACACAAAAACATGTTTCAAACAAAAGGAGTAAAAGATAAATTCATGCATTGAATTTAACGTTAATTATCTTGTCTGTCTGAAACATGTTCGTTCGGAACGTGTGTTGGAGCCTGCGGCGTAACACCCACTCCTCTCTCCTTTCAAAGACAAGTTTAAACCTTTTTGTGTTAACTTAGTATGGACTGGGCATGTAGAACACATGTATGTCTTATGCCACTTAAGTATGCGAGCAAAATTCTACCTTCAAATAATTTGTTATAAAATGAACTATTAATATTAATAAAATTAACACATAGTTAATTTTATTTGTGAGCTGGTAGATAATTACTTAAAATGAAGCGACAAGTCAATATTTGTAAGGTAGCATTCATGTCAAAACGTATATTATACCGGTTACATCTTTATATTATTAATGTAGTATAACTGAAAATGAACACTACAATAAATCATTAAAATACTTTTCTTTTTCTTTTAGGGAAGGGTTAATTACGTAGAGCGACAAAATATTTTAAGTTTTAAGTGAATTCATGTCACGCTTTCGACTGCGACACTGACGACAAAATAAAAATAATGTATCTTTTTATTTGAGCTTAGTACACCCATCTACAACAGTATCTACCAACCACTTCTGTTTTCCATATTTGTTTATTATTATTATTCATCTAGGTAATAATATTAACAAGATAACCTTATCTTATGAATTTTATAATATTCTACGCGAAAGCATATTTTAAAAATTCAAGTCTAATTTTATCAAGCTTAAACATTATCAACAAAGAGATATTTCAGCACTGAACATTTTATAAAGAAACTAATAGAAAATTTAAATGGCCCCTTTGATACACTCCGTAGTCCGTGTTACACTAGAGATATTTGTATTTAATACAAATTAATTTAGTACAATTGAGGAATGCCGATGTGTTATTAACTATTTTAACTAATATTAACATGAATACAATTTTAACGTTGTTGTTTTAATACTTGTTATTTCGTTACTAAAACTAAAATACAAAACTAAATCAAAATCGGTCCATCTGTTTGGGAGCTACGATATAACAGACAGACGCGCAAATAAACACGCATCTGTTCTTGTCTGGATTAAAATGTCTCTTTCGTTGCCAGATAAAAAGTCAATCTTATCGGGTTCAGTAAGGTAAAAAGGTTAAGTAAAATAAAATCTTATCAGGTGAATAAATTCCATTGTTGTCCAAAATAAAAGCCGACAGCAAATTCGATTCAAATTTCTAATCGTTCTCATTTATTTCATTGTTGGATCGGATTTGTGATTCTGCCTTGGAATAAAGAAGTGACATAACAGCATTTTCAGGCTTTTTAAGAAATAATTTTTGTCTCCCATTTCTTTTAGGGTCGGCTTTTCTACTCTCGTTACCTTACTCTGTGTAATCGTGTCATTTCAGGTCGTGTTAATTTTTTAAAGGACTTAAGTATAATAACATGCCAGTTCACCAGGATTTTGGTGACCTTTCTTGTACATACTTTAGAAGTGGGATTATTCTCAAGAACTGAAATTTAGTGTCAAAGGACTCATATTTATTTTTCGTTTTAAATGTTACATATTATAATATGGGTACATTAAATTTATAATGTACCCATATTATAATTATACCTACTATCAAAATTGTTTTTCTCTGGTCGCCGATATATAAAAATCAAAAAATCTGATTGCATGCATGCAAAATATAAATAGACGTGTAAATTTATGAATTCTGTTTCTATGACACCAATTCCCCACCAATATCTCAACCAATAGCAATTCTCCACCAATTCGCATTGGAGCAGCGTTTCGGAGTATGCTCATGAGTGCCCAACAGTGGGACGTCTATGGGTTGTATTGTAGGCGATAGCAAGTATGATGGCGTTAAATATAATTCACAATGTTATGTTATAAGTAATTAAAAACGAATTGCTTCTTTATTTTTTAATTAATAATTCATGTCCACACATAATTTAGGACATATTATGTACAAAACAGAACATAGGGCTTGCGACAGGATGAAAATGGTATAAGAGGTCATTAAAATTTATTTTCTTACTAAATATATTAAAAATATATTTTCCTCTGTTCGCTAGTCTTGTATAAATTAAAACTCTAACTCACACTATACGTACTTCGTTGTCTTAGAACGTTTTTCTGAACCCAAAATATATTGGTAAATAAATGGAATTTGTCTTGGAAAGATACCAATGTTTATAGTTCTGATTTTTTGTTTACATGCTTTACAACGTATGCCATGCACTTAATTATTAATAAAAAAAGTCAACCCTGTTTAATAAATAGGAAGTCATGAATACTAAATCACGGCGAGTCGCGCAGTGAACTCGCGCAGTCTGTACCCGCTTTTAATCGATTCGGCAAACGAATGCCGAGTCGGTTTCTTATTACGGTCGACTTTTTTCCTATCTTTCGAACCTACTTGGAAATAAAAGTAAAACGCTGTCTTTCTCTCTATCTGATGACTAAACGCCGTTGTATTTTAATGGCTTTTCAGTTCCAGCCGTGAAATTTGTGAGCCTAAAGCACTAGCTTCGTACTAGCGATTAGAGCGATAAAGAAATGTGGTGGGATAAAGTCAGCGAGAAATATCTTTCGAATTCGTTTTATCTTCAGAATTGACATAGCTGTCGCTTTAGTGAAAATGCTTTCCTAATTTCAAAAGCTTTTATTTAACTTCACTCGTATGTATGTTTAGTATGTATGTATGTCCTGGAATCTTGCAATCTATATTTCACCCACTTTCACTGAAGCTATCGAGCTGAAATTTGGCACACATATTTGGTTCCGATGACAATGCACGAAAATAAATAGCTTTATATATATAAAACACCTTTAAAAAAAACGGTATTATTTACAATATGTTTTCGGATTTCCTCTGATTTCAGATTAAAGACACAGATTACTTTTTCAGGAAATGTTAGAATGTTCTGATAGCACAGTGTTTGAGATTTGAGACGTTTCTATCAGCGTATTGAAGCCCACTGCTGGACATAGGCCTCCCTTAATCGGTGCCACTTCTCACGCTCTGCTCATCTGAATCCAGTTACTTGCTAAATTCATCAGATCACCAGCCCATCTCTTGAATCTTTAGTGAAGAGTTTAGACACGTTTACTGATGCTAAAAATCTAATTCTACCAGCACATTACCATTTCACATTTGTAAGGTAGATATAATATCAGGGATATTATCCATAACGATATTATTTGTTGCTAAAAGTAATAATTAACCATAAACTTGACCTGTATACCTTGTATACAGTCAATTAAAGTACCTAGGTACGTAGTAGTCAGTTAAAAGTAGGTAATGACCTTAATTTTTTCTAGTTTTGGACCGTGCCTAACATAAAATTAACCCAAAAGACGGATTTAATTTTCAGTGACTTCCATTAAAATAAGCTTCGAATAGTATATAGTCGAAACGAAGACAGCAAAAGAACAAATTTTAAATGACTATTTTTTTTTCTTTTTTTTTTTTCGATAATAGTACATGACATAATTTATTAAGCTCATTATTACTCTAGGACTGAAGGATCTATAACTTATCTTACTGCCAGCCAAAAGTATATATGTATAATATATCGTAGCCTTGCTGGTAAAACCTGATAAGTGCCGGTTGAGTCATTTCGAGTAAAACGCATTTGAAAGTACATGCTCCTTTAGTAACATTATAGAACTCCATGGCTGATAAATGCTTGATGCAAAACGTTGCAGTAATTATTCTTCTTTAAGGATGTAATGTTTATTAGTTGTGTTGCTATATTAAAAACTGTACTAAATTTAATTTTAATCAAGAAGGGTGGGCATGTATCAGGTTTTACCTGAAAACTGAAAATGTCTTGTATCTTCGGGATTTACCATCTAAGTAATCTAATTTGAATATAACTATGCCGCTTTTTTTATTTGTGATTAAATGCAGCATTCAAACTTTGCGTTTAGTAATAAATGGAGCTAAAAATGTAATTGTTTTGCCATTTATCAGGTTTTCGTTGAAGATAATTTGTAGAATTTTTCACCTTATTCAACGAAATTCTATACAACGGATGTTACTGGAATATAATGAATTTTATATCCATTTATATGGATATAAAATTAATGAAATAAAATGAAAATAAATTAAAGAATCTAATCTGCGATAATAGCTAAAGATTTAAATTCCAGTAATGGCGACATAAAGACTCCCTTTCTTCTTGTGAAATGTTATTACACTTATAAAAACATTTTTCACAGTTGATCTCTTTCGGAGTCTTTGCGCTTCTTTCTTTCCTTCTTGGAGTATAAAGAAGACTTAACAATCTTAACAGTGTTGTCCAATTTGATTGCTAAGTGATTCCAGATACTTTCCTGCTACCCTACGAAACACGGCAATAGGTGTAAAAATGATATCAATATCTCGGTCCCAAGCCACTAACCCATTGAGCAAGGTCAGAGCCTTAATCAGTCATTGAGCAAGGTAACGATTCAGTTGGGCTGGGCAGCATTTGGGAAGCTTTGTCACATCTTCTCGTCGCCTATACCGCAAAGCCTCAAGACCAAAGTCTTCAATCAGTGCGTCCTACCAGTAATGACCTACGGAGCTGAAACGTGGACACTCACAGTAGGGTTGCTTCACAAGCGTAAAGTCGCTCAGCGTGCCATGGAAAGAGCTATGCTCGGTGTTTCTCTCCGGGACAAGATCCGGAACGAAATCATTCGTATGAGAACAAAAGTCACCGACATAGCTCTGAAAGATAGCAAGCTGAAGTGGCAATGGGCGGGCCACATTTGCCGGAGGACCGACAATCGTTGGAGCAAACGACTGCTTGAGTGGAGACCGCGAATAGGCATACGTAGTGTGGGACGACCTCCTGCTAGGTGGCGCGACGATCTGCGCAAGGCGGCGGGGATCAAGTGGATGAGGAGAGTCGAAGATAGGACTCAGTGGCGTGCCTCGGGAGAGGTCTATGTCCAACAGTGGACTTATGTGGGCTGAAGAGAGAGAGAGCTTTAATCAGTAGACTCTCGTTAAAATTTTTAGAGCAGCAAAACTGTCAATCTGCTTAGCTTGTCTCAGAACAAAACCAGGGACCTGTATGCCTTCACGCATACAGCTTCAATGTGTTCACGAAAGTGAATATCTCCTCGCAACAGGACGCCAAGGTCCTTGACGGAGGAGAGATGTGTTAGATCCACACTGCCCAGCTTGTATTGATAGGTGATTGGGTTCCTTTTAAGAGCAAATGTCAATACAGAGCACTTGTGATTGTTGAACATTAGCTTGTTCTGGACACTCCACTCCACACAATGTTGGAAATATCCCTTTGGAGCAGCTCACAATCGAAATTTTGATTGAAACAGCTTACCAAACACGGACAGCACGGCTATAGGTCTATAGTTACTTACATCATAATAAGTAGACAACCCAATCAACGTATGCCTGTCAAAATATAGCTATTATGTATAATTAATATTGTTATCAAAATCAGTCCAATCATACAGACAAACTACAGGTTTATAAATATACGTAGATAATGTAGCTAAATTCCTTCATAAAGTTACCCAATTAAACAATAATCTATACCTATATACATATTTTTCTTTTTTATTTACTACCCTACTTGATGGATTTTGATACAGTTTATAATTTCTTGAGATAAACAAAACGTGAGAACGTCGGTTTTTTTGTACGAAACTTCGCTCAAAACCCAGAATAAGAAACATCTAATTTCACTGCAAAATTATTACTACAGAACCTGAGACCAAGTCACAGTAGAGTAACGTTAACTGTGGACGTGCGCGTACTCACCGCCGTTCAAAGCCGAATAACCAATAGCAGTCGCAAGATTTCCAACAAGTAAAACCGTCAAAATGAATATCAGAGATTTACAGAGAGTCTACAGCGAAGACAATTTACGGAACAGTCCCAAGATTTCCTACAAGCAAAACCGTTATAATGCATCTATGAGGTTTTCATTGTAGATAAATGGAGCAATTTAGAAGTAATTTTACTACAGGTAAAATCATTTAAATTACTTTAAAATATTTTGCTGGTCAAATTGTCACTCAAAAATATGTATAAATGTATTTAATAGTATTTCACTGCAAACGTCCTATTTGAGCCTCTGTTTCAATCCGTGATGTAAAAACTCACAAACATATTTATGATTATATGCCTGTACATACCTTTGGGCATTTATGGGATATGATTGTTTATGGTGTTTTAGTTGTATAATTTATCCTAAAGGTGTGTATTTGTAAGGTTTTCATCCTTCGTAACTCTGCAACGGCAGGGCTTAGAATTTATTCGATTTTACCAGTAGAAAGAGCATAAAAAAATACATATAACTGTATTTTTAACTCAATTTCGACAAAAAGTGCATTTATCAGGTTTTACCAGCAAGGCGACGATATATATGTGGGATTCAATTCAAAACAATTTTTTGATCTGAGATTTAGGTTTATTTTTCATTAAAGACACCGTAATTTACAAAAAAAAATCACAAAACTTCGTAGTATTATTTAACACCATTCTTTCTCGTCTTTCGTCTTTCTGTCATCTGTCACTCGCTTCACCTCCTCTCATACGTCAATCGTTCAAAAACTTCCAGTCTTACATCCATCCACAGATAACTCAATCCTACATCTCGGCCATTCCTGCTTCCATGCCTGTCCTCGGGCATGCTTAGCTCTTGCTTACGTCCTCACATTCATCAGTCAACATTATCATCCTCTATTATCATCTAAGTAACAATAAAATTGCAATATAGCATTTTAGATCATGCCTCTTATATAAGTATTAAACACAGGTAAGTATTAAACATAAGTAAGTATTAAACACAGGTAAGTATTAAACACAATTACAAGAACAAAATGTTCAATAAAGTTATTATTCTCAACTATGAGTTTCATTTCTTTACACAGCTTAACTTAATATTTCAACTTAGAACAGAATTTAAACAACATTTTAAACTATGACTTGATTTAGGTTTGTATATATGGAGATTTTAATTTTAAACAACATCTTAACTCCGAGAGACTCCTACTAACAGACAATGAGACTCCTACTAACAAGTACTAACTGGACTATTACTAACACCAACTAACAGGACTAACTATCACTAACAGTCCCCAGTCCTTATACCTACTAACGAACTGACCAACTAATGTTCTAATTAACTCTCTCAACTAATTGGACTAACCATTCCAGTCCCTAATTGAGTCTTGTTCAGAGTCAGTTACAGTTGTCATGGGCGGCAGCGGATGGGTGGTGCTGCAAGCTCGTTTGCTATCTTTTATCCATAAAAAAAAAAAAAAAAAAAAGTTACATAGGTTTGTATCATAACAATCAATACAATATCATATTGAGTATCAGATAACTTACACCATACATACAAAATATATAACACACATGTTAGATAAATACAACTTACAAAGTTATAAATTGCAATATCTCATAAGAAATGTTCTGATGATAATGAACACACAAAACACATAGGGAAAAATCATAAGATACACACACACAGCCATCATCTCCCATGCTTCACCTTTAATACTTTAACCATACATACTTGATCAGTCCAAGGTTTCATCTTCTTGCCTGGGCCATCTCTTTTCGCTTTCCTGGTTGCCAGCAAACATGGAATACAGCTTAATATAAATTCTTCTAATTTTTTATCAATATTTTTAATATAATAATCTTTATCTATCAACTCCTTCATCTTTTTCTTGGAGAAATGACCATTTCCATGAATTCTTCTAATAATATCATTTTCCAATACCCTAGGAATAACTAATTTTTTCTCATCACCTTTAAATAAAATGTTATTTTCCAACCAGTAATCCTCGTAAGTTCTCTCCTTCAAAATATCCTTGATTGCATGCAATCCGCTGTCCTGATCTTGAGCATCTCGTATACTATCTTGTAGACTGGTAACCACCGCCACGTAGGGATATCTGCTTAGCGCATCTACGTGTGCCATTTTAGAACCAGATCTGTGTTCCACTTGACCGTGATGTGTCACGAAAGAAGTGTACGGTATTGATCCCTCGCTGACTTTCAGATGAAAGAATCCATTTTTCATATCTAGCACGCTGAACACCTTTGCATCACGTAGCTTATCAATCAAGTCGTCTATTAATAGAAGTGGAAATTCGTCCTTCACCATGTTTCTATTAAGCTGACGATAGTCAATGCAAACTCTCACTGTGCCATCTTTTTTTTTTACAAGAACCACTGGACTAGAGTATTCAGAGAAACTCACCCTGATTATACCATCCCGTAGCCATTCTCCAACTTGTTTTTCGACAATTTGCTGTTCCGCAATCGCTAATCTTCTAGGCCGCTGTGTTACTGGTATATTATCCTTTAGTATAATTTTTAACTCGATAGGTGCTTCCTCTACTTGAATAGGATTATAGTCTGTAATACACTGCATAACCTCGTCTCTTAGCGCTTGATTGCTAACATGATCCAAGATATTTGTATAACCTGTAAAAGAATCTATTTGATTAAGCCATTCGCACTCATTAGGTAAGAAACTAACCAACCCTTCGTTCATCATCATCGTTACGCTACTTAATAACTCCTGTCCCAATATTAATTCATATGGCATAACACGTTCTGATACAATGTGAAATACAATTCGTTCATAACAATGACCATCGATTTGAATAGTTACACAAACTTTACCAAGTGAAAAAACTTTAGATTGACCAAGTCCAGATAAAATTAAGTCGTCATTAAACTTTTCAATATTTAGCGAAGAAAACAATCTTAATGACATTAAATTTACGTCACTACCTGAGTCGACTAATGCATTTACACATATATTATCGATTACAACTAGTTTTATAGGTTTTAACAACTTTTTGCAACCCGACATTTCTTTCGAACTTATTGACATAACATTGCCGCCATTGCCGGCACAGGTTATATTCTCGTTATTACGTTCGTGATATTGGTATTCTTTGTTTGCCGTGTCGTCGTCCGGTGCGTCACAACTTTCATTGGTTGAACTCAATCCGAACATCGCCGTCCGCTGTTTCATTGGTAGATAGGTGTCCGCCATCTTTGCTCCGCCCACCGCAGTCGATGTCCCCGCTGTCGCGTTTGCCGCGTTTTCTCGATCCACGTTCCGGTTTTGCGTCGAACACTGAGTACCAATGTGACCGAACTTATTGCATCGGAAACATTTTATGCCAACTTTGCATGTACTTGCAATATGATTTGCACCTCCACAGTTATAACACTTTTTATTTGTATTACTTGAAACTGGAACTTGACGTTGCTTCGGTTGCCGATCTCTAATTATTATGTCACTCGAATGCATCTTGCTCTTCATACGTTCATAAATTAATAATTTTTCTTTTAATATAGGATATGAAGTAACTCCGTACATAATTGCTTTATTTACTTCTGAATCCGTTATGCCATCCACTATATACTGTATCGATACATAATCTGGAAACTTAGCACGCTTCCCCAACTCTTTCATCGTTAGCATATATTGGTATAAAGTCTCATCTTTTCTTTTCCTGCGAGCCGCCATTAATTCATGCATTTCTTTGCTATTTACTTGGTCAGGAAATTCCTTTTGTAGGGCCGCCTTCAACTCTTCGTAGGTTTTGAAAACTTTTTCAGATTTCAGCCATAACGCCGCCGTGCCAGTCAGGTTTCTGCGTGCCAGGATCAGAGTCTGTTGAGCCGTGAGGCTGAAGATTTCAGCGTTATCTTCGATGTCTTGACAATACTTAGCAGATGAATAAGTTTTGTCGTCGCCGCTGAATTGGGTAATTCCGTGGAGCGATAATAGATCAAATCCGCCGCTGTGATGTGTTGATCGGGTTGATCCACTCGCCATCGTCGTAGTATCTTCGTTCTTCTTGTTATCTGCCGGCATTTTTGACGTATGAACAATACCGGCCGTCGTCGTCGTCGTAACTAAATCCCGATGAATTGAATGAATCCCGGACGAGCCCCCAAGATGTTTGTGGGATTCAATTCAAAACAATTTTTTGATCTGAGATTTAGGTTTATTTTTCATTAAAGACACCGTAATTTACAAAAAAAAATCACAAAACTTCGTAGTATTATTTAACACCATTCTTTCTCGTCTTTCGTCTTTCTGTCATCTGTCACTCGCTTCACCTCCTCTCATACGTCAATCGTTCAAAAACTTCCAGTCTTACATCCATCCACAGATAACTCAATCCTACATATATATTATTGTTTATACTCGTACGTACGTTTTGGCTGGCAGATCGTAGCGTGCCAAATTCAAATACTCCGCGCTGTAACAATCCGTGCAAAATTCGTGTAATCCACCCAATTGACTTGTTATGCTCACGGATATGTTAATTCGCGACACAAAATTGCTGTGGCAGTTTCATGAAAATGCATGACCTGGGGTAATAAGGTTCGGCCGTTCTTTCCAACCCAGTTTCTTAATGAAATACCGTGCTAGCTCTAATATTCGAGCTGAAACTAAGAAGGTCATCAGATTATTCGCTTTTTGGGCACGAGAATTAGTTTAACCTAGAAAATAATTAAATAAGATTGCTCGCATGAAAATCTTTCCTTGATACACTAATCTACAGTTATTAATCTCACCTATCTCTAGGTACTTATAATATTCATTACAAAATACCTGAGCTTTTACCTAGTTTCATCGTCCTGTCCATGACTATCCATGAACAAATTTTACGCAATAAATTAGGTTTAAAAAGGTTAATTAGGTTTAATTAATTATGTCAGTCATAACATTGTTTTATGTTAACAAGTAAACCATTACAATTACCTTTTATTATTAACATTTAGCAAATTTTGCGTAGACTAGTACTTTTTTGAAATACTTAATTTTACATAATTTCGTGAAGGACCTCGTTGAACTAAATAACTTGAATAATTTTAAATAAGCTGTTATAATATGTTATGTTGTAAACAGTTCTATATCATTTAAACTGACTTTATTCCAGTAAATTACTACTTGATTGCTTTCAGTAACTTCTCATGATTGAGAAGGTCTAGATCATATTCCACCACACTGCTCCAGTGAGGAATGGCGGAGGGGTTGACGGGTAATCCTAAGTTTTCGGTTAACCTACCGAAGGCCTTCAACTTAACGACTATTCTTTCTTAAATTGTATTTGGAGTGGAAATGCAGATGTTTGGTACATGTTCGCCGAGACACCCAATACAAACAAAACAACAAGTGGAAAGGTCAAAAATTCTCCAGGCGGGTAGATAATGAATAGGTAGATACAATAATTATTTTACTTAGCGAAATATGAAATAAATACTCCTGCTCCGATCTTATAACAAATGAAATACGATAGTGAATACAATGAGTGGTAGTTATTGTAATTCTATATTGTATAAATTATTATGAAGAACATCAAGTTAACTATGAGTAAAACTGTACACGATGTTTTTTTTTCTAATAAACGTTGATATCAAAATCCGTGCCCAACAGTGGGACAAAGAAAGGGTTGTGATGATGATCAAAATGAGAAAACAATCTGTACAAACTTTCATCCTGTAATTCATTATCCAGGATTTTTCCAGATTTTTGGGTTGGCCACTAACCCCTCCAATCCGCATTGGAGCAGCGTGGTGGAGTATGCGCTAGACCTCCCGCAGCTGTGTCTGTGATACCCGTGCCCAGCAGTGGGACGGCTATGGGTCGCAGAGAGCGAAAAAATGACTAAAAATATTTAAATGACACAAATCCGCATAGGTATAGTAAGATGATCAAAACGTTACTTAATATTTATTGTTATTGTATACTTATACAAAAATAAAGCACGCAGTTTATTCTCGAAAAAATGAAAAAAAAAGTTAAAATTGTTAATTATTGCACTTGATATGGACCTCAGTATGCGAATTGGCCGGACGCCAGAGGAGATTTAATGAAAAAATTGAAGTAGTCTCAAGGCTATCGAGCTTTTATAGCTGTGCTCAAATCGTTTTGATTAACTCACTTTTGTTTTTGACGACTGGATAATTTCAGCTGAAATTGGTTTGTGAAAAATTCTTTTCTGTGGTCTATTTTACAGATGACTGCATTATGTACTGTCTAATACAAACTACAAATAATAAAGGTGATTGCTTCAAATTACGTTTACTTTCTAGTTGTTTTACAAAATAATAATTTTGCATTGTGAGTACAATAAAAATCTATGAGTTTTTCTAGTTTTTGCAAAAATCCTTTGGAAAAACATGAGAAAGAAGCCAGATGAGTTCAGTTGAGTTCAGTCTTTGAGTCGACAAAATGGTTAGAGTGAATGTCGCCCCGTGCACATAGAGTGTTATAATAGAGGAGAACATGGACTCACACATAGTCAAAAAGTATCACTGTACGAGTTCACAGATGAAAAAATTCTCAGACACATCACACGTGAAAACTTCACACATACCACACGTTGGTCAGTCCTTGCCACAGAGCAATGAGACCTTTATAAACAAAGCAGTCCTTGCAGACACGTTTGCAGTCGACATGGTTATTTTAAAATGTTATTACCACAAATCAGTTATATAACACAGTAGTTACATAAACACATACGCTACACTGAATTATTAGTTCCAGCGTAATAAAACAAGACATAAAATATTGTTAAATACGACATAAAATATTCAGTAAAGCATAAACCGCTCGGGAGCTTTTAGTGACGTAAGCGGGTACTAGTCTGCTGCTAGCTAGTAGGTAACACGACGGCGTAAATAACACATTTATTTAAGTGGTAGTCTCAGTCACTCACAATGGTGCTATAAGAATATTATGGCAGCACATCGCTAATCACTAGTCGTAGAATGACGTGCCCGTTGGCGCAATCGGTAGTGCTACGCTACTGCTACGCCAGGGGTCGTGGGTTCGAATCCCACTCAGGACAAACATTCGTGTGACGAACACTTGTGTTTTTTTTGTGACAAGGTGTTAATAATAATAAATAATATGTTTATATTACATAAATAAAGTCCGTAGCGTCCATAGCCCAGTGGCTCGCTTCGATTCAATGTGATCGAAAGTGTTAAGCAACGACGGGCGCGGTCGGTTTGTGGATGGGTGACCGCTAGTGGCAAAACCTCATGGGCGCTATCGTGCTTCGGAGGGCACGTTAAGCCGTCGGTCAGGTTGTTTTCAATATTGAAAACAATCGTTAAGCCTTCACGAAGACTTCGGGTGGCTTGAGAACATTCGCCAATGTCTTGGCCACTAACCCCTTCACCAATCCGCATTGGAGCAGCGTGGTGGAGCATGCTCTAGACCTACCGCAGATTTGTCTGTGGCGGGAACCCGTGCGCAGCAGTGGGACGTCTATTGGTTGCAGCAGCATACCCACCGAGAATCGAACGTAAACCCTTCCAAAGGTAAGAGCTTTACAACTGATGCAGGAGTAAATAACATTGTTAGTGTCTGGTCAAGGCTATTTATATTGTACATAATAATAAGATGCTTTTATTCCCTTCATGTGATTAATAGTCAGTAAGAAAATGATCCACCTACAATAACAAATGATACAATAATACGTAATGAAATGTCATTAAATTAAATAACCAGCTCAATCCCCAACAGAGGTACGTGACATCGCCTAATTTTATTTTGTTTCAAAACAAATTGAACACTCCACGCTAACGACGCGGCGTCGGTAACGAGCCAGTCAATTAGGCACTGAGTGTCGTGATTCTACTACTGAATTTGGCATTTGACATACACGTTAATGTGATCGTGAAGGAGGGCAAGTTTTTACGACTGTATTTACTCGAAGGTCTAGACAGAGCGACTTCACAAGTTATGTTAAGTAATGCGGTCAAAATAGGTGATCATACATCGGGCTCAATTTGGGACTCCGAGTTGGAAAAAATCTAGAATTTAAATGGTATATTGGACACACTTGTTTGACTGCTCCACCAACGGGTCTACTGGAAGACATTTCACTTTGAAATAATTAGTACCCTTGTACATACCCTTTATTATTTAAGATTTTTCATTGCATCGTGTTTATAAAAAAAAAAAGAATTAGTCCAACCTTGATATTTTGATTCAAACCAAGACCTTAAGCTCATAACTCTCACATGGGAACAACGTCCCACAGTTGTTGCCCGATCCGTGGATCGAACTCAGGACCTCTAGCTTAGCAGACCAGACCAACGTGGCAGTCTAACGAAAATTGAAGTAGTTCTTGTCGTAATCATAATTCAATTTAACTTTTTTTTCTTCTTTTTCTTTCTTTTCTTTTCATTCTCTAAATGTGTCGTGCTACGTTACTTCAATGAAATATTTAATTATAATTAATTTTAGTTGACTTAACCTCATATGATTTTTTTGGTATTTTTTCTTAGATTAAAATGCCGTAGGTACAATGCTCTTTCATTTTCTAAAACGGTTTGTATAAGAAATGTGTCGCGTGTTCCACATTCAGTTCAGTTGGACCTCAGCCAGAACATCGTGGCGCAATGTTGGCTCAAAATGTAACCTTACTACACTGTTTAGTAAATATTAAGTTACTTCCAGTATTACAATGAAATCAAATGACTTGTGCTATATGGTTGTAGCTTCGTGAAACTATGTAACTGCAGGGCATTGCAGTAAAAGGATTTTAGTTAAAAATCTCTTTAAGCACCATAATATAGTTTACACCTTACAAGCTTACCTTGTTAGTTGATCACTTTAAAGCAAAAGACCAAAAAAGTTTTATTTATGGATAGATATTCAATAGATATACATGAACTGAATTATCCTCTAAATGTGCTGAAATACCTCTACAAAATATAAATTATTAAGTGCGAAAATTTACAAACAAATATCACAATTCCGCTACTGCGTAAGTGACAACAGGCGGTAGTTAGTGGAAACCATGTCCTAAATGAAGTATATTGCTCATGAAATTCAGCTTACGGAAATTGCCTCTCCTTGAAAGAACGCATAAAGACGTTTCGGGAAGAAAATTTGATGGCATATACTCGTAGCTTTGATAGCAGCGTACGATGAGTGAAGGAAATGTTCAAAGACGAGGGGCATTTAACTAACGTTATTTAATTTGATTCCTTGACAAAGAATCATGTCAGTAACGGCGGGGGATTTCGGGATGCCTTCAACGTCTCATGCAATATTTTATATTTGTACAACTGTTACTAAGAGTACTTACTACTAAGTACTTACATAATAACATTGTTTTCTCCGTAGACCTTGTACTAATCATCGCTAATTTAATTGCAGTGATTATTAGTAAACTTAATTCATTTTATACGTACTAAACTAGACGTAAGTAAAGTAAAAAATAGAACCTCTTTAAGTCGAACCTCGAAATAATTTAATATTTTAATATTGCATAATAAGCAATTATTTTAATATCTAAATTATTCTAAATAGTCATAGAATAAAATGTTTAAGCGGCATACCTACTCAATCTGATACCAAAATGTGCATGAGTACGTAAGGGCAATAAATAAGGTGAAAGGTTTCGTGTAAATAACACGCAATTCATTAAATGCAGGTTAATGCAGTTTGTTAGGTTCGTTAGTTTATTTTGATGAAACATAGTTCTATTTACTCCGTGATACTCCAGCCCGCATACGTAACACGATACAATAAATCAATTAAGACGCCTAACTTAGCAAAACTTGGCTACTGAGTCACGACCGTAGGAAACTAGCTTTTTCTTATCCGAGAGCGTTTAGTGAAAGTGCCAAGTTCTGTTAGAGGTTTGGGACTATAAAAGTAAAAGTTGGATCGTGTCGCTGATTTGATGGAATCCCTTGGTCGGATCAAGCACTGTTCGTTAACTTTAATTCCGTGTAACTAGGTTACGTAAGTGAGAAGGATGAGAGGGACCCGTCAGAAACGTGACTCCTTCCAAATGTTGACCGTTCCTATATAGGTGTATAGCTACTCAACTGTCGATCCTAATTGATGTCTAACGGTGGTAGTTAGGACTTCTGCCTCTTACTCAAGAGCGTCTGTTCAAAGTCTATCTGTGTATAAGTTCTAAGTCTATAGTTAACCCGAAAACTATCTACAGGATATATTGCTAATAGATAATGGCCATTACTATTCTCATTCTGAGAAATACACCCATATATTATGCACCTGAATAATTTTTCAACTCTGTGTTAATGTAAATCAAAGTTGCTATGGCGCTTCACTTTCCCGAATCACTAAAGCATTTAACCTCTTTTATCTGTTCTGTGTATGCTACACTCTTCTTGCAATAAAACCTAACATTGCTTCTTTATATTGCAGCTATCCGGGTAAAATAGCTCAGCCTTTATTTAGTATTAAGTATGTAGCCATGCTTGCATGAGACGAGAAGCCACGGGGACCCGTACATACGGCGAGTACATATTTGTTAAGAGATGAGTTGACACAGAAGCCTGCCGTAGCGTTTGCATTAAAAATATCTGATTTTTATGCGATGGAACTAAAATACTGATAAAAGTAGGTAGGGAAATTGATAAATTTTATTAAAAGCTTTTATTCAACTTCATTCGTATGTATCTATGTATGTATGTATGTCCTAAAATCTTGCAATAAACATTTCACCCACTTCCACTGAAGCTATCGAGCTGATATTTGGCACACATATTTGGTTCCGATGACAATGCATGAAATTAAAAAAAAAGTTATAAAAAGCTTTTTTTAAAATACAAAAAATTGACGGTATAATTACATTTATGTTATTTTTTTTTCTTGTATCTAAAGGCGAAATTATACTTTCCGTTTTCTGAAATTGATTGTTAGGCTGGTGACGCAAATTTTCGCACCTACCATTACCATACTCGTAGATTTTACGCGATGCGTGAGATATCTAAGGTGGTAATTATTGTAAATTAGCCTTATGGTAGGTTAGGTTAGGCACGCGTGTATTTTAGTCCAATAGGAGAGTTGATTGGTTTTTATGTGAAACAATGATTTTTATCATATTTTTTTATTTTCAAAATTATTTTAATTTTCATATTTGATAAATATAGAAGATCTTTGAAGAAGACTAGGAAAGGGGCTGGGGAGAGTTAGTCCATTAGTTAGTATTAACTTAGTTGTTGCAAGTCTCCGATACAAAAATTAACATCGCTTTCAGTGGAGTATTAGTACATAGTAACTCAATTTTACAATGGGGAAAACAATATTTTAAGTACAGTTCTTGTCGTGTATGTTATTGACAATGCTGCACAGTGGAGTCATTATTTTTGGCGCTTTTGTTTTGAGGTCGGACGGGGTATTTGGGACACCGTTACATAGTATAGTTGTCATGGGCGGCAGCGGATGGGTGGTGCTACAAGCTCGTTTGCTATCTTGTATCCATAAAAAAAAACAGACCTTCCTTCATAAGGCACATTTGTTACCTTAGGGGAAGGGTGGTGTGGCGTGAACTGTTTCTATCACTGAAAAAGTGCCACGGATCATTTAAATATATGGTTAATCGTAATAAGATCTCAAAGCGAACCATTAGCTTAGAAAATAATGCTTCGTAATATCCAAAAATCCACCAATCCGCATTGGAGCAGCGTGTTGGAGTATGCTCAACCTCCCGCAGCTGTCTGTGGGGAGACCCGTGCCCAACAGTAGGACGTCTATGGGTCGCAGCTCTATAAACAAAGTGTAGTGTAACCAACTGTTTCCGATCAAGGTGTCCCTGCCATTGTGCGCGCTTTCTAAAGCGCAGTTCGCAAGTGTGTCACGAAGTTCTAGTAACGAAGCGTGTCGACGGCTCTTTGCAGACGCCGTGAAAGGGGTCATCTGACGTCCTGACAGCTTCGTATGAATATTATAGCGAATCGTTTCAACCGCATACCATCGCCTTTTGAAGGTATCTGTTTTGAAGCGCTTACGGCAGCGCTGCAGCACCTTTAATCATTAAAACCGATTGATAGCCACATAGATAGTCTTTAGTTTGATGGGCCACAATGCGCACTGACCAGTACAACTTTAGTGGTTGTGACTGTTAATAAAGGCTTGTAGTTCATCCAACAGCCGACACTATTGGTCATTATGGTCTTATTGGCAATCTGTACCTACAGAAGCAGCATGGCGCAGTATGAGTCTTGAGTTTTTCTTAATTGTGACGAGAAATTGGAAGTGAGAGTTAGATGTTCAGATTACATGCGCCGCGCGATCAACACTGTTTTACAAGAATTCATTTCCATTTTTCGTTATATTGTATTTGTATTTAATGAACGTCATTAAATTTTTAATCTACTGCCGATTTACAAACTAGATGCGGTAGTTACATACTCTTTTCAAAATTAACAATTTAATTCATGAAGAAATTAACATTTTTAGTATCAGTTACTTTTCAAAGTATGTAATTATTTTAAGATCTTTTAAGGTAAGATAGGGTTCATATTGGTAGGTAGGTAACCTACCAATATGAAGCCACTAGTTAGGTAAATAGTCAATAAAATGAAAATAATAATCAAAATATCATCATCGAACAGAGAATAAAGGTACGACGGCCAATTTATGAACACAAAGACCGAATTGAAATGTCAATATTCCTCTAGAGCGGATATCGAAACTTGAATACGTACTCAACCTGATATAAACCGGCTGAAACTCGATTCCCACGCCAACTTTGAATTGAAGATGTTTGGAATATCTTTTGTTGTATTAATAACTCAAATTAAGTGCTTGATGAGGATTGAATTGATAAACAAGGAGTTCAGATTATTCACGTTGTTAGAAAGTATGAAATATTTGCACTCAATCCTGTGTGTGTCCACCACCAATAGTACTACAGACATCATTTCAATATCATATTCACATAAAAACATAACATACGATCTTAGTATAGGATTCCTGGCTTTCATTTGCTCTCCGCTAGTCACGATCGCTCTGAAGTCTGGTGGAGTAATTTTTAATAATCTACGTCGTTTAAAAAACTAAAAACATAGATACGAACCGAACTAACCCAACTAACGTGTATATGTTTTTTTAATTTTCTTTTTTTAATTATTGCGTTGTCATCGGTCATTGATAAGCGTTTGCACGTTGCAAAGCAAATTAACCCGACGTTTTGAAGTGGGCGAAAATCACGGTCAAGGATTCCTTTACATACATACATAGTTTTCTATACACCTTTATACCTACACTAGTGGTCCGCCCCGGCTTCGCACGGGTATTTTATATAAATCAAAATTATAATACACACACATAAACCCTATTTGCGTCAGGTTACTAAAAAAATAAAAATTTAACACGACTTTATTTTACATATGTATATAGATTATAACAATAGTTTCGTTTACGCCTAGTAATATTATATAGCCTATGTCACTCAGTGAAGATGCAGCTTTCTAATGGTGAAAGAATTTTTGAAATCGGTCCAGTAGTTTTGGCAGCGCACGCCAGAATAGCTCGCAGATGGTAGATTTTTTCCTACTTACTCGTACCTACTTGACACTCATCGTCATATTTTGGACAATTCACACAATATCTTTATAAATTTTAGCCTGTGTGTTATTCTGATGTATAAGCTATATTATTGTAAAGTTTCATTAAAATCCATTCAGTACTTTTTACGTGAAAAAGTAACACGCATCCATCCATACATACGTCCATACTTACAAACTTTCCCCTTTATAATATTAGTAGGATAGGATAAGTAAGAATTATACCTTATCAACAGCCTAAAATTTAAGTTATATGCTTCTAGTTTTGAAAATGACAATACTTTCATACAACCTTTCATCTCCCTTTTCAACCCATTACAACACTTTTTTCCAATTAAAAAGTGTCTATGTCCTTTGTCAGGCTCTAGACTGTGTACCAAATTTCATTTAAATCGGTTCAGTAGTTTTGGCGTGAAAGCGAAACAGACAGACAGACAGACAGACAGACACTTCAAAACCAAACGTCCAATTTTAATCATTCAAAGACCAAATATTATCTACATAAACTGTAAATGTAGTCCAAAAAAAATTCAAGATAAACAAATGGTTGTTGTGCCTCACTCGACATAGATAGGTATAGTGTGTCGCGGTTTTTTTTATAGATATTTATAAGATCTACAATTAATTACAACATTTTATGGTTCTATCTTTTATATTTTAGGCAGCGTACGCAAAATAAGTAACTTTTCTGGTTGTTTTTTTACACCTTGTGTCCGAAAAACCCAAATATCTTACGGAACCCTATTTTTTTTCAAAATAAAATTTAGCCTATGTCACCCGGGGATAGTGTAGCTTTCCAACAGTGAAAGAATTTTTCAAATCGGTTCAGTAGTTTTGAAGCCAATTCGATTCAAACAAACAATCAAATCTTTCCTCTTTATATATTAGTACTAGCTTTTACCCGCGGCTCCGCCCGCGTGAGAATAGGGAATTAACAATGCCATCTATTACCAACATCCGGAACTAAATATCTAGCAAATAACAAAACATCGATATCTTTCCATGGGGATGTTTTACCGCGGTAAAAAGTAGCCTACGTCACTCTCCACCCTCCTCACTATCTCCACACACAAAAACCATACCATATAATAGCTTCGTTGCGACGTGAAAGCCGGACAAACAAACAAACAAACACACTTTCACATTTATAATATTAGTATGGATAGATAAATACATACTAAGCTAATAAAAGCGTATTAAAAAGGCATCAATGTTACCAAAAAAAACTCGTGTCCAATGTACCGCTAATGAGATTTTGTTATGTTTTATTCAGTTTATCCGTGAATTGTTATCCAACCAGTACCATATTTCAGTCCGGGGATGAGTATGAATCTGTATCGTTGGCTCTCGGCCGAGTCGGGCCACAGTGTCGGGTCAACGGGCCAATGACTTTCAGATTGAAAGGGTCATGTACAATCGAAAACAGAAGTATAAAATGTCCTTAATAAATTTCGAGTAGGAGTAAAATGTATTTTCCATAAAACCCGTTTTCGACCAAAGGGTCACATTGGCTGTATAGTTGAAAGGGTACATAGTACAAGGGTACATGGTACATTAAGAAAATAAAAATAGTAACATGAACTACTAAACATGAACTAAAACTTTTTCTATAACTTTTTACCGAGACAGCGTATTTTTGGAACTAGACTTAGTTCCAAAAATACGATTACGAAATACGAAAAATCTATTTACAAATTTATTTGTGTACAAGTTGCATTAAATGCATCACATTTGACATTAAGTTGAGCTATTAGTTATTGGAATAATAAGGTTCGGAATAATTTAAATGACAACCTCATCAAAATCTTATGACATCAATGACACTGACATAGTGCAGATTGGCAGACTTCACATGCCTTCGAGAACATTATGAAGAATTCTCAGGCAAGTAGGTTTCCTCACGAAACAGTTATATAAAATGTACTCTGTGGAAACACCGATACAAACATAACACATGACCCTTGAAAGTCTTTGGTCCTCCCGGAGGAGTGTGTTAAAGCCTGTGGTTTGGCCTGATGAGTAAAAGGAGAGTCCAGCACTTGGGCTGTCGCCGTTTTTAAAATTAATTGTACGTATTACAAATTTATAAAACGTATAGGTCTAAATTCTATCCACTTTTGGAAACTTAAGTAGTTTTGTAGTACATTACGTTTGTTAAGTTACACACACTTAAAAACTTACGCATTGTGTAATAGGAAATAACATCAATTCAACTCCGCAGAGGCTCTGTAAATCCATGTAATTTATATTAATGGCCTTAATTAAGGTTAGTTTCGTTACGAGTCGCTATTCAGGGACCGATTTCAGTGCTAACTGGGTGATACTAAATCATAATAAATACTATTATTGCGACTACGGGCCGTTATAGTCACACGCGTAGTCGTCCTACGAATAATGGCTCGGTGGTCTTTCGCTTTTTAATAGCCTCAAATGTTTAGTATATGTTGAGTACGGGATTGGGCTGCGGTAACTTTGAGTATGAATATAAGTGTTTGGGTTATTGGGTATTGATTTATACTACTTAAACGATCGGAATTAAACAAACCTTCGAAATAATATAAATACAAATCGAAAATCGACAATAATATACATACAATCATACATTGCCTGTGTTCATTTTCATTGTACAGTAGACAGCTAATGAGCTGTAACGTCTGTAGATACTTGAGGCTGCTCAATTAAGAGTATAGCGATCTGTCGTTCCGTAGAGTGTCATGCAAATAAGCAAGTGTGCTACATGGGCACAACTGAAGAAGGTATAATAATATGGCTTCGCTAGTTGGACCAGATCCAAATATATAGGGGAGCAAAATACGGTTTGTGTCGGAGTAAGTTTAACAGTGCTGGTATAAAAACAACGGTTATGTACGAGTATGTAGGTATATTATTCACATTTCAGTTTTGTTTACACTGTTTTTGTACGATTCTGATAGAATTGTCTTTTGGTTTTGATAGTTAGCTACTAACTTGAGCTACCTACAAATGAAATGACTGTATAGAGAATGTCGCTGTTGTGATTTGGGCTCTGTGTGTTGGCAATTAGTGTGTGAATTTTTTAGGCCACCTGAAGTTCAGATAGATCTATAGATATGATGGTTATGCAAAACTATTTATATTACATCATCGAAGGTGCTAAATGTATAAATAACAAATACTTACTACACTCTTGATGAATGGTACTGTCCCAGGACAATTGTATACCGATTCAAAAAAAGAAATGTTTCAATGACTAAGAACGGAACTTGTGCTGACGCACTATAAATCCGAGTGAAAGAATTTTGTTACAATATTTTATCTCCAGCCTGAATTATAATGGAAATTCGATTCTCTCACCTATCCTTGAACTTATGCGGGCATAAAAATTTGCTTACGCTGCAGTTATGATTTTCCGATCGCAATTTCCTTACACGTAAGTGGATTGAATTTTCAAGCTTAAGGAGTATCCAAACGATTCGCCTTGACGCCTTACGTTTCATAATAACATCAGACTTTTTTATTATAATGTTTGACTCGCTTCGTCAAGTCTATATACCTATGTGGGTTGATTGTGTAAAACAAGTATCTAAGAATTTTAACAATGGAACTGTCGCCTTACACCCGTCTCAAAGTGTACAAAGTCTAATAATCCAATATTTTACTTACGTCTTTGTATTTATATATATTTATATTAATCATTTATTGTAGGCAATAATGGCCCATAATGTTAGTAATAAAGTTTTATAAAGTATGTTAGTGTACAATGTCTATCATTTTCAGTTTCAAGTAATATATATTCACCATGAATGTCAGTAATTAACAATAATGTCATTTTTATCAGTGCTCTTCGTCATATGTAGATAAAGGAACCATCTATCTTTAGAAGAATGATTTATGATTTGCTCAACCTAAAAATGTTTTGCTACTAACACTTAGCTGCAAAAACAAACATAAAATTTGCATAATTTTTATAAAAATCTGTCATATAAAATTTGTAAACTGATTTATTTCAAACTTTATTTATTTTATCATTCAAAATTATTTAAGGAATAGTTTACGTCAAATACACCTGCGTTGAAATTGTTGAGCATAAAATCTAAATTTCGAAACTTTATTGCAAAAGCAATATACACCTAATGCTATTTCGCAGTCTATCGACTGTATCAATACGTATTTGGAATCTCCAGAATTTTCACATCGGAGACTTTATTTGATATTCCACGTAAATTCGCGCTCCGATTCCCGTATAAAAATTGGTTCCACGGTGACTTATTTTCTTATTTTTTTTACAAAAAATGAGCTAGTCTGTGCGTTCAGTCACTTCATGTAATGAGACGTGGTGCCGTGTTATACTTGTTATTTATTTGCTCCGAACTTACTTACTTAATACAATCATGTTATTATGTCGTTCATGAAAAATACATGAATCTGAATCATGTATTCCTACATCTTATTAACGAAAACCTTTTATCACACCTTTAGTTAAGTACCTAATAAAGTGTAACTCTGTTCTAGCCTCATTAATGGGTGATCAGTTCTTAGCAAATCGCAAGAGTTGATTTTAATATGTAAGTGTAGATCGGCCTTTTTAGTACTTTTATCGTATCATCATCATCACAATCCTTTCTTTGTCCCACTGTTGGGCACGGGTCTCCTCGGGAAATCAGAATGGGTGGTATCAGGCATTTTACCGTATACGGTACGCTTTTTTATACAATTCAAATAATCTGACACAATATTATATCGTATTTATAAATAATTTCCAGCTAGTGTATCACTCTGTCGGCTCAGAATTTTCACGCCAAAGCTTTATTTGATATTCTACGTAAGTTTGCGACCTGATTCTTGGATAAGAATTGGCTGCTCGCTGTTGCAACGTGACTTAAATCGCATGCTCATTTCTTTAAACATTTTGGTATCCAAAATATTTATATCTACGTCTAAAAAAATCTAAATGTTCTTAAATTATTGAATAATCAGAGTAGGTAGAGTAAGGTAAGAATGAAATTTGTATCGTCCTGTGAAAGGAGAGCGGTGTGGTGAAAATTGGGGGTCTGATTTAATAACAGATGATTTACCGGTTATTTAATTAAACCCTCTATCTGATTAATTCCCAAGGGATTTGGTTCTCACTTAGCCGATTATAGTTTAACAGATTCGACTAGCCTCCTTTGATTTCTCATGTTTTGCTTATATTGTGATGTGATTATTTGTATTCAAGGACTCGTGACAGTGCTTGCTGTGTTTTCTTTTGTTTTTCACACATTTTAGTTTGACGTACAAAACTTTTTAGTAAGCGAAAATTTATTGTAGATTGTTCAATCAATCTTCTATCTACTATTGAAGGTTTGTATGGACTTTTTGTTAAAGCTCAACCGATTCATTCCAAATATGTATGTAGTAACGTTTCTCATTTAATTTAATGGAATACGTGTATACCAGATTATTGATAACATTTTTATAAAAGGAAAACGATACAATTTAAAAAATTTCAAGTCGCGATGCCGGACGTATATTTATGAAATTGTTCTTAATTTGAGAACAAAAGTACATTATTATGTGTGGTCTCTAATGTAAACTCAGCGTTTTTGTAATGTAATGCAAACTCAAGTAATTTGATGTGGGAATTTTATGTGGGTGGGATCTGAAGCATAGGGAATGGGAGGCAAAGGGAAAAAAGGATATGTGAATTAAGGTGTAGTGCTATTACCGGCCCACTGCTGGGCAAGAGGTATATCATAACGGAGTAGGAAAAGAGAGCTTACTCCGCCATGCTGCTCCAAAGCGTATAGGTGGAGTACGCTCGAGGATTGGCGGTACAGGGTAGAGGGTAAATCTCGTTTACATCGGTGGAAATTTTAAGTCTTGCTCTTGCGTTTATGTATCAATGATAGGTTTAGTTATTGTGTCGACCAGACTATTGCTGTAGTATCCCATGTCTGTAAGAGACGACTATTGTGGTATCTTCTAGGATCCTCATAATACAAAATTACCTTGTAGACAAAATATTTGGAATTAAGAAATAAATACGTTACAATAAATTATTTGATGTCGAGTTTGTGTCATGTCATCGTGTCGGTGAACACAAATTGAGGGCCCACTCTGTGAAGCAAATTATAAAGAGGCAAACACTATGGTATATTTGTTCGTAAACATCTTTCCTTAACGTTGTTTTGGCAATTCAGTAATTTAATTATGCGTGACAATTATAGCATGTGGAAATAACAGCCTGAGGCTTACATCAGCCTCTTCTATAAAAGTTATTCATGTTATGCAAATACTTACTTACAATATTATTGTTTCTTTAGTTTCTAGATGTTTTTGTAGTGTAAATCTTTTGTAACATCTGACGCGTTAACCTATACTGACAGGTTATCTTAAAAAATAATAATATAAATATAATTTTTCTTTTAAAAAGGTATTAGGTTGAAAAATAAGATTAATGTGGATATAATAAAAAAACGGTCTATTGGAACTGACCTGACAGTTAATTTGATTCAACGTTCGAGTAGGTACTAAAAGACTCGATAACTGCTTTCATCAAATAGAATCGGATGTAAGTACGTTTTCCTAGATGAAACTTTTGCTGAAATTTTCTGACAATGAAGGTGCTCCCGAAGTTAAAAAGGAAACGTCGGGAGCACCATTTTTTTATCTTCAAAATATAGCATCACATTATAAGCGGCTCGAGTTCGTTGAGATGAAAACAACCCCTTCAAATTGGTTTCCTTCTATAAAATAATTACTTTCCAAGTAAATTATAAAGTGATCTCTTAAACTTATATTTACTCTAAAGTCGGTAATTAACTTATTAATTACAATGAAAAAGATAAAAGACAAGAGAGAAGATTAGGGCAAGTAAATTAAGCAATCATTTGATCTTAAATGTTTTTGCTTCAGGTAAATCGTTTGATATTAAAACAGTTATGAAGGCTTAGCGTCGGAAGCGATACAGATTAAACCAGAAAACCTTGTTCTAAGAAATATAGTATTTATTCATTTCACTAAGTTAGGTACAATAAGTACTGCTTACTTCCACTTAACACTGTACACACCTTTGCTAAGGCCAAAATGCGATCGATCTTCTGCCCACAAGTAATTTCTGCATCATCAGTTCATCTTCCATAGATGGCGCGGGAACTGGCTAGTCCATAATTATTATGTTGATAAAACGTTATATGTGATGGGGTTATTTCGTAACAAAACAATTCCATTTCCAAAAAAATAAATATTTTAATATTGCAGGGATTACGTGTTTTCTTTGTTCATTATATTTTTTCCAAATAAGCATATGGATATCTGTTTTATATGAACTGTTATGTTAAATGTTAACATACCTACTTAGGTACAACTCAGAATACTGATGATGACCTGTCAGTCTGAACGTTAAGGGAGAGTCCAGCACAGTACTTCAGCCAAGTTTGATGGATAAAGAAAAACACCCTGCTACATAACGCCTCATATGCATTGTAACTTGTAACAGAGCGAGCAGCCTGATGTTAAAAGTTTACGTACTGGTAGGAACAACTAAGCGAATTTATGGCGCAATATCTTCGAGTTAAATGCGGTTATGCTCAAGAATTTTTCCCGTGCGGTTTATTTTATGTGAATTAAGATGTAGTAGGAACAAATTTTGTTACAATGTTACTGCGTTGGTAGAGATATAAATGATGAGTCAAATAAGAAGTCAATATGTACAACCATAACTTCTTGAATAGAAATAAAAATTTCCGTATAAAAAAATGAGAGATATTTTGAATTATTTCCCTTTCACCACCTCAGAGAGGAAAGGAAGCTTAGAGTAGAATAAATGAAATAACAATTTAAGGGATAAATTCTCAAAATTTCTTAAAAAAAATGACAAAGGGATGCTTGGTTCTTGTAACCTTTTTTAGTCTTTTTTATTTTCTAAAACTCGTGTAAACTCAGATAAAATGACATTTGATTCCTGTTTATACCTAACCTTGCGATTTTTACTAATGCAGTGATGTGAACGTTATCGAATATCGAGTGAGGAAAGCCCCTAGATCAAATATTGTGAAATAAAATTTAGATTTTAGAATTAAGTTTTAATATTCATAATTATATTCATATTCATTCTAAGTTATGTGCGATTAAAATGTCAAATTAAATGTCAAGTCAAGTCAATGTCAAGTCTAGCTGTAACAAGTCTTGTTGCTTCATAATGTTCTTGAAGGCATGTGAAATCTGCCAATCCGCACTTGGCCAGCGTGGTGGACTAAGGCCTAATCCCTCTCATTCTAATATGACACCCGTGCCCAACAGTGGGACAAAGACAGGGTGGTGGTGGTGAATATTCATGAAAAATACACATTCAAAAACACAGTTTATCCGCGATAGCTAAACTAGAGAACTAGTTTGAACTGTTGTACTACTTAGTTACAGGTGAAACTACGAGAATTTTTTTTTGTATCTTTAAGTACGTAATAAGAAATACTAACATTTCTGTAAAGAAAACCACGCGTTGTTTTGAGTTTCAACTTAAGTACCATCACGATGGACAAACTGTACCGAGAAGAGCAAGTTGGCTAAAAGAAAGACATCTTGCTTTGAAATATTAGTGATAAAGTCTGTGAAAGAAGTTTTCAGACTAGCTTGGTAAGGACGAGACTCGAAAAATACTCCCAACATTAAATAGCAAAAAGGAACAGAAATTATGAAAGCTTTATGAAAAGAATGTTTTTAAGTTTGTACAGCATAAAGTTGGAATGTGAACGTCTTTCGTAATATGTAGGTATCATTAGTATTGATGAGTGATAGCTATACATAATTTGTAATTCAGTTCTTTACAATTTTCTATGTATTTCAAAGTCAAAGTCAAAGTCAAATAATTTATTTCGCTATGAGGTGATTAGACACGCTTAACGAAAGTCTAGGTACCAAACTAAAAACTACTTAAACTACTAACTGATAAGGCAAAGGATTAGCTATTGATTATTGAATGAATAGCTAATCCTACACAGGTGCCTAACTTGCCTTAGGATAAATTTACAATAATTACCTACCACTAAGCTAAGCTCTAAGTCACGATAGACTATCTATATGGTCATCGGCTTTAGGAAGAACTTACAATATTCTTATTCTATGCCCTAGTGTAGGCCGAGAGAGAAAAAAGCCGGAGGAAAAAACTCTCGGTACTCTTTTAAAATTCAAATTAATTTTTACAGAAAAATGTACAGTATGACCATGACATGATTAGGACAGACACGAGACAGCCAATCGTGTATGCCAAGAATCACCCCATATGCCACCTGCTTACAATTTTTAGTATAATTAATACAGAAGCATAGTGATAGCCTGTCAGAGTTTAATTCAGTCCCATGCCTTTATATCATCCAAATACTCCTGAATATTATAATAAGCTTTTCGACATAGTGTTTGTTTGATGGTTTTTTTAAACCTTTGTAAAGGCAGAGACTGAACCGCAGCCGGGACTTTATTGAATATTAGAATAGACATTCCTATGAAGGAACGACTTTTCTTACTAAGCCGGCACTTAGGAAACGCTAATTTGTGGCCGTTCCTTAGTGTTACATTGCGTAAGGCATTTAGGTCACTACGACTTACAAATTGATGCCTATTTTTACGAATATATATGTATAATATAGATGTACTGCGATGCAAGGGTTAGGATATTTATTTCCTTAAATTTTTCTCTAAGGGAGTCTCTACTTTTCATTTTGTATAGGTATATAACGGATAGCCCTCTTCTGCAAAATAAAAATAATATTAGCATCAGCTGCATTACCCCAGAGTAAAATACCATAGGACATTACACTGAATTGAACATTATTGAAAACCTAACGAGTACCTACCTTGATTACAAGGTGATTTAATTTTAACTTTCTGTATTAAACATTTAAACTAATAAATCAAAACTATAACCAATATTGCTTCGTATAAAACATTTACTCAATACTCAAGAGCGGGGATGATACCGAAGGGGCTTCTACCCCTGGAGCAATTGCCTGGGTATTGGAGGTTCCCAAAACTCGAATTCCCATACGCAAGGCGTCAATATTGCAGCGAAAGAGGAAGTTGTAATTAATACGTGAATACGTGTAATGAATAGCTAAGTTAGATTTTGATAAGCTATCAAATTAGGTACTAGCTACTTTGATAAGCTATCTAAATTGACCTCCAGATTATAATGCGCCTAATATGTGTACCTACCTACTCTTGGCTCAAATTTGGTATTATATTTATTGCCTGACCATAACGTGTAATTTTACCAGATATGCCTGCTAGATGGCACTGTCATAAATAACTTGTTTGTGTAGACTAGTTCTTTTCATCTATTCCTGATTTGTATGATATAATTTACTAAATTAACATTACGTAATGATTGTACCATGATCCCTCAGGATGTTTTCCTGCAGGGAAACGATGGCGCTTGTCTCATAAACCGTTTTTATGTTTAGTACAAAACTTGTTTTTATTGCGTGTTTATATGACCTCAAACGAAGAATGGAACAGTTTCCACGGATGCCGACGATCTCGTTTTATTTATTTTGCACATTGCTTTTGTTTTAAGGATTCCATTATCTTTTGAATAGTCGAATTCGTTTAGTCGTTTTTAGAGAATCTAAAACATGGAATGCTTTAAACTTTGTCTACCTTTGTTGCATTATTGTAATGTGCATAAAGTTTAAATAGGTAAATAATAACTATGTGTAGTGCTCCGTGTCACCCTTGTCATAAAGGGTACGTTAATTGGCTCGTTACCACACCAGTGCGTCAGCAAACGTCCGTTCTCGCCCGTGGCTAATACGTGACTGTTTACGTCACTCCCGTGTGCTCGAGACAACGTCATGTTTAACAGATTATATATAGATCGCATACACTACATCCCTTCCTTATTATAAATTTAATAATCGAGAACATAGTCCACATTAAGATAGCAAACGAGCTCGCAGCACCACCCATCCATTTGTTAATTAAATTAATTTTTTTTTTTTTTTTTTTACTTTTTTTTTTTTTTCAAAGTTCACTAACATTGCAATTGGAGAATTAAATATTTCAATCTTACTTACATATGAAATGCATACTTCTATGTATTTTCATTCTAAGATGAGTTACCTTCTGGTACTGTATACGTAACCATAATTATTTGTCTAATTAACACCAAATGTACGCTTTCAAACGTAAGATTTAGAAAAATAAGCAAAATTTGTTTGTGAACGCCGTGCCCGCCGCGAGCACGTTCACTCCTGAAGATGATCATCACAAGAGACCGAAACCAGTCGGACCATTCTCGACTCAAACCACACGTGAGTAAGCCGGTAACTTCAACCATGAATATAGACACTCACGAATCGTTCAGTAATAAAATTTGTTTCGTTTACAACTGACGTTGGGCTTATACCGGCTGATAGCGTGTACGCAATGGTCTCGCTTATCTTTTTCGCTCTAACATAATATGAGTATCTATGTTATTTTTCTTTCGCATTGCCAATCTATTAAGTATTATAAACCTATGAAGGACACCAGTTGATCAGATCGTTAGTAACAGTCCAGCCAGCAACCGTCAGCAAGTCGCTTCATGTCAGACATAAACACGACACGCGCCGCGTTTGATGCGTTGGTGGCGTATTTGTAATATAATGAGTATTGTTTTTTGGATTAGTCATCAACGGATATCATATACTATATAGTCGCAATTGCAGTCAGTAGGAAGTACTAGGTTTCTAGTTGTGTTTTCACAAAGCCTAAGATTGTATTCGATCTTGTAAACTGGCATGTTACACCATCCGGATGTCGATACTATATATTCAAGCATGTTTTTAAAATGTCCATACATGCATATGAGACTCCGACACCCATAGCACAGGTCAGTACCCAGTTTAGGGTCCATGATTTTTATTTATTTTTTATTTAATAAAGTATCGCTCTAAAAATCCATATGTAGATCTCGTAGATTTATGAAACAACTAGAAATAAATGAGCTAGGTACCTATCTCACGACGAGTAAGTACATTCCTTACTACTACATCCATCCTTCAAAAGTGTTGGATAATCGGCGTGCCGTTTTCTATCACCATTACAATGGCCCTATCCCAATACATAAGTCACAAAAAGGTATTGAGTAAAGAAAAATATCAGTATAAAATAGACATTAATTGATACGGACATAGGCCTTTCCCAAAATGCAGGCCTCCAAAGCAATGCCTACGGAATGTGTATTAGAATTTATAATAAGATATCCGAACCTATACAAAACTTGTTGATTTTTTTTTTTTTTTTGACAGCATAATCTAAGTGACCCATTAATTTACCTACTATGACATTTGCATACCACAAAGTGGTAAGAGTGAGGGACTACCTTTAATTGTAGCATCAAATTGTGCTACTTAAAATATGGAACGTACTTACAGCAAAGCAGCGTAGTTTCCGACACATAGCATAGGTACCGACAACCTTACCCTTCGACGGCTGAGCAACCATACCCTTCGTTGGCCGCGTTTGGCTTTTTATAGGCACGGTCGGGTAGTTGACCGCTTAGTGAGGGTCGATCGTGCACCGTCCTCGGCTGCACCTTGGACTTTTTCAGGATGTAACTTTTCTTTAGTAGGTAGGCATTATCCAATCATTTGTAACCACTGGCTGTTGCAGCTGTCACCGTAGCACCGCGACCGCCTAGCGCACCTGTAACACGACGCATCAAATGCGCCCGTCCGACGATGCATCTTGTGCAGACACGGGTATTCCCATTACAAGTGCTATATCCGATCTAGGCTTAAGAGTACGTACGCGGCGCCAGCATGGTATGCTCTGGCGGCGCCACGCAGCGCAAGCGTCTCCAGGCCCAGCCTCGCCCTGCGAGCAATCACAGGAGCGGGGCGCTACGTCCGGAACGCGGTGATAGCGCGCGACAGCAGGTATATAACCGGTGTATATAGGTATATAGGTATATATATATAGGTGTATAACCGCGCCGACAATGGGCCACATCCTCACCTAAGAGGGACAGCGCCGCTGCACGCGCGCAACCCTGAAGGCCGACCGCTACATAGAGAGCTGTTGGACCTTCTTCCCTCCGACCATCTAGGGGGAATTCGCGACATACGGCTAGTCGCGTGCGCGACGTACGACTGGCTCTCACGCTCAACAGCGGGGAAGTCACCAACGGGGTTTACCCCTGGAGCAATTTCCCGGATAGAGGGGATCTCCCCTTATTCCGAATTCCCTCAGCGCAGGAGTGCCTACAGCGCCGCGCAAGAGGAGGAAAGGTGACAGACCTGTCTGGTATTCCCACTACGAATCCTGTGCAAAAGGGAAATAACCTGGTGACCATCATCTTTTCCATTGCTTAAATCTTAAAGCAACTGTAGCGTTGTCTCCTTCGAAATTCAGCTTTTCCGGAGCTGGCAATAAGTTTGTAATTTTCGTGGTAGGTAGATATGGGGCGACCTAGAACTGAAGTAAATCTTGGTAACTACAAGTTTACAGTATATTATTAATTCATCCCCACATCTACATACAGTCAACTAGTATCATAATGCATTTACTGCCTGATACGCAATCACGTACGATTTACAATTTCATGTAGGTTCGCACTACTTAAACACATGATCACATACGATTTACAATTTCATGTAGGTTCGCACTACCTGAACACACGATCACGTACGATTTTCAATTTCATGTAGGTTCGCACTACCTAAACACACGATCACGTACGATTTTCAATTTCATGTAGGTTCGCACTACCTAAACACACGATCACGTACGATTTTCAATTTCATGTAGGTTCGCACTACCTAAACACACGATCACGTACGATTTTCAATTTCATGTAGGTTCGCACTACCTAAACACACGATCACGTACGATTTTCAATTTCATGTAGGTTCGCACTACCTAAACACACGATCACGCACGATTCACAATTTCATGTAGGTTCGTACTACCAGTTACACACGATCACGCACGATTCACAATTTCATGTAGGTTCGTACTACCAGTTACACACGATCACGCACGATTCACAATTTCATGTAGGTTCGTACTACCAGTTACACACGATCACGCACGATTTATAGGTTCGTACTACCTAACACACGATCACGCACGATTTACAATTTCATGTAGGTTCGTACTACCAGTTACACACGATCACGCACGATTCACAATTTCATGTAGGTTCGTACTACCAGTTACACACGATCACGCACGATTCACAATTTCATGTAGGTTCGTACTACCAGTTACACACGATCACGCACGATTCACAATTTCATGTAGGTTCGTACTACCAGTTACACACGATCACGCACGATTCACAATTTCATGTAGGTTCGTACTACCAGTTACACACGATCACGCACGATTTATAGGTTCGTACTACCTAACACACGATCACGCACGATTTACAATTTCATGTAGGTTCGTACTACCAGTTACACACGATCACGCACGATTTACAATTTCATGTAGGTTCGTACTACCAGTTGCACACGATCACGCACGATTCACAATTTCATGTAGGTTCGTACTACCAGTTACACACGATCACGCACGATTTATAGGTTCGTACTACCTAACACACGATCACGCACGATTTACAATTTCATGTAGGTTCGTACTACCAGTTACACACGATCACGCACGATTTATAGGTTCGTACTACCTAACATATTCTTGCTATCTGCGAAAACTATTGATGATAGAATAAAAATTAAATAATGTACTACGACTTTGCAGACACCTCATTATTTACAAAAGTGTCGCGATACCATATATCCAACTACTGTAGTTATGCCACTATAACAACTTTTTTACATTTTAAAAGTTGATATAATTTGCTCAATATAATCAAACCACATTATTCATACCTCTGTATCAGTCCTTATCGCATTAAATGATATTTTATTAAAGACCGTTTCAATACCTGTAAAATACAAATTGTTAAAATCGGAAATTCCATTCAAAACATACCAATAACGAATTTAAAATGTCCGTCTAAGGAAAATAATGCATTTATAAAATAAAGCGGTGTGGGTGGCCCCGCGCAGCGTAGTCTCAGATATATTACTTAAAGGATGAATAGAATTGATGAATTGCTTCATATTAGCAACAAATGTTTGCAGTCGAATTAATTAATAGAAACATAGGATATGTAGGTACCCTTCATCTCGATGATCCCCGAAGAGTATCTGTATCCATGTTACATGTTACACATGTCCACAATACAGATTAAAATCTTTTCGTTTTACACCCATATGAGCAATTCTTCAGGTAGGCAATCCATTTCACACAGTACAGATTAAAATCTATACGTTTTATCCCTTTAAGAACAATCCTTCAGGTAGGTGTAAGTACCTGGTTATGAGTTTATGATACAATTTATTTATTTATGATTTTGTTATCACTGAAATAAGAGCCTATATCATCTTGTCTACTTGAAACTTATATAATAATAATATAACTTAATATAATATGCCTTGGCCAAAGGCAACGAGTTTTTTGTAGTAACTTACATAAAAAATGCTGTAAATTCAATCTATTTATAAAGCGTATTTTTTATTATGTATTGGAATGAAATACAACACAGGTAATACAACAAAGAGCCTACCTACTCTTTTTGAAATTCATAGGTATTTGTGAAATTTAAATTTTTATTATAACTAGGTAAATATAAATAAAATTTTATTTTTGAAATTAAAAGTATTTGTGAAATTTGTGTAACGAAAATTGTAATTATTGTGCTTGTATTATTTTTCATGGAAATAAAGGGCTATTTTATTTTTTATTTTTATAATATAATATGCATGTTCTCTGTGTAAGTTGTGCTTCCTTGTAAGTGACATTTTCACTCTGGCACACAACACCATTTAATGTAATTCGTATAATAATCTGTGAAATGTTGTTGGGATGCCTTAACTATAATAAATAAATAAATACAAGAAATCAACCTATCTAGGTCAATACTTAGTACCGTTAGGTATGGCTTATTAAATTACCAGCTTTAGTTGTAATTCATTAAAATTATTGATTACTAAAGTCATAGCCTCGAATAAATAATAGCATAACTAGTGTTGCCGCTGTTGTTCCGGTATAATATTACTCAAAACAATATAAAACCACCACACAGTTTACGGTAAGTAGTTGTAATGTATTGGAAAACAATGGCGGTTACATACATGTTACGTACGGACAATTCGATTGGTCGCGTAGCGGTCCCACGAACAAGACATTCCGTGCCTAACATTGGACGGGTCTCTCACCACTCTAGATTTAGTTTAGTAATAAGTTAAAATGTAATTTTCTATTGAAGAAAATTAAATAGTTTATAGAACTTAACGTCTCGACCACCTAATTTCACCCTGCCGCCGATATGTAACTTACATACCTACACGATACATAATTCTAAGTGTTCACTGAGTGCGATGCGTTATAGTGAAGAGTAGGACGCGAATCATACATGAGTTTGTAAGAGTAGCCTATTTTTTTTTTTGTAATGAGCGCGCACAATGTCCCACTTCAAATGAGGCGAAGTGTATATTGTTCGTCGCGATACATTTGAAGTACTGACTAGAACAACTAGGAATTCGAACTCAATTTTATGAATAATAAAAACTGTAATAAATTGTTTACAATAATCTGCCGCGATACCTGCCTACCGCATAGCAATGCCGCGACACGATGATTAGGTAATCGGGATCCTTATGGACAGAGGTATGTATATTTACTTTATGTTGATCCATCAGTAATTTAACAATCAATCATAAAGTAATAAACATCCAATGCATAAAGTTCTTAGACCATCCAATTTTATTTATGTACCTACATACTTATTCAACCTTCCTCTCTTCGTACTTCGAAAAAATATTTTTAATATTTTTAATTTACCACTAACCTTTTATTCTCGTCGCCATATGTAGTGCTCCGTGTCACCCTTGTCATAAAGGGTACGTTAATTGGCTCGTTACCACACCAGTGCGTCAGCAAACGTCCGTTCTCGCCCGTGGCTAATACGTGACTGTTTACGTCACTCCCGTGTGCTCGAGACAACGTCATGTTTAACAGATTATATATAGATCGCATACACTACACTATGAATATATTTATTAATTTTATCAGCGTTGAGATTGAAAGTGAGTTTAGCTTACTTATTATATCCAAATAGATACCTATATACTCTAAAGTTAGGGTACTTAAGGGACAGAGAAAATATAGTAAAATAAATTAATCTGAATATAACACAGACGTGATAGTGGATACGGACATACAATTAGATATATTTTTAATATATATGTATTTATAAATTCATATGAAAACTTAAATGCGCATTTTAAATACACAGGATTTTTCGTAATATTTGTCGTCAAACTGTTTTGTTCCTCAAGGGTATATTTTGCAGGCATTATTAGATTCTACGAGCAGTTCCATTAGTCTTGGAAAGAAACCTGCATTTAGCTCTAATTAGGTTATGAGGTCACTTTGACTCGTCTGGTATCTACAGTTTAAGCTAGCTAGGGATGATACAACAAAGCAGGTAAATCCTATAAATAAAACGAATCATGTCTTTTATTTGTTTTGGTTTTGAATACACATAAGCACGATAAGTATTTAAGTTTAAGCTTTAAGTAGATATTTATAATTATAGTTGGTACTTAAAATAACATTATAATAACAATTATTATTTTTTATTACTTTAGACTATCCACTTCATTTGTATGTTCCTTGTACTAGCTCATATAATATTTGATTCTGGGGACAAGACCCGGTTTAAAAATATTAAAAAAAAACATCAAAATCACTCGTTACGCTCTCACTAATAACCTGTCAAAACAATAAACAAATTAAATTAAAAATAAATTAATATGAAACCTTAAATATGTATATACGACTACGAGTAATTACTACGAGTATTTGACAATCATGATATTTCATTGCAATAATGATCATCATCATTCATCTTGTCTAATTTTTTCAAGAAAAAGTAGATAGTCCCACTAATGGGCACGGGTCTCCCCCACAGACACAGCTGCTGTAGGTCTAGAGCATTCTCCACCATGCTGTTCCAATGCGCATTGGTGGAGCGGTTAGTGGCCAACCCAGTGTCGAATGTTCTCAAGTCATCAGAAGGTCTTCGACAAGGCATAACGATTGATTTTACCATCGAAAGCCCAGACCGACAGTTTAACGTGCCCACCGAAGTACTACGAATAATGAAAGATCTCACTATAACATGAACGAGCCACTTTGACCTCAATCCAATAATAAGATTAATAGGCTTGCCTTCATAGGATACAATAAGTAGTTGAGTATTTCTATTTATTTCATTCAAATAATAATATTAAGGCTTGACTACAAAAAAATAAATATTTTATGAGAGTATTTAGTAAGAGGTTACAACCTAATGTAACGCTTGTACATTTATTATCTATGTGTGTGTCAACACACATAGATAATAATGTACTCGCTGCCTAACTGTATTCGGTCCTATAGTGAAATACATGAAAATATTAAATAATTAAATATTATATTAATTTGTCTCTCAGAAAATAGTTTTTAATCTAACATGAAACAAAACCTTTCATTTTTAAAAGCCATTAACTTTATACGTTATATAATATGTGTACTACTGCCGTGAATTTTTTATATCCATATCCATAAATATCCATTTAGCTGTTGGGGGGTGCGGGACACTTGGCTCTAACAAATACTTTATATTTCACAAACGGATCCCTAAATTGAATAATGGTGTTCACACACCTACAACAACTTTACGGGTACTTTACGTTATTCTAAAGAAATGAGAATTACTTTATTAAAGCCCATAAAATACAGCATTAGACAAAAACGTTTAAAACATTTCATTAATAATAAAAATCAATAATAAGTGGGTGACACGACCAAGAATAGATAGGTAACTGCAAACCGAGGCGACGACAGTCGTGGCGAGTATAAAGCACCTCTGTACAATACAATTTCTAACTCAAACGCCTTTGTAGTCCCGTCGTCCTTTTCAGGTCTGCCAGTTGTAACGCGTTACACATATAATTACATGGCGCGTATTGTGTAAAAACGCTCATTTCAATTGTGTTTCGTCGTGCGTCCTCCGGACGTGTAGGTCGAAAAGGTCGTGTGAGGTCTTTCATTTACAACGTGAATGAGGATAAAGTGTGTTACCGTTGTGCTATGCAATACAAATATTTAAACTTTATATATAAAATCATTAATAGGAGAAATAGATAAATAATATTGGTTTGATTTCGTTATTCTAGCAAAAATTCTGTTTTTTTTTTTGTTTTGAATTGCATTTGCAATCCTTATGCGCGGATTATTTTGTCTGTCTTTCTGGAACCGAAACCTTTAAAGTTTACCATTGAAGAATTGAATCAATAATTATAATAATTGCCATAGGTTATTAATAATTTTAATTGATCATTTTATATTATCATCAGATTGTTATTTAACAACACAATTTCCTCATAGCCCAGCGTCACTTGAAAATATATCTAAGAAAAGCTCACAAAAGCTTAAAAATTAAAAATAAACACTCGTAATGTCGCGCGACCATGGCATTGAGTTGTTTTCATTTCAAAGAAAGTTTAAATAAGTACAAAATTTCTCTTCTCATTTCCGTTTGTCAACAAAATTCTTTTCGTAAATGAATTCTTAGGGGAAGTGAAGATTCCGATAATTTCGAGCATATCCTTACAAAATATTTTGTTTAGATTCTTTGAGTAGGTGTCTTTATATACATCAAAAATACTTATAATTGAAATAAATTAGGATCACTTAATTGCATAGCAGTGATAGCCCAGTAGCTATCGAACTCGCCTCTCACTCGAGGCTGGTCTGGGTTCATTGACTTTCAAATATTTTAACAAATATTTTTATTATGTAAATGCTTACTCGTATAATAAAATATTTAAATTTTGTATTAAAATTTTTATATTGACATTACTGACATTTACTGATTTTTACGTAAATTTAACATTTTTTATTGGATACAAGATTGTTCAACTATTAATACCGAGAAAATTTTTACATGTCATAAAATCATAAGACGTTTTCAATTACTCCTCATAACATGTGTGGCTGGAACAACTTGGAGCTGCTAGCTGAGTGAACTTTTCTGAAAAATTTGCTTACTTGGGTTATGTAACATTCGAATACGAATTAGTGAGAATGTCTGTGGAAAAGTTTTAAAGGTGTCCGATAATCTAAATAGTTTAATAAATGTTTTATGATATGGCTGATAAAAACGCTTTTTTAATCCATCCATACCACACCTAATACAGAACTGAAATTGTTAGTTTTGGCTTAGAAGAAAATACGACTACGACGATCCCAAGAAGTGTCAACGTCAGGTGTTCATAAATTTCTTGCAAGAAATTTATTTCTGAGCCCAAGTAAAAAACATAAAGGCAAAGTATGACGATCAGATTAAAGCTGAATTTTTCTTTTTGTTTCAGATGTGACCGCACTTAGGGAGCGTGAAAACGTTGATTAGAGCCTCCGACAATGCTGCCTGCGGGATCGCTTCGTAAAAGGACGATCTATGTACTGCGCGGGTTTCAGTGAAACAAAAGAGACAAGTAAAAATGTTGGTAAAAGCCAGCGTGAGTTGAGCTAAGCAAAAAAAATGGCCTGCAAAGGTTTCGGAGGCGAAGTGATCGGCTTTTTTCTGGCTGTAGCGTTCTGCGTCACGTGCCCCGAGTATGGTGAGTGGTTTTGTTGCTCTCCTGGTAGTTTATAATGATAACTGAAGCTTTTTACTCCACACTTTCATAGTTTCAGATACCATGAACGTAAAGGCACTTCCAATCAAATTATAAGTTAAAGAAAATATTTTTGAATGAGTATCATTCCGAGCTAAACTATTACTAATACTAAGTACCTACTATTAACTACTAATACTAAAACGATAAATAAAATGTTTTCGTAAAATAATATAATTTTAATTCCATGGTTAATGGTTTATCAATGAAATGGATAATTCAAAATTCTATAAAGTTACAACCCATAGACGTCTCACGGCATGGGTTTCCACAACAAACACAGCTGCGGGAGGTCTAGTGTTCCACCACGATGCTCCAACAAGTACAAAATTTATTATTTGAAGTGTAATTTGATTTTGTGTTAATAACACTCCAGACAAAAATACCTGAAGTATTCCATTATTATCATCATTACATTCTAGACACAACATAGCGCTTTTAAACCTAAATAAGTACATTTTCGGTACAGTTCGTTTAGCAAATGTTTTCCTACAGATTCTGCCGCAAGCCTTTTGAACTTGTTCCAAGTAGATTTCAAGCTTGCTTCCAACAAAAGTGTGTATAATATGCAAAGAGAATTTAACCTTTCCTTATGTTCATAAATATCTCTGCAAATTCAAGTATGATAAAAGTTACCTACTTCGTAAATTATGTACCACGTCAAACTTTTGTATAACATTCGTTAAGTCTTATCTCAAAGTGGCCATAAATCCTGCCACAAATCTATTAGCTAATCAGCAGTATCGTGGTCATCGCATATTCAAAGCCTTTAACTGTTAATCTGAACCATACAGGAGGTTGGTAAGCCCAACCTGTCCTTTATATTTTCACAATAATATTTTATTTCTAGAAGACTTGTAAAATAAAGTTATCGTTAGAGAGATTTTAAAAAATGTTTACGCCTTGGTGCGTTGCGTCGCGTCTCAGGTGTAATGATACCCTTTTAAATGATATAATTACTGAAATACACACATATATATATATATATATTGTATTTATTAGTGTAGTGTCACGTAGCGTCCATAGCCCAATGGCTCGCATCGATTCATTGTGATCGAAAAAGTCGGTTTTCGGGTGGGCGACCGCTAGTAGCAAAATTTCATGGATACTACCGTCCTTTGGAGTACAAGTTAAGCCGTAGGTCCTGGTTGCTTTCAAGTGGAAACAATATTTAAGCCTTGTCGAAGCCTTCGGTGGCTTTAGAACGACACTGGGTTGGCTACTAACCCCTCCGCCAATTCGCATTGGAGCAACGTGGTGGAATATGCTCTCCATGAGGGAGACCCGTGCCCAGCAGTGGGTCTATGGTCCGCAGCTATTATTTTAATGACTCACATCCCCGCATTTGAGTTCCTGAATTGTGTGCATTTATATTTCTGTCCTCATGCGGATGGTTGCATGTCAAAACACAAATACCGAATACAAATTGTCACAGCTCCAATCGAGCTGCTGGCAGCAGTGGCAGAATAAAACACAAATTCTAACGCAGATGTAAATGTTCTACTGCGTTTCGCTTTCCTGTTCCATCGAATATATTGCGGTTTGTCAATATTCGTTCTTGTTTCGGGCCTGAATTGGATGGCTGTTATTATTTAGCGCGAGAGTGTACTGGCGAGTCTTGTTATCAACTACGATACCACCTACTATAGTAGGTACTTCATTTGCAGACTGGGAATTAAAAGGTTATTCCAACCAAACTCACGATTGGCCGAACCGTCCCCAACAGCATGCATATGAGAATACGTGAGAATTCCTATGTCCACTAGAGGGACACTGAAAGTTGTGGTGATCAAAACCACGTTAAGCTGGACTACTAAGGCGGCAGTGGATAGCTGGTGCAAACTCGTTTGCTATTTAATATCCATTAAAAAAATGTGGAAATAGATACCTACTCAATTTTTGCGTGTTGTAATCAACAACGTAAGTTAAATTTATTTATCGAGCAAATCAAGCATAATGTTATTTATCAATGCAACATGTTTGCTGAATTTAAACGATTCCGCCAATTCGGATATTATCAATGTGCTTGGCATAAACAAACAATGTAATTTTAACCAGTTTCCCAATGTTTGCCACGGGAGTAGAGATACGAACGAACATAGCTGTTATACTTATTTTGTCAATAGTTAGAAACAGCCCTGTTCAATTACATCGAGATGTTGACAATTTAAAAATGCTTTATAGAGAAACGTAATTAGTAAACAAGTAACCAATTGCAATAGTAATTAGGAAAAAGCTCAGAAAGTGATAATTAAAAATGTTTTGCACAAAATCCCAAAAATATATATGTAGGTAGGTACTATATCATTCTCCAAAACGATAGAACTGACTGAAATTACTAGAAAAAGCTTACGTTTATTTAGATTGGTGACTTGGAGTCGTAAAAGAATGTCAAGCCCTCGAATGGAGACCACGACTCGGAAAAAGGAGCATAGGTCGCCCTTCGACTTAAATAAGACTGGATTCTGAAGGCACAGGATCGGTCGGAGTATTGTTGAGTATTGCTCATGTCCAGCAGAGGACCTCGAAAACATGGATGGATGGATGGATTTAAAATTCATAGCGCTCTTAATTTAAATCCCACATTTCAATAATTGTTGAAATGTAAGAGGTATGTAGTGAAGTTAGTTGAACAAATAGTTAGGTCAACTCAATATGGGTCGGGTTCCTTACGAAGTATTGGAATTTTAGATATCTGATCCAGCATTAAATAGCTAACCTCGAATAGAAAGGGCTTTGTAATACCCTTTACAATGACACTCAACAATAAAACAATGTAGATAAGTTTACATTTTACATTCACGTAGGCTTACAATTCACGCAAATTGTTCCCAAACCCAATTAATGTTGAGCGAACCCGAAATTGTAGGGCCCAACACAATTCGTTCAGTAAGTTTTACTAACGAATTTAAGTGAGACAAAACTAGCTTGGATTGAGTTTTGGGCGGTATCGTGGTATAACCCTGAACAATAGTAATACAAATTACTAAGTGGCTAACACTTCTATGTGTATCTGTACCTATATAGGTATGCGTACACGTAGAAGTGTACGTATTTAGTAGAAGTATAATACTTCTATTAAATACTTATCTATTAAATACATAAGAGAATTGTTGGAAAACCAGTTTATTTACAAGAGCGTGAATGATATATTAATCACTTGACTGTACGTAACAACAACGTAACAAGGCTGCTAAAATTTATTTATTTATTATTAAGTTAGCAATTTGTTTACGATTGTTAAACGCAGTTCAGTGGAAGCGTTAGTGGCCTGCTCCACAAAAGGTACCAACGAAAGTTACTACGAGTACGATATTGGCGGTGTATAGATTCAAAACCAAACAGGGTTCACTAATGACAATCATTTCTGTCAAACATTCATGTTGAAATATGAAATAAACTGCCAGCCTGACAGAAAAATGTTACGTGAATAAACGAATCAATCTGCATTGGAGCAGTGTCGTGGAGTATGCTCTCGACCACCCTCAACTGTAACTGTGATATTTTATCTTGTCCCACTGTTGGGCATTGGTCTCCTTCACAATCCATACAACCCCAATATCTATTAAAATTTTGTTAAATACAATTTTTTTTAACATTATTCATCATTTTTTAATCCCAAACACTGTTTCACTTCACTTCACTTCACTACCACAATATTCTCTATTCGGGACCTTTATTGGAATCGTTCAATGGCGTGGCACAATTCTGCCATGTCCCGCCTTTCCCGAATTTGTCCCACTTTTACCGTGTTTCCGGACATGCCTCCGTTTGTTTATTTATTCCGTCAGTGGCGGATAGAAATACATAATTATTTTATTATGCCTGGAATTTATTTGATTGTTTATTTCTATTATGATGCCGATTGCTTCTAACAGCTTCGTCTGACACAAGAAAGGTTTTAGCTATATTTAACGCCTGAGCTGATGTTGTTATTGGTGATGTCAGTTCAGAATTAAAATAAACTAAAGTTACATTGAAGTAATTTCATTTTACTTTTTTTTTATTTGAACAAAACGTTGTCATCTATCAATGGCAATTCTACCGAGAACCAAGATCATCCTTACTTACTAATTAAAAGTTGCTAGCCTTGTTAGTAAATAGTTTATTATTTTATATATTTAGTTTATTCCTCAGGTCAATATTTAATTTCCAATATCCTTTATTATGAGTAAATTTGTTGTCATTCGAAAAAGTAACAACTAGATAGTTATTTTTGCCAGAGCTCTAACAATGTTGCACTAGTAGCGGTATACATGCAAACACGTGTTCACAATCCCTGTAATTACAAGTTTACCTTCGACCCACTTGCCGCGACTTACTTTCTACCCCAAGGTACGAGGGTTGAATCGCAAGCCGATCAAGACCAGTGCCGATGAGGTTTAAAAACGTTAGGTACGCGAAGTCACATTTTTTTAAAACATGTATGGAATGTGAAAAACTATGATAAAATAATTTTCTTGATTTGATATTTTATATCTAAGTAGGAAAAAATTTAAATTAAATCCCTAATTCAAATTTTTATCGAAATATTACTGAAAACAAATAAGACAATAGTGTAAGATTTTGCTTATTTCAGTTATTGTTTTTTAAACAATATATTTAATATTTTGTAATGAATTCCATGCTAAGGCTTTAAAAATATTCAAAGTGTTATCCTTAAAATAAAAGTTGAGTGAAGGGTGATTTATGTAAGTTATTATAGTTAAGTAGGTACTTACGAAAATTACTGATTTATTTCACATTAATTTCTATAATTAAACGAACAACTAAAACTGTTTTTCGACAGCTATTCGTGACATTTTAGTGAGCCATTGAGTACAACACACTTTGCATTCAGTTCAGTGAGCATGTAATCGTTCAAATTGTAGGGGTTTAATGTTGTAATTTTTGTGACATTATGTAACCTATTTCCTCTCTCTAGTGTAATAAGATTAAAAAATTAAATAAGAGAAACTTATTTTATAATGTATTAGTTGTTTTATCTACCTTATGTATGTTTAAAAATGTAAATTTAGAATTTGTAGTCTGGTTTAATAGTTGGAGAATAGGAATTTCAAAATTTAAAAAAAATATCTCTTATCGCTAAAACTCTTTGTCTGATTGTAGTAACCAACCTATCAACGCCCAGCCATAACGGCTAAAGTAAAATTTGAAATTTTGATAGCAGATGCTTTTTATAACGTAGAATAATACACTAAGACTTCGAAGTGATATTAATAGGTATATTTAAATATGTATATTGGCATCGAGATGTTTATGTAGTTACAGCAACCTAAGGTCAAATTTAAGTATCACTCCAATCCCATTTATGGGGCAAAATCAAAATTTTATGCACCGTAATAAAATAAAATGTTACTCGTACCTACTTGTAAATCTTGCGTTTTAGTCGTATAATATTTAATAATACCTTTTACTCGTGAAGTGGCATTTAAAGTGTATGTTTATTTTTAAAAGCTTTTATTTAATTCCACTCGTATGTATCTATGTATGTATGTCCTGGAATCTTGAAGTCAATATTTCACCCACATCCACTGAAGCTATCGAGCTGAAATTTGGCACACATATTTGGTTCCGATGACAATGCACTAAAATAAAAATAAAAGTTACAAAAAGCTCTCTTTTTTAATTTTTTTTAATAATTCATTAATTTTACGATCAGCAATTTTGGTTGTTGTAAAGCTAAGATTGATTTATTTCTTTATTTCAATTTTTATGTAAACACAGAAACATGAATGCGATAACTTATTGTATAAAATAATAATATACGCAGGGTAATAGTATCATACAGTACCTATTGTGACTCAGCCCTGTCCTTGAAATACATGCCTACAGACTAACTAGCGTAGCCAAGCAGTACGTAAACACGCGCTAGGGCTGCCCGCCTTCAGTATATTAATTTCATCTACTTACCTACTTGAGTTTCCTTCTAGTTTTGTGTATTAAAATTATTATACAATTATACTAAGTTGTATGGTTTTTCCATTCTCGACCTCCAAGGACGGTTTCTCCTGAAACCACCCTAAAACCCTCAGAGTTATATATTACTAGTGGACGCCCGCAGCTTCGCTCGCGTGGAATTAGACATATTATTAGATTCTTCTTAACGCGTTAACTTTAGCTCCACAAATTTGTAATGAATCCGTAAATGTGTTATCCCCTGTTTATTTTACACCCATAAGGGTAACATTTTTACAAACTTTGAATACCGTATTTATTTATATTTAATCAACAGCCTAAAATATAAATTGTATGCTTCTAGTTCTGAATATAACAATACTTTCATACAACTTTTCATGCCTTTGTCCTTTCTCAGGCTCTACCTATACTATTTGCGTACCAAATTTCATTGAAATCGGTTCAGTAGTTTTGGCGTGATAGCGAGACAGACAGACATATACACAGAGTTACTTTCACATTTATAATATAAGTATGGATTAATAAATCTCCCCATCATCTGACTCTGCAAATTAAAGAGGATCGCAATGGCGTGGGTGAGAATCACTAAGATAGATTAGCGACGTTAGGTGGGCGTCCATTCGGTCGTTTTAAATATCGTTGGAAGGACCTGTCCTAACCAAGCGGAGGATCTAGCAATTATGCTGATGACCAGGTCAATGATCCAGAAAGGTGACTAAGTGGTTCGTTAGTACCTACTTATTACTATTTTAAATTTAGATCCATAATCAATCACAGAAAATAATCTTCACTATCTATTATTTCATTCTTCCAGGAACACTTTCACTCAGCATCGAATAAGATTTGGTTCACAATCCTTTGAAAATAATAATAATAAATAATAAATAATTATTCTTTGCACACATTATTTGCTGCACATATCAATTGAAGTAACATCCATTTTGAAAACAACAACGTTGACACAACTGAAAATGTACATAAATAATGATACGCGGTTTGATATTAATCAAAAAGTTATTCACGATTGTAGCAATAATCCGCATTGTAATTAGCAGTGCAGTTGGATTTTAACACACACTAACACAAAATAATAGTCAGCTGCAAATTGTTTTTGCCAATAGTTTAATGCCATTAATTTTCTCTTTGTTTTCTGAAAACTAAAACATAAATCAATTCATAAAAAAACAACTCTAAGCTTGTAATTCACTGGGTCAGGAAACATTTTTTAAAAATTGGCAACAAATAAATAATAAAAAATAAATATATATAGCAATGTTTAATAATGTCAATGTACATACTGCATAAGTATAAAGTAATTATTATTGTAGGATTAGCTATTCATTCAATGATCAATAGCTTTTAAATAATGTAATAAAATAAACAAATGTTTTGTTGCTTTGTGTTAATCAATTTAGAGTAGCATTATAAATTACTATCTCTTTTCTTTATGTAGTTTGTTGATAACTACACTTTCGAAGCGTGTCCAATCACCTCATAGCGAAATAAATTATTTGACTTTGACTTTGACTGATCGTTTCCGTCCGAAAGAAACGATCCATCGATAATTCTTACTCGTATGAGATAAAATGGGGCTGAAATTTAAAGCGGGTCTTTTTAATTCTCCGCTAGACCTAAGTAAGCGATCCAAGCGCAGCGAGCCGCGTACGTGCCGGCTTCACTGAGACCGTTCCGGATAATGCCGCCGCTTCTGCCAATGGAGGGAATTTTACCGGAAGAAACCGGCCGAATGAGACTCCGCACACAATCGAATTTTTACTGATACTGACTCAACAAACCAAATCAAACGAATTAACTGAACAGAAATTATTGAAAATTATATGTTCCTGTAAGTTTTAACTCTTTAATAATACGATGTACCGGCCTTAGATACATATCATAGATACGAAAAAAATTGTCAAATAAATGTCTGGTGCCTTCCGATTGAAACGCTCCCATATTTCGTCAGAAACATTGGTTATGTTTCTGACGAAAGAAATGTGTGAGCGTATTGAAAAATAAAAGTTAAAAATATTAAGTTAAAGCAAGTTACGACATAAGGTCTAAATATTTTACTACATACATTCCTATTTTTGATAGGCAAATCCAGCATAAATCTCAAAATCAATCAAAATTCGGTCACACAATCGGTCAAAAAATCGGTCGTGTGCGGAGGACCTGAGTGCCACAGATGCCTCATATGTACAACATAATACGATTACGATTACACTTGCGGAGGAACAAATGTTTTACACCTCTTTATTACGTCGTATAACTATAAAATTAAATCAATGGCCGGCAATTGGATGGGTGACGCACTTCTGTGCATTGAAGTGCAAAGTAACCCGTCGTCAGTCCCAGTTGTTATTGTTAGATAGCTGTTAAGCTATTTCAGAAGCCTGCGAGCGACCCAACAACTTCTAGTAACCACGTTGGCCTGCTCACATAACCTCTCCACCAATCCGAACTGGAGCATCGCATTTAAGTTATATTATGTGATAAATAGGCATACGTACGCATATAAAAATTTAATGTTAAGATTAGAATAAGATAATTATAAATTGTTATATAAACTAAATATTAAAATTTAAGGACCACGAAAGATAACATCGGGGGGTTAAAATATGACAATCTAACAATTAATTAACAATCTTTTTAATAAACCAGTTAAGTTTAAGTCACAAGTAATAATTGGTAAGCCTATTGCCATGTACCGGGCACAATTCTAAACTCCTAGCCGCTACCGCGAATTTCAAGGAAAATCCCAAGACCCTATGCGACCTCTTAGCAGTCTTACTACCACTAGACCAACGAGAAATAGATTTCTACCTCACATCATGTTGTAAGAGAAGTTTGGTGTTGAAGTTTGTCATTCGTACAGAATTCATAAAAAAAGAGCGACTATTAGCACCTCAATGCAACGCTCATAGCGGCCTGCTCAACAAACACGTGTTAACAATAGCTGTAATTACAATCTGCAGCTTACCTTTGACCTACTTACCTCGGTTTACTTTCCGTTCCAAGGTTATTAAACTTAATGTTTAACAAGTAACCGCAGATATTCACATTCAGATTCAGATTCATTTATTTTTCATTATATTATTGGGTATGTATTTCCTGCAACCCATAGATGTCTCAGTGATGGCAACGGGTGTCCCCCACAGACTAATTTGCGGGAGGTCTAGAGCATACTCCACCACGCTGCTCCAATACGGATTGGTTAGTGGCCAACCTGTGTCAAATTTTCTCAAGCCATCCGTAGATCTTCGACAAGGCTTAACGAGTATTGAAAACAACCGGACCGACGGCTTAACGTGCACTCCGTAGCACGGTAGCGCCAATGAAGTTTTGCCACTAGCGGTCACCCATCCTCAAACCGACCGCGCCGGTCGTTGCTTATCTCTATCCATCAGATTAAATCGACGCGACCCACTAGACTATGGACGCTACTATGATATTTGTATACGTTTACTAATAACCATTCTTTCACAACCATATTATAAAACCCCGTTCAGTTCAGTCACTTTCGCTTGCCAACTGCGGATTATTGAATGAATATTCACATTAAAATTATTTTACCACTCAAAGTCGTTGTCACGTAAAACTTTCGCCCGTATACCGACTTTACAGGCAACCAATATTTTTTATTTAATTTTTTTACGCAGAAATAAATTGTAATAGGTCATAGGTGCGTGCACCTTGGCTTGAACCTATCACCTTTTCCTTCGAACTTCATCTCCTGGGGAAGTCACCAGGATAAAAAGTACCCATATATCCCATATTAAATCAACTGTAAACATTTGATGCAAATATAACGAAATTGTCAAACAAACCATACATTTAGACTGTTATTCTTAAGCCCATAAGATATGCAAAGTTATTTAATTATTATAACTTACTAGCTTTTGCCCGCGGCTCCGCCCGCGTGGTCAAAGGGAATTAACAATGACTTTTTTATCATACATGACACATCTGTGGTACACCAGTCTGTTCTGTGTCCATTACTGTGTCTATTGATAAATATTCTGTCGTATCTCCTGCTACTTCACTCAATATGTGTGAATTTATTTTGTTTACAATATCGTTTTTAGGTGCTAGAATCCCCCTTTGACATAGATATTGATCTTCATATATGTATATTGTTTTGTAAACCTGGATAAATACTTGCAATCAGTTCTGAATTACTCTGTATTAAGTTACAAAAATTTTCCGTTACTGTCACACAGCCCTCGGCATCAGTTTCCAGAAACGCCCATCTCCAATTTTCAAGAGTGTTTCAGCATAGTTTCCAGCATTCGTCTCATTGTACAGATGCACCCTCATATTTGTTGTGAGACTGATTTTTTTCTTAGAGTTCCATAGAGTAGACGACTTATGTTATTACTAGTGGACGCCCGCAGCTTCGCTCGCGTAGAATTAGACCCATTAACGACGTCTACCCGTCTAACGACTTCAATATTGGCAAAGTTTTACCCCCTTAGGGGGTGAATTTTCAAGAATCCTTTCTTAGTGCTCCCCTACGTTATAAAAGGAACCCCTGTGCAAAATTTCAAGTTTCTAACCCTTATAGTTTAGGCCCTGCGTTGATATGTCAGTCAGTCAGTCAGTCAGTCAGTCACCTTCTCCTTTTATATATATAGATTATTTGAAGCCAAAACAACAACAGTCGACAAAACCAATTCAATAAGCGAACCAAAACCAAAATCAAAGCGTATGTCCTTTACCATATTAATTTTAAACCAAAACAACAATTTATCCAGCGCGAATTCAAAATTCAATTCAATTTATTAGTTGCCTATGACTTAATTCATTTACATGTATCATTTGTTAGCGTGATTCAAAACTTGCAAATGAATTTTACTAACGCCATCTTTTAACAAAAACCGAAACTAAATATCTAGCAAATAACAAAACATCGATATCTTCCCATGGGGATGTTTTACCGGGGTAAAAAGTAGCCTACGTCACTCTCCACCCTCCTCACTATCTCCACACACAAAAACCATACCATTTAATAGCTTCGTTGCGACGTGAAAGCCGGACAAACAAACAAACAAATAAATAAATAAACAAACACACTTTCACATTTATAATATTAGTATGGATTATTAATTAATAATAAGTTATTTAGTTATTTAATTATTATTATTTAGTTAATATTGCCCATTTACTGTGTTTGGTTTTTTATAATTTAAGCTTGTAATTTCTTTTTTTGTGGCAATAAATTATTTTTTGAGTTGATTTGATTTGATTTAATTCTATAAAGTGGGGCTTACATGTTTCAACAATGAAATGAAATGAAATGAAATGTTGAAAATGTACATTTTAAAATACAACTATCATTACAAAATATCAAACCAAAATATGTATTAAATCACAGAATGTCTACAATATAACAATAACATTGTGTTGTAGGTATCACCAAATTATGTCGCAGAAAATGCAAAATTGTAAACTATTTACCGATTTCTCTTCTAGGCTATTTGGGAAGTAGCAGATTGCGACGAACTATGTAAACTTATTCCGTGGAATAATAGCTGCTGGCTTATTAACTATACGGTCACGAAGTAGGTCGCCTTCTCCACACGCGCAAGGTAATGAGTTTTGCCGTCTAACTAAATATACCTATGAGTTTTTATTACCTGTCGATACTGGGTGCGGGAAAATAACATTTTAATTAACTTTCAATTTTCTTTTGAAACAGTTTTATCTGGAGATATGACAAAGTGCATCGGATGATAAATAGTTTCTTTGTCCGTTGGATCGCGTCGTTCAGTCTTTTGAGGCGTTCAGGTGGCCTAATCTTTTGAGCCGGGCCTCTTGAACTAAACAATCTTATCTACATGTAATAGTGTATTTTTTATATGTTCGCACCAGGAGGTGTTTTCAGATGTATTCAGTTGGATTTATTGTGTTCTATTCTAAAAAAATACGTTTTCATTAGGAAACCCTTTAAAAGTATCCGGACCCGGTAGTATTTGTTAATATTCCTATGGAACATCCATACTGGTGTACGTATGCATGATACTACCTGATTATTTGACCGGTTCAATAATAAATGTGTAATAAAAATAAAACATTTTTATGAAGAATTGAAATGCGCTGCAGGGCATAGATCTCATAGACAACAGAGGAAAGACTAGACCGCTAATGGAACACAATATAGAGGTTAAAAGCAAAATTGTATCATGTAAGAATGATATCGAGTTAATAATGACCACGAAACTTATTCAGATTCAGATTACACGACAACCCCAGAGATTAAACGCTCTGCGCTGGCCAGAATATGACAACATACAAGCATTAACATTGATTTTCTTCGAGCCATTTCTGCCAATAGCAAGAAAGTTTGGTAATATTCAATTGTTTTTCATGCGAAAAAGCATTTGTTTTGGCACGCTTTCCTTTGCCGAAGTTCGCGTAAACGGGGAATACGTTTTGATTTTCGTTTCGTAAGTTTATTCTCCAACGTTCGATTCTGTTTTACGACTGTGTTCGTATCGATATCTTCCGTGTATCAGCCGCAGTTATTTAAGAGTTACTTAAAACTTAATATCCATACTAATATTATAAATGTGAAAGTGTGTTTGTTTGTTTGTCCGGCTTTCACGTCGCAACGAAGCTATTATATGGTATGATTTTTGTGTGTGGAGATAGTGAGGAGGGTGGAGAGTGACGTAGGCTACTTTTTACCGCGGTAAAACATCTTCATGGGAAGATATCGATGTTTTGTTATTTGCTAGATATTTAGTTCCGGATGTTGTTAATAGATGGCGTTAGTAAAATTCTTTTGCAAGTTCTTATCTTAGTATCGTTTAATCGTGGAACTGTCATTATTCATCCACCACAAATGTGTCATGTATGATAAACAACTGATTGTTAATTCCCTTTGACCACGCGGGCGGAGCCGCGGGTAAAAGCTAGTCTGTAAATAAAAAAGGTGGAAAACACTTTGATATCTACTGCCAACTCATAAAGATGGTAGTACTAAGGTAAGGATAGCTATGTAGGAACTTAATACTAGTGTCTTAAAAAATGCTCAATTTAAATATTTTTTGTTGAAACAAAACCATTTTGTTACGAATTTTTAGTAAATAATTTGATAATATTGTCAGTCGTTGATTTTAGGGAGGAGAAAATGCAATCTTCCGTACCAGTAAAAAAATTTGTATGTAACACGCTGAAAATGTTCTTGGAATGGAAGTAGAGAAAATACAATTGTCTCTTCTAAACAAATCTCTTACTTTCACAAAATGGACATTGGACTGAACTAAAAAACCACGCAGCATTCACTCTTCAATAAGATCTTGAATATTGTGTATAAAGCTTATTTCCCTCGGGCACATGACTGTAATCCGAAAATTTATTTTTTCTTTTATTAGGTTAGATTCAATAAAGTTTTGTGCCGTAGTTCCATAATTTTTACTTTTAACTTATTATTCCTAATAACTTCTTGTCTTAAGTGAGCGACGTGAGACACGTAGAGCCGCGACGCGACGCGATATTATACGATATAATGCGACCAATACTTCACGCGACGTATTACCTATGTTGTAATTCATCCGTGAGCGACAAACGCGATCTCAGTCCAATCAATATAAACAAATACTTATCACGATGTAAAATTGACACTACTGGCATGACATGACTTTCAAAAATTATTACTGATACACCTACCCATGAAATTAATAAATCAATTAACAATTTAATAGCAAGCAGTCACTATTTTAGCTTGCAGATATTCTGGCTTGCAGTCCACTAAAGTGGCTATGTCCAGAATTTTCATGGCTACAGGAATAGTTTTGAGAACTCTCAAACAGGTATACTCACTTATAAGGCAAATAAATGTTATTCGTACGTGCCGACTCGTACTCTCGAGTGAGTGGTTGAAGTTCTGCCACTGGGCTTGTTTAAATTGATCTATACTAGTTTTTAATAGCAGCACCTAAGTAAATTCTCGAAAATTATGCCTAACAGACCAAAGAGAAATTTCAAGAAAGGTTGGTACGTTCCAAATCGTATACCAAGATAAAAATATAACTTATCGGGTGGTTAGATAGGTCACTCGTAATGTTTTGACTTATTTATTTCATGTTTGGACCTGAATTCGACGGTTTGTGTTCCAATACATGGTACCTATTATTATAATAATTTACATGATCCGGTATTACTTTACGGGGTGCCCCTTCTGGCGATTAGTGAAATTATGCCGTGGATTACGGCACTGCGACAAATTTTAATTATTTTAACAGCTGTTCATTAGATTTTTTTCTCCATGTGTAACCTCGTATTCTGTCGTCCTGTAATAGCCAGCGAGATACGCCCATTTATAATATTAACAGTTATTAAGATCGAATACAGCATTAACAGCCCCAATGGCTCCCGAGCCTCGTCTCATTCGCAGGGATGTGGGGTATAATATTATCGAAGTCATTAAATTACATTCTATATCTATAAAATACTAGTGGACGCCCGCAGCTTCGCTCGCGTAGAACGACGCGCCCGCATTCGGTTTGCCCACTTGACTTCAAAAACGGCAGTTTCATACTAACTTTGCACCCCCGTTTTACCCCCTCAGGGAGTAAATTTTCAAAAATCCTTTCTTAGTGCTCCCCTACGTTATAAAAGGAACCCCTGTGCAAAATTTCAAGTTTCTAACCCTTAAAGTTTAGGCCCTTCGTTGATATGTCAGTCAGTCAGGCAGTCAGGCAGCTTCTCCTTCTATATATATAGATATACATATATAGCACAGTGTCTGCAACAAATAGATTAAAAGACAAATACGAGTACATGTACCAACTGAATTACGAAAAAAAATAAGATAGGTAACGAAACACGATACCATAACCCTTCGCGAAGAACATCGAAATAAACCTAAGTTTGCTTTAGCAAAATTATGTTCGGATATCTCATACAAGAACAGATATTGTGATGAATTTTTAAAAAGGTGACCTACTTCCCTCGCAGATAGAGGAGAATACACGACTTCCTGTTACGTGCCATTTAAATATAATATTTCAAAGATAAACAAGTGAAAGCGAATTTTATGTTCACATAGCCAAGTTTTCTTTCTAGTATACTTCACACATTCTATTTCTATTATTTTCTGTGTTTTAAACTGAAGTGTAGTATAGTTTCGTTGGATTTCACGTTATGAATATTATTTAAAATGTACCTTGAATTTATTGTTTAATTTTATAATAATGTAGTATATGATTCAACTAGCGTATGATTTTAGAGAGAAACATAATATCGTTTAGTATCTCGCGTTACAATATTTACTATGAAAAAAAAGTAACGCATTAGTACTAATAAGATGTTTCTTACAAAACCGAGTTGTAAGCATTCTATTGTTTATCAATTGAATATCAACAGATAGATAAATGCCCGGTTTCTGAAAGGCTGATAAAAATTCAAATCAACTAACAGCTCTGTTAACTTAACAGCGCTGTCAAATCAATTTCGGTTTCTGAAACGTTGATCAGTGAAAAATTTACTAATCTATGATTAATTTGATTTGACATTCGGTTGTCTTTTATCGCGTAACAAGCGTTTCAGAAACTCAAAATTGCGGTTGACATAGGATTCTGGCGCTTGATTTGAATATCTTGTCAACTGACAATCCGATCAAATCAAATCTATGAATAAGCTTCTAGCAACCCAAATGTTACTTAACAAGAGATTTGACAGCCGATTAGTTAATTTTTCTGTTGATCAGCCTTTCAAAAACCGGGCGAAATTATGACAAAGGAATCTGGTGTGGTATTCAAACACATTTATTATTGCAGATAATTGATATTAAGTTTTATCAAAGTGAAGCTGTTCAGCATAGTAAGCAATTCGTAGTAAGAAGGTAGTAAGCAAAGCGACAGAGGTTGTTATATCAGTATGAGTAATTAAATTTTTTTTGTCCTCTTTATTATCACGGCAAAACTAAAAAGCGCGCTATAATTTATCTACATAAGGAAAAGACGTTCAGACAATGTATATGAAATATTTTATTTAATTTTGTATGTTGACCTGATGTATGGGTATAGGCACACCACCTATTACATGAATCCTAATCATAACTGGTGAAAAATGGGTGTTTCACAACTTTAGGCGAGATGTTATGTTTATTTTATTTTATACAAAAATAATCTGCAATTTCAAAAATAAAATAAACAATGTACAGATTTATCAAACAAGGCAGTCTAATCGATCCATTGAAAAGATTAAACTTATGCAGTTAGCTTATGCATATCATTATGCATATTTGTTTTTTGTTTTGACATGTTAGTTTAATTTGATTTATTTGTTAAGAACATTATTTTACTAACATTAGTTATAAGCTGTCATTATCTACTAACAGAATATAGAAACAATATTCTTCTGAAATATATGATTTATCATTGTAATATCAAAACATATGAGTTTTACGTTAATTTTAAGAATAAGATAAGTAATAAAAGAAAACAGCCTAGTATTAACATTTCACGTACATCGACGAGAGTCGACGATTTTATTTCAGAGTTTAATGATGTAACCATTGCTTGTTAGCATAAAATTATTATTCATGACCCACTCAAATATGTAATGCGGATACGAAACAAGGAAAGTTATATTAACTTGAAGAAGTTAGATTAGCGTTTATCCAAACATCTAGCTCGTGTTTTACATTATAATGTGGCTGTCTTTTTGAGATGTTTTAGGCACGACTCCTGTAGGAGGAAGCGGACAAAATCACTAACAACATTCCGAATGTCTTAGGGTAGGAACAAAAAAAATTACGACGATTTTTGACCAAATTTCACTGTCTTACCTAACTAGAGTTTAAGCAGTTTCTGGACAAGACGCTGGTAACTGGTTCCGTCAAGGAAGTTGGGTACTATTTTGGACCCAAGCTCTTTGAGGATAGCTTTGGCTCTCCTCAAAGAGCTTGTCTTGATGATTTGTATTCCTACTTTATTACATAGGTAAATATTATTATAGTAAAAACATTATATATTCCGAAAAAAAATTTAAGAATTGAAAATAAAAATATGCTTGTCTATAACTTTGTATTTCAATTATCTTCGCTGTAGCCATTCTGCAGTTTAGACGCATCTACGTCGTAGGCATTTCGTAGCAGCAATAGGTTCCAACCGAAGTCCCGTTTAATGGGCAGAAATTTGCCTAGAATTTATCGGACTTTATAAGTAACAAACAGAGGAAAGTAACCAAATATGGAATAGTACCACAAATACGGTATCTAACCTGTATTGCGGTAGGACATACCACGAAATTTCTTAGTAATCGGTAGTGACCCTGTCTGTTGCGCCAGGGGTCGTGGGTTCGAATTCCACTCAGGACAAATATTCGTGTGACGAACACTTGTATTTGATCTGTGTCTGGATGTTAATATTATCTATTTAAGTATGTATTTAAAAATATCTATGTATGTATAACAGTCTCTGACACCCATATCACAGGCTCTCGCCTACCTTGGGGTCAGATGGCCGTGTGTGAGAATGTCCAAGATATTTATATATTTATACTTATGTTTCCTGTACTAGAGTTCACTGGTCCTAATTAAACGTTAAAATTATTAGAGCGTGAGAAAATTAGCTGGAGATCATCGTAGTCTGCTAAATTGTTACCCATATGTATATGAAGCAGGTAAAACTTACCTCACTAATTTAATAATAATTTTATTAAATTTATTTCAGTATACGACTGGATACGCTATAGTGAAATTTGACATGAACAAATTAAAAAGGAACTTAATAAACATGTAGCTCGCTATGTTAGCAATGTATTGTTGTTATTGGTAGACCTTAGAGTCATAACCCACTAGCGTGGCAGGTATTATATTTCAAAGAGCTTATTTTAGGCAATTCAAATCTCCTGTATAGCATACAACATATTTTTTATAGCTCCACACAATTCCTCGCTCTGTTTAGACTTGTCTGATGGTTGACTGTAGGAAATAATACTTATTAGTCTGTGGTGTTACTGAGTTGTACGATCATCTATATTGTAATCACCTTTATACCAACAAGACCCCGAATGACATCATATTATTATACGACAGGTACTAAGCCCACATTAACATCGAAATACGACCTTGTGAGGCATTCAATAGCCTGAAAAGCCTGATGAATGTGACGTCCAAATATGTGTCAGGTACCTCTAACCATTGCTCCTCTATGTACTTTATTAAGCTAATGTATTAACATTTGGTAAATAGAGGTCATTGAGGTTGCCACTTTACATGGTTCTATATACATAAACCGTCATTAGTCAATGGCTTAAGTCAGATATGTTTCAAATATTTGATTTTTGTGTGGTTGAACCTGTATACTGTTAGATGAGGTTACTGAATGTGCTGAATATCACATCAAGGTATGAATAAATCACTACTAATAATCACTAATTTTCCGAAACATATTATTAGTATTACAAGTATGTTTGAGGACGACACGGCGTCCCTTCGTTCAAATCTGAATAAAATTGTCACAAATACGAGTGCAGTATAGTTGACAGTGAATAGTTACTTGCTTGTATGCTATCTTTATCTGATACAAACGCTGCTATAAGTCCTTATAGATTAACTTTCTTAATTACACTAATAACAAACTTTCTAGAAATGGGCGTACTAGGCATCTTTGTTAGTTGAATATTAGTTAAGAGTTAATTTTACCATAATCAAGTAGAAATTGATGAACCAGGCAATCACGATAGCATTGAGCTGGCTTATTGGGCCGGCAGTGACGTCTCGATACAGACTACGTCAAATTTAGTGGCAGAACTTCGAACTATCAATTGGGTAGCGTTACACGAATATTGACATCAAAGGCTCGCGGAGCAAACTTTATCATTGAATCCTTTTGATTATTCACTAGGCAACGTTATTTGCCCAGTGAATTGAATAGCAAAGGTTATACTGTTCCTCATAACAAATAAAATCCAGAGTTAATTTTGTAGGAATTCTTCAGTGCAAAAGCATGTGACACTTTGGTTGGTTACCTTGAGTAGCATCGAGGGGCAAGCCGAAAAATTTAGCTTGTCGGAGCAGTTTCTTATAATTTTTCTTCCGTGATCGAAGTGCCATGCAGTGGATTTAAGTGGGTAACAATTTGGTGCGAAATACAGAAAAAGAGAACGTGTCTAGAATAAATTGTACACACAGTGTGTGTTCAAAATGTTGTTAATATTATTTAATTAATTTAATTATTATTATTATTCTTATAATAATAATTAAAAATAACTGATAAAGTGGTCAACGCAAATGAAATATTTGACCTTCACCTCTACACAACTCGTTAACATTTCGTAGCTCCGAATACAATACGAAATTAAACATTAACAGCTGTGATGTATCAAGGTATCTGCTTCCGAGAATCAGATTAAATTAATTGATTTCGAAGCGCAAACAACCATTTCACACTCTACTACTGAACGAGAGACGTCGTAAATTCCATTTCAATGCCGACTTGTTCCAAATTGCGGCTAAAATTGGATAGCACAAAAGATGAATTCCTTAAGTAGCGAGACGGAATAGAGATATTAATATTCTCGCTGGCATGATGCTTTTGTGTTTGGACTAAAAAGAGAAATGGAACTTCAGAAACTCTCGTTCTCATTCATTCCAACCGCAGATGCTAAAAGTGAGTTGTTTTCGATCGGATCCGAGGCAAAAGTAATGTTAGTGAGTTTAATTTTCAGGTATCGTCTCAATTTTATTAACTCATTTATTTTTATAGTAACCGGGAGTCAAAGCAGAAGTAAATTATCCGTTGATTTTAAGTTTACCATCTTATTTATATTTCATCATTTTATGCGAAACTAGGCTGTTGTAGTCATAGTTATTTAACTAATATTAATGTGTGGAGATGTGTATTCTGAAGGTGTTTTAGAATGTATATATATATACTTTTGCACGCGACTTCATTCGCGTAATTTTCGCGTGTGCTTGTTTGCTTTCATTTTAACCCTATGAATGTTTGCTGATGGGTATAATAAAAAAATAAGGAAAATTATTAATTTGTTATGGGAGGGTAAACAAAAACGGTAGATGAGTTGTATAATATACGCTTGCTCTTTTTCTTTAGGTAATATAGTTTACGGCTATAAGTATTACTCTTTTCATGAGCAATAATCACGCTTGGCCTGAAATGTCGTGCGATTTTCCGGGAATGAGGGAATATTTTTTCATTAGTGAAGATAACTTCCCTGTAGATTCTTCCCGACTATTGCCCAACCCAAGCCTTGTTGCTACATTTAATATTTTCCCATCCTTAGATCCTTTCCTTTTCATTTATATTGTTTTTATAAGGAACGCATTATAAAACACGTCAGGTTTTTGAAACATTTTTTTCATTATAACATATAGCATTTGAAACAGAATATGTTTTTTTTGTCATAATTTTTTTCATCAACCAGATAGTATTTTGATCCATGGACTAAGTAGAAAGTTCTGACAGTTTCAAAGTGACAAAGTCGCGAGTGTCTTCTTAGAAATATTTATTATTATGAACAATTTTTGCTGCTGTCGGTGTTTTGTATCGTAGGTGCCATTTTTTGTTCATGAGAGCCGCTCGTCGTGGTCGCCTCGCTAAGCGATACGAACCTACCCTACGAAAATGGCACGTTAAATGTTTGACGTAGTTTGATGTGAACAGTCGATTTCTACGATTTATTGTCGGAACTATGTACATAACCCCAATATACATACATAGCATACATCCACCTATGTCCACCAAAGCTGATAAATCGTCTACTAACAAAGGTATAAGTTGATCATTCAGGTTGCTATCTAACATAATACTGGATAACATACTCGTAATATTTGGCATAAAATGTCTTTCTCCACAATTTGGCTCGCTGTACTGGTCGAGGCATTAGCTGGATTTATAGCGTCGACTTTTCCTAATATTGTTTGCTTCGTAATGGTCACTTTTATTGCCGCGATCCCATCCTTAATATTATTTTGCGAAGGTAAAGGATTCCGTTTTGTCATTTGAGATACGGATCCTCTTAAAGCACTTACGTAAAAATCTCAAGAGGCCTTTGTTTTGTTCATGGAAAAATGTTTCAATGTTTGTGAGTTGACATTGTCAATTTTTTTTTATAACATAAAATTATATAAAAAGCTTAGTTGTATCTTTTTTTTGTAATAACTAATATGCAGTATTTTTGGCAAGCGCGACTGCTAAGCTAAAAGTCTTGGGTTCGATCCCCGAGTCTGGAAAAATCTTATTGTGTTTTTCTACCACAATATTATCAGTATTAGCTCGGAGTCTGGAAATCTGTCCGGTATTTGGGATCTAAACATAACTGGTGAAAAGTGAGTATTATACACAGCCTGTCCCTTCGGGAGAATATAGGCGTGATGTTACGTTACGTTATGTCAAAAAAATAGTAAAAAAAAAGAAGTGTCATTTCACAAGCTGTCCTATGAAAAGAGTTGTACATAACCTATGTAAAATATCATCACATTTTTGGAAGGAATATTTGGCACAAAGAGTTTATTCGAAGCATTTTATAGCCTACCCTTATTTTCGAAGCGTAAAATATGGCCGCAAATTTTGTTTGCTTATGATGTTCCGGGCGCAGGTGGCTATCGGTTGCGTAACATAGTTTTGGAATAAAAGTATAACATATTACCACAGTAAAGTTATATAGTACTTACATATCATTACTCTCTGATATTGGTTATTTGAGTAAGTACTGATAAATGCTTGACAGCTAGCTCTGGGTTGGTAAGAATCGGTCATAGTCTGGCCCAACCTTTGGGCACGGTTATATAGACTTTTAAACAGGGAACAAAATCACAACTTTAGGGAAAATTAATGAAAAATTTACTGGCATGAAGGCACCCATGTCATAGACGCCATCCCTCCAGCAGTGATACAAACTTTCGGATGGCTGAAACTCATGCACTTACTTGCTTTACCCTAGATCTTCATTTTCGTATTATATCACTATCATAATGCACTTATCGAGCATGAATCTCATAATGAATGACGTCTACCATGCTAGCCAAGCTTTCATACGTCAGATGCCTTAACATCCATACTAGTCCATATCCATACTAATCCATACTAATATTATAAATGGGAAAGTGTGTTTGTTTGTTTGTCCGGCTTTCACGTCGCAACGAAGCTATTATATGGTATGGTTTTTGTGTGTGGAGATAGTGAGGAGAGTGGAGAGTGACGTAGGCTACTTTTTACCGCGGTAAAACATCCCCATGGAAAGATATAGATGTTTTGTTATTTGCTAGATATTTAGTTCCGGATGTTTTTAATAGATGGCGTTAGTAAAATTCATTTGCAAGTTCTGAATTTCGCTAACAAATTATACACTATACAAATGTGTCATGATAAACAACTCATTGTTAATTGCCTTTGACCACGCGGGCGGAGCCGCGGGTAAAAGCTAGTATTATAAATGTGAAAGTGTGTTTGTTTGTTTGTCCGGCTTTCACGTCGCAACGAAGCTATTATATGGTATGGTTTTTGTGTGTGGAGATAGTGAGGAGGGTGGAGAGTGACGTAGGCTAATTTTTACCGCGGTAAAACATCCCCATAGGAAGATATCGATGTTTTGTTATTTGCTAGATATTTAGCTCCATATGTTGTTAATAGATGGCGTAAGTAAAATTTATTTTCAAGTTCTTATCTATGTATGATAAACAACTCATTGTTATTCCCTTTGACCACGCGGGCGGAGCCGCGTGTAAAAGCTAGTTGATCATAATTTTATCATCACGACTGATACTATTCATTGAATGAACATAGTGGAGATATATATCTCGTCTAACTGTTGTGCCCGAATATAAGAAGCATCTAAAAGTGCGTGATGCGTTTGATATACAAATAGATGAAAACGGCACGACAACGCTACAACCATTAGCGTCTCGCCACAGGGCACGGGTCTTCCTTTCATTCCTAATGACTGAGGCGGCTTCCCCTTGTGCCTTGGCGTTTAGTGTAATAATGGTTTCTCCGTTCTTACTTGCAGGAATAATACCTTCTCCGTTCTTACCTGCTTGGAAAAATGTAATATATTCACAACATCTCGCCTGTTTCCCACTGGGCTATGCAGATATTTCCACATTACGTGAACGTTAGCAAATAAAATATTTAAACAATATACCTATTTAATGTTGTCTCGCAATAAAATAATTTCTTATTCGTCAAAAATCTCTTTAATTTTAAATTTTAAAATATTTTGTTTTGAATAAGACAAATCAAAGCAAATTTAAGTGATTTAAACATAAAAAAAATCACCATAATATATGAGTAATATAATAATAATATATTATTTTACTAAGGATCCCATTTTAACCGGCAACCACCATTAACTACCGGAACAAAATTGCTATATGAAATTACGAAAAATTTATAATACGGTATATTTGGTACATCTATATATATAAAAGGAGAAGCTGACTGACTGACTGACTGACTGACATATCAACGCAGGGCCTAAACTATAAGGGTTAGAAACTTGAAAGTTTGCACAGGGGTTCCTTTTATAACGTAGGGGAGCACTAAGAAAGGATTTTTGTTAATTCACCCCCTAAGAGGGTAAAACGGGGGTGCAAAGTTAGTATGAAACTTTGCCGTTTTTGAAGTCATTTGGGCAACCCGAACGCGGCCAGACGTCGTTAATGGATCTAATTCTACGCGAGCGAAGCTGCGGGCGTCCACTAGTAAATGATATTTCTTTAGTATTGCTTTGAACGAATTGTAGATAGATTAAAGCATCCACATACGCAACGCTTAAAACTATAAAAAAAATAATTGTACGTATGTCTGCAGTTACTTACAACATATGTCTCCTACTATCTAATTTTCTCAGTAAAAGCAAAGTAGCCAGCTGAAAGCACTCAGCATAAAAGTGGTGACGCTAAGCAAATATTGTACTAGGGTGGCGGCCACACACTAGGGGCAATTTTTAAGGTTCTCTATTTTGAAAAGAACCTCAATAACACTCTTTTATTCAATATAATTGAAAACAAGAATAAATTGTGTATGTAAATTACGGTGATTTTTTATTACATTATTTTTATCCTGTTTTATTTGCGGTCCTTAAAAGGCCAAACATTAGACGTTATACATTTTTGATATACCTAGTATTATCAAATCTAATTACTAACGTCGGCAAGGTTGTCAACGAAAATATCTACGTTCCAACTTTAATGATATACCTGGAACATACTAGTACCAATTTAGTAAATCGCCATTTAATCCTTAAATAGACACTGGATAGTACGTAGTTTTTAGTCCTTATTCCATGTAATTGTTCTTTTATGTTTTGGTGTGCAATAAAGAGTTAATAATAATAATAATAAATGATGAGTCACACAGTCACAAATGATCAGTCTCCAGTTACAACCACACATCCCAACCTTCAAATAACCCACCCTTAAACATAGGAATATAAAAATTAAAATATAATATGTATGTATGTGTAACCTAATTTACACTTGGCTTAGGCCCGTGTACTTTAGAAGAACACCGGTGAAAGCCGAGTATAATAAAGAAAAAAAAAAAAAAATAATAATAACATAATCGTTCCGCGACACATACAAACATATTTAATAACATTGTATATCTACACACACGCTATAAGTGCGACACAAATACACAAAGCGTAAGAGTGAATGAGACAGCTAATCAGTCAGACAGACAGACCTTTCCTCCTCTCACGCGGCGCTGTAGGCGCTCCTGCGCTGAGGGAATTCGGAGTTAGGGGAGATCCCCTCTATCCGGGCAATTGCTCCAGGGGTAAACCCCGTCGGTGACTTCCCCGCTGTTGAGCGTGGGAGCCAGTCGATCGTCGCGCACGCGGTACGCGCGCGCGGTTCTACTAGCCGTTAGTCGCTAGTTCCCCCCAGATGGTCGGGGGGAAGAAGGTCCAACAGCTCTCTAGGGAGCGGTCGGCCTTCAGGGGGGCGCGCGTGCAGCGGCGCTATCCCCCTTAGATGAGGATGTGGCCCATTGTCGGCGCGGTTATACATAACACGCGCCAACCGGATCACAAACTCATCTAGCGACTCCAGCCTGCAGTCGCGCGCAATCACCGCGTTCCGGACGTAGCGCCCCGCTCCTGTGATTTCTCGCAGGGCGAGGTTTTGCTGGGCCTGAAGACGCTTGCGCTGCGTGGCCGCCGCCAGAGCATACCATGCTGGCGCCGCGTACGTAAGCCTAGATCGGATATAGCACTTGTATATGCCAAGTTTAGTGCGCAGTGGTAATCGGGATGTCAACACGGGCCGGAGCATCGCTCTCGCGGCTCGTGCCTGGCGGTGCGCATGCACCACCATGGCACTCATCGTGAGTTTACGATCCATGTGACATCCCAGATACCGAACGGTCTGCTGCCACGCTAGATCTTCTCCATGCAGACGCAGCGGCGTCGGCATTTTACGCTTCCGGCTGAAAAGTATTGGGACCGTCTTTCCGGCGTTGACGGCGATCCTCCACTTATACAGCCAGTCTGACAAGCGGTCAAGCAAGCGCTGCATTCTTCTGACCGCCAGTTCCGGATCACGCGACGATGCGAAGAACGCGCTGTCGTCAGCGAACAAAGCGAGGACTACATCACGTTCCCACTCCGCGAGGTGCCCGTCGAGAGTGGGGATGTCGTTAGTGTAGTACGCGTATAGGAGTGGCGCGAAACAGCTCCCCTGCGGCACACCTGCGCGTATGGGACGGGGGGCAGAGGTGCTGTCCTCAACCGACACAATGAACTCCCGCCCCTCCAGATACGAAGCTATCAACCACACCAGCATCGCTGGCAAGGGCGACTCCAACAGCTTGTACAACAGGCCTGCGTGCCACACACGGTCGAATGCTTTCTCTATATCGAGAAAGACACCAACCGTGTGCCGCCCGCAGTTGGCCTCGAAAGCCAAGTGGTGGAGCACCCTTGTCAGCTGTAGTGTTGTCGAGTGACCGGCCCGAAACCCAAACTGCTCATCCCTTAGTTTAAGGAATGGCCGAGCTAATCAGTACAGTTAGCGAGCGCGCACACAATGACAGGTCTCAGCTCGACTGAATGCACAATGGTCACAAGTGAGACCAATTCACGGTACGCGTTTGGTGCGTTGGTGGCGTATCTACATAATATCATTGTAAAAACATACAAATATGGTTCGCATCATCATTTCTTTGTAGACATAGTTCTTGTGCTCGACTCTATTAATTTTATATTGTTCAACTGACGTTATTTTCTCAGAAAGCGGGCAGGCTGAGAGCCCTCGAAATGTATAGCAAATATTGTATTTGGGCGGGCAGGGTCACATGTGGGGGCGATTTCAAACAATATGCATTAGCCACGGGTGGACGGAGGGCCATAATATTTGTGTTCCATATCGAGTTGTAGATACTTACCTAGTAGGTACGAGTATATAACTGACTACTGGACGCCCATGCTTCGCTCGCGTGGAATTAGACATATCAATAGTTTCGTTTACACCTAGTAATATTATATAGCCTATGTCACTCAGTGAAGATGCAGCTATCTAATGGTGAAAGAATTTACGCGCTTGGAATGTGAAACTGACAGAAATTATTTTATTACGTCTGTAAATCTTTTTGAAAACTGATAAAGTTAAACGCCCATAACCACTCGCCTATTACTGATTTGGGTACGTCAAGGTTGAAAGGTCCGTTTGGTCACTCTAGCCTCTTTGTATCGTATACTTAAGGCTCTTATGCCGTTACTGGTATATATGTACATGTATTATACACGCAAACGAATTGCTAACTGTAGGCTTGTAACAAATGGCAGCTTTTACTTTCTTATTATAATTTTTTTGTGATATATTTTTATTACTTAAAGCTTAGATCATTATACAAAATTAAAAAGAATCTCTATATTTTAGTCTTTAAATATAAATGGAATTAAGTTTTAAATTAATTTGCGTATTTCAGTGACAATGCTGTTTAGTCATCGAGCTGGTATAATTGTGGAGATGGAAGGTGGCTTATATAAACTACTAAACTATGAACATTTATTATAAACCAAACCCTCCACTTCTGTCTGTCTGTCTGTAGGCGATAAACTCAAAAATCACTGAACGGATTTTCATGTGGTTTTCACCAAAAGACAGATTGATTAATTACGTAGGTTTTAGCATATGATACAGGTTTTTGTTAATTGGTTGAAATATAACGATAATTAATGAGCATGTCGAAAAAAGTGCTACGGTTGATGCTATTTGAGGTCTGTACTTCTCAATGGACATTCACACGTCGTTTAGAATATACCAGTGCCGAATCGTGGAAACAGGACACAAAAGGAACACTTTTAATCACTTAACGTCGACATGGAAGCATCGAGTGGGATTCGCACACCAAACCCATCTATGAATATTGCGTTGAATGCGGGGGCGAAGTATGGAACTCGTGTCAGTCATTTTCATTCCTTTATTCGCACATTATCGAGGGCTTTCGTGTTGTGGTGACGGAATGATAATACATTATAGTAATACCATTCCTTACCGGGTTGGTACTACATACCACATACTGTACCTACGGTAGAATGGTTTACGTATTATACTAATATACTAGGTTCTACCTTAACGGTTCACGGATTGCACCGTATGGGAAGGGATCGGAACACGTGTTTCGCCTCAAAACAAGCCATCGGCATACATCACTATACAGTTTTGTTCGCGGATTGTTGCTAAATAGATTACCGCAAAGTAACGCCTGATACAATTAATTGTTTTTTTTTTTCATTGATTTATTCAGCACAAGAAAAATTAATGACAGATCTAATCCATTTTCCTTGCCCGCAGTATCGTCAGCCCAGCGCGAGCTCAGAAAGGGGTTGCCAGGCAACACGTCCGCCACAGCACCGCCGGTGGGCACCATCGACAACGTCATCCGCACCGCCCTCGCGGCGCCCGACCCGCGCCCCACCCCCCGCACCGGACCGTACTTCGACCTGGCCGCCTCCAAGAATGTCACCGCACTGCTGGGAAAGACCGCTTATCTTAACTGCCGCGTCAAGAACCTAGGGAATAAGACGGTAAGTACGAACACGGGGCCAATTGGCAGCAGCTTCTTCTTAGTGGGTTTACTACAACATTAGTCATACCAAACAAATTAGTCTCTGTCGCTGTATAATATTAGTATAGATAATTAAAATCACAAAATACCTGTTGTGAGGAGCGATAAATATAAGTAATAAACGGTTTAAGGACACCTTTCTTGTTTTGTTAAATAACACAAGAAAACACAAAACATTTCGGAGAAAACTAGCTTGTGAGCCGAAAAAACCTTACAAAACAAATTCCTCTTTCATTAAGTCGATGAAGCTTGCACGCGAGCGAGCCATTTTGTACGGAACGTACTGACGTTGCATTCTCGCGACGAGCTCGTATATTCCCTACATTCGGAGTAATGAGCCCTGGTTCACCCAACGTCCAATTTACATAGCGGTGTACCACAAAATACTCGTTTAAAATGAAACCTAACAATAGCACAATGGGAGCCTAAAGTCCCCATTGTGCCACCAACTTTATAAATAAAAGTCTCATTAGGCCGGGTTGCCACATCTTCCACGTAAATAATAAGGCGAGATAACGATGGCCGTCCGCACGGTCGGTTTAAAACTATTCGAAAAATAACAACATACCCCATTTCGTTATCATAACGCTGTAGTTATTATCTACCGATTCACGTTTCGCCGACACCTCTCGCGGGTTTTATTAGGTTTGCGAAGCAGTCTTTGTTCTTTGACTTTGTCGATGTAGACGTCTAGCTCATATAAATGTTCAAGTGTAATGTTGTTTAGTGACGGTTATACCGTCTGGTCGTTGCATTATGTCGAGCAGTTGCGGCGGCGTCTTAATTATTTGACTTGACGTGTTGCCTTTAATATTGTCTAATCAGAATGTATGTGAGTACATATGATTACACACACACAACACACACAAGATTTACACACAAGATTTATTTTGTTCTAAGGTAGGTAGTTTGTTTCTATTACTATTTAATTTGTTTGATGATTTTGATTGTCAAAATAAGTTTTAATTAAACTTTAATACAGCGCAGTTGACTGCCGTAAACTATGAGATATATGAAAAGACAAAAAAAAGTTCTGGTATATTTTCCCTTAGTAATTATCAATTGTTTCAATGTAACAACAATATTATATTGATTTCTCACCATAACACCAACGGTGACGCCGTAAAGGTATTTATGACCACACAGAAAAAGCCCATTCGAAAAAAATAATCACCATAACAATTTTGTTTTGAGAATGACATAGATCGTATGGTTTTACTCCTCAAATTTGTTTCAGTTGAACATGCAAGTTTCATGGGTCCGGCATAGGGACATCCATCTGCTCACAGTGGGCAGGTATACGTACACGAGTGACCAGCGATTCAGGGCAATCCACTTACCACATTCTGAGGATTGGACGTTGCAGGTACGTACTCGTAGATAATAGCAGGTAGTACCAAGACTATTCGCTACGGACCCACCGTACCCCTGGTGGTAAGGTGGATTTTAAAGTTAAACTATTAAATGTATTTATTGGAGTAAAATTAAAATTAACATATTTTGTTAAATTTATCAGCTTATTTACACTATTTTAAAATATATTAATTGGAGTAAAAATAAAATTAACATTTATTGTTATATTTGAGTGCTTATTTACACTTTTAACAAACAAATCTCTTCTGAAGCTTGAGTAAAATGAAAACCTGTATCCTAGGAAATTCACATACGATTGTTACCTCTAGAATCTTACAATTTTACATAGATACATAATAACTGTACCTCTTACTACATAATCTAATATTCTTTCCAAACGGGACTTACAATTAGCCTATGTAGAAAGTAAAGGCCATGACAGTCTAAAGTTCCTAAAATAACAAGTTCTACCTTTTCCCATTCTTAGAAATTTTCCGTATTGTACTACAAACGTATATTATACGTACTTTAGAAGTATGACGTATTAGAGTTTTTTTAAGGATATAAGATAGCAACGAGCATACAGCACTAAACATACTCTGCTGACCATGACAACTGTGACCGACACTCAAATAGTGGGATGGTTAGTCCATTAGATCCAGAATCCATAGAGGTGTTAATAAGAACATTACTTGGCCAATTCGTTAGTAGGTACGAGGATTGTATAGGTACCATTAGTGATAGTTTTTCCTGTTAGTTGTTATTAGTAATAGTCCATTTAGTAATTTTAGTAAGAGTCTCGTTCCAAGCCGGTGACAGATGTGTTGCTACCTTTGAGGACTAAGGCGATATATTCTAGTTATGTGTATCCCACCACAGAGCAGGTACATTGTAATTATTAGTGTAGATTATACAGGAAAAATTAAATTGAAATGTTAAAAAAGCAACGGACCTAAAACAATATCAATTACGTTTTCTGAGAGGAAGAACCACAAATACTGGTAGAATCGTTTTCCATGTAAATAATGAGAATAACAAGAACATAATATAAGATTAAATCGCAATTGAAATTGCCATTGGAGAGATAGAAAATAAGAAGAGGGAGCTAGTAAGAAGAGTGTTTCATCTCGGAATGTTTATTCAGCAGACGGAAAAATCGTATTGAGTGGGAATGTTTTAAAACTTCTAATTGAATGAATATTCTTGTGCAGTGTTCAATAATTATATTTTTTTTTGTTTCAGATAAAATATCCACAGCACAGGGATTCCGGCATCTACGAGTGTCAGATATCAACTACTCCGCACATGAGTCACTTTATACATCTCCATGTTGTTGGTATGTATAGCCTTAGATAAAGGTAAAAGTAAATATGAATAAAAAATATAAAAAAAAAGAAAAAAATATTTTTGATTAATTAAAGTTTTAACTCTAATGATTTTTGTAAACTACAGAACATTCAGAAAATTTAACTAGTTAAAGGTGTTATTTTATACTATTAATAGATATCACACTGATTTTCTCCACAATGAAAGATTATGAATGTACTTGATCAAGGACATTCCAACATTATATTATGTTTATAAAGCTTAGGATTACCTCAGCATATTAATTGTTAATAAATATTTTATTTCATAACCTACTGCAACGTCATAACCCTAAAATGCCTGAAGCAAATCGTAAACCCTCAGCGCTGTATAAATTGTGACCTAATTACAATAAAGACGGTGTTTTGATTCAATTTCGTAGATTAATGTCTTGTTATAAACATCGTAGACATTAACGATGTTTATCGCAGGGCGTTTATTATCAAGTAATAAAAGTCCGGCGAGGCGACAACTTTAGGGAACTGTAAAAAACATCTTCGTGAAGGAAATTAATTTTTAATACAGTTGCTCAAAAAGTGGCGTATTACAGGGACGTTTAGCGTTCGGGAAGTGAGCTATTACACACTCGTGCTTTTTCTTTACCTTTTCCGAACTCGTGCGTTCTCTTTCCCAACTGTCAAAATAATGTCTATTAAAAAGAAAAAACCAAGCACGAAGTTTTTACTAAAAAAAAATTCAAAGAAGTTTTTATGATTCATGCAAATATTTCTAAAAAGAAGCTACTAATTTGTTTCAATATCAGATTTAATGATTTGATTCAATGAGTTAGGTTAGGTTTCACTTCATTTCATCGCATTAAATTTCATGTCAATAAAAAAATTCTACTGAAGACTTGGCTGTATGGGCATAGTTCCCTTTGCCTTCCCAGAATGGGTGAAGAATACAAAAAAAAATCTCTGCAATACTCTGTATTCTTTTACGGTTGGCGCCATTTTCCAAAAATGTTCTTTGCGAGTTTAGTTTGTGTTTTTATTATTTTATTAAATTGCTTCATTTTTTCGCAACTGTATTAAAAATAGTTGTTCAGTACACGTGCGGAACCGTCATTACAACTTGTTCCGACTGTCAACCCTCGCCTTCGGCTCGGGTAGACATTTGTCGGAACTCTTTGCAATGACAGGCTTTCCGCACTTGTAGCGAAATATACTATTCTTACACTGTCACGGAAAGGGGAATCTTTTTTCTATGGCCGAGCTAACGTTTGATAAATGTTTTATTAGCGTGAATGGTTGTAATGTAGTTTTTCTAAGGATTCCAGTTTTCCTTCAACTTACCTATAATCTAAAGATTTCAAATTTAGATTTACTAGGTATATCAATTCAATTTTGATTAACTAGTTATTTTTACACATTTTTGAAATCATGATATTATTTTTATTTACTCTTTTTTATAGTACCAAAAAGCTTGTGGTACAAAAAGCAGACTTAATTCTGAAAGCAGTCGACCTTTGGGCTAAGCAGATTAGCGCAAAAACATTAAAAAAACATATAACTATAAATGATACATAAAAAACATAACTATATATGATATATGATATAGTTATATGTTTAGCGATCACTTTATTCAATGTTTTATTGTATCTATATGTATATTTATTCAATCTACTATTTCAAATGTTTCGATTTGTATGTTAATGCTTTGTATTTTATTTCAGAACCAACAACGGAGATTATAGGCGGCCCCGACCTGTACATTGATCGAGGCAGCACAATCAACTTGACATGCGTGGTTCTGTACTCACCTGAACCGCCTGCATATATATTTTGGAATCACAACGATGCGGTAACTACTATAAAACTTGTTTCTTGATAATATATTTTTACCGCACGGCTTGATAATAAAGTTTCAGTGCACTAGTAAGTTACTATTATTATAATTCTTTATAATATAGATTATTATAGATAGACAAACAGACATTCGGGCTACCTGATGGTAGGTAAGTGGCCACCGTCGCCTATATAAACTAAAAAAAATAAAACTGGTTGTCTGTAAAGTCGGTTTACGGACGATAGATTTACGTGATAACGTCATAATCATTATTTTATACAATACAAAAAAGGAGAATTGAAAATACAAAGATAACAGACAACAGACAAGTCTATATATTTATTTTGACAGTTCCCTATTTCGGAGCCATGGAACCGCCAATGTTGTCGTCTGTAAAATTTTAAAATTTAATAAAATTAAAAATTAATTTAATAACAGGCGGAACGGGACACTTTTTCATATGCGCTGTTCATCAATTTATAAGACTTTATCACGTCAATAAAAATAAAAATACTAAAGCCACAAAACTTTATTAGTACAACTGTTGTTTTCAATCTCAAATAGGAATTGGTGGGATTACGTATAGTCCACCCTCAGATTATAGAGAAACAAAGGTTTTTATTAGGTAACTCACTTTTAAACAGTGATTTAGTTGAATCCTAATCTATTGAATTCGCTGCGACCCATAGACGTTCCACTACTGGGCACGGGTCTCCCCCACAGACATAGCTGCGGGAGGTCTAGAGCATACTCCACCACGCTGCTCCAAAGCGGATTGGTGGAGCGGTTAGTGGCCAACCCAGAGTCGAATGTACTCAAGCCACCCAAAGGTCTTCGACAAGGCTTAACGACTGTTTCCAACATTGTAAACAACCAGGACCGACGGCTTAACGTGTCCTCTGAAGCACGGTAGCGTCCGTGAATTTTGTTGATTAACTCTTTCGACCACATGCGAGCCATTGTGATATGGATGCTAACTTAGTAATGCGTATTAATAATTTCCCCTAGATCATTAGTTATGACTCGCCTCGAGGCGGGGTCTCCGTGGTGACAGAGAAAGGGGAGACGACCACGTCGTTCCTGCTCATCCAGCAGGCCAGGCCCTCCGACTCCGGCACCTACCAGTGCAACCCGAGCAACGCGCAGTCCAAGAGCATAGTGGTTCATGTTTTAAATGGTGAGTTGTGAACCCAACTCCTCTATTCATGTTATCGAATTTTCTTTCTTTTTTATCAACTGTACTTTTGTTCTATTAATTTTTGATTTTTACTTGATGTGTGGCAAAATGAATAAATTCTTATTATTATTTTTATTCTCCTTATTATATTAGATGGTAGGCTATAGTTCTCCACTAAGGGCCAAGTGCTAATTGGCATACTTCCGCCTTTGAGATAAGTATGGCTAACTATCATGAATGTAGGTTTTCTCATGATATCCTTAATTGAACTACGTGATCTCGGGCAGCACTGAAAATCGGCGCTGCTGGTTTCCTTTGGAGCCAACAGCATATGCTGAGTGGTGACCTTTTTAATCACAACACTGCTGCACCAGTAAACATATTTGTGTAATCATTATTTAATTGTAAGTTCATTTTGTTGTAATGAAGTGGAGAAATAAACATATTTTCTTTCTTTCTTTCTTTCTTTCTTGATAAAATAAGCTATATATTTTATTGCTTAAAGTCACTTATCTAAATCATTGGTTCGTAACGCTGCGCTGGGATGAAAGACCGATTTTTAGCTACAGTGCTCTATATCTGCTATAGCAAATGAAATGCATTAAATAACTTTAATATCGGACTACATAGATCCATGGTTCGTTAGTTGACTGAAGACTGATAAACTAATGCTAGTTAGTAGCTACACAATTGCATAAAAAAAAGAAAAATCATACTTATGCAAATGCTAATTGCAATTTCTTATCGCAAAATCTAAGACATGATATTGAATGATATTAAATGAAAGAATTTATTTTTGGACAACGACAATCCATACATTAGTACCATTGAAAAGCTTGTTAGTAAAAACTATGCTACTAAAGATAACTAATTAAATAAAATAAAAATTAAACATACATTAGTACCACATGCGAGGCACTCCGTGCTGACTGTAGCATCTGGCCGAAGACAGGTCTGTCTCAGTTTCCGTCATCGTCTGCACAAAAAATAATATTTGTTGTATTTATAATCACTCAATAGAGGTTTTGTAAAAGATCTTTTCAGACATTTTTCTATAGCCAGTTAATATTGTCTTTATGATATGCAATATCGAGAGCTCTCGACAGCGCTATCTGAAGGGGATTCCAATCTTCTTGACAAACGATCTCTCTCGAATAACGGAAGGAAAACACAATTTTTAAAATTCATCCAGTCGAAAAAGGTTGGACTAAGGCCATTACTATTACCATTAAAACAACGACGACGATGAATCAAATAAATGAAGCGATACGAAACGTTCTTTCTAAATGGTTGCGTTAATAATTTTTATTAGCTACAACGGTAATTAGGCGTTGCTTGTCATGAGAAATATAAATTTAACCTTTAAAAATCAACTTTAAAATTCTCGACGAAAGTTCCAATCTTGATAAGTTTGAAATGGCTCAAAACCTTTACGCTAGTCGTTTAAAATTGTAATTTATTTACAGATGGTTGGAACCGATTTATTCTGTAGTGATTGCGCACAGTACGTTAGTGTAGTGATCACAAGTGCGATTTTTTGAGCAAGAGGTCCTGGATTTGAGTAAAGCATTGTTGTGGTTATCTAACATAAAACTCCTTGTAGAGGGCACCGCCTGAATTTGAGCTAGGCTTATGGATAGGGAATGACTCCATAGTACGGCTTGTCGTTCAGAGTAAGGTAGAAGGCACTAGACCGCCGCCATGCGTTGGACCAGGTCAAGTCAGCAGTTGGCGGTCATTTCCATGAGTGTGCCAGGCTCTCTACCAACCGAGACAAGTGGCGATTGCTCATGAGGCGCATAATCTGACCACATCAATGACCACGTGACGATCACGACCGCTCTGACAATAGTGTTACGACAAAGAAGAATGACAATAGGTTCACCCCCCAATCTTCGTAAATAGGACTACATAACTAGTGAAAAGTAGATATCTACAAAATATGTAGTTGTGATGTCTTGTTACTCGTATGTGTTAGACATAATTAGTGGCCAGAACTATTAGTCACTTTTACATTGACCAAACTCTTGACGAAAGTATAGACAAGCTTTATAAAATTCTGATCATTGGTACAGAATACACGAAAGTTATTTGAGTTAAAAATTTTGTCCATGACTCTTTTATATTACGCCTATTGAATGGATCGTGTATTCAATTATAAATGAATAGGTATGTACGTAACCCTTTAGTCGGATTAAAATAATTTACCATTTAAAGCGCTAGGATTTATTCAAGAAAGACGATTAAAAAGTGCGGTTGATTTTGTATCTTGCTTACAATAAATTTAAACAGAAATAAATAATTATTTTCACAGCTATCTAGGGCAAGATTGCATAAAATTAGTTTGATCTAAAATCTAATAAACTACACATGAGTAAATATTTTTATAAATTATTTCTTATATTATACGAGTACATACCGCAGATGAACCAAAAGGTATAAACATGGCCATATCATTATAATTTATACATCATGCACCTTATTAAAAAAAATCAATAACCAAGAAACGATAAAAAATACATTCCTAACATACTCACATTAGCAAGCCAGCAGTTCTAATTGTTGCTTCATTATTTTTAATATTTTTATTTTATTTTATAATAATAATACTCGTATTTAATATTAAAAAAACTGTTAGATTATCACTGTTACTGTTACAAATACCGCCGTCGGCTTTGTTGAGAGCAGTTTTAATTTTTGCCAAAGAAGCAAACTCGATTTTCCCATTATCAGGCGAGTACCCCGCGGCGATGCAGCGCGGCGGGCAAGCCTTCGCGCCCACGTCGGCCACGCACTGCCTGGTGCTGGCCGTCGGACTCATCGTCGCACTCTCCTGACACACGACTACTCTACTCGTAATGTAAATATTATTTTACCAAAATCCCCTGAGCATATCGACATTTGCGGTGTAAAATGATCAACGAACAACTGAGACGTCGATTTATTTTACCTTGAAATTCACCGTAGTCCGCTTCCAAGTTCTTACAGGCTTCGTGACCTTTCGTGAGACCGTGGTGGTTCAGTAATAGGAGCCCCCAGTGATTGTGGGAATGTGGGTTCGAAACCTACTGCGATTTTTTCAAAGTAAAATAAATGTGTATTTGATTTCATAGCACTGTTAGTGTTATAATATCATAATAAAGAGAACGCTAATGTCTATGTGGACAGGAGATATTCGCTATTTCATAGTGTGGGTTGTGTTATGTACAATATAAATTTAAAAAATCCCTGGGCAAGTAGAAGTGCTTGTTTCATATAGACTTGTACATAATGTAGGTAATTTAAGGCAAATGTGAAGCGACTTTATTGGTTATATTATGAATTCTAATGAAAGCGAATGCTGCATTTTTCTAACATTCCGTTAATAAAGAAAATTTTGTTAAAACCCACTCAAATTACCAAATGCTTTTTGCAATTTTGAAAATGCGTACAAAAATTCTTGATTTAATACTACCGTTAAAAGTAGCACCCGTGTATTATTAAATTGGAAAAACTTAGAAATGAAACGGGAAGATAAACCAGCTGACAATACTATATTAACACAAATATTTAGGAAAGATTGTAAATATTATTATAAAGAGTAAAGATATACGATTCTTTATCTAGGTACTCTGCTAAGGAATGTAAAGTGTAAGTATTAGTGGCCTCCTATGAGTTCACTCAAAAATGTTGTAAATACTGTAAAGAAGGTTCTTGTACAGGACATTGTAACAACCGATGTATTTTGTGGATGTATTATGTAAAGAAATGTTAGTGATAATCTATAACTGGACGTTACTGCAGCTCGACGAAAACGGACTTATTTTTGTGGAATATAGTTGAAAGTGTTATTGATATTCGAATACTTGAATGTCATAAAAATTGTATGCAGTGCACAAAGTGAGGGTAAAATATTGTAAAATTAAAATATTCAAACAAAGTATTTTAATATTTTTATTTTACAATATTTTCCAGTAAAACATGAGAAATGACCTGTATAAGAAACCTCGTTGAAATACTATAAAAACATAGTATAGGCTAGAAATTTAAGTGTAATTTAGGAATAAATATTATTTTACATAATTAGTTAGAAGAGAATTTATTTAATTAAAAATACAAGCTGTTTATATAAAAACTTTTTCCTTCGGAGCAAGATCTTTCCATGTTAGTCGTGTAATGTATTTAAATTTTAATAACAGAACATAGATATTTTTAAGTAACTAACTTGTCTCACTGAAAACGATTAAACGAGTAATCAAAATAAAAATATTATTATATAACCTGTTGATGTGATTATTGCATAGTTACTTTTAAAAAAATAAGTCGCCGTGTTTTAAGCATCGTGTTAAATAAATAGTCTTCCAATTTAATTTTTACTGCTCCATTCACAACACTAAGTAACTAGAACTCACGGAAGCTGAGAATACCATAAATATTTCATATACATACAGGTTTCCACAATGTTTTCCCTCACCGTTACAGCAGGTGATATTTAATTTCTTATAACGCTATAACGCCCATAAATGAAAAGTTTACGATTACCTATTTTATATCGTTATGTTTCATTCAGGTGTGTTTTTCACTGCGACCCATAGACGTCCTACTGCTGGGCACGGGTCTCCCCCACAGGTGTGTACCTTTACCTAAAATTATTTCTTTTTAGAGTAGAATGTATCTCAGATTATCTAAATATCTCTTATCTCGAGATATGTCTAGATATATCTCAAAGTACTATGTACACGGTTTGACCAGTTAATTACCGTGTCAGTTTCCTTTTCAGTAATTTTATTTTTGGGTTATCATTAAGATTTAGGTCTCAATGATTGTTTAGTAGTATCTGCTGTATGTTGCTTCTCGTTACTTGTTGGCAGTGAAAACACGCAGCAACGTTACTTAAACTTATTATTGTTCGTAACGACAGAATCTAGATTATCCCCGTCCCTGTCCTAAATCTCACACTGTGTAGATTGAGATTTGAAGTGCTTTTAAAGACAGATGCTGTCATTAAATTACTATAAAATTAATAATATTTTATTTATTCAAATTTAAGTATTTAAATACATTTGTAAATAATCATTAATGTGCTGTCTAATAGCATTTCAATGTACCATCTGCGTGTAAATACGATAAAATATGTTTTATTGATGTGTTTTTACTTAATAACGTACGAAATGGCAGATCTTGATGAATGTAACCAGTTATTATTATGACGAAGTTTATTATTGTATACAGTTACAATAGATTAAAAGATTTGTTGTATGTATTATGATACTTGACTGTGCAGCAGCACAATATAAACTACATGTATGATAAACATGATTATAAAGAAATAATAAAGTTTTGAAAAAATAAACCGTTTTTTTAAATGATAAAAATTAACTGTGTCTGTCTCTGTCTTTGGATGTTTCGTCCGAGACGTGCCTGTCATGGGCACAGCGCTGGAGGGCACCTGTGCATTCTATTATCAAGCGCCGAGGAAGGCCACCGAGGGGGTTTTAAAAAAAAAGGTCCCGGACTCGAGAATCTAGGCACACCAGCGCAGATATTTATTTCGCAGGTAAATTTTTGTACTATGGATATTAAGTTGTGGTGTTTTGTGGTGTTGCAACTATAAGTAAGACCTACCGCGTTGTGAATATTTAAGTATTTAGGTATAGGTAGGTATCTAAAATACCTGATTGATATAACTTACACAAGTTTTGTAGCGGTGACAGTCCAGTGGCTATCTAACTAGCCTCTCACTCGAGTGATTTAAGAATTTAAATGTCACTTGCTATAACGGCGAAGGACACATCTGATGAAACCTGCATGCCTGAGAGTTCATCATAATGTTCTCGAAGGCTTGTGAAGTCTGCCAATCCGCACTTGGCCAGTGTGGTGGATTCACAACCAATAATCTTTTATTTACCACATTTTTTCCAGAGTAAAAAAAGTTTCAGTAATTCCACGTCTATTCACCGCCATCAGAAAGAAGAGAAATTACTTATTTGGCGAATATAAGTTACTTTTAGAATTTACTAAGTAGGTAAAAGCTTTTTACTTTGCTGATCATGGTTAGAAAACTACATCCCTTTCATTATGTTTTGTCTAAGAAGAAAGTAATGGTAAAAAACCACTTATTCATCTCTTTTTCTCTCAACTCCAAAAATACCCACGAACGAGGGCGTGAAAAAATGTAAATATGCCTATAGCAGAAGCCTGAGAATAATTGAATATCAGCGCATTAAAGATTCATATTACTGCAAAACTTTTGTTTACTCCCAAAAATATAACATAAATCCGTTTGTTTGAGGGTTGGGCGTAAACAGAGGGAGTGGGTGGCATCTCGGCGCCTTATGAATATCTAATCATGCTGAAAAGAGATGAAAGATGGCTTCCCTAATTCATAAAGACTTATTTACATGCTACGTTGGATGTATTTTGTTAAAGGGAACGTACTGAGTTTACTCGGACTATTTCGGGATTCTGTTGTAAAAACAAAATTATCTTTCTTTACATTCTGAGAATTACTGTTACTGTGATAAAATATCTGCTGTAGGCTCGCTATTCAATCTAAATATAGGTATACCTGAGTTTGAATACAGCTATAAATGAGCTTGAATAGAGGTATATCTGAGCTTGAATATACTTGAGCTTGAAGATAGGTATACCTGAGTTTGAATACAGCTATTCCTGAGCTTGAATAGGTACTGCTATTCGAATATAATAGCTACCATAAAATTAATAAATAATAGTAATCAATAATACGTTAGTATCCACGTACGTAGCGTCCATACCCTGGACTTGAGGACCTGGAATGGCTTGTGTCGATTAAATGTGACCGAGAGAGTTAAGCAACGACGGGTGCGGTCGGTTTGAAGGTGAGTAACTGCTGGTGGCAATTACATGGGCGCTACCGTGGCGTACTTTGACTCTAGAAATAAGCTTTGATTAGTATGGTAGTTCAGTAGCCGTGTAACAATAAGTACTAACAATAGTTATTTTCTGGTAACAGTCACATTTTGCCCAATTTCGTATAAAAACTAGTTGGATTTCTAAATACCCTTAAAATACCCTTAAAATAATAAAGGTTAAAAAGTCTATATATAATATGGTCTTAAGATTTTAAATAATTGATAAATTCATAAGATCATACGTGCAGATCGTCAGACTTCACATATCTTCGAGAATATTATGGAGAACTCTCAGGGATGAAGGTTTTCTCACTGTGTTTTAATTCACTATTATAGCATGTCTGCATATATTTTCTTGAAACTCAAAAGCCATTGGTGCGAGCTTTTGAGATTTGATCCTGGCCCAAGTTTGCACCCGTAGCAATTGTAGCTTGTTGTATTGCTTTCAAAGGACAAAAGTTTTAACTTAGGTGTTTTTTAAAACCTAAACCCAATTCAGACGTAAAAATATTTAAAGCCAATATAGAAACACTGTTACAGATAAATGAAATTATCTACGCTATCGGTTCACAGTAAATCCAGGTTCTATATATATTTTTAACGAAAGGGTTGGGACGGCCTCAGAGGTATACAAAAGCGTATTACCTACTTCCATGCCTTTCATCGTGAAAGGAATAAATTCTATAGTGTGTCACCAAACTGACATAGATAGGTCACACGCTGGCTGCAAATATTATCTACGAGCATGTCTTTTTGCGTCATCGATATCAATTGACTATTTAACAACATATATTTGACAATTGATTGTTTATGGAAATATCATGTTGCGTGGAAATTCAATGATCTGGTCTCTATGGTTTTACGTAATTTGAGTACCTATGTTGTAACGTTGGAAGTCCTTTTCATTATCGCAATTTAATTGTTGAAGTTTCATCCACACCGCATCGACTCCTGGCCTATAACGAACGACAACTATTCGGTTACGATACAATGTAGAACTATATATAAGAAGAGAACTATATATATTTGAGAAGTTACCTTCAAGGCAACACATCTGTGATGCCCCTGGTATTGCATAAGCGACGGTTAAAACTTACCATTCGGTGGCCTGTATGCTTGTTTGTCTGCTATAAAAAAACTTTTACTAGTAATAAAATAATTATTAATTATACTAAAAATACATGAGATCTAAACCAAAATAATTTTCAGACTTGTTTTTAAAACGTAGCTAATTTGTTTTTTCATTTTTAACTTGGCAAGTAAAGAATCAAGGACAACCCCCAACTCTCAAGGAAACCTGCATGCCTGAGAGTTCATCATCACATTCATTCATCAAGGGATGTGATGATGATTCATTAGATACAAGACAACATAGTTGTTTCAAATTCTTTCACCATAAAAACACTCCTTTAATTTAGCGACTACACGAGGCGGGCTCAGCCGAGCCGTAATGACCGGCGTCGACTCCGCACGAAGCTATTACAACTACGCACGAGCGTTTTACTAAATTGGCCGCGTGACTTGCTGGACGAGTTAAGCTGCTTACACAATGGGAGTGGCTGCAATGATTAAACGGGCCAGAGGATATTTCTAGTAGTGCCAGCCCTATAGTAGTTAAGAATTCTAGAGCAGGGTTCGAACAACTAAACGAACCACCTGCTGGAAACTGTATTGACAGACAGATGGACCGACTAGTTCCTTTATTGTACACTAAAAAGAAAGGATAATACAATAAGTACAAATAAGAAAATAATAGAGTGGTAGTACAAATGGCGGTCCTATCACTATAAAGCTATCTCTTTCAGACAACCATAGAAATAACGTCTTGAAACTATCCTTCTATCTTACAAAAATTCAATTAGGTATATTGAATTGTTGTAGGAAGACCGCCTAAAAGTTTTCACGTTACGACTGCCAATTTACACTTAGTGAAGCAGGCTATGGATTAACCTTTCCAACAACTAAAACAGTTTTTCAGGCGTACCACAATTGATTTAAAATCAATTATGAAAAATGGCAGATTTGGTACTTTGTATCTTTGGTGGTGGTCGTACTACTTCGATTAAATCTAGATAGGGTGACCTACGCTTGCAGCTTTAAAAAACCTGAAACACCATTTACTTACAGCTTGTTTCATTGAACGTGTTTGAAAATTTATTTATTTCAAACGTAATTTTTACAAACGTATTTTTTACATATTAAATGTACCTATAAAAATTCACCAAAACAATATGAAAACTATTTGTTTTAAGCGGGATAGCGTTGGTTGCCTGTGATTTTATTTCTTTCTATTTTTAGTTATTTCCATTTTTACACCGAAACTCGGATGACCTAAATTGGAACGCTCGTTGGGGTCAATCGATCAGTAAGTTATTTATATTATGTTGCTGGCGCATTTGAAGCGTACTCGTGCAATGGCATGTGCTTATCAAGTTACTTCATGGAGAGTTTAGTGCATTCCAATATTATGTGGTACAATCTGCTTATTTGCTCACTACAGCATAAATCGCGAAACCAGGATGATGATCTGTGTAATTTTATAATATTGTTTTTAAAAGCTTTTATTTAACTTCACTCGTATGTATCTATGTATGTATGTCTTGGAATCTTGCAATCAATATTTCACCCAATTCCACTGAAGCTATCGAGCTGAAATTTGGCGCACATATTAGGTTCTTAATAGGTTACAACTATTGGTCGCTCACAGTTTTTCGCGTGGAATTTAATACTACGGAACCTTTTAATTTTTCAGGATTACAAACTCTAATCCAATGCATGGCTGCACCAAATTTATTCACAAATCGGTTTTTGTACATAAAATTTAAAAATACATAGCTTATCATACGAGTGTTACATTACTTAATGACGCCTTTCATTTTATTCAAATAGTAAATGTACAAATTAGTCTTTCAAAACAATTTCACTACAACCCTCTAGAGTTTAAAACAATTTAACATCGGCTTGCTGACAGAATTCTAACGGGCTAGAACAAAAGAGGGTACATAATTAAAATAGCGTGAAATGGCATTGTCACGGAGACAGTTAGCGGTAATTAGTTAAAGCAGTTCCGTTTTAGCATTCATTGCGGTTTGAGTGGCATCGGACAAATCACTACATTCTCACTACGTAACGTGCTTTTATCATGGCGAATAATTGTGAGCGTGGAAATTGTGCCTAGCGGTAATAAGGTCTGGTTATAAAAGGTATTATTTAGTCCTAAAAATAAACAGTTCAAACTAGTAGACGCTTAGTAAACTAATATATATTTTACTAAGCGTAATTTGAAATTATTATCAAATTACACTGTATCTAATTTTTGTTGTGGTGTACACTCATGCATCATGCGCTCATATAAGTCAAATAGGTCGTAAGGTTTTCTTTTATCTTGACAAACAATCCTTACAGGGAACTAGTTTAAATCAGACCCAACATATCAGCCGCGGGTTAGGGGCTATCTGCACGAACATGTTTCTAACTTTTCACTCATGACGTTATCTTTGTTTTTTCCTGTTTACGTCGCGACCGCGAACAAGGTGCTGCGGACTTCTTACTTAGTTTACCGACCAAATAAACAAACAAAGTGAAACAAACAACAAACAGAAGTAGCTTGAAGTGCAATACTACGAATGACAATACAGAGACACTTCTCTAAATAGACCACCAACCGCACTATCAACTAATGCCCGGAACCATCGATACTAGTTTTAGATACTAGGATAGCAAACTTGTATTGGTAAGCTGGTAAGAAAACTAAAAAGCTCGGATAGTTTATTAGGATGGGGTTCTGATGTTTTGGCTAGTAACATCCACCCACCACTGATATTACTATACTACTAGAATAAACTGTCATTGTGTAAACAGCACTAGCATATTCCAAGCCAGGAAGGCAACCCAGGACAGTATAGTCATGCTATGCTAGCTTGATAAACCAGCCTCGTGTAATCCGGGTGTTATAGTCGATGACTGAAGATTTACTTGCTTACCACAGGCTAGCACTATTCTATATACCCATCCGACTACTGGCCCTGACCGGTGCAGCTTAACACTATTTATCGGTTGATAATGTTTTTAGTCACGCGACATTGAAATCTCCAAAACTGATCGCTTACTTTTACTGATTTACGAATACCGAAAATATTATCTAATTATGACAAACGAAAACGAAAAGCGTAGCTTATTCCAATTTTATAATCATTAACTTACTACATATTATACAAAGGCCTTTAAAGCTCCAATACTTATTTAAAATCCATATCCATACTAATATTATAAATGTGAAAGTGTGTTTGTTTATTTATTTGTTTGTTTGTCCGGCTTTCACGTCGCAACGAAGCTATTATATGGTATGGTTTTTGTGTGTGGAGATAGTGAGGAGGGTGGAGAGTGACGTAGGCTACTTTTTACCGCGGTAAAACATCCCCATGGGAAGATATCGATGTTTTGTTATTTGCTAGATATTTAGTTCCGGATGTTGTTAATAGATGGCGTTTATTTAGCGAAAATTTAGTTAAGTAGTTAGTATAGCAGTTAAGTAGTTAGTATCTTTTAATCGTGGAACTGTCACTATTCATCCAACAATAAATGTGTCATGTATGATAAACAACTCATTGTTAATTCCCTTTGACCACGCGGGCGGAGCCGCGGGCAAAAGCTAGTTTTTAATAAATTGATACGTGCAGTCGGTATCAGGTTTCCAGACAAATTAATCATTTTTCGTAATTACTGCGATACAGATTATGCCAGTTAAAGTTACTTTTCACTTAACAAAGCAGCTCTCTATAGCCCGCTTTTTGGCCTCGCAAAATATGAGACGTGACAAGAATGGGGGCAACGGCATTTAGGTTAGCCACTGAAAAATATTAATCTTCACAGGTAGTGTACACCTATTTTAGCTGTACTAACTCGATCTTAAGCTGGCAAAAGGATATGGTGTGGTAACTGCGCAGGTTTACCTGAATAATTCGCTGCGACCCATAGACGTCCCACTGCTGGGCACGGGTCTCCCCACAGACGCAACTGCTAGAGCATACTCCACCACGCTGCTTCAATGTGGATTGACTGACTTTGAACAAGACTCAATTAGGGACTGGGATGGTTAGTCCAATTAGGTGAGAGAGTTAATTAGAACATTAGTTGGTCAGTTCGTTAGTAGGTATGAGAACTGGGGACTGCTAGTGATAGTTAGTCCTGTTAGTTGGTGTTAGTAAAAGTCCAGTTAGTACTTATTAGTAGGAGTCTCGTTCTAAGTCAGTCACAGATGTGTTTCTACCCTTGAGGACTAAGATGGTCGCCTCTAAAGAAGTGTAACCGGGAACCACACCTTTCCAACCGGACCATGAGTGCTCTAAAAACAATTATTACACGGCAGAAATGGTATTTGGTTCCGTGGCGGGCGGTGGTACTGCCCCGGGCAAACACTATATGGAACCACTTAGGTTTCATGTAAAACCTATTTGGTTCCCTATAGACTCTACCACCTACAACCTCATTCAACTATCGTACTACACGCCGAGTTCTGAGGTTTCATCAACACCGAATCGACTCCTGTCCTACAACCACCGTGCGCTTCTCGCGGTCTTTTTACGGCGAACTGGTCTACTGTATAATGAGCTTCCGACTGAGGTTTTTCCTTCGAGCTACGACATGGAGAGGAAAAAGGGTGTGAATCGCTCCCTTCAAGTGTCTTCACGGTGTGATACCCCTGGTATCACACGTGTCCATAGGCGATAGTGACCACTTACCATCAGGTGGCAGGTATGTAAAAATGAAATAATTATAGTTCAGAACTAACTAGAAAAGATCCACGTCATTCTGCAGTCAATCTCAAAAAGAGAATTTTAAAAGCGACCTGTGCAGGCAAACCTGGCAGGTAGAATGGATTGTCTTGTAGACATGCCTTCTGCTATGAACGTGATACTTCTCCTGATATCCATCAATCACTTGAAATTTCCGCAAATACGGTTCACGCACGGATGAAAATCCATAACTCGATCATAAAATACTCTACCGCACAAATCAACTCTATCAAAGATGTAGTCGACAAAATATGAATTCCGCCCGGCGTATTTCAAATCTCATAAATGTCGGGGGAAAAAATTATACACCCATTTTATGTGGATGAATAATGCACCAAATCTTTTAATCTTTACCATCTTGCCCTATAAAGAGAGATAGACGATAAATTAAGAACGTTTTTGTTGCATCATTTTTTTTTAAATTGTACCTACTTAAAATTTAAACACTCGGAATAGTATTTAAGTCTATTGTTCTTTTGCTTTTCCAATTTAACTTAAACGCTGCATTTTTTATAATAGTTAGTATTATAAGTTAATATTATTATAATATTAACATGAATTTTCTTAACGTTTTCGTAAAGTTCACGCTCTGATTATTATTCTAGCAACTGTGACCTAAAATCGTTGTAAGCTGATACTGTACTTGGAAGTCGGTATCACATCATCAATCAATCGATCAATCAACACCCATAGTCACTCGAATGTCATTAGACAAGTCCCTTAAAGGGGAAGAAACGGAGGAAAACTTCGGTGTAAAAAATCGGCGTGAATGACAACGAGTCTACAGAATCCTCGCCTTATTCTGTCTCTATCTATACTGTGCCTTATTGTTCCTGTTGTTAGATAAAGAAAAGGCGGCGACTACGTCTACAAAAAATATTAATGAGATTTTGTTAAAAGGACACCTTCTGCGGTTCGTATTTCAACGCAGGTTTTTGAAATTATTATTCTTTGACCTAATTTTGACTTAATGTATATTCAACGTGTTTTTTTTTTCTATAAAAATGCGCTTGCTGCCAAGAAAAACTTAAATAATTTAAATAATTTTGTGCAAGTATAAGAAAGACAGGGGCGCTGACCTAAACGAGTTTTCTCCCTCTCTAACTTTCACATCTTCACTGCGACAGTATTGGGTGATGCAGAAAATCTGTATTAGGAAACCTTTAAATTTTTAACACGCTTAAGCTTGGTATATATGTATGTATGTATGTAGTTACGTATGTATATATGTATGTATGTAACGGGATCTGCGAATGTGATTTTCACGCCCTTCAAAACTTCGGATTAATTTGAAATATTTCACACTTATCAAGGATCGATGACAATGCAATAATTTATATAGTTTATCCCATTATCCTGACCAAGATATTCAGAATTAGTGATTTTCAGTTATCTACAAAAATAATTTACTAAATATAATATTATTATTTTTTGGCACAAGAGTATCTCAAACTCACATAGTAATCTAGGGCTTATTTGTTATGGAGTTCTAATACTGCTGCAATTCCGTGATCTTACACACTCCTATAAAATTAGTACAACACTTGTTCAGATAAGAACAACAATATAGAAAATACTTATAACAATAAAGAAAATTACAGTGAAATTTGATACATAATCAGACCATTACGTTTGGAATTAGAAATTTGGGTTCCGATTTAACATTCCCCCTGCGCTATGCCATACGATAACCGAAAAAGTAGGGTCAGAGAATACTGTTATTCTCCAAGATATGCGATATCACTATCGTCGCCCGGAGACACGTCGAAAGAGGGAAAATATTGGGTTACTGCTAGGGGAAGTAATCTCAGAACACTACTCAACTGCGTAGTAACGGGTATCTTTAGTATATAGTTGGTGCTGGCGGCGATTCTTTCATTCAAAAGCAGAGGCATAGAATCTATGTCTATGTATCAATCAACTTCCGCAAACTTGGGTTGGGTTTGTAAGCAATAGTCCGGTTGAAAAGGGGTTTTGCGGTTGTACTCAAGGGTGCAGGCATTTGTGACCGAGTTTGAACGAGACTATAAATCTTGTTCTATGACTGTCACAGTCCCTGTAGCTCGGAACCAGAATAGAGTTACGGTAGCGCCTGCCGTTAAAAGTCGTTAAATTCTTGTGGGGAATTAAATTCTTCTGGGGTTGCGGCCGCTAGAATTCTGCATCAAGTGACCCCGAGAAAGACGCTGTATGGCCGCACAGCGTGTGTAGGTTTGTCGGCTCAAAGTCGAAACACCATGAAGAGCCCGTGTTGGGCGCAGCGCTGTGGACACCGGCGCGTTCTAAAAGAGTAGGCCACCGTGCGGGTTTTTGTGGGTAAAAGTCCCACTTAACCCAGCGTCGCTCCCATGATGTTCGGGTACCTTTTCAATGTTTCCCACTCGTAAACAAAAAAAAATTAAGAAGGTGTTGGTTGAAGTGAACGCTATGGACTAATGTGTGTTGGTGACCGCAGTGGTTCAAACCTAAGGCCATAAATAATACCCAAAATATCTATAAAGGACATAGCCCATTGACTCGCGTTGACTAAATGTGATCGACAAGCAACGACGTACGCGGCCGGTTTGTGGATGGGTGAAAATTTTATGGGCGATTATTGCTTCAATGGGCACGTTAAGCTGTCGATCCCGGTTCTTCTTTCAATGGTAAAAACAATCGTTAAACCTTGTCGAAGACCTTCGGGTAGCTTGAGTACATTTAATACTGGGTTGACAACTAACCCTTCCACCTATCCCCATCGGAGCAGCGTGGTGGAATATGCTGTAGACCTCCCGCAGCTGTTTCTGTGGGGGACACCTGTGCCCAACGGTATGGACGATTTTCTAATCTTGCATGCTATTACCGCTTTTACGGGTTGAGTTTACTGATGGTTTAGTGGACAAGTTTGGTAACACGATATTCGTGAATCTCCGCAGATAGATGTGTTTGCGTCCTTCGGCTCACGAACGTTTAGTTTAGGGTTATATTCGGATGACGTCAGGCAGCGTTCGGTGCGTGACCTCAGCGTTGAAATAACATTCGAAGATAAAGTAAAACGATGTACTTAAATAACGATGCTATTTCCTATATATCTGCGTTGTCAGTTAAAATATTTGTCTTACGATAAGAAATAAGAATTTGATATGAAGTCATAATTAGATGACTTGGATTCGTCCAGTTTGCTAAGCTTTATTTGGCAGTACAACTATAGTAATTACTTTACAAATGCCTTAAAATAGATGGAAAACATTACATAATGATAGAAAACAAAACATAGGCAATAGTGCTCAACGAAATAGCTTAGACATCGAACGCGATTCTAAACGTTCCGCATACAGTTGGTATAATCAATAAGATAAATAAATTTCATTTTGTGCGTGAAATAATGTAGGTACATACAAGAAATGAATAAGATTTAAGCTTGTTATTATTAATAATAATATACAATTATTGTTTTACTAATAATTGGTTAAAATTAGGCCAGTTTTAATGTGAGCTGCAGCGTTAATGCATTTTTTATTTTATTAGCAATCTTAGTTTGTTATCATCATTGCTAATGCAAGTCGCTTGCCAGCACACGGGTTAAGTCAGGGCCCTTATAGTATAGTGCAAAGCCGAGTACTACGTGAATTCGAAACTTTTAGTGCAGAAGGCAATTTTTTAACGCGACCAGCTTTACGTCGTCATACAAACTTTTACCGCGAGGCAGTAAGAATAAGGAAGTGTTCTTGTATTTACGGCGTAACGTCGTTAAAAGTTTTCCTAGTAGGGACCCGCCGAAATTGAAAGTTTCAGGACCATACGAATTGGCCTTAATTTTCCAGCGGTAACTTTTTTCAACGTTATATGAAGGTAATTGTTAAAATTGGTACTACAGAGTATAAGTCACTTATCATAAGTGAACAGGCCTGGTGTCACCACGCTACTCCAGTGAGGATTGATGGAGCGTTTAGTGACTATGTTTTTTTAACATTGAACAAAAAACAACGTAGTTTTTAAAAACTAAAAAACACGCTTTTTTAGTTTTTGAAAACTGTTGTTTTATAACATTAAACAAAAAAAATAGTGGCTCAAGTATAAAGACATTGAATTATAGATAACCGAACTAAAATATAGATTTTATTTTATATCATTGCATTTTATAAGTGTGCAAAGTTTCACATACCTACGTACATACATACCAAGCTAATACATGTTATAACAAAAGCTCCTTCTATTACAAAATCCTGATTTAAAACTAATTAGTACTAGCTATCTAAGTCTGAAGTCTCAGCCACCAAAGAATACATAGATTAATACGTAGAAATATCTTAATCAAATCAATAAACCCCGCATACAAAACTGACATGAAATTTAAGGTAAATTAATTACGCCCTGCGGCTAAAAGAAGAAAAAAGGATCCAATTAGCCCGCAGGCTTACTTTAAGAGAAAACCAAACAATCGCAAAATTAAAAGGTGGGAATTGTGCCCGAACCGCTTACTTGCCTCCTAATGAAGTTCGGATACCGAAACCTTCTTATTAATGCAAATGAACCTCCCTAACATTTACTAAACACCGTTCCTCTCGAATCATTTTTCACTTGGACGCGTAAATTGATTACCCGGTTCATTCGACGACAATGGTCGAATGAATAGTCATAATTACGTTTCAACAAGGCTCGAAATCGCTTGACCGAGAAGGTTGATCGGCAGCCGAAAATCTAATGAGGCATACTGATAATAGCTTTGCCTCATTAGATTTCCAGAAAGCGAGTCAGCAGACCTTTCGACGTTACGAGGCTATTGGTTGAATGTCATTTCCACATGGCTTCCACTAATGGTTATAACCAATTTCCACTATAAACGCTCAGACTCACATCCCTTGCACGAGGAACGCGGTTATACGGGTATGTGGGGGAGACAAAAACACAATATAACCTAGGATCAGTATTTATCTATTCATTCTTCAGCCTTTTAGGGTCCAGAGAAATGATTGTAGGAAACTGCCAAATTAAAGGCCATACGCATCTTAGTTCGAAGAAAAATTGCGACTTCACTGTCGCTGTATCACAGAACCAAAGAAATTTCAAATTTAAATAAAAAAATAAAAAAGTAACGTATGCAATTTATACGGACAGAGTACAAAATAAAATAGAACGAGTTAAATATTAAACTAAAAATACTCTCCCTCTAGAAATGTGTGTAAAAATGAAATGTAGAAATTAAAATATATAAAATTAAAATATTAAATCTGTCGCCTACATAGCCTGCACCCTTTTAGGGTAACATAGGCCTCTCTTAATCGGCTCCAGTCCTCCAAATCCTACGCATTTTGAATCCAGCAAATTATGATGACCAGAGGTCATCATGTCATGGTCATCATGATTTTGCAGAATCAATATTCAAAATATTATATGACAAATGGACATCTGCACTGAAATCCGATGCAAACACACAATATTTTTTAATCAACTGTTATAAATTAACTGCTAATTTTAATGTATGCCAAATTGTTTAAAAAAAATCTATATTATAATTTTTGATCTGAAAGTTTATAGTTTATCAATTTAATTAATTATTCTCGTGGTATATTTCCTGTTTTTCCATATAAGTAATAATGTATATTGTTTGATTAAAATATGTTTTTAATAAAATGTAGTAAAAAATACTCTACAATTAATTTGCCGATGCAGGGCAGTTCAAAATGTTTTCTCTCGATTTTGATCAACCAGCAAAAAGTAATTGGATTGCGGCTGAATGTGGTTCCCGATTGAAAACGGTGTACTTACTCAATAGCATTGCCTACGGGTTGCAGGGAATATACAAAACAAAACTTTTTGTGCTTCAGGCCATTTCTCCAAATATACAGCCATTTCTACAAATATACCAACTCCAGAGAATTTTGGTCATTTGGTAAAATTGGCTTGTAATTTCAATCTATTAATTAACTTGTTTATATACATTCAATAAGAATGTAATATACATTATATACATTCTTATTGTATTGAAACAATTACCTACAACAGTTCAAAAATAAACTCACAAAGTAGCTTGGTTAAAAAACCATATAAAAATATGATTTAGTGAGACGCTTTTGTTTTGCTGATTGCCAATAATTACATTTTAATATTGCGATAACGCAAAATAGCGCGTTGTGTTGTGTCACGCGATCTGATTAATGGCGTCAATTTTATTAGCATTTTAATTAAAGTTATTTTGTATTTTAACAAATTGGTCATCATTAATGGCTCCCGAATGATACGTTGTTAAATGGTAATCAAATAAAGCAATAAAATGTCGATGGATTGGCTTGTCATTGATTAAAGCATAATATTATATTTAAAGATAACGCTTTTTATGTAAACGAAAAATTACAAACATAAATAATTTAATTTATGTTTTAAAGTTAATCAGTTAATCATTAACTAACTATCGTTATAGATATAACGTGTCGATTTATATATTTATCGTCTTTCTATCTTTAAATTGAGATAGCATAAAAGGAATTACTCTACCTGAAAACTATTCTAGGTTATTTTAGTATTTTTAAATGCTGGTGAGATAATATCGGTCTTTATTCACTTTCCATTTAGAAGAATGAAATAGTTCATTCTGTTTAACTTGTTTATCTTCTTTCTAAGTAGGTAGTAAACAGAAGAACTTAGGACCTGATCCGTTTCCGAAACCGAGGTAAGTAAACGGAGCGCAACGTACGCCCTAGCTATTAGTTGATCAAACCGAATCCACGCTCCAGAGTTCGGATTTCGTCCGTGAGGTTTATTTTTGTCCTGGAAATCCGAGCAAATCCAGGCACACAAAACGTCTGCAATCCCGGACAAGTTGTCTTCACAGTAAATACTCGTATTTGTTGAATACTCGACGGACGCCGGGCGGATGAGGATCTGCTTTATATTTGAATAATTTGATTAAGCCGACCCGTGGTGTCGGGACTCAACCGCAGCTGACCCTTTAGGCATTACAATAAGGTCGTGTATTGTGCGCCTCGGCACGAAATTAATGCTTCCATCGATCGAGGAGACAAGCTGATTGCGGTCTATTTATTTATCTAAGCTCCACTTGAGGGTTCGCGTCGAGTTTATTGTGGAAAAGATTTGGTCGACCACGGCACAGAGCGCATTATTGGAGGCAGGGATAAAAATTATTCAAGGAAAATTCCGCGTTACATTGTTTTTATATTCTTGTATTTATAATGTGCCGAATAAATGAAAATTGCGGCTACATCTTTCAGTACGGAAGGGGTGAGGAATAAAAACCACAAATGCAAAAACTAGAACAGGGTTTGCGTACGTTGTATCAATTGTTGTTGTACGCACAGATACTGTAAAACCTTGCCTTAGATCTTTACGAGTTCTGTAATCTTCCTGCCATTGTCTCGCTGAGGGGATGATGGTCTCATTACAGGCGAGTGTTTTACCTCTTTGCTCGTCCTCGTTGCTAGGGAGAGTGCTTAGTGTCTTCGTGTGAAGTACGGAAGTATTTTTTGTGAATATTTTCTTGGTAACAATTTTTATTTTCTTACATAAATTATTTTACGAACCACATTTGAATACAAAATAATTATTAGATAAACCAACAAACACACTTCCCCTTTATATAGTAATGTTGGTACTAATTTGTTTCTGTTTGTTACCAGAATTATTTCTATTCGCCAATTCATTAGATCTAATGTTGATGAAAAATGTTGCTACCGTGTTACTATACGTACCTATTTATACTTTCTAATAAGTACTGCGAACGTGACAGGGAGGGGCGCACGTTGTATTTACCTCATTAATTCAAAGCGGTAAAATGTTGGAATTTAAGCGCATTACCTCTTTGAGTCCTGAATTTCGTTCTTTGCATGGCTCAGCCGGAGTACAATTACTACTCATTATGCTCAGCTAATGGTTGTGCATTATGCAAAGGCAAAGGACTCGGGTTTGCGTGAAAAAACTAGAAGAGCGTTCATTGATGGAATATGAAATTGAGAAGCGTTCGTTTAGAGTTAAGGAACGTCGGACGCGGTCGGTTTGTGGATGGGTGACCGCTAGTGGATTTCATGGGCGCTTACTTACTAACAATAGTACGGTAAGCCGCCGGTACTCGTTGTTTTCAATTGTAAAACATTCATTAGGCCTTATTGAAGATTCGGTGGGTTTCGTGTGGTTAAAGAACCTTCGACACTGGGTGTAAGTTTAAAGGGTTAGTGGCCATCTAACCCTTTAAACTTACACGTGTATTACACGTGAATATAATTACCGTAAGTCCTTAATGCCTTATTGATTTCGCCCAAAGTGCTAGGCAAAGAACAAAATTATCAATATTATCAATGATATGTACGTACATATATCTGCAATAAATTACACAAACATTACGTAATTTTGCTAATTTAATGGATAAACATAACCAGATAATATCAACCAGGAATATTGCTTAGAGCATCTCAACTGGGAGTTAATTGTGGACATGTATTATGAACGACATGAAGTAATACGTGAACAAGAGTAATAGGTCATAATGAACAAGCAATTACATACATTAGAGGGCGGGTGTGACGGGATGGCGATAAATGAAACGTGGTTAGTTCAGTGTCTAGGGATGTTTCTAGACACTCGTTTCAATTGAGCTTGTTAACTTCAGCTTTCTGTATTAATTATTTAATTTTTTTTTTATTCTTAATTTATTTGGTACAATTATCATTCCCGCCAAACTGCGGGATCTAAACTACCAGATCGAGGGTGGTAGAAGCCACGTGTGTCATATCGCAACTCATTAAAAGGTCATAAAAGAGTACGTAGAGGACGTATTGGTCATGTGTCCCCATGCCTTCCAAATTACCGGGTCCACATTCGGATCCGTGAAATTTAAAGAGCTACATAATCTCTGTAATCAGAGCATGTAATTATTTATTGTTTTCCTCATAAATTTGATATTATTTTTACAACAGGAAGAATATTTTGAACGCGGCAGCACCTACACGTGTACGATCGTTCCGAAATTTAAACGCATTTTGTCAAAAAGTCAATGCAAATCACAGAATATTGTGTGCTATAGTTAAATGTTTTTGTTGATTGCATGTCATGTAAGCGGCGACCGCAAATGAATTATTAATTCATGGAGGTGTGCCGACGCTATTATACGAATATGCGTTATTCGCGCATACAAAATTTAGTATTTTATTGTTCCTGCAGCTGTAGGTTATATTACTATATAGGTGTAGGTTTTTTTTATTTGCAAGTTAATTTTAATTTTGGTTCAAATCTATAATTATGTGGCCGGCCCTCTAATAAAAACGTGTTAAAATGAGTTTCATGTCCTATGAAACTCATTTTAACACGTTTTTATTAGCTTGGTATGTAGGTTTGTATGTAGGTATCTATGTAACGGAATCATTGAACGTTATTTTCGCCCACTTTAAAACGTCCGATTAATTTGCAACTGCACACATCAGGGACCGATGACAAAGCAAAAATAAAAAAATATATATTTGAAAAAAACATCTACCGATTTGTTTGACGATAACCGAACTAAAATAGTTAGATAACCGTACTAAAATAGTTCGGTTATAAATTTCTTTCGTTTACTCTGGCTGCATTTTTGCATATAAAATAATTTATTTTTACCCTGAATTACTATAAATTAAAGTGTATGCCTCTTTCACAAAATCTATACACATGAATACATGACTAAATTTAATCAGATTTGACACAGTTCAATTACGCCGCAGCCCAAAGGGATTTAATGTTAACAAATCTAGGGAAAATGGCCCAAATTATTTCTCCCGCTAGTATACGATCGCGTGCAATGTTCGGAGCGGGGTCAAAGTCCTCGATACATTAAATCGAACGAGCGTTAATTTGAGAAAAATGTACCACAACAATACGTTAATGTGCCCACATTTGTGTCGGCGGTACTAACGTAGGCGAATAGTATTCATTTTGTTAGATTAAGAATCAACTTTTAAGCATAAGTCTCACTTAAACAGATAAAAAAATTGAGATAGAGTTACATGAATGTCGTGAACAATGAATACACCTGTATCTCTAGCAAGCAAATTTAAATGTATATGCCTCTATTTATATCGTGACAGCTAGTGGCAAAAATTTAATGGGTGCTACCATGCTTCGGAGGGCAAGTTAAGCTGACGGTCCTGGTTGTTTTCAATGGTGAAAATATTCGTTAAGCCTTGTCGAAGAACTTCGAACATTCGACATGGGTTGGTCTCTAACCACTCCACCAATTCGCGTTGGCGCAGCGTGGTGGAGTATGTCTAGACCTCCCGCAGATTCGTGTGCGGAGAAGACAAGTGCCTAGCAGTGGGACGTCTATGGGTTGTATATCGTCATCATCATCAGTCTGCAGTGGTCCAATGCTAGCCATAGGCCTCCCCTAAACCTCGCCACTCCGACCGGTGTTCTGCCTTCATCAGATGGTCTGTCCACCATGTCGAAGGGCGGCTTGTGCTCCTATTTATATCAATCAGGACTATCAAGCAATATCTTGAAGCTCGATTCAATTCAATTCAAATTAACTCATCCAGATTCAACAGGATCATTGTTTACTTCGGTCGACAGGCTATAAACATAATGCGTAGACTGGAACAAACATCGTAAATACGTGTGTTGTAATGAGAACGGCACTTTACGACAAAATTGTATAAATAATTTTACTACACAAGTTATCTCTGCCTACTGTTTTAATTACCTTGAAAACAAGCCTTTGTTGAACTCTAGGTACATTCGTTATTGAGAGTAACAAAGTAAGAGAGAGATTACAATTTGAGAGTAGGCCTCCTATTAGCTGAGTTCTAAAATGATTAGCCCATACAAGTGTAGTATAGTACCTACATGATATTACGCGTATTTGAAAATATTTCAGAAAATTCATTGAAAGAAATTCATTTAATTAGGTACTTGATATAGATTTCAAATTATTTTATATAGATTTCAAAGGCATATCAATTTTCTCTATATCTTAATCTTATTCTTTATGGTTTCAATTGCCTCTAAACATAAACCACTTTAATGTCTTTATGCATTCGAAGGCTATGTGGAGTTACACGAGTATAATAATTTGCAACTACTATTTACGAGACGGCCATAAACAGTTATTTTAATGGATTCAGTTTCTGATTTTAATACCATAGCAGCTGTTGTTTGAGCAAGACATTAAATTTTCGTTTTTTAACGTTAGTTTGAAATATGGTTGAATGTCAACCAATCGGTACTCGGCCAGCGTGGTGGAGTAAGGCATAACATTTTCCATTCTGAGAGGAGACCCGTGCTCAACAGTGGGACAAAGAAAGGGGGTTTTTCTCAATTATCGTTCAAAAATCAGTGACAGACAGATAGTTTGTTGCATGAAATTAAACATACTGATTGCTATATATATTAAAATGTTCCGCAAAAGTTGTTTAAAAGTCCTATTCGACGCCTACTCAACGTAAATCCTATTCCTTTTTATCCTATTCCTATTCCCTTTTATTATTTTCCTTTTTTTTTTTTTTAAAGTTAAGTCAGGGCAATTTTAAACAATCGTTGAGCCTTGTGGAACCTTCGCGTGGCTTGAGAAGATCCGTTGAGAACATTGGATTGGCTGGCCTCTAACCTATTAACCCCGCCAATGATTCGCTTTAGAACAGCATGGTGGACCCTAGAGCTCCAATAGATGTGGCAGTGGAAAACCGAGCCTAGCACATGTGGGTTATACCGTGAACTGTAACATTCTGGATTGTGGATACTAGAACTGTATGATTTAAAAAACAGATTACATCATGCGTGTTTTATTCTAATATTTACAATAATCTAATATTTACAATAGACAAATCACTATAATTTACAAACAAAACATTAAACAGTTACAGTTCAAGGGTATACATAATAGCTTTCTGTGACATATATTATGTAAATGTTGAATGTGGAAATATTCTCTCAGTTAATTTTTCAATATTAGCCTTTAGGACGCAGCAGATTAAAAAAGCGGCAGCCCTATTTCTGATCTAATGTTCAGATGCCATGTCAAAGGAATTCTGTAAAACGGGGCGGTAGAAATACTTTTCTTTGGAAAAAATGGTGAAAAAATCTTAAGCGATAACTTGCGTGACCGCCGCTGGTCAATGAAAATTCGGACCGCGTGCGAACTATTCGATTCCCAGTTACTTTTTGTATGCTTAGCAAACTGCTATTTCAATTTAACGGTATTTGAGCACAATAAATTGGTTCATAGAATAAATATTATTTCGGTTCGTTTCATTTTATCGTAAATGTTTATGTAGGATTTAATTTTCCTTCTCTTTGGCATCCATTGTTACATGTCATATAATAATATATTTGATAATATTATTACAATAATGACATGCCTCTCTTGTAAAACGCCATGGTGATTAGAGCACAAAATACAGATTAATGGATTTGCATCTTGGTTTATGTGCTTGCTGTTGACTATTTTGATCTCATCCAAAAGGCTCATTTTTTTTGGTCTTTCTAGATTATAGAGATTATATATTATACATGTAGATTATATTTCGACAGGCCCGTTGGCGCAATCGGTAGTGACCCTGTCTGTTGCGCCAAAGGTCGTGGGTTCGAATCCCACTCAGGACAAATATTCGTGTGACGAACACTTGTATTTGTTCTGTGTCTGGATGTCAATATTATCTATTTAAGTATGTATTTAAAAAATATCTATGTATGTATATCAGTCTCTGACACCCATAACACAGGCTCGCGCCTACTTTGGGGTCAGATGGCCGTGTGTGAGAATGTCCAAGATATTTATTTATTTATTTATTTATATGTACTTAGTATAGATACGAACAAAAAACTGAAAATGTTGTTAACTTTTTGGCATCGTTGTTACAGCTTAATCAGAAACGCAATAAATTTGATCGAACAGCTGACGTGTAATCAACACAATGGATTGATGAACCGCTTGTAAATCTGTCGGTTTCATAATTTATGAAACGTACACATATGCCTACAGAACAAGTAATGGATGGAGTCCATAGACTTAAGAAGTTGTAAATAAAGATCAAAAGAATTGAGTTTTATTGGGTGCAGTGGAAAATAAGACGTAACTTTATTGGGCTTTGCTATTTTGTCTGTATTTAAATGTTGATTTCAATTGAGTTTATTATTTGACTATTTATTTACTTAACATTATGATAGTGAAATCATTAATATACTATCGGTGTTAAACCTAACAATTATGTTATTTTAAAATGAAACGAGCTGCCGTTTATACATTTTTTATTCATTTATAAGCAAATTCTGTATTAGACAATATTCTAATTTCATTATTTCTCCTTGGATTTCCGATGAAAGTAGAACTAATTTGTAGTCACGCAAAAGAGTATTTAGGGATGCACGGTGCATTTTTTCTCGTCTGCCGTTCATAGAACGCTATTATATTTTTAAATCACTCCGCATGCTTAAAACCAATTTTCCAGATAACAATTTTATACCAAATTATTTCAAATACTCACAGCGTCGTGTTGTACTACAGAAAACTGTGCAATTAGGTTTCTTTGGTATTGCAGCCTAAAACGTCTTTATAAATTGCTTGCAGTGTAGTGTGTAGTGCCAAAGTAGACGCGAGCTTGTGATATGGGTGTCAGAGACTAATATACATACGTAGATATTTTTAAAATACATACAAATACATAATATTAACATCCAGACCCAGAACAAATACAAGTGTTCGTCACACGAATATTTGTCCTGTGTGGGATTCGAACCCACGAACCTTGGCGCAACAGACAGGGTCACAACCGACTGCACCAACGGGCCTGTCAATGTATGTTGAAATTATTTAAATCTACAAGTTATCCACATAGATTTAATTATAAACTAATTAAAATTAGGCAGACACAATGTCTATGTACGTGTTGTTTGAATAAGGTTAGACTAAGCTTACTGGAGCGTTACTGGCTATAAATTTCAGTGTCTTCAAATTTAGAGACAGTGCAGACATTACGCCATCACGTCACGATAAAGCGCTTGCGAATTGGTACAAGTTAATGAGTTTTTCTAGACTGTACAATAAGAAGCATTATCTTTCAGATATCTTTGTGAAGGGACACTGATTTAAAACTATCGTAATCGGAACTATTCAATGTTTCGGTAATATATCAGTAACAGTCCCACTAACGAACGGACGAACTAATGTTCTTATGAACTCTCTCTCCTAACTAACCATCCCAGTACCTATTTTTAGCCTTTGTCAAAGTCATTTACAGTTATTATTATTATTATTAATGGGCGGCAGCGGGTGGGTGGTGCTGCAACGTCGTTTGCTATATTATATCCCTAAAATAAAGTTTAACACAAATCTTCGTTGATTTAGATTAGAAAGAGGATTCATTTATTTATTTAACAAGATTTATTGCTTATACATATTTTAGTAACTAACATATTGTCTGGCTTTGCAGGTTTATTTCCGATGATTTTATTGAGTAAAAATATATAGTATCTACTTAAATCCGGGTTGACGCCGATAGATCATTTTCTACCACTTACTCACAATCAGTGATGCGATGTAAAATTTGAACTTTGAACTCTAGTTCCCTACAACATTTTTAGTTGGCTTTAATCTACTAAATTCGTTTAAATTTGATTAGCATAATATTAAAGTAAATATATGATAGAAAACCATGAAACAATAACTAACTTCCCAGTAACTGTTTGTAATAAGTATTAATTAATACTGGTTAAGGAGCCAGTGTAAGGACACATTTATAAGGATACATACTGGTTCCTCATACAAGAAAAACTTTTAGTTCGTGTACACCATGACATACTTTAGTCTACGCTAAACTATGAAGCATTGTAAGAAAATAGCGTCCTTTAAAAAGATAAACAGCAATCGTGGAGCAAGAAATGTAGCCATTCCGTAGCGTAATGTGTACTCGCTCCTCTCAGATAAGATGTCGCAATAACTACAATCTGAATGGAGTTGGTCTATAAACTAAACATCCCATTTTAGTGAATGTGGGCCTAATGGGAATTTACCCAGTAATAGTTTAGTCTGCTATTGTAGCCATTATATGATCTTCCAATGATTAAATCGTTTGTTAGTTGTAGGTGTAGTGGTTGCAAGCTCGACTGCCAAGAGGTCCGAGGTTCGATCGCCGGGTCGGGCAACAACAAGAACAACGGCATAGGTATATATATATATATATATATATACCTATCATTGCCCCAGCTAGAGTTCCATAGGACTAAACCCTATTGGTGATGCCGGAGTATGTACGGCAAAAGTCCATTTGGAAAAAAAAGGACTAAAAACTACGCTCGTCCATCAAATGTCTACATTTACGAAATCGTACTGCTATTAAGTTCTTACGTAATGCATTGTATACGAATGATAATTTTAGATACTTGTGAATTCATACAGTTCGTTGCACACAAAAACCGTAAGCAGAAAGTTGAAAAGAGGAAAGGTGAGAAGCATAGAAATAAATCGGAATCTGTGAAGAGTAATGCACACGCTACGCATTGTAATGTTCCCGCTCCATTCTTCGTGACAGACGTGGAAACCTCGCGTAGTGAAGAGGAAACAGGAAAACGGGAATTGTAAATTATTTTTCCTAATGCCACAGCGGAACTACTTACAGAGGACCGTAGCATTTGATGTCCAACAAAATGCTATCATATCCAGAAGGAATACATATCATTTAAAAAATATATAAATTTTACTTAGCTCCTTAGGTGTCAGTTAAATGTGTCCCTCATAATATGTGACATTTGAGATGCTAGCATTTTTTTGCATGGACGTAAATATTCTGACACTTCACAAGACATGAGTCCATTTCCCATGGAGAGAGGAGTTAAGAAAATAAAAACCTGATTTTGGTAGTTAGTAGCTACCTACTACCTACGTAGCACCCTCGCCTCGCAGACCCCGCACGATTGCTCTGTCTAGACGTGTTCGATGGCCGACTGTAGGATAAATCTCTTCGATGGCCGACTATTTCATGGACGCTACCGTGCTTCGGAGGGCACGTAAAGCCGTCGGTCCCGGTTATTTTCAATGGTGGAAACAGTCGTTAAGCCTTGCTCGGGTGGATTGAGAACATTCGACACTGGGTTGGCCACTAACCCCTCCACCAATTCGCACTAGAGCAGCGTGGTGGAGTATGCTCTCAACCTCGCCCTCCCGCAGCTATGTCTGTGGGGGAGACCCGTGCCCAGCAGTGGGACGTATATGGGTCGCAGCGATAGCTACACTTGCCGAATTTTCGGCTGTTAACAAACCTCGAGCTTATTACAAGAAACAAGTCCTGACTTCTACTCTCATTCGGTCACTCGCTTACTGAGACGCACATTCATTGGTTCAACACCCAAACAAAACCTTGGGTAAGTTTTTAAGGCGAGGAAAACGAAATTTCAGTTTTTAATACCTAAGCTGAAATTTAGCACAGACATTTATTTCAATAAGTTTCCTCTGGTCTTCCTCACGTTCGTAGGCCACCGTAAGTACCATCAGGTGGTCCGTCTGCTCGTTCGTTAGTCTTTAATCTATTAAATAATTCAGACAAGTAATATGGACTGATTTTTCGAAACTCTTTGGGAATATGAAATGATGTTGCCATATCACCGTTTACTTACTGTAATACGGAACATCCCTACCAGCCAAAATTACTATCTAGTATTTACTAGGAATTATCCATTAATAGTGTAGACAACGCTTTGAAAATCCGCATGGAGATGTTCGCTGGTTGATAGAGCAAATCACGTTATAATATAATCTATCGTTTATTAAAATTTAATTGTACTCCTACAGTTCGTCGATGTTTGCGATTATCAAGCAAAAGTGATTTTGACGTTTTATTCATAAAAAATATTCTCGTCCATCGCTTTGCCATTTAATCGATTTAAAGATCGATGAAGACCTTGGTGCGAAATATCTTCAGCTCCACTTCAAGTTTAAAAATAATGAACCTGTATGAAATAATTTTATGTTTTTGTATTTAGTTTCTTGCCGTGTTCTTCTTTCTCGGTAGCATCAACTTTGTGAACTGGCGGTAGTTACGAAATGTAATGACATTCATTAAGCGTATACAAATACCACTTAAGAGATTTTCCTATCAATTTTTTATACTTTACCTACTTAATTTCCTAGCACCGCTGAATAATAATTATACAAATACGTGCTACAAACAGAATAATACAAGGTGAGCGCCGATTAACCTAACCGTAACGAGTACGTCAAGTCCAAAGTAACATAGAATACAACAGGCGTCCGACAAACATGTTAATATAAAAGTTTGACTGAGTTAACGGTTAACGTTAACTTGAGATTTGTTTCCACATTTCAAACCCTTTGATCATAATCAAATGATTTATTAATGCAAAGAATATCGATGTATTGCATAGGTGACAGGGGAAGAGTAATTTACTTTTGAGCGTCGTCATTTGTCGTAATAAATCAAATTTAATCAGCTTTCAATAAACAATATTGATGATCCTGTTTCAAGTCAATTCGTATTTAAAAATAATTGTAATATTTGAAAGAGTAATTAAGTAAATGAATGATTGAAATTGTTCGGGCAAGCAAGTTGAAGCGAAACGAAGTGCTTACTGTTAATCATTGAATAACAAACCTAAAAGCCAAAGATTTAGAGTTGGCTAAGAAAGACTAATTATGTATATAATTATATATGTATGAATGTATGTATGTATGTATGTATGTATGTATGTATGTATGTATGTATGTATGTAAGTATGATGTATGTACCTTTGCGTGTTTAATAGTGTATGATTTTGTATGTATATTAATATGTAATCAATATCGCTGCGACCCATAGACGTCCCACTGCTGGGCACGGGTCTCCCGCACAGACGCAGCTGCCGAAGGTCTAGAGCTTACTCCACCACGCTGCTCCAATGCGGATTGGTGGAGATTGGAGGGAGCCATAAGCGCATAGCCAGTCCATAATTACACTCAAATTGTAATGGATGACCTCCTTAGAAAAAATAATAATTTGAATGTGCTATCGCGAAAGCATTGCTCGTAAGTATTATTACGATTTGTTTCTACCACGGTACGGGAGCATCGCCGCTTACTTGACCTATATTGCAATCCTTCGTGGGCAGAAACAAACAGAAGGACGATTTTTTTCCTGCGCCCTCGCTGTGCAATGCAGTTCATCTCTTAAGTGTTGAGGCAGCGACACAATAGTCCGCAATTACTTAGGATCTTTTTGTAAAATCAGAGAGTAAAAGCGTAAAATTGACTCATTGTCACTGTAATAATATTCAAAGATAATAATACTTCCCAGTAGCTATAAAAAGGAGAGAAATAATAAGTTTAAATTATTTAGTGACGAGAAAGTACACACGCAACTTTCTCGCCTTGCCTCAAATATTTTTCTTATAAATTTTTTCACCACCTTTTTTCCTCATGTACTCAGAACTTCAGAATTCGGTTGTTTTCTATTTGCTGATTGACATTGACAGCCCTAACCTTTTTAGAAGTTTAATCTATATACGATAGGGCCAAACTGTCTATGCATTTAAAATCCCACAATTCACAAATCAGAGAAAAAAAAAAAACAAAACAACACCAACGAAAAAATCTCTAGCGTCGCAACCTCTATTCCTTAACAACCTCTAACATTTCTACCATTCATTTGTCTTTTCGACCGTCGTGCCCACACATGCAGCGAGTCATTTTTCAGCTGCGAACAGTCTTGCGTGTACGATCTGCAACCACATCACGTAAATAACGTGGGCTACAGGCAATTTGTGCGCCGTTACAATCGACCTTAGGATTCGAGACGCATCTATATATCGGGATAAGTACCGTGGATATTTATTGCACTCCGATTGCTAGGATGTTATCGGTTTTTTAACCTTGAGATAGTGTTAAGAGCCGTTGGAACTTTATACACATTTAAACCAGAATCCAATTGAGAGTCTTCATTCATCGTAAGTATTTCTCGGTGTTCACTAACCGTCGGAATTACAATTTAAGGTAACTATTAAGTTTAAGAAATCCGTTTTGTCTGTGCCAGTCAAGAGAAATCCGAAACCTGCGGCATCTTGAATTTAGTCAAACTTAACATTGTATGTACAAGCTGAAAATATATTGTAAAGAATTCGTAGAAACATGTCGCTTTACAAAGGCAATTGGGACAATCAAAAATGCAAAGGAATCTTATCAACGACCTTTATATTTTAAATACAAATTGGATTTTAACCAGATTAACGTCTGTATCTAATTCTAAGAACGGAGTTTGGGTCCGTTAAATTTCGAATATTCGATTATGTGTAACGAGATAGCGTCGATTCAAACCGCGCTGTTTTTCAAAGGATCCAATTAAAATTTGCTCATGTTGCAAAATAGGAAAATAAGGACTTGCTTTACAGCTGATGTCAAACGATAAAGAAGCTAATGAATGTAAAGTAAGAATCTCTGCTCAAACTGTATCAATTTTGATGGTTAAGCAGAAATGCGTTTGAGAGCGAATAAAAGATTGTTATCAATAAACAGATTTCATATATGAAACAACAATTTTTACTAAATTACCTGTTATCTAAAAATATATGTTCACTTATACATAAACATATAATTTACACTAAAGAGTAAACGAAATAACACATATTGCTTATTATTTTATAACTAACAGACATTTACGTACTTGTGAGATCTGTCATTATCATGTATGAGAATGACTCCTGGCTTGTACAAATTGCATTTCTATACATTTAAGTAAAAGAGAAGAAAATCTTGTGCCCTTTTTTTAAATTTAGAGTAGAAGTGCAGAAACCTAAGATTATTACGCATATTTAGCGCTATATAGTTTGAGGTCTAGGGACGGGTAGGGACTATCTATTATAGAAAACATAATGGTCCCACTGCTGGGCACGGGTCTCCCCCACAGACAATTCTGCGGGAGGTCTAGAGCATACTCCACCACGCTGCTCCAATATGTAGAGGTCGGCCAATCCAGTGGCGAATGTTCTCAAGCCACCCGAAGTTCCAACACATATCAAAATTAAAGGTTGTAGACCCTATATAAAGTTCGCCCCGGGTAGTTGGTACTACCACCAAGCCCATTTTTACCGTATACCTTATTATTTTTAAAGAAATTTTGCTCTAGTCCAGTGTTTCAGTAGATTAGTGTGGACATTTGGTTAGTGTATTATTTCGAGAAATAACACAGTCGGCCATAGCATGAAACGATCTATAGTGCCTTGGGCCATGACATGACGTCATGTTGGTACAAGTCAACAGAATATTTTGCTGAAAAGAAGCTTCCGAACAAAGAGTTCTGAAGCCAGTTTGTAAACATAAACATCCTCGGTAAATAGCTGGTGTCGTGGTAATCGAAAACAAGTGAATGTTTCGTGGCGCGCGCTCGGGAATTTTAATTAAAATTTTCAGAGGTGAGTTTTTCGTCTGACGGGCGTCGTAGATTATTAGGCAGCTTATTATTTTAGGACCCCGCTAAGTAATCAGGTGCTTTTATCAGGGCCTACATAAATTTTGGGCGAGCATAATGAGACAGCTATGTGGTAAAATGATGGGATCACTAAATATTTATGAACCAAATTTGGCAGTTGGAACGGTTATATGGTATCGGGACATAGTCAGGGCTTTGAAATGAAAGAAATCCAAATAATTCCCGTTACCGTCCCCCAGGGTACGCGTCTGTACTCTCAGTAGCCCTGGAGCGTATTCCAATACGCTGCTCAATTGCAGATTGGCGGAATTAGCAGAGTTGCGCAGTGGAAGCACTAAGGGCCATGTGTAACTACAGTAAAAAACCTGGCGAGTATTATTACAAAGACATTTTTACCGCATAGAAAAAACCGTCATTAACATGAATATTTTTTCGTTGTACAAGACGATCGCAGTTCTTTCAGCTTTACATTTAGTTTTCTTTAAAAATGTATCGGGTTTGTTTATAGCAGCAAATTACTTTCAATTAAAGACAACTAATTCCTTGAGTGCTCGCACGTGACCCAATACGACACGTTGAAACACAAAGAAAAAAAAAATGTTTACCAAGTTCAAATAGGAGCTCCTGATTGGATTCCAATGGGTTTCAAAGTGGGGCTAACTTCTGTCGTACACAACAGATACAACTAAATATAGTTTTAAGTAGTTTAAGTTTATGTTAGTTTAGTTATCTTTAGGTCAACCAATTGAATAAACTGTCAGGATGATCGAGTTTTGTTATGTATTAAGTAAAATGTTAGCTAAATATCAATAATACACAAGCGGAAATACAACCTGAAGAAGAGCTTCATTTAAGAGCATATTTTGGCATAAATGTATATTTGAACGAAAATATTATTTCAAAATAATATGTACCTACATATATTTAAACGAAATATTAGAAGAAAATTTTTACACGGATATCAATGATAATAACTCTGTTAATTCTTTTGATATTTTTTTCAATTTAAATGGTAATCAGTCTAAACCAATCATTGTTATGCATATCAGTTTACCGATACTAATTTATTTTATAAATAGTATTTAATTTCTTATCGTTTCAGGAAAATGAAAGCAAATGAATACCTCTGGAGAGGCTTTCAAACTAAAGACAAAGGGTGATCCCGTTTCAATGTCCTTGCTTTGGGTACTCAAATTACATTCATAAAACTCCAATGATTAATGGATGAATCCGGTGACTAATTGAAATAAAATTGGCATTTATCTGTACAAAAAAATTCAGAAGCATCTGTCTTTTTACCTCGTTTTTAATTGGTTAGTTATTAGGTAGGATTAACACTAGAATCCTAGAATCATACAGCATTTACTAGTTCTATTATTGTGTGTGTGTATGTGTGTATTTTGATTAATGTGATTGTTGTATCTTTAACAGATACGATTAATGAGCAGCTTTGAAACTTGTTATTGTCATAAGTCTACGGATAATTGGAGAATTATTGTTCCAGCATTTCGTGGCGCTATATTTAAACCAACCACGAAATGCTGCTGTATAGTGTGCTGGTACTAACAATAAGTTATGCGATGCCCTTATATGGTGACCAGTATTATACAATATACAATACTGGCTCATACGAGCCAATGAAGCTTTCCATGCAGGTAGGGTGGACATTTGTGCAGGATAATACCAAACAACAAAGATAAAAGATCTAGTTGTCTTCGAGAATCCATTTTAAAGAGTATTTAAGCTATTCAGGTACGTTCCACACCGCCCACCACGGTTTCTAGTACCATTTCCATCGTGTAGTTATCCATACTAATATTATAAATGCGAAAGTAACTCTGTCTGTCTGTCTGTGTCGTTTTCACGCCAAAACTACAGAACCGATTTAAATGAAATTTGGTACACAGATAGTCTAGAGCCTGAGGAACTTTTAATCTATTATTATCTCTAATTCCACGCGAGCGAAGCTGCGGGCGTCCACTAGTTGTTTATAAAGGAATTGCGGTCCGGTCAGAAAGGTGTAGTTTTCGGTAACACTGCTTTAGAGGTGACCTCCTTAGTCCCCAAAGATAAGAGCAACGTGACTGACTTGGAACGAGATTCTTACTAACAATTACTAAGCTGCGGGCAAGAGCTAGTAAAATAATAATAATACTAACTGTGATTCCTGTCCACGAAACCACTTTAGTCTACTGGTATTTAATTAAAAGTAACGTGATATTTACTGCAGAATTGAAACAGACGGCACAGTTATCATCGAGAGAAATGACGTCATTATCACGGCATGGTGCTTCTAGCAATTAGAAAAGCAATCTCCGGCCCCGGCGGCTGTCGCTCGCTTGAGGTTTCAATTATTGTAAGTTAGATATAAGAATGTTATAATGTATATCGATAATTTGTAATGAAGGGGAAACATTGTAAAGAATCGCCTGAACAGCCACTTTCCATTATGTTCTCGAAGGAATGTGAAGTTTGCCAAACCGCACTTGAACAACGTGGTGGACTATGCTCTAGCCCATCCCATTCCGAGAAGAGACCCGTGCTCAACAGTGGGACAAAGAAAAGGTGTGGCTGTGGTGAAGGTATAAAAATGTAAGTATTCATATCGATATTGTAGTTCATGTTACTACAATATCGATATGAATAAAGATATAATACTTGATGTTTAAAGCTAGAGCTAAAGTCACTGACATACTTTTTTAATGCTAGAATAAATTACGTATTTTAGTAAAACCTAGTCCATCGATTGACAGGTATAAACCCAAGTTAGACTTGAAGTACCTACCAGGCGCCAGCGAGATTTTGTCGACACCTCTGGTACATTACGTTTCGCCACGAGACGACGATGCGTTGACCACGTACCGTCACGTCGACATCTATGTATCTATGTAGAGAAAAATAACATACTATTATTAATTAATAATAATAAGACGTTATTTCATTTTATTATTGAGTAACAGAGTTAAGGCGATTAAAAACCTTACCCATATTTATAATTTAGCTATTTCTCGCCTAAGCCACTGAACGAGCGATACGTATCGCACAGCAGCTAATTGACACTCGAGTTCAAGATTATCTTTGGAACTCTTCCAACATGAACTGCACTTTATCCATAATTGTCTTTTAGTAGCTGAAGTGGCTGGCTTGGGAGACCTTTTTAGACTCATTTATCGTACCGATATTATGGTAATTACTGTTAACGGTAAATTATTAATAATATGTTTATTTTTAAGTAGGTAATGAAATGACACTAAGTTCACTATGAAAATATTTAGAAACTAAACGGGTTTTGGGGGTTACATGAGGCTAGGACCTTTTTATTTTCTCGATCAAACGGTAGAATGAAAAAAGGTCCCAAAAAAATTTAAAAATACCCAATGAAAGTAGAACCTACCCGAGTCTTAAAATTAATTGTAATAATTAAATAAATATTGTTGAATACATAAATTATTTCCGTGTGCGTAAAAAAATATCTCAGAATTTTATCAACTTATTTTGCACGATATAATAATATATTGAAATGCAGGCGCGTATGAAATTTATTCCATTTCCCTTCGATACGATCGAAGTGGAAATAAAATCGAATGAAAACGTTCAGCACATTTTACTGGGGTATTGTAATTGCGTACTACTATGTAATACTTCTGACACCGTCGATGTTAAATAGTGAATTGTTTGTATTATGTTTCATTGTCGAAATGCTAATAATGCTTGTGCGGGTTTGAGCATATACGAGTAGCTTGATATTCTTAACAAGCTAAAAAGTAGCTTGATATTGTTATCAAGGTTTCTATAAATGCCACTTAGCATTTTTGTGAGTGTGTGCTTGTATGTTTGTTACTTCTTTACGCTCATACGGCAGGACAAATTTTCAATTCCAAAATTTGGTATGGAGGTAGCTGAATCCAGGGTGGATTAACATATTGGATACTTTTCATCCCGATACTGTGTTCATTTTTTCATTTTTCATATTTCTGGCCGTGTTCTTTTCAAATTAAAACCCGATTACTACACGGACAGAGTCGCGGGTACTGCTAGTTTTAATATGTTTTCGATATATATTAAAAATTCATGCGGGTGAAGCCATGGGCAGCAGATTGTTATTACATAATATATATACGTACGTATGTAAGACAAACCGTATGTGGTTTTTGTGGATACCCTATATATAAGAATATTTGTACTTGTATTTAAATAAATAAATAAAAAAAAAAAAAAATAATGTAGCAAAAATATATGATGCCTCAGAGACAGCATTTAATAAGTGACGAACTATCTGATACTAAAATTGTTGTGGCAGTCTTCAAAAGCTAAAATTTGTTTCATAAAAAACAGTTTCAAATACTGTGATCCCTTTTTGAGTACAAATAGGAACATGTCCTATTCACTATATAGTTTAATTGCATCGTCATATGGACACATGCATCAGGCTTAACTCAGTTAAGTATGGCAGGCAGGACCCGTATCGAGGCCGCTAATGGGTTCTAACCAACGAAGTGAAACCACTGGACCAAGACACCTTAATTAGAGCTAAAAGCAATTTAGCCCATATCCTATTATGTAGGCATTGAAAGCATACACAAAGAACACTTCATTTAATATTCTTTTCATTCCAAGAATGTTTTGAACACGAAAATAACTCATTAAAATTAAGTGAAGACTTGTATTTTCGTAATGAACAACATGAAAATAAATTTTATAGAAAATCTTGCAAAATATTATGGTAAAATGTCGAATATATCGTATTATAAAAGGGTTCTTTCGAGCAAGCTATCCCAACTTTCCCGCAGGGACTTTAGCACTATTATTGGGAAAAGGCAATGAATAACAAGATACGGGAAAGTTCTATGAAAAGGATGTCAACAATTTAAAATTTACATAATAGTCACAAAAAGAAATTAATATGTATGTATAGGTTAAATAACATGTAACAAGTTTTTGCACACATTTTAAGCAATGCAAACATCACACCACAAACCTTTCTTTATCCCATTGTTTGGCACGGATCTTCTGTATCAATGGAAGACCTAACGCCTCAGTCCACTAAGCTTGCCAAGTGCAGATTGGCATGCTTCACATGCCTTCGACAAAATTAAAGATAACTTTTAGGCATTCAGGTTTCCTCACCATGTTTTCATCACCGTTACAGCAGGTGACATTTTGTTTCTTAAATCACACTTAACTAACAATTCAGTTTTGCTTGTAGCTTAGATTTGAACCCACACCGCTAGAGTGAGAGGCGAGTTCGATAGTCACTGGGCTGTCAAGCAAGCAAACTAATACTCAACAAACCAATACTCAATTCTAAATGATTAAATATTCTATGATCATGTTTGTTTTTCGTGTTGAATTAGAAAAGAATATGCTAACCACGGCAGTGTGTTTAACACACTGCCGTGGTTAGCATATTCTTTCTCAAACTCGGTTCAGTCACGACAAAACTTTAAAAGTACTTAATATCCATGCGCACAACTGTATATCTAGTTGAAATTCAATAATAAACAGCTTTATGCCAGTACGATTCTTACTCGTTTATGTTTAGTAGTTAAGATTTAATTATATTATTACACAGTTTATGACCTGTTTACCAATATCTATACCAATGACGTATTCGAGTATTTGTAACAGTCATACAATGTGTCTGTACTACCGGCCGCGTCCGACGTTGTTTAACCCGATATGTACGATCGAAGTAAGTTGTATGCCCTCCGAACACAGAAACACCCATAAGAGCGGTCACCCATCTACATATTGACCGCGTCCGACTGTAGTGTGCATTATACTTATGCGCCATACGTGTGTGTGTGTGTAACCTTTACTATAAGCTTATTAATTAAATGCAGTTCAATACCGGATTTCGTGTGTTTCACTCACGTCCCAAGTACCATCCTCACTCGACGTTGTTTAACTGAATGTACGATCGAAGTTAGTTAGAGTACTGTTAGCCCAATGAGCGCTTCCGTGTATTTGTATTATTTCTCACTTTCATAATAACATAAAATACATTGTATTGAATTTATTTATATCTTCCAACCTTTCAATACCTACTGAGGTGTGACATGGACGCCACCGCATTGTTTAATTAACTTGTTGATTACAATAAAGGGTTCTTGCGTAGACTTAACAGGCGTAAGATTTCATACAATTGTTGGTTGTATAATGGAATGAAATAACTGCGGTGTCCCTGAGACCTCAGGATCCTTCCAGTGGTTGGCGAATAAATGACGCTTAACCTATATTTGGCCAAACCGAACCGGGATTTATCTGGAAACAGATCACTCACTACAATGAAATTAAATTACGGATTTATATTTATCACCTGAACTTCAAAATATATTTCAAATCACTCGTCTCTAATTAGGCGATAACTTTGCAGAACATTGGACTTTCAATGAAAGATGGTAAAAAGTTATTGTAAAAAAGGCGTCAGTCTGGTCAGTGGTGGATAGGATATTTGCTACAAGAAAATAGAGCTTACAGCTACGTAACCTATCAGCCATATCTCTAAAAATTTAAAACTAATTCTGTTATTGCTGAACAGATAAGAATGCTTTTCAGTACAGCATTTTTATCACTCGTACGAGTATTAGCTGTTTCTATATCGAGATGATTTCTGGATAAGGTTTAGTTAAAAAAAAGTTTTTGGCCTTCCAAATTCGATTTCAGTACCGATCGAACCATATCTCTAATAACACGTGTAAAATATTTCCGAAAAGCAATTAAATTATTCACCGTCGACACGGAACGCTAGAGGGCGCTCAAGTGGCGTACGGAGCGGGTTTTTAATTAATTCCAGGTAATTAACGGAGAATGCCTAGACGCGGATACGGCAAATGACATCGGCATAACAAGCCGGAACGATTTTAATGACGCGATCTACCCGAGAACATGTGACCCAAAATGTTTATTTCGATACAGCATGTTCATACGTGTACGATTCATGGCGGGGCGCAGTTTGGGTGCGAAATTTTGTAGGTTAAATTATTATGATACTTTCTATGTCAAATAGATAAATAACCGGTACATTGAAGTTTATTATCTTATAACTCGCGGTCGCCAGACTCGCTCGTAGGTCGTAAGATTATCTCGCTCCAAGTCTGCGCGCCCAAATTACTTGTCATCATCAATCGTGAGTGTTTGCAAGAGTAAAATTCGTGTGAAAACATATCCATACTGCGCGCGGACGACATGTGTTCCTAACCAGCTTTCACAAATGTCCAAAAATTCCATTCTTCCTACGATTTACGAACCCAAGGGGAAATCGATTGTTTTACGGGGCATAGGAAAATGTGCACTCCTACTTCACTCGGCTGACTCACAATCTTCATAGCCTCGCTTCGGATTCGAACCGTTTATAATGATTATTCATGACATTATTAATGAATAATAATAAATATCATGGACTGTCTCACACACGGCCATCTGACCCCAATCTATTCGTGAGACTGTACTATGGGTGTCAGAGACTGATATACATAATAATATATATTTTTATATACATACTTAAATGAATAATATTAAAATCCAGACTCAGAACAAACTCAAGTGCTCGTCACACTAATGTTTGTCCTGAGTGGGATTCGAATCCACGACCCCTGGCGTAAGGCAGGGTCACTACCGATTGCGCCAACGGGCCCGTCAAAATTATGATTATTTGGAGGAATTATGATTGTTACCATCGGACTCATTTACTTTTCTTGCCTTTTTTCTTGCAGGTATTCGAATAGGGTTGCCTGCATTTTAGAAATGAAATAAAGTTCAGCAATTTTACCGGCTACACCGACACACAATTAAAGTTTAAAACAATACCGGTTTGTGCAAAGATGGATTGCTGCGTCACCCCAACTTAATTTAAAATAGATTGCGATCATTATCGGCCCCGGTGGCGCGTGAACGCAGCGGAGGATGTCGCCGTGCTTGGTACCCCATTACACGGACTATTTGACGGGGGCCACCGCAATTAGTACAATCACGAACCGTTTAAGTTATTTTATAGCAATGTAGCAGATTTTTAAGACTTATTAATAAGCCACGGGTAGAGATTTAGGCTGGCGAGAGGTCGTTTCAATGACTTGGTTGACAATAATGACTGTACTATGTTTGAATTTGCAACTTCGAAATATTAATGCTAATAATAAGCAGTTCATTTGTGCATAATTTCATGTAATAATGTGTTTGAGTATGTCTTATCGTGTATGTGCATAAATATTAAATAAAAAATAAATAAATAAAATGCTATATTTTAATGAAATCCATTCTACATAAGAATGAACAGCTCAAAGTTGACGAAAATAGTTACCGAATGGGTACAGCGGGATGGCTTTACTACGAGTACTTAGGATTATATAAGAAAGAAATATGATGAACGAAATGAAAAAAGACAACCAAATTGGATTTCTTAACTGAAAATCAATCTAGCAAAAAACTTAGTATAGCAAAAAAATATATCTGGAGTAGAATTATAATATCTGGAATTAAAATATCTAGAATTAGGTAATAAAAGGATTTTTATTTTATTTATTTTAATCAAAAGGGTCGTGACTTCTTTTGTCACTTTTTCAGTTTTTCTTACCAAGTTTACAAGAAAAATCCATCCAAATTTATATACTACTAGTGGTCCGCCCCGGCTTCGCACGGGTATTTTATATAAAAATCAAAATTATAATACACACACATAAACCCTATTTGCGTCAGGTTACTAAAAAAATAAAAGTTTAACACGACTTTATTTTACATAATATAGATTATAACAATAGTTTCGTTTACGCCTAGTAATATTATATAGCCTATGTCACTCAGTGAAGATGCAGCTTTCTAATGGTGAAAGAATTTTTGAAATCGGTCCAGTAGTTTTGGCAGAATAGCTTGCAGATGGTAGATTTTTTCCTACTTACCTACTTGACACTTATCGTCATATTTTGGACAATTCACACAATATCTTTATAAATTTTAGCCTGTGTGTTATTCTGATGTATAAGCTATATTATTGTAAGGTTTCATTAAAATCCATTCAGTACTTTTTACGTGAAAAAGTAACACACATCCATCCATACATACATACATACTTACAAACTTTCCCCTTTATAATATTAGTAGGATAGGATTAGTAAGGATTATACCTTATCAACAGCCTAAATTTTAAGTTTTATGCTTCTAGTTCTGAAAATGACAATACTTTCATACAACCTTTCATCTCCCTTTTCAACCCATTACAACACTTTTTTCCAATTAAAAATGTCCTTTGTCAGGCTCTAGACTGTGTACCAAATTTCATTTAAATCGGTTCAGTAGTTTTGGCGTGAAAGCGAAACAGACAGACGGACAGACAGACAGACACTTCAAAACCAAACGTCCAATTTTAATCATTCAAAGACCAAATATTATCTACATAAACTGTAAATGTAGTCCAAAAAAAATTCAAGATAAAAAAATGGTTGTTGTGCCTCACTCGACATAGATAGTGTAGTGCTCCGTGTCACCCTTGTCATAAAGGGTACGTTAATTGGCTCGTTACCACACCAGTGCGCAGTAAACGTCCGTTCTCGCCCGTGGCTAATACGTGACTGTTTACGTCACTCCCGTGTGCTCGAGACAACGTCATGTTTAACAGATTATATATAGATCGCATACACTACATCCCTTCCTTATTATAAATTTATTAATCGAGAACATTAAGATAGCAAACGAGCCCGCAGCACCACCCATTCATTTGTTAATTTAAATTTTTTTTTTTTTTTAAAGTTCTCAAACATTGCAATTGGAGAATTAAATATTTCAATCTTACTTACATATGAAATGCATACTTCTATGTATTTTCTTTCTTATATGAGTTACCTTCTGGTACTGTATACGTAACCATAATTATTTGTCTAATTAACACCCAATGTACGCTTTCAAACGTAAGATTTAGAAAAATAAGCAAAATTTGTTTCGTGTACAACTGACGTTGGGCTTATACAGGCTGATAGCGTGTACGCAAATGGTCTCGCTTATCTTTTTCGCTCTAACATATGACTATCTATGTTATTTTTCTTTCGCATTGCCAATCTATTAAGTATTATACCAGTTGATCAGATCGTTAGTAACAGTCCAGCCAGCAACCGTCAGCAAGTCGCTTCATGTCAGACATAAACACGACACGCGCCGCGTTGGTGCGTTGGTGGCGTATTTACCTCTTGTAATATAATGAGTACTGTTTTTTGGATTAGTCATCAACGGATATCATATACTACCTCGTATAGTCGCAACTGCAGTCAATAGGAAGTACTAGGTTTCAAGTTGTGTTTTCACAAAGCCTAAGATTGTATTCGATCTTGTAAACTGGCATGTTACACCATCCGGATGTCGATACTATACATTTAATTATGTTTTCAAAACGTCCATACATGTATATGAGACTCCGACACCCATTGCACAGGTATGTACCCAGTTTAGGGTCCATGATTTTTATTTATTTATTATTTAATAAAGTATCGCTCTAAAAATCCATATGTAGATCTCGTAGATTCATGAAACAACTAGAAATAAATGAGCTAGGTACCTATCTGACGACGAGTAAGTACATTCCTTAGTACTACATCCATCCTTCAAAAAGTATTGGATACTCGGCGTGCCGTTTTCTATCACCATTACAATGGCCCTATCCCAATACATAAGTCACAAAAAGGTATTGAGTAAAGAAAAATATCAGTATAAAATAGACATTAATTGATACGGACATAGGCCTTTTCCAAAATGCAGGCCTCCAAAGCAATGCTTTTTTTTAAATTGTGACAGCATAATCTAAGTGACCCATTAATTTACCTACTATGACATTTGCATACCACCCAGTGGTAAGAGTGAGGGACTACCTTTAATTGTAGCATCAAATTGTGCTACTTAAAATATGGAACGTACTTACAGCAAAGCAGCGTAGTTACCGACACATAGCATAGGTACCGACAACCTTTCCCTTCGACGGCTGAGCAACCATACCCTTCGTTGGCTGCGTTTGGCTTTTTATAGGCACGGTCGGGTAGTTGACCGCTTAGTGAGGGTAGATCGTGCGCCGTCCTCGGCTGCACCTTGGACTTCTTCAGGAGCATTGGTTACACCACTTTTCTTTAGTAGGTAGGCATTATCCAATCATTTGTAACCACTCGCTGTTGCAGCTGTCACCGTAGCACCGCGACCGCCTAGCGCACCTGTAACACGACGCATCAAATGCGCCCGTCCGACGATGCATCTTGTGCAGACACGGGTATTCCCATTACAAGTGCTATATCCGATCTAGGCTTACGAGTACGTACGCGGTGCCAGCATGGTATGCTCTGGCGGCGCCACGCAGCGCAAGCGTCTCCAGGCCCAGCAAAACCTCGCCCTGCGAGAAATCACAGGAGCGGGGCGCTACGTCCGGAACGCGGTGATAGCACGCGACAGCAGGCTGGACGTGTTATGTATAACCGCGCCGACAATGGGCCCCATCCTCACCTAAGGGGGATAGCGCCGCTGCACGCGCGCAACCCTGAAGGCCGACCGCTACCTAGAGAGCTGTTGGACCTTCTTCCCCCCGACCATCTAGGGGGAATTCGCGACATACGGCTAGTCGCGTGCGCGACGATCGACTGGCTCCCACGCTCAACAGCGGGGAAGTCACCGACGGGGTTTACCCCTGGAGCAATTTCCCGGATAGAGGGGATCTCCCCTTATTCCGAATTCCCTCAGCGCAGGAGCGCCTACAGCGCAGCGCAAGAGGAGGAAAGGTGACAGACCTGTCTGGTATTCCCACTACGAATCCTGTGCAAAAGGGAAACAACCTGGTGACCATCATCTTTTCCATTGCTTAAATCTTAAAGCAACTGTAGCGTTGTCTCCTTCGAAATCTAGCTTTTCCGGAGCTGGCAATAAGTTTGTAATTTTCGTGGTAGGTAGATATGGGGCGACCTAGAACTGAAGTAAATCTTGGTAACTACAAGTTTACAGTATATTATTAATTCATCCCCACATCTACATACAGTCAACTAGTATCATAATGCATTTACTTCCTAATACGCAATCACGTACGATTTTCAATTTAATGTAGGTTCGCACTACCTAAACACACGATCACGTACGATTTTCAATTTAATGTAGGTTCGCACTACCTAAACACACGATCACGTACGATTTTCAATTTAATGTAGGTTCGCACTACCTAACACACGATCACGTACGATTTTCAATTTAATGTAGGTTCGCACTACCTAAACACACGATCACGTACGATTTTCAATTTAATGTAGGTTCGCACGACCTAAACACACGATCACGTACGATTTTCAATTTAATGTAGGTTCGCACTACCTAAACACACGATCACGTACGATTTTCAATTTAATGTAGGTTCGCACGACCTAAACACACGATCACGTACGATTTTCAATTTAATGTAGGTTCGCACGACCTAAACACACGATCACGTACGATTTTCAATTTAATGTAGGTTCGCACGACCTAAACACACGATCACGTACGATTTTCAATTTAATGTAGGTTCGCACGACCTAAACACACGATCACGTACGATTTTCAATTTAATGTAGGTTCGCACGACCTAAACACACGATCACGTACGATTTTCAATTTAATGTAGGTTCGCACTACCTAAACACACGATCACGTACGATTTTCAATTTAATGTAGGTTCGCACTACCTAAACACACGATCACGTACGATTTTCAATTTAATGTAGGTTCGCACGACCTAAACACACGATCACGTACGATTTTCAATTTAATGTAGGTTCGCACGACCTAAACACACGATCACGTACGATTTTCAATTTAATGTAGGTTCGCACGACCTAAACACACGATCACGTACGATTTTCAATTTAATGTAGGTTCGCACGACCTAAACACACGATCACGTACGATTTTCAATTTAATGTAGGTTCGCACTACCTAAACACATGATCACGTACGATTTTCAATTTAATGTAGGTTCGCACGACCTAAACACACGATCACGTACGATTTTCAATTTAATGTAGGTTCGCACGACCTAAACACACGATCACGTACGATTTTCAATTTAATGTAGGTTCGCACTACCTAAACACACGATCACGTACGATTTTCAATTTAATGTAGGTTCGCACTACCTAATATTAAATCCACAAATAATTTGTCAAGTTTTAAAAAACAATTAAAAAATCACATTTTACTTCAGTGCTGAGTCAGTCCCTGGTCATCCCGTGCCGCGCTGGCTGACTCACTTATCGCTAGTACGAGTACTGAGTAAATTATATTTTATTTTTCTAACTACCGACCTTAGCTGTTGTTTACTTTTATTAACTAGGCATAAGTATAACATAAATATTAAATTATCAACTCAAAGCTCATCTTTACTTCTTTAAACTTTATGCACACAATATGTGAACGTAATGTTAATTTGTATTCTCATGCAGTGAAATGAAATTTCTTTTGAGAATAAAGTTTCTTTGACCATAATATATTCTTGCCATCTGCGAAAACTATTGATGATAGAATAAAAATTAAATAATGTACTACGACTTTGCAGACACCTCATTATTTACAAAAGTGTCGCGATACCATATTATATCCAACTACTGTAGTTATGCCACTATAACAACTTTTTTTTTTTTTTTACATTTTAAAAGTTGATATAATTTGCTCACAATAATCAAACCACATTATTCATACCTCTGTATCAGTCCTTATCGCATTAAATGATATATTATTAAAGACCGTTTCAATACCTGTAAAATACTTCCCAAATTGTTAAATCGGAAATTCCATTCAAAACATACCTATAACGAATTTAAAATGTCCGTCTAAGGAAAATAATGCATTTATAAAATAAAGCGGTGTGGGTGGCCCCGCGCAGCGTAGTCTCAGATATATTACTTAAAGGATGAATAGAATTGATGAATTGCTTCATATTAGCAACAAATGTTTGCAGTCGAATTAATTAATAGAAACATAGGATATGTAGGTACCCTTCATCTCGATGATCCCCGAAGAGTATCTGTATCCATGTTACATGTCACACATGTCCACAATAAAGATTAAAATCTTTTCGTTTTACACCCTTATGAGCAATCCTTCAGGTAGGCAATCCATTTCACACAGTACAGATTAAAATCTATACGTTTTATCCCTTTAAGAACAATCCTTCAGGTAGGTGTAAGTACCTGGTTATGAGTTTATGATACAATTTATTTATTTATGATTTTGTTATCACTGAAATAAGAGCCTATATCATCTTGTCTACTTGAAACTTATATAATAATAATATAATATGCATGTTCTCTGTGTAAGTTGTGCTTCCTTGTAAGTGATATTTTCACTCTGGCACACAACACCATTTAATGTAATTCGTATAATAATCTGTGAAATGTTGTTAGGATGCCTTAACTCTAATAAATAAATAAATACAAGAAATCAACCTATCTAGGTCAATACTTAGTACCGTTATGGCTTATTAAATTACCAACTTTAGTTGTAATTCATTAAAATTATTGATTACTAAAGTCATAGCCTGGAATAAATAATAGCATAACTAGTGTTGCCGCTGTTGTTCCGGTATAATATTACTCAAAACTTCGTCAAGCCAATATAAAACCACCACACAGTTTACGGTAAGTAGTTGTAATGTATTGGAAAACAATGGCGGTTACATACATGTTACGTACGGAAAATTCGATTGGTCGCGTAGCGGTCCCACGAACAAGACACTCCGTGCCTAACATTGGACGGGTCTCTCACCACTCTAGATTTAGTTTAGTAATAAGTTAAAATGTAATTTTCTATTGAAGAAAATTAAATAGTTTATAGAACTTAACGTCTCGACCACCTAATTTCACCCTGCCGCCGATATGTAACTTACATACCTACACGATACATAATTCTAAGTGTTCACTGAGTGCGATGCGTTATAGTGATGAGTAGGACGCGAATCATACATGAGTTTGTAAGAGTAGCCTATTTTTTTTGTAATGAGCGCGCACAATGTCCCACTTCAAATGAGGCGAAGTGTATATTGTTCGTCGCGATATATTTGAAGTACTGACTAGAACAACTAGGAATTCGAACTCAATTTTATGAATAATAAAAACTGTAATAATTTGTTTACAATAATCTGCCGCGATACCTGCCTACCGCATAGCAATGCCGCGACACGATGATTAGGTAATCGGGATCCTTATGGACAGAGGTATGTATATTTATTTTATGTTGATCCATCAGTAATTTAACAATCAATCATAAAGTAATAAACATCCAATGCATAAAGTTCTTAGACCATCCAATTTTATTTATGTACCTACATACTTATTCAACCTTTTATTCTCGTCGCCATATGTAGTGCTCCGTGTCACCCTTGTCATAAAGGGTACGTTAATTGGCTCGTTACCACACCAGTGCGCAGTAAACGTCCGTTCTCGCCCGTGGCTAATACGTGACTGTTTACGTCACTCCCGTGTGCTCGAGACAACGTCATGTTTAACAGATTATATATAGATCGCATACACTACAGATAGGTATAGTATGTCGCGGACTTTTTTATAGATATTTATAAGATCTACAATTAATTAGAACATTTTATGGTTCTATCTTTTATAGTTTAGGCAGCGTACGCAAAATAAATAACTTTTCTGGTTGATTTTATACACCTTGTGTCCGAAAAACCCAAATATCTTACGGAACCCTATTTTTTTCCAAAATAAAATTTTGCCTATGTCACCCGGGGATAGTGTAGCTTTCCAACAGTGAAAGAATTTTTCAAATCGGTTCAGTAGTTTTGAAGCCTATTCGATGCAAACAAACAAACAAACAATCAAATCTTTCCTCTTTATAATATTATATATAATATATATATATATAGATAGACAAACAAACTTTGTTTTGTGTATCTTACACTAAACTTTTCCTTTTGCACACATGAGTAGGTTTACGTCATGATCACAGTACCTACGTGTATTCTAACTAGTGTCGTTTCTCATATTTAATTTTAGTAAGTGTCTACTTACCAGTAGTTATTTGGGGGAGTTCCATAATTTGTGCATAAGTTGTCTTTTACGAGGCAGTACATGTTGCGTGCACTCCTTGTTAGTTTAATTACGCTAAAGTAAATGAATAAGCTGCAACCCATAGACATCCCACTGCAGACAGGCTCGCAATCTCTCGCAAATCTAAAGCAAACTCGACCACGCTGTTCCAATGCGAATTGGTGGAGGGCTTAACGATTGTTTTAACCATTAAAAACATCTTATACCGACGGCTTATCGAGCACGGAAACTCCCATAAAACGCCACTAGCGGTCATCCATCCAAAAACTGACCATGCCCGTCGTTGCTTAACTCTATCGGTCACATTTAATCGTGGTTTAAAATATTAATTTTGAGTCTAGAAGATATATAAAATTCGAAAACCCCATACTGAGACTATCATATTTTTTACTTTTCTTTCTTTCATTTTGTTTTTGGTTTGCACAGCCGGCAGCTCTGGCTCTGCCCCTACTTGGGACGGTTTATTTATTTATATATTTACATAAAAGACCATAATGGTTACAGAAATTGATCAAATGCATTCACATTCTTTCATTTACCCTTTTAGTCAATAACCAAATAACAGATAGCAACAGTTCTCAGAATTTCCCGGCTGAGATTTTATTAAAAACACTTGCTTTTCAAAAGGCCCCAATTTATTATCAACCAGTAGATACGTATTTGACAGTATTTGCGTCATCCTGCCCACAGAAGCCCGTCACCGGAGCATGATTTATTTAAAAGCCCAATAGATTTGAAATACAGACAGAATTATCCAGACTGAGCCACCCCGTTGTCAAAGCGGTATTAGATTGACAGATGAAATTGATTCATGGCTTTGTTAATTCAAAGTTAAATTATTTCGTCTATTGAAAGACAAGGGATGTGAGTATGATTTTGTTTGCAAACGAGCATGCAGTGGTATATGCTTCTGTGTTAATACGAAGACTTCGTAGGTCTTAGGTAACATTCTTCGGATTAGTCAGGTTTATAGGTTTCCTCTTTCTTACGCCTCTAAAGCTTATGACATAATATTGTTAAAAACGCACTTCGCTGCGACCCATAGACGTCCCACTGCTGGGCACTGGCTGTAAAAGCCAGCTGTTGTAGGTACGCAAAAATAACGTTTATAAAACGGTTTCCACCCTCAGGCCAAATCGTAAACAAAACAACTTTTAAATCAAGGCCCGTCTTTATGAAAAGACGTCAGTCACCGCAGCTTGTTTTAATAAACGTTATAAACATAACGCTTAGTTTGTTGAGCAAAGTGCAAGTTACACACGGAGCGGGTAGCGGGCAAGCTGCTATATAACAATCTATCTTGGGCGAAAAAAGTGAAAGAAGAAAAATGTTTAGATACATATTTCCAGTACAAGTGACAAACAGGCGTACAGAACAGTTTGAATTGGTTCCATTTTTGGATGGATGAAATCCTATCAGTATCACGCTAGTCTGTGCTAGGGTCTGACTCTCAATCTGAAACACGGTGACGAGTTTTCGCCGTACTTTCGTTAAATGGACCGTTTTTATTGCTACTGATTTGATTCTAAACTATCCCTTAAATCTTAAAATAAAATTAAACTAATTTAACTAAGTATTTTGCCGGAGGGATGGCAGCTTTTTCGCTCAAAAATTAGCCTCGCTATACAGCAGCTTTTATGATTAATTCTGTTTAAATATTTCTTTGTTTAGTTTTAGTTTAATTTTGTGCTAAGTACTATTTTCAATTGTATATAAATAATTAACTACCTATCTACAATATTTCCCGTTTCTAAATTGTTGTTTACAATAAAAAAAAATTGCCAAATGTTGTGACGATATAAATTACAAAAATGCAACTTGTAAAATCTGTTCGATCGTTTACGGCTAACAGATATCGTAATACAGGCTAGACGCGATACAGCAGTAGGGTCGGATGCGGGGTAAGTGAAACTGTCTAAGCCGTTAAATTTATAGCTCGTTACCAATTCGCTGTAAAACGGCTTGTGTTGCTTATTACATTTATCATGTTTATCGGAGCGACGTTTTATTTTACATCCCAATTTGCTTTACGTTCAAATCTTTCGCTTTCGTAGTTAGTAATAGTCATAGGGGAAGATAAAATATTATAAATATTCTCATTGTTGTTGATTTGTATGAAAAATGCATAATGGCGTAAGCAATAGACTACGCTAGACTAGAATGTAGTAGCTTAATGTATGGCAAATTATTTTACATAGTGGACGCCCGCAGCTTCGATCGCGTGGAATTAGACATAACAATAGTTTCGTTTACAACTAGTAATATTATATAGCCTATGTCACTCAGTGAAGATGCACCTTTCTAATGGTGAAATAATATTTGAAATCGGCCCAGTAGTTTTTGTGTGTAGCATTATTTGTGAGTGTAGAAGGTGAGTATTTTGATTAAACAATATTTTGAAAATAAAAGACGTCGATGAGCATAAATCGTTATCTCGTTGATCGAGTTGTCAAGGACTTGGGTTCGATTCGGGGATCGGGCAAAGTATTATTGTTATAAACTCGAATGTAGATTACGGTCGAATATTGCAATTTCGACGACCTTAGTACACATAACACATAAATTTTAGAGAACATATTAACAAACAGCAATTAAATGCAATAAAAATTTGTTAAAAAACCAACTATTTTTATTTTCCCCTACCCTCCGTACCCACTACAACATTCCGAGCCGCAGATTTCGTAATAACAGTGTATCAGAACGCTACAAAGCAACAGAGACACACGTTCCTTACATCAGAACCATAACGTTCCAACCGTGAACATGTAAAGTTCATTAAAACTGTGCGCCTTTGATCTTCATCCGTCAGTTCAGATCATTTTGGAGTGGTTGATTTCAGTTTGAGTGACGTCATGCGGGCTTATTTAATTGCGGGACAAATTCACAAAAAGCATCTCATTATACTGGAAAATGTGAGGCACAATCATTTTAGTTCTATGTTGGTAACGTAACAAGTGCAGGCTTGTCATGGCTACTGGTTGCCATGGACACCTGTAACTTACTTTTAACTGGACTTTAGATTACTCATAATAAGGAACTGTGGATTAGCTCACTCAAATTAAAATGGTGCGTTATGTAGTGAAAGTGGAAAACCATCATGTCTACTCATATTTTCAGTCTATTAATGATGCATTTTGATTTCTTATCTTTAGCAATTCATTAGCCCTGATTCAATGTTACTCGAATTGCGAATATTGCAACAGAAACTCACGTAAGCGGATTATGTCGCTAAGCTCATTAAAGCTCTAACGTCCTTTCTAGTGATTAGTTCATATAATAAGAAGTCGTTTAAGTATACATGTCACCTAATTTTTTTGAAAATCATAACAAAACGTCATGTCTTTATTTCCATAGGAGTAGGCAGAGATGTGTTCACCCACTTTTCACCAGTTATGTTTAGTTCCCATGTATAGGTGGTCATACACCGGGCACAAACCCAGACTCCGAACTGCTTCCGGGCATTTCAAGTTAAAAAACCCCAGTAGTTGTTGCCCGATCCGGGGATCGAACCCAGGACTTTTTAGCAGTCGCACTTGCGACCAACAACAAAACTACAGTACTGATTTCAAAAATTCTTTCACCATTAGAAAGCTGCATCTTCACTGAGTGACATAGGTTATTTAATATTTCTAGGTGTAAACGAAACTATTGTTATGTCTAACTCCATGCGAGCGAAGCTGCGGGCGTCCACAAGTTTTTAATAAATTTATAAAATGGAGTGTTTCATATTTGTAAATTCTCGAAACTAACCGAAAATCTACTTAAACTTGGGTTCAGAGACCGACCCCTGTCATTGGCCACAGGCTTTACCCACTCCCCATTAGATCTACCTGTCAACAAGTCTTTCACTGTGTACGTTTGTTACTTTTCTATTATTCACGGAATCAATTTTATTTAACATGAAAGGCCGAGTTCTAGGTTTGAAAAGCAATCTGTTGAAAAAAATACGAAAGTACCTACACGTATTTGCGTAACCATGATGTACTAATAAATGGTCTGCGAGCTGGAGAAATCCCGAGCTTGGAGGTTAAAAATACTAGAAGAACGAAATCGAGCGAACTCCCGGCTCAGAAGTAAGACTTGGCTCGTAGACTGGGTTAACTGGATCCCTCCACACGCTGGGCGAACCTGGTTGCGACGAATAAACGAACGATTTAAACGAAAAGCGGACTTCGCAGTTACTTGAGTCAATTATCCGTCGACGGATACAAGAAAATGGATTCCACCAACCTTTACTCCCGCTGTGCAGCTCGCCGGGTGGTAGCTCGAACGCTACTCAAGCTGGATCGACTCCTCTTGCTCATTTGCACAAGTTAGAACGATGCGCGTGCGATGTCTTTTTAAAAGATTTTATTTAAAAGCCTATTATTTAACTTCACTCGTATGTATGTATGTTTGACATGGAATCTTGCAATCAATATTTCACCCATTTCCGCTGAAGCTATCGAGCTGAAATTTGACACAAATATTTGGTTCCGATAACAATGCACGAATCTTTTTTTTGAAAAAACGCTTTTCAACTTATTCTGTACTGAACGGCGGCGCAGCGCGGCGATGCGAAAACCGGCACGCGTTCAGCTCCGGCTCGTGCTGACTCGCGACTCACGGGCGCTCGGTCGATTCCCAATGCGCGCGCGCACAGTAGCGAGACATTTGGCGGGTAGAACCAAATTCTAGCACCACCGTACGAATGAAATCTTCAATTGATAAATAAAAATGTATGTATTTATGAACAATGCTAGCGATTAAATTGTGAATTGTTATAGTATTTTTATAAATATAATGTTAATAAAACTTAAATTGATTACATCAAGATGTAAAGCTTGTGTACATGTGAATAAAGTATTTCTTTCTTTCTTTCTTTCTATTTAGCTTAGCTTTAGGGTTAGGATAGTAATCTTAAAACTATCGACAACATCGCCATTTTAAATACGCATAATAGCAACATTTTTATTTCGGACAAGATATTAAAACCGGATCAATACAATCGTATTCGTTGGCGTTAAAGAAAGCGAGTTAGTTAGGCCTTGAAAGTTGGAGGTCTACTCCGTGTTCAATAGAGCACTCGCTATTATGTCGATAATTAAAGGGCCGATTTCAGAAGTCTGGAAAGTATTGCTAATGAAGGCTTAACAAGGAAAGTTTTACTTTTACGTCAATAAGCCGGATCTTGAATTTGCGTATCTGTTGGCTACTTAATTGAATAGTTTGAATGTTTCAGTTTTGTATGTTTATGAGTTGTTCTGATTTCCAGTTTTGATGGTTTTATGCGGAACTTGAAAACATAATATGTATATATTTCTTAAGATACTAATAAAAATATTGTATATCGCGAATACACACGATGTTTCCTATACAAATACGACAGAAGGCTTATCAGTTCCTATTCTGTGACGCCGTAAAGATCTTTATGACCATACAGCAAAAGCCCATTCGAAAAAAAAGTAATCTACCTTTAACCCCCCGGTAGCTTCTTCTCAGCACGGGCAATGCAACTGGCTTGAAATATCGGCAAAAATAGGAACTTATATATTTCACTCTCGACCATTGGCCTGACTCATCGCGTGTTTGCTAATTTTGATGCATAAAAAAATTCAAATTTCTTTGACAAGTAGGTAAATTAGTCGCTTACCGTCAAGTCACGTATACTAATGTAAACTTCCCGTCACTTTCCTATAAGGCACAAGCAAACAGGGCCCTAACAAGTAAACACGAGGAGGGACGAAATAAATACGGAGGTAACATTCTGAGCTTGATTAAATTGCTGCAGTATCGTTCTCCTGAGTTGGCAGGGAATTCTAGAAAGCTCCGTAGAATGGAGGAAACATTAATCTATTATAATTTATGAAGGAATGACAAGTCACGCTTGTAATATATTGTAAGATATCAATGGACACGTAACAAATACGGTATTTTTGAAATAAAAATGTTAGAGTGCAAAAAAATGCGTGTAAAATAATACTTATTTATACATTTTCCTTGGCGCCGTGGTAAGGGTCCCACCATTACTGCCAAATCACGGGTCCCAGGTTTGAATCCCTGCCGGGGCAGATACTTATTTGTTTTCTGTGTGTTTCCCGCAACTCAGGCTTAGACGTACCGCGGGAGTGTGTGTAGCTTTTTTTTTAATTTGATTTCTCGTGCGATTTCCGTTTCGTGCACTTTTCATCTTACTTTTCAAGGGACTACGCGTGTGATCGACTTTGACCGAAACTAATGTGTCTGGTTCAAAGTGTGTCACAGTTGTCATGGGTGGCAGCTTATGGATGGAATTGCATGCTCGTTTGCTTATTTATGTGTATAAAAAAGTAGATTGTCGTCCACATAAAATAACAGTAAAACCAACATAGTAACCTATTTTATTTGCGCTGCTTAATGTCGGCCGCTGGTCATTGTGAAAAATCCTTTATTGCTAACTAATAACTAGTAATAATCAATTATTTATAAAATATTGCATGAAACAATTTCTCCATACTTACCCGTAGTAAACAACACGTTAGTTCCCAGTTATTAGAAGTAACAGTTGTTGTTCAAACACATAACATCACTTCGTGTGAATTTACGCTGTCTAGACAACGCAAATGTTTGAAAATACTAATAAAAGTTTTCTGTAATGTGGTGATAAGAAATCGCTACTTCAATTTGTTTAGAATTTACTCGCTACCGGTTGAAATTAGAATTAGAGGTCTAGAGCATACTCCACCACGCTGCTCCAATGCGGATTTATATTAAATTAATAGTGTTTTAATACATCATTATTATGTAGAAAACCTATTACGCGATGTATACCAGAATATTACTTAAAGACAAGAGCTCATTTTGGGTGCAATGACAAGACCACAAGACTCAGTGACGTGAAGATTCACGCGCGTATCTGTCGTCAGATCTTTGTCGTGTATGTTCTCTTCGTTTAAAATGTCTAGACACACTGTTTGATCTATTTAGCGCAGACAATATGACTTTGAAGTTTGACTTAAAACTTCGTCTTATGTCTATCGTGTCTTCGTATTATGTATTTATGTCTATCTATCCTTCCATTTTATATCTCAACATCCTATTAAGCATACATGTAAAGTGAACGCAGTTCTTTTAGAAGGATTTAGTTACGGACATAATAAGGCTGGAGGGGCTCCTTCGAAACGATAGGTTAATTTGAAATATTGAACACTTATTGAGGACCGATGACAACACAATATAAATATTTAATTAGTTTGTCCCATTATCCTGACCTGACAAAAGCGAGTGTTTAATTTTTTTTAAATTACAATACTAACACATAGGCAACACTTTTATCTATAAATATGTTTCTCACAAATGAATTATCCACCCACGTAACTCAAAATTGTTATAAATTCCACGACAAACTACACTCAACAGAAAAATAGTTTAAAGTTAGAACCAACACAAAAAATTATCTGTAATTGGTAATGTGTAACAGCGACAGGTTTTACCGTCAACAAAAATTCTAGAAAAGCTTTGAATATTAATACAATCCGTTATTACTTTACTGTAATACAATTTTGTAACTCCAATAAAAAATTAATAAGAAGAAAAATCATTCTTCATATTCTTGCATAACGGATAAGTAAACAAGCGCTACAGCATCCTTGGAACATTGCACTATAACAATGTCGTAAAACACTGGATATGGTCCTCGAGATTAAACTCTTGTATTACGATGAAACCTTCAGACGTTTCTATGAAGATGAAAAGTTGCAGAAAATAGCAGGGGATGACGTCACTTTAATCTGACATGCCGGATTCAGGCCCGGCCATTTTGCAAGGAGATTTATAAAGGCCTTTTCATACAAAACATTGATCACATGGATTTAAAATCTGAATGTATTAATTCCATGTTCAAGTAGGTTACGAATGTGAGGAATGTCATGCAGACTAATAACTACTTGTTTTCTCGAGGAAATTTAGCTAAGATAAATACATACCTACATAAGAAGATTTCCTATGCGACAAAAGCCACGTGGATAAAAAAAATCAAAATAAATTTTAATGAGCTAAGCAATATTACAGGCTGATTTAATCTTAAAATAGAAAACTGTTCACAGTAGTATGTCTAGAAAGAGGATTAAAATTAATTGATGTGGATAGAATTGATAAATTAAAATCTTTTCATTCGGGATAAGCTCCCTCAGACGCTAAGACAGTTGCAAGACTGATAAATTGAATGTTCTTTAATATCGGTCGTCTTAGCATTTTCTAAGATTTCTTTAACTACAAAGCTAGAAGAGCTGGAAAGTAGTTACTAATGTCGGTTTATATTAATACTAGTGGACGCCTGCAGCTTCGCTCGCGTGGAATTAGACATAACAATAGTTTCGTTTACAATAGTAATATTATATAGCATAGGTCACTCAGTGAAGATGCAGCTTTCTAATGGTGAAGGAATTTTTTAAATCGAGCCAGTAGTTTTTGTGTGAAAACATTACAAACAAATGATTCCTCTTTATAATATTAGTAAGTATAGATGTGTTAAATATATTTATGACTAGGGCAAGCCCGCAGCTTCGCTCGCGTGGAGGTAGTAGACGTTGACGCAGCTTGGTCTATTGTTGATATTTATTCTCCTCATGAGTAATGTTACTGGAAAAACTCTACTACTACTACCCAGCATGTTAACGCGAATAAATTGTTTTCACATTATGCCTGGACAAATAATGACTTCTTTCTTCTTTTTATATAAATTTTACGGGTAAATTAAAATTTACTAGTCGATAAATAAGCGTAATTTTTCAATTATTTTAAAGTACGTTTTAAAACTCTAAATGGTATTTCTATCTATTTCAAGCTCTTACTATACATGTCGTCAGATGTCGTCTATGCCAGTTATAAAAAGAAATATAATATGTTTTTGTTTATTTTCACCAACATGATTCAGGAAAGCTATGCAGCTCTGTATCATGACAGTCAGGCAGATGCAAAGAGAATGTCGTACCACTGCGACTAGATTTAAGCAAAATGCAGCTGGCGTCTGCAGTGAAAGAATTCCGACAATGAACTGATTTAACGAATATTCTTGCAGAGTTACCTTTTGAGGAATATAAGAGGTATGTTTTACCGCTTTAGACTTCGGTTAATTAAAATTCAGCAGACGCTTGGAACAAATTTTCTACATTATCTCGGTTTCCTTATAATAATATTAATTATATAATAATATTATTATAATAATATTTTTATGTTCCTATAAAGATATTTTATGTGTATTATATTGCAAGTGAGAATACTGCACCACCAATCCCATGCCAACAATGACGGTCAGTTATAGTCCAGTTAGTAATTGTTAGTAAGAGACTCCTTCTAAGCCAGTCACAGTTGGGTTGATACCCTTTAGCACAAAGATGCTAAATAAGCGCTACGTTGTCTGCAGACTAAATAAAAAAATGGTGATCTCACTACAAACATACTTTAAAGTTTCCTTAAAGTTTGTTCGTAGTGAGATGAGTCACAGTTATGACCGTAGCTGATGATTTGGTTAGGAGGAACTCAAGTAGTCTATCGAACATGACGAGGGGGTTACTCTCCAGGCCATTAAATTAATTATAATGAGGCAGTGGCCGCCAACTCTAGTCGTTACTCGCACGCGGCGCGAAAATTCGCTTGTTGACAGACAAAACGTTTGTCGGATTCAAGCAGCGTTCAATCTTTTTATTATGGGTCAAGCCTGTACGTATGCGGCTTATAATAGTGGTGATTTTTGATCTCGCCTATCACTCGAATTGCTTTGGGTTCAAATCCAAGCAGGACGCAGCAATGACTTTTTAATGTGATGAGCGTTTTATGAAATTAGTTGTAACGATGAAGGTAATCCATCCATCGTGAAGAAACATGCATGTTTGAGAGTTAGCCATAGCATGGTCTATGCCCTAACCACTCCCATTCCGAGAGAATGCCCGTGCCCAGCAGTGGGACCAAGAAGATAAATATAGGACTATCTATTGACAACTCAATGGGGCATTGCCAATGAAATCGACTAACGCGTTATTAGTCCTAGATTAGATTCCCGACTGGGGTATATAAATATGTACAGTAAAGTCTAACTTAGAAACTAAATTAATTAAATGTTAAGGAGGGACATTCTCACAGAAGATTGTGGAGAATAGGTAGAACCTCTGATATAGGTACATTTACCGTTGGCCGTATTCATTTTCGATTTTGTTATCGACTAGTAATTTAGTAGCTCCAATTTTAGTATCAGGTCATTTGGGTACTGGCGTCTATATCTGTAAAAATTTTGTCAATACTTCGATTGGACCAACCAATTTTGAAAGCGTCAGGAAAACAGGTCTGTTCCATTTCTTCGGTAGAACACACAATTCTTGAAGTACTCCATGGCGTAGTTCAAAGGAAAAACCAAAGTTCGCTAAACCCAAGCTAAAACTGACGAAAAAGTGAAATGTAACCATTTTAAAAATTAGAAATTATTCAACGCGAACCTTCGTCAATCCGTACAAACCGAAATTACTTCTATTCAGGTATAATCCTACAAAAGCGTCCATTTGTGTTTAAGTACGAGAAAATCGGTCTTTCGGAATAAATTATAGAATCCTCAGCATCGCATTGGATAGTAAAAACACTCTAAGGCTATAAAGTTTTCAATAAGCCGTCGACAGTAAATGATAAAGGATAGAAGGGTTAAGAGTACATTATTAAAGATTAGGATGGAAGGATAGTATTAAAAATTGACATAGTTTTTTTTCTTATGGCTTAGGTACCTAGTTATCAGTGCATTTAATGTATTACAAAGAAAAATATAACAGTAACAGACATGTGTGACCGCAGTGCTTGACTTGTTCAATTAATCTGTAACACTTAATAAGATTAATTTTTGTTTTTGGAATTTTGTAATTTAAGGAAAAATCTTGTGATTGACAGTGTATTGTAAAAGAAAATGATGTTGGAGAGAATAGTACTTCTGTGCCTACAAACGCTTATACACACACCCTGTTTGTTTATTTATTTGTTTGTTTGTCCGGCTTTCACGTCGCAACGAAGCTATTATATGGTATGGTTTTTGTGTGTGGAGATAGTGAGGAGGGTGGAGAGTGACGTAGGCTACTTTTTACCGCGGTAAAACATCCCTATGGGAAGATATCGATGTTTTGTTATTTGCTAGATATTTAGTTCCGGATGTTGTTAATAGATGGCGTTTATTTAGCGAAAATTTAGTTAAGTAGTTAGTATAGCAGTTAAGTAGTTAGTATCTTTTAATCGTGGAACTGTCACTATTCATCCACCAATAAATGTGTCATGTATGATAAACAACTCATTGTTAATTCCCTTTGACCACGCGGGCGGAGCCGCGGGCAAAAGCTAGTTTACTAATATTTCTCAGTGATGAATCAAAAAAGAATCGGAATTTCAGCCTAAATCGTCAGCCTAAATCTTAGATCAAAAATATTTTTCTCTCAAATAACCTTGTCTTCTCTGTTACTCGTCATGTTGAGGTTTAAGATAAATACCTATTATTTTGAACTCGCACTGCTTAGCTATGATCAGTGCAGTAGTGATAGTTGATAGTTGATCCAAAGATATAAGTTAAAGGGTCACTTCGATTAACTACATCATCACATCACAACCCTTTCCTAGCCCTACTGTTTAAGACTACTAGTCTTTTAGAGACTAGTCGAGTGTAGATTGGTTTACATACTTTTGAGTTTATTATTTTGAGTTTATTATTAAAAAATGAAATATGCAGATGTACGTTCAATGTTTTTATAATATGAATATACGACTATACGTATCTTAAAAATATTGTCGCTGAAATTTGACAATGATAAAATCCATCATCACAAGTCCTACCATAAAACTAAAACTAGGTATTATCTCAGAATGAGAGGAGAGGATTTGAGTTTTGTTACAGCGTTACGGTCTGCCACAGATTTTATGGGCGGCAGCAGAAAAGATGCTATATGCTCATTTGCTCTCTTTTGTATAAAAAAAACAGACCTATTCATAAGATTTACCAGGAATTCTCTTTGTCAAAACCCTATTAACCAAATGGATGAAATGATTTGATAGTATTGTCATTTTTCCTGTCCAATAACAAGGATTTATTGTGAAATCGGATTATGCTTATTATATGTGAAATGAAATGATGTCATTTGGAATGACGCAAGTTAATTATTGTTGAGAAAGGCTTCACTTCCTGTACCAAATAACTATTATTTTATTATTTTTGGTTTTCTATTTAAACTTCCATAACTTTACCCCTTGATGCCTTTTTGTAAATCAATTCCGATATTATCTACCGGTCAGAAGAAACGTAGTAAATAGTAGGTATTTGTCACGAATGTCATAAGAGATATTCAAACTATCCAGTTTGAATACATGTTTGTTAATCTACGTGAAGTTTGACAAAGTTTGACAAAAACTTTGTACCCATTATTACGAAAATAACGTGGACGGAATTGGATGAAATTTACACAATTGACACAGTCAAGTTGACATTGAAAATTATTTATTGAATTATTATTAGTATTACTGTTTTGACATTGGATTATATTATAAAAAATTATGTACTTATCTAACGAATTGGTTCAGGCTGTAATGTTAGATTTAAGTTTGTGTCTATTAAATAAATAATATATAATATAAAATTTATATAGAGGGAGTGCCGAAAGCTACCATTTTATATTTTTATAATATGCATAAGAAATACATTTAATTAATAAAAAAGAAAATAATACACACCCTATCATTCCTTACCTGGACGCGATGGCATGTTATTTATCACATGTCACTTTGAACATTGGTTTGAATTTAGTCTATGAATAGAGACATATTTTGACAATTAAACCTTAATAACGATCAAAATATTTAATTAAAAAAATAATTATAATCGAATCTCGACCACTAGACTACCCTAGATTAAATACAAACCTTAATATATTTAAAATATAATGCAAAGATTTGATCATGGGAAAGCAGTCACCTCATATTATAAAACAAGTTTTAAATTCTACAATAGTGCAGCTTCCAAAAGAAGAATGCATGAGATCGTATAATGCGTTGTTTTCCTATAACAGCACGTACGATCATTCATCCGATCAGCTGATTTAATATCAGGAGAAAGGAAAATCTTCAATTTGAAAGTAAATGAATACAACATCATTTCGATTGTATATAGTTAACGGTCACCAGTCTCTCCCACAGCCAGACCTGCATCAGACTTGAGCATTCTTCACCACGCTGCTGCAATGCAGATTGGTGAAGAGGTTAGTGACCAACCCAATGTTAAACCCAAGGCCTAACGATTGTTTTTATAATTGAAAACAACCGGACCGACGGCTTAAGAGGATATCAGTCGACCGTCACTTTTGAAGAATAGGTTTTTACCAAAAATATTGCCGTCGCGCTGAGCCCCTTAGCGTGCGATAGAGAGAAGTGCAGTCTCGAACTGATTTTACCTACGTAAAATTAAGAAAATCGTCCTTTCGTAATCCCCTGTTTCCTCCTCGAAATCTAGACCGATTTCAATATTTCTTTCAGTTAAAATGTAGAACAGGGTCTAAGCTATGCCCGTACGTTTTGCTTTTTTGGGATATGTTAGTAATTACCAGTTTGCTTGATGTTTGAAAATGTATGTAAAAAAAGTCGATTTTTTTGATTTTAAATGATTTTTTTTCTCTTCTATTAATCAAATTATGAAAAAAAAACAAAACGTACAGTCATGGCAGAGGTACGTATAAATCGTATGGTATTTTTTTCTCTTCTGTAACTTCTCTATCCTAGGAGGAAACAGGGGACTACGTTTGTATGGAAAAAGTGTCGACTTGTTCGCTTGTGATATCCTCTTAATATGCGCATAGATCGGGTGGTGGTGAAATGGACGGTTTTACTGGAATATTATATTTTCAGGCGTAATAAAACAAATTAAACATACTAATATTTAAATAAAGACAGTGATTGCTCAGGTAATTTATTAATTATTAATAATAAGTTAGGTAAACGACAACAAGGAAAGCTAAGAATATAAGGTGTAAAAACAATTAGGGTGTCTGTTATGGAAAGCTCTCAAATATGTAGATTTTCTCTTGATGTTTCCTTCTCTGCTACTGATGATGACGCTTGACCCATTTAAAAAATCATACAAAAGTTTACACATAAATATTTTTAAAATTTGATCCATAAAATTAAACTAAAATCATACCTATCTGCGAATCTTACATTCTCATAACATACTTGTGTTTATTTAGAATAATTCATACATTCCAATACAAAATATGAGAAAGTCCCTTTCCTAATATTATGGTAACATTAATTTTTGAAGGAAAGGGGTGTGGACTATAAAGCCCACAAGCCACTGCGCCCTAAAAAGATCTATTGTAGGTAGGAAAAGGTCCCGAACGAAAATTATCGTAATAAAGATGTGTTTTCAGCGCTTACCACGAAATGTTCTAAATGAATACAAAAAGAAATTTGCTTCAAACGTAAAGAATACTCGGAGTGAGAAGTTCAGCTCTCAGACAATTTTATCGGTTCTTCGTATTCAAATAAAGCATTACACTTAGCATACAATACCTGTTTGCTGACAAACATTTTGAAGGTAACCTGATAACGTTTAGGGTGTATAGACACGTTTAGTTAATATTACCATTTGAATGCAAAGTTTTGTAGCTTTGGCTGAAAAGGTAGAGGCGAATCTAAGTTGTTTATCATGTCGGTTGCTTTGTGATGGTGGAGTAAGAGTCACTAGAAAGGTTAAGCAGGGGTTAAGTGAACTTAGTCTGGCGCCAGCGCTCCTGGGCACAGAGTAGAAATAGGAATAGAAAAAGAAATTAGAAGACGTAAGTAAGTATATTTTTTAGATAATAGATAAAGTTATCTATGAACTTTATCTAATGTTCACTTCTATAATGGTGAAGAGAAAATTGTGAGGAACCCAGCCTTCCTGAGAATCCGCACATGGCCAGCGTGTTTGACATCCTTACCCCACCCGTTTGAAAAAGAGACGTCCTATGCCCAACGGTGGGACAGAAAAAGGGTTGTGATAATAAAAAGTCTTTAAAAGGCCTTATAGCTCCAGTTCTATTCTTCTCGAGTGGGCCAGCCAGAATTGAACCGTAAAACGTAACATTCCGCCTCAATTGTACGTTATTGGGCGCACCGGAAAGTGCCAAATACACTTCACTCGCAAATACGATTACTTCTATACATTGTATGCGATATGTTCGTGAAAGTATCTATGGATTAGATTGAAAATATCCGTTTTCCAGGTAGGATGACAATTTTAAAACATCTCTGTGGAATTAAGGTAGGTACATAAAATTGTTTCAAAATACCCAAAATTATTTGCAAATTATTCTAAAAAAACTTAGGTCTGTCTAATTAGGTAGCACCCTTGAGTGCTACCTGATGAGGTTAGCATCCATAAAATATTGCCTAAATTATTTAAATTATTTCGTATTTAAATTGACTATGTAAAAATATCGTTGACTGGCATACACATCATTGTTTATTCTTGTTGTTGAAACCCTCCACTTTTTGAGCTAAATGTTTGCAAACCTGTTTGAGCTAAACTCATTTTAAAGTCCCCGAGATTCATTGAACTTTCGAGGGTTAATTTATTTAAGCCCAATTAAGCATCAAAGTTACCAAAACAATCCGAATAACTTTTTGTTAATAAAATAGAACGAAATTTTTCAGATAACTATTCTAAATACAGTGTGCAGACTAGACTATCTGGTTTCGTAATTATTTTAAGTAAGAGAAAATAACCCGAACTTATTTAAATTTATACATGTTTTTATTTTTTTATTAAAGGCCAAGTTTTTAGAATTTAGAGTAGATTTTAAATTGTTATCGTGTTCAAGAAAGTTGTATACATACAATTTCAGTCGACATGGTAGTAACCACTAACGGAATTACCAAAATCAACTGTCGTTCATCCGGTATAATCTTAGGCGACGAGATTTAATTACTTGATAATCAATTATCAGTATTACAACCAGTATAGACTGAATAGGAACAAATTGGAACAATATCTAGCTCTATCCTATTATTCCAGTTTTACTATCAATCAAATTAGCTTTAGTTTAATTAGGTATTACATAATGTAATGAATATGAACACATTCCTTTTATTTTTCTTCGAACGCATAAAGTAAAGGGAACGGGCCATACTCTGTGGTCCTCCATCTATACGTAGGACCAATCAGAGCGCGGCATCTGTTTTGCCGCGCATTTTGAATCGCGAGCGTGAGATTCGGAAGAAGGTGACTGAACGGAGTTAGTGCGGACAAGGGTGTTTGATTATTTTGTAATTTGTTGTTGTTTTAAAAGTAAATCATTTTTGTTAAGAAATAAAAACTTTTCTTACAATAATTAATTAATTGCACACATACTCGTTCGGAATGGGAAACCGCATCGTTACTAAAATAGTCGTAGTATAATGTATACGACTGTGCTTACGACGGACAAACCGCAAATCTGAATGATTGGTGGTGGTTGACTGTCCATACGACATGACACATCTGATATAATCATCCGATAACCGGGTTGACCTGTAACCTCTTAGCCAATACGCAATGGAAAATGGTATGAGGACTTTTTCGATGTGAGATGTAACCTTCCGTACTTTGGGCCGATACTGCAGCTATAAGTGACGTGTATGCAAAATTAATTAATAGGTATTATTTCAAGCACAATTTAGTGAAAATTGTTACTAAGTAATTGTTTTCATGTTGTTTTTATAAGTTATGTGCTCGATTTTTTTCAGCTGGTTCTAGAAATATAATACTCTTACTAATACATTAAAAATTGCCTCTATATGATTAATGGAAAGGAAGGAATGGAATGGATATTTTACTCAAAACGTGATATTAAAAACCAAATATAAAGTAAAGAGAAGGAAATTCTGTTCGCGGGCTAGTATAAAAAGATAATTTAAAAGCTGACGAGGTTTTATTTCGTTTCCAAACGAATTTACTGAGATAAAATCTTGGGAATATCTCATGAAAATGTTAGAGGTGTCGAATTACGGCGTTCTTGTCGTTGTTTGTAAGGATCCTTAGTTCGGTTTCATGACGCCTTTGTCAAGAATTTGGATGAAAATTTCCAGTTGTGATACAATTTGTAATGAGTACCTATTTGATTGCTGTTTGTAAAAATCATTAAAATTAGTTTCTGCAATAACTCAAAATACCTAAATGTACCTAACCCACAACGCTGCTCTAATGCAGATTGGTGGAGGGGTTAGTGGCCAACCGAGTGTCGAATGTTCTCAAGCCACCCAAAAGTCTCCGACAAGGCTTAACGACTGTTTCCAGCATTGAAAACAACCGGGACCGACGGCTTTACGTGCCCTCCGGAGAACGGTAGCGTCCATGAAATTTTTGCCACCAGCGGTCACCCATCCACGAGCCAACCGCGCCCGTCGTTGCTTAACTCTTTCGATCACATTGAATCGACGCGAGCCATTGGGCTATGGACGCTACAGTCACAAGTGATAAAGTATGTGAGTGTAAATTAAGTATTCAGTTCGCGCGGGCCAACGGGTTAGTCAACGGTAAGCGCTTATTGGTTCACCTGCCGTATTATTTCCCCCGCATTTATACCCCATACGCAGCTATCCTTCCTTCCTATATCCACTAAGAATTTCGTTCAGATCTAAAACTTTCGTCCCGACTATTAAAAAACTTTAAATAATAATATCATGGACATTCTCACGCACGTCCATCTGACTCCAAATTAGGCGCGAGTAACGCTGTACCTACTATGGGTGTCAGTCATATACAGGGTGTCCCAGAATGAATGGATAATCCTTGAGCCCCGCACAGAACAGCTCTCCAGCGCTTAGAAAAAAATATCAAAAAAAAAAAATTCCAAGTGATACCCAAAATATGATTTTTTTTAGAAAAACATACGTTATTTTAGCTTCACTTCACATTAATTTACACAACTGCCACAAATTAATGATATTTTTGGCGTTTTTGGTGTCATTTTATTCCTGATAGACTATACTACTAGAAATACATCAAATAATATAAGTATCTGTGATACTTTTTTTATAAAAAAAATAAGAACTTGAATTTTTAACATGAAATTTGATACCAAAATAATTTTGACATAGTTTGAGAGTGTTTCATGTAAAAAAAAAGTATGAAAACGTAAGTGTCCAGCTATTTTAAAAACATGCGCAGTTAATACAGATTAAATAATGGTATAATACATCATTTTATCTAATACTACTACGAAGTTATTGCTATTGAGATGCAAAACGAGTAAATACGACTAAAATTAAAAAGTTAATGTCTTAATACATTTTAATAATAATAAAACATTTCAGGTGTCGCTGCGACCCATAGACGTCCCACTGCTGGGCACGGGTCTCCCCCACAGACACTGCTGCTGCGGGAGGTCCAGAGCATACTCCACCACGCTGCTCCAATGCGGATTGGTGGAGGGGTTAGTGGCCAACCCAGTGTCGAATGTTCTCAAGCTACCCGAAGGTCTTCGACAAGGCTTAACGACTGTTTCGTAGGAGGTAATGGAATCCCATTGGTTACAGAATGATGGCTGCCCTGCATATTATGGTACAAACGTCCGGGCTTATTAAAATGCCACGTATCCAAACAAATGGATTGGTCGTTTGGGTCCTATTCTGTGGCCTCCTCGATCTCCAGATATAAACTGTCGGGATGTTTTTTTACTGGGGCTGTCTAAAGGAAGAAGTGTACTCGAAAACAATTTCAAATGAGTAATTACGCAGCCGTGTTCAAGAGGCCGCTTCAAAAATAAATACTATAGACTTTACGCACGGTTTCTTTGTAGAGCCTATAAAAGAAGATGTCGAGCGTGTATTAGAATCGGTGGCAGACAATTTGAACACCTGTTGTGAATAAAGATTGATGTAATGTACACCTGAAATGTAGCGTCCATAGCCCAATGGCTCGCGTCGATTCAATGTGACCGAAAGAGTTAAGCAACGACGGGCGCGGTCGGTTTGTGGATAGGTGAGCGCTAGTGGCAAAATTTCACGGACGCTACCGTGCTTCGGAGGGCACGTAAAGCCGTCGGTCCCGGTTGTTTTCAATGCTGGAAACAGTCGTTAAGCCTTGTCGAAGACCTTCGGGTGGCTTGAGAACATTCGACACTGGGTTGGCCACTAACCCCTCCACCAATCCGCATTGGAGCAGCGTGGTGGAGTATGCTCTGGACCTCCCGCAGCAGCAGTGTCTGTGGGGGAGACCCGTGCCCAGCAGTGGGACGTCTATGGGTCGCAGCGACACCTGAAATGTTTTATTATTATTAAAATGTATTAAGACATTAACTTTTTAATTTTAGTCGTATTTACTCGTTTTGCATCTCAATAGCAATAACTTCGTAGTAGTATTAGATAAAATGATGTATTATACCATTATTTAATCTGTATTAACTGCGCATGTTTTTAAAATAGCTGGACACTTACGTTTTCATACTTTTTTTTTACATGAAACACTCTCAAACTATGTCAAAATTATTTTGGTATCAAATTTCATGTTAAAAATTCAAGTTCTTATTTTTTTTATAAAAAAAGTATCACAGATACTTATATTATTTGATGTATTTCTAGTAGTATAGTCTATCAGGAATAAAATGACACCAAAAACGCCAAAAATATCATTAATTTGTGGCAGTTGTGTAAATTAATGTGAAGTGAAGCTAAAATAACGTATGTTTTTCTAAAAAAAATCATATTTTGGGTATCACTTGGATTTTTTTTTTTTTGATATTTTTTTCTAAGCGCTGGAGAGCTGTTCTGTGCGGGGCTCAAGGATTATCCATTCATTCTGGGACACCCTGTATATACATTTTTTAAATACATACTTAAATAGATAATACTAGTGGACGCCCGCAGCTTCGCTCGCGTGGAATAGACATTCACTAACTTCAAAAACGGCAAAGTTTCATACTAACTTTGCACCCCCGTTTTACCCCCCTAGGGGGTGAATTTTCAAAAATCCTTTCTTAGTGCTCCCCTACGTTATAAAAGGAACCCCTGTGCAAAATTTCAAGTTTCTAACCCTTATAGTTTAGGCCCTGCGTTGATATGTCAGTCAGTCAGTCAGTCAGTCAGTCAGTCACCTTCTCCTTTTATATATATAGATTAATATCCAGACACAGAACAAACACAAGTGTTCGTCACACGAATGTTTGTCCTGTGGGATTCGAACCAGGGGTCGTGCCCCTGGCGTAACAGGCAGGGTCACTACCGATTGCGCCAACGGGCCCGTCAAACTTTAACGCTACTCGAAATCGAATAATTGGCAAAATGGTTTAAAGCTCATAAAATACGTACGTGTTCAATAAATAGTTGTTTGTTTTGCATGATACATGGCTTCAACTATATGGTCCTACTGCAAGGCACTTTTCTGGCCTGAGCCTGAAGGCCTGGACAGTGGAGGGCCCGAAGGTCTTCGACATGGCTTAACTACTGTTATCTCACATTAATAACCGAGGCCGACGGCTTAACGTGTCCGCGCAACTACAAAAGCGCTCAGGAAAATTTGACACTCCATCACCCATCAAACTGTCTTTACTATTAGCGACTTGAATATAAGTAAACATCAGTTCAATAGGTATAATTGTTAGCAATAATTAAGTGATTGGTGTGTGTCTCCATTTACTAAATTATTGCAACGTCATTGTTTTGAAGTAATCTTTACACTATGATAATGCTGTGATACATACTTGTATACCACGCCAATTCTCTAAATACTAAACATAAAAATTTGAGCATTTGATCATACCGGCCTTAAATTCACTTTTTATTTATTCTTATCAATTGATCCAAAAAATTTTAACTATATGAACCCAAAACTCATGTTTCCTATGTAGGTAGGTAAAACTTTAAACTGTATGTCATTTTAATTTGTATTCTTATTCAGTGAAATGTCTATCTGTTATCTTCTGTCTGTATTCAGTGAAATGTTTATCTTTTGTGAATAATGTTTTTTTACAACCTTTACGTGAATTTGATGGATCACGTACTATAAGACTGTATTTACATTTCACAACTAATTAATTAAGTTAAATAAAAGTCATAAAAATATATAAACGCAGACGTAGGTACCTATTCCTGAAAGACTGTGATAAAACTCGCCTATAATAAGATGTCGATGATGAATGAGCAGCAAGCAGTAAAGGAGAAACCTTTGTACGTTCATCGAAAAACCTTATTTATAGCACGCCAAGAAAACGTCAAAGAAAACTCACTCCCCTATTTGCTCGTTTGAAATGTAAACATAGGAACATCAGAGCCGGTAGCCTGGGGTGTCGGTTATACGAGTATACTGCAAAAGAACATTCCTTTTAAGGATAACATTATAATTGGTAATTTTTATAATTGAATAAAATTTGAGCGAGCTTAATATTGTTGTAACACATCGCCCTTGCTGGAAGTTCTGTCGTTTATTGGTTTAATTAAATACTAAACAGACAACACAACAAGAACAATCTATCAGGATTTCTAAGGAAAATTAATTAACTTCATTATAAAGTTACTCTCGTTACTTGACGACTTTGTCGGCGCGATTCTGTCTGCTGGTTATTACACCAATATTCAATATCAAAATAAAAAGCATTTATTATATTTCATATGTTAAATATAAAACAATGATTGAATAATATTAAACTGACTAAACGTTGATCGTATTTTCCAAATCCACGAGAAAAACTGATGAATTAGCTAATATTCAAATTAAGTAATTTTGGTAACTATGAGAGCAAAATTCTTTCCTACTTTCATTTGGCTGTCTCTTGACTGTACAACGGTTTGGCATCTTAACAAAACTTGGTGGCACGCACTAATGACTTTTTTAAGTTATGTGTGATTTAAGAAATAAAATATCACCTGCTGTAACGACTAGAAAAAGATCGGCAGGAATGCCTGAGAGTTATCCATAATATTCTGGAAGGCATATGAAGTCTGCCAATCTGCACTTGGCTAGCATGGTGGACTATGTCCCAACCCCTCCCGAGAGGAGATCCGAATCAAACAATGGAACAAAGAAACTATTGCGGTAAAAAGGATTGGTTTTTCACTTGTCAGTAGAGTAAAATATATCATATTATTATTGAAATGTAATAAAAGACTAATAGTAAAAATTGAAATATTAGTGTTGATGTTAATAGATTATAGTCAGAGATAGTAATCATTGACAAAGCTTTTAGTTAACTAGAAAAGAAGGTAAATTAACTCAAGCATTTTGATTATTGCCAAGCCAAACCTTGCAAGATGGCTGAAGGCGATAATTGGATGAAATATAGTCTTGATGTTGTATAAAAATATCTTAACTTTCATAAGGGTGATGACCTTGAAGTCTGATATAAATACATTAATCGTACGTCTACCCCGAGCAGGACCGAATTGAAATAACTAAATAGTGCATTCAAGAAAATGAGATTAGGTGAGACTCCTGCGGCTCCTGTGGGGTCCACTCCCACCAGCCAGTAAAGGCAAGCCGGATATCGGGGGTCTGATGGGCTCTTGGGGGAACTCAGGTCCATGGGGTCCCAAAGAACTAGCCACAAGCTGCCCTGCGATTAATTATTATTATTATTATTTGTTCACAGATTTTTATAGCGTAGACTTTTATGTGTAGTCGCGTTTGTAAGTGTAACAATGCAATTCTGTCAATGCGTTCCAATTAATTCACACAAAAGTTTTAATCATTTGCTGTATTTTAAAGTTTCGTCCAACATCATTAGCGCAACGGATGCTTTCGAGTTGAATGAGAATGCAAGCTTACTTAGCGGCGTAATAATGTAGTTTACATATTGTAAGGAACGTCGCACAGTACGTCGCTCAGGCTGAACAATGAAGCAGCAGTTAAGATCATCATTTTATACTATTACTTGGCTATTAATGTTATAAAACTAAAATATAAAATAATGTTATAAAACTTGGCTATAAAACTTACAAATGTGTAGTCCTTTGGAGCGGAAATAAAATACTGTTTGATTCCACAATTATATTATTCACTTAGGATCAAACCCTAGCGGCACACACCAACTACTTTTCTAAGTTAGCCCGATTTCAGAAATTAAATGTCCTTGCTATAACGGAGAATGTAAGGAAACCTGCATGCCTGAGAGTTCTTCATAATAGTTCTCGAAGGCATGTGAAGTCGGCCAACCCGCACTTGGCCGCGTGGTAGACTAAGGCCTAATCCCTCCCATTCTGGGAGGAGACCCGTGCCCAACAGTAGGACAAAGAAAGGGTTGTGATGATGATGATGATTTTTGACGATGACTTTCCGTGAAAGTCAATTAACAGTGCGAACGAACAAATGCATGACATGCGCTGTGTCGGGTTAAATCGCCCGTCGAGTGGAAAAGGTACAGCAAATTTCTGTAATTAATGAAACAATCGCGAAATGGTTGTGGAGGTGATTTCACAAATACTCGTACATACCTTTTGCAGAAAACTGATACCGACCGTATATGTTTAATCAAATCTCGGGACATGAGCCTGAAACCAATGTACGATTTCATAAGCAATGATATTGTGTCGGAAAAAATATATCATTAGGAAAGTCACTAAGGGAACGTTCAAAACTTCAATATCACATACCTAACTACGACGGGCGAAAATTCCAATTTATTATTTTCAGCAGTCTTGTAAATAAATTATTACAAACATAGTTGTAGTAATTTTGATACAGCAGTCACGCAAACACAAAAATCAGTGTAATTAAATTAACTTTACTGTGCGTTTATCTTTAACACGAAATGATTTCGGAATTCAATAGCATCATTACGCTTTTCCACAAAATGAAAATTCAATTAATTTATACAAAGATCGCTTGTTATTGCTTGTATTTAATTATAAAACTGACGAGAAACGCTTACACAGCCCTAAATAATCTTTATATTCTTTACTTCGATCAATAATGTGCATTCTTTATATTGATGATATTCGTGAGTTTCAAGAGAGAATTTCAAGACAGTTCCTGTGTAACACTGAAAAGATAGCTGTGTAACTTTTCGATACATTAATTCCATGACGTCGTCTTTCTGTTAATGAAGAAAAGTAACTTGAATACCACTCAACTTGAATCATTTCTTCAATTTTAGACTAACAATGACATACATTCACAACAGTATAACATTCTAACTATATCCAACGGCCAGGGAGTGAATAATTGAGCAGTCCCAGTTCGGTCCGGATGTGGGGCGTCTGAAACTGTGTAGACTCGCCCTTTAGCCAGTAAATACCTCGTGAAATGAAGCCACTTTTGACGGTTGTGTGACGTGCATTATTAAAACGCAAATTGTGACGCATGTGTAGGCGAGACTGGGGTTTTAGAAAATTAGGGTTACGTACTCAATCGGTGAAAAACATAACTGCTGAATAGGACTCCCCTGTATGTCTGTCTGTAACAGGGTCTGAAATTGGTAGACAAGTAAAATTTTCACAGAATACGTGTATTTTTATAATTATTTTTGATAGCTGTCACAGTTAGTGACAGCTATCAAAAATAATTATAAAAAAATAAAACAAGTAGATTCCAAAGGGGTCCACATATCTTATGCAATCGCTCGGTGGTGAAAACCGAACGATGCGAATCCGACTCGCACTTGTCTGGATCTATCTACGAGTAGGATGTTTTTTAAATTTTTATTCATATTCATAACTAACCATCCATCCATCTATTTTATGACATAACTATCATCTAATAATTTACCACAAATCTCGTTTACGGGGGATCGAAGAATCGATTCCCCGTAATCGATTCTTTGATCGAATCTGATCTCAAATATAATATAATATGTATATAACACTAGTGGACGCCCGCAGCTTCGCTCGCGTGGAATTTGACATTCACTAACATCAAAAACGGCAAAGTTTCATACTAACTTTGCACCCCCGTTTTACCCCCTTAGGGGGTGAATTTTCAAAAATCCTTTCTTAGTGCTCCCCTACGTTATAAAAGGAACCCCTGTGCAAAATTTCAAGTTTCTAGCCCTTATAGTTTAGGCCCTGCGTTGATATGTCAGTCAGTCAGTCAGTCAGTCAGTCAGTCAGTCAGTCAGTCACCTTCTCCTTTTATATATATAGATTTGCATGCATTATCCTTTGAAAATGCATACGAAATTTTTAACAATTATTGCCAGAGGTAATGGGATAAGGCTGAAGGTAAGGACCGCTGCATGCAAGACCGCTCTCAAACGACCGATAAGGAGCAAGTAGGTCTTTTAAATTCCTTAAACGATTTCAATGTAACGCACGCTCCTAGATAACTAATGACTATTTAGCCGTAGGTAAATACAGAGAAATGCTACAACAATTTGTGTGAGAAGGGATCGCCTACAGAATTAAATTCCTAAAAATCGAGGGTTGAGTAGATAATGAGTACTTAAGACTAATGTTTGTTCTTTATATTGCAGCTACTAACAATATTTTAGTGCTAGTGCAAAATGTCCATAAACCCGGAGGCACAGGAATATAATGTTCAATAAATAAATTACAATTAACTTAGTAACCGGGTCTTTATGACACATGAGAACAAAAATGTTCCGAAGGTTAACGGCAGTGCGCGAGAGCTACATGGGAAAATATCCCTAAATTTATTTTCTTACCCATGTTAACATAAAACAACATAATTGTAATTTGCCATTTTAAAGTAGCACATTCGTAAAAACGCACGCATAAATCACGCGTTCACTTCGATAATGTATGAATATTCAAATTTTATTGCAACGGTAGCTTATTTCAACGAACTGAGAATAAAGTCATGAAAATTTAATTGAGCGACTGAACATTTTGAACAAAATAATGCCAAAGTGAATTATGTTGTGTGTCATTTAACATTTTGTAGCTCACTGCCAGCGATTATACATGGTGCGGGATATTAAAGATTAACCTCGAAATTATGTGGTTAACGAGTGCGTTGGGTACGAGCCCAATCAAACAGGATTACAACGTTAATGGTGGGCGTCGCTGGAGTCTGACTTAGGCTTGTTTGAAACTTAGCACGAAGACTTAAAGACTTTTTGAACAACATTTAGTTTTGTATTAATGCGATCTCTATTAAAGCCAATAAGTATGTTGTACAGTAAAGTACATCTCTTGGACTAAACACTAAACTATAAAACACTTAAATAATTAAGTGATAATTAAAATGGTATCGACAATTGTAAACCATTTGATTGACATGACATAAATATGTTATATGAATATGAATTTGAATATAAATCTTCTATATAATAAAAATGAATCGCAAAATGTGTTGGTAAGCGCATAACTCAACAACGCCTGGACCGATTTGGACAATTCTTTTTTTAAAATGTTCGTTGAAGTTCAAGGATGGTTTTTACGGCGAGAAAATTTGAAAATTCATCCCCTAAGGGGGTAAAACGGGGGTGCAAAGTTAGTATGAAGCGTAACGCGAGCGAAGCTGCGGGCGTCCACTAGTATGTTATACAATGAACCAACTTTACATTAGCTCTTTCTATTCAGAAAAAAAACTTTTACAGACAATGTAAGAGATATTAGGATAGTAAGATTAAGGATAATTTATAAGATCAATTGTCTACCATTACGCTGGCCAAGCATTAATTGGCAGACTTCACATTCCCGTATTCAACGGACTGTCTCTAATTCAACTATGAGAAAAATTATGATATGTCAAATTAAATTAATTTTAATAATCGCAAAATTATCTGGTCATTCAAAAGTACATAATTAAGATTATTCAAGTCCGGACCAAATGAGGCTGGATACCATATAGCGTTTCACTTCAGGGCACTACACTCTGTTTACAACTGAGCTGTTCTGATGTGTATTAGTTGCCAATTGTCAAAAGTTTAGACATAATAGGGAAGCAGTGTTAGCATGGATTGTTCATACGATAACAAAGAAAATAGACAAGTGGCAAAACGCTAGTAGAATTGAAATAGAATAGATTAACAAATGTATGGGATTGACATTCGCTTACGACTAATTAGTCGATAGCGAATGTCAATCCCATACATTTGTTAATCTATTCTACTAGCGTTTTTGCCACTTGTCTAGGCCCCCTGGTCTGATACGGTTAACGTGCAACAAAAGCGCCAAATAAACCTTCGTAACATTAAAAAAAGTACTAGGACCTCATGAATAAAGCACTAACACTCCATGCTAAACAAATTCAATTTCGTTCAGCAGTTCCGATATCAATCATGTCACACCAGCGCCACCTGTCGATCCCTCGCCGTACATCTTCATCGCCCGATAGACGTTTACTAATCTCCCCTAATCCAGTACATTGCCATGTAGTGCTTTGCTGGTAATAAGGTTTGATTGTATTAGACTGTTTGTCCGAATCCATCTTGGGATTTGCGGGTGTCACAGATATATGAGACGTAAACGTGGTTTGCATGTTAGCTCTGGGATAACATCACAATTCCTTCTGTCATCACAACAAATAGTCCGCTTGCGCGCTTGAACGGTTAATTCGTTTATGTTCAATATTAGTTTGAGTTCATCGACGATTACATGACTTAAGACGAGATTTTATTAGCGTATTTTTGGGTTTAAGAATAAGAAGAATAGTAAGTAGTAATATATACACAGATAGTCTAGCTAGAGCCTGAGAAAGGACATATGCTACTTTTAAATTGGAAAAAAGTGTAGTAAGGGGGTGGAAAGGGGGATGAAATGTTGTATGAAAGTATTGTCATTTTCAGAACTAGAAGCATACAATTTATATTTTAAGCTGTTGATCAGATATAAATAAAAATGGCATTCAAAGTTTGTAAAAATGTTACCCTTAAGGGAAACACATAGGGGAAAACATATTTACGGATTCATTATAAATTTGAGGAGCTAAAGTTAACGCGATCTATTACCTATGTCTAATTTCACGCGAGTGAAGCTGCGGGCGTCCACTAGTAATTGAATATAAGTAAGAAAGATTTTTGCAAGCAACAAACAAGCAAGCTATTTCTTTTTGACTAGGTAATGTTTGTAAAATGCTGCCGATCGGGCCGTCGCTACGTGTGATAAATGAAGAGCCGCAGAACTATGCTCGCAGGCGATAGGAGCACGAGGCTGCGCATCGCATCAATCAAATCAGACAAATTCAAGACAAGTTGCCACGTGCGAGATACGAGCGGTTAGGAGAAATTATGAGGATGTTGGCTCGACTGGCCCGTTGGCGCAATCGATAGGCAGTGACCCTGCCTGTTACGCCAGGGGTCGTGGGTTTGAATCCAACTCAGGCAATACATTCGTGTGACGAACACTTGTGTTTGTTCTGTGTCTGGATGTTAATATTATCTATAGCTACAATAAATCTGTTTAGGTTGCTTATGGGCACAACCCCATATTTTGGCCCACACTCCCTTTCTACAAATAATAATATCTATTTAAGTATGTATTTACCACAGACTGTTCTGTGGTATTTACAAATATCTATGTATGCATGTCAGTCTCTGACACCCATATTACAGGCTCCCGCCTAGTTTGGGGTCAGATGCCCGTGTGTGAGAATGTCCCTGATATTTATTTATTGCTCATGCCATTCGAATATCTTTATACTATCTAGCTGGTTTGCATTGACGACCCCTGGGGTAACAGACAGGGCCACTACCGATTGCGACATCGGGCCCGTCATAAAACATATACGTACTTATATACACTGCAATGTTGCCAAAACTTGGCTTCTGCGACCCTTTTGTCACGGAATCGATATTATATTTATTCCGTCGATAGCGTATCGTACAACAATTGTAACTCGAACGGCGTCCAGAGCGAACCCAGCGGAGAGATATTAATTTCGCAACTCGGACGATGGAGGGCAATTAAAACTTGCGAACAGAAATGTGGAACGGAGGGAGAAAGTTGCGATTCTTGATTCTTTTTCCATTTAATTTCATCTCCAAATGACAGCTGATTAATCTTCTCCTCGCTGCGAGTTGGCAAACATCGCACATAACAATTAAAGTGATGACAAGGTTTTCACATCTTAATATTTATGGTTATAGAAGTGGATTGTTTCATTTGAAGGGAATAATCGTCTGTGCAGCCCCGCCCAACAGCAATCTAATAATAATCTGTGACAAATTACGACCAAATCTGTATTGAGAGATTTTGAATTATTATGTATAATTTAAATGAATACCATGTTTTCGATTCTAATTCGGTTTTAATAAATTTACGTGTTTCCGAAAACGACAAACCATTTACCGAGTTTATGACCGACTTTATGACTGAATTTGAGGAATCGCCTGTCATGAATTTAAATACAGGGAAGCTCATTGGTAGGTAGATGCAGGTACATGGGATTCCTTTTTTCATAGCATTTTAAATATTAAATTGTCAACAAAACAATATTTCCTTTGTTTTAGTCTGTTGTGTCGTTGAGAAAATCGATGAAAAAGTCGTGAGCAAAGAAATTGCTTAACCACTAAAAGGTTTAAACATGTCAGTGTCACAAGATTGAATGTCATTTTGGTGTAGCTTTGACTCAGAGTTATGAGACCTTTAAGCTTTTGATGACTTGTACGTAGACGGATTCTACATTTACGCTTTTAAAGTAAATTGCTACCGAATTTGGCCGGGTCATTACACATAACATTCAATCTTGTGATATTGTCTGTTGCACTTAGGACGTTTTTGATATTAAGAAAACTGTGTCAATGAGTCAGATGTGACAGCAATTTATGTCAGGTGATAAGGAGTAGCAAGTCAATGTATCACTAAAGGCATTGATATATATGTTACCACTAGATTAGCAATCACCGCGCTTATGCCTTGCCACAGGCCATACGCCAACTGGCGTATGCGTAGCTAACGTCAGTTCAGTGCTCTGTGTGACGCCGGCCGAGTTGAACTGACAGAAAATATTTTCAAAATGGGCAAATGCACAGTGTAAATGTGCAATTCAAGATCACAAAAACTTAATAAGTCCACTAGAATTACTTTCCACACGTAATTTTATTATTTCTGTGTTAACATCAACGTAAAAACGCAATAAAATAAATAAATTGTAAAATTTTGAAATATAGGTTCAGTGTGACCACTAAAAACTTAGTTTTAGATCCCCACAATTCTGGGAGAATTTTAAATTATGGAATAAGTGAATATATATTTTTTTTAATAATGTTATTATTAAACGTACGTTGCAGTGTACCTAAAGATGCAGCACGCCGTGATAAGTGGGTGGAAATAATTCGATTATTGAGAAAAGAGACAGACTGGCTACTTACAAAATATTAAAAGAATTTGCGATACACCCGGGAGATCACATATCCTCAATACTAGTTGATCATTCCCTTTTAGTGGTGGCAAACTAGTGGACGCCCGCAGCTTCGCTCGCGTGGAATTAGACATAACAATAGTTTCGTTTACACCTAGTTGCCACCCTCCGAGATGAAAAGTACCTACATATCCTACATTTTAATTAATTAATTCAACTGTAAACATTTGTTGCTATTAAGAAGCAATTCATCAATTCTATTCATCTTTTAAGTAATATATCTAAGACTACGCTGCGCGGCGCCACCCACACCGTATTATTTTATTATTGCATTATTTTCTTTAGATTGACATTTTAAATTCGTTATATCTTTTTATTCGTTATTCGGATTTTAATAATTTAATAAGTATTTAACAGGTATTGAAACGGTCTTTAATATAATAATATTTAATGGGATAAGGATTAATTCAAAGTTATGAATAATAATGGTTTGATTATTGTCGGCACTGTTATCAACTTTTAAAATGTAAAAAAGTAGTTATAGTGGAATAACTACAGTAGTTGGACATATGGTATCGCGACTTTTTGTAAATAATGATGTGATCTGTCGTCGTACAGTCGTAGTCGTAGTCGTACAAGTCGTAGTACATTATTTTATTCTATCATCAATAGTTTTCGCAGCGCACGCGATGTAAAGAATATTTTAGGTAATTTTTCACACCTTGGGTAATATTATTGCATTTTAATATTATTAAGGATCCCTATTTTTTTTTAAATGTAATATATGTTACTCAGTGAAGGTGCAGCTTTTTAATGGTGAATGAATTTTCGAAATCGGTCCAGCAGTTTTTGTGTGAAAACATTACAAACATACATTCAAAAACACAAATGTATAATATTATTATATAGCCTATGTCAGAACGTAAAGATGCAGCTTTCTAATGGTGAAAGATTTTTTGAAATCAGTCCAGTAGTTTCTGTGTTTTAACATTACAAACAAATGTTTCCTCTTTATAATATTAGTATAGATTCCATAATTTGCAAATATTTTAAAATAAGATTGTATTACGAAAGGAAATTATTTACTCAAACTTACAAAAAAGAGTCTAAAAGGCAATTGTATACAAAACTTATGTTATAAAGCGGAGTATGATTTCATTAATTTCAGATCATCAAAATTCTATTTACATATGTAATTCAAATATTTTAAAGTTAATTTAATTTAGTATTAAAACTTTTCTATGGCTTAAAAAAATTGGGTAAAACTTCGCGTGGGTAGGCAACCCTGTCGCGCCGATTCCCGTAATTGCATGTTAATATTGCGATCTTTGTCTAATCTACGCGACGGTATTGTTATTGTGACTTGTGTAAGTGAGACATATATATGTTTACATTCAAATGTTTAGTGATTTCAAAGCTACGTCGTCGCGTTTAAAAAGTGGTTACGCTATATTTGAGGCATTCTGATGAGGTTTGCTTCTCTAGTATATTTAACTCAATGACTAAAGGGATCTATTACTTCCATTATCAATAGTTATTAACAGTAATTAATAAATTAAATTACGGTGGATTATGGGATTGGACATACTCGTTTATCTCGAGAATTATGTAGGCCTGGAAGTGACGGAAGTTTTGTCGAGCTCATACTAATTTTCTCTCGCTGAAATGCGTTAAATTATATTTCTTTATTGGATGAAACTAGCTGCCGAGGTTACGAACGGTTTATAAACAATAAGAAATTCAAAACATATCTTACGTAGGACGATAACTGCAGTGCATGCGGCAAAAAATGTTAAATTGGTTTCGCCAGCATCCAAATATTAACGTCATACCATTGCCGTCTAGGTCCTCGGATCTAAACACTATTGTGGGGATTGATGATGCAATTATAGATGAGTTCGACGTGGTAGTGAAGCCGCTGTTAATGTGCTTCTGCCGTTATAATTAATTAATTGTACATCGTAATAATTCATTAATTGTTGAGTGTACGCCGTGCCCGCCGCGAGCGCGTTCACTCCTGAAGATGATTCGTAATCGATCGTAACTAGTCGGCCTATTTCCGACCTAAATCACACGTGAGTAAGCCGGTAATTTCAACTATGAATTAATTAATTTTCCGAAATGACTTTGAAGAGATTCACTTGTATAAAACCAATGGTCCTAGTTAATTTTTCGGAATTATTATCGATCATGCTTAACATACTAAAATTTACTACAAATATAAAAATAACACCCTACTATAGATAATTACAATGTCTATTATTTATTCAAAAACCTTTTTATTAAATAATTCACATAACGATACGACTGCTTATTAAGTTACTTTCGATAAAGACATTTTATCCTTAAATGGGTAAAATGATTTTGATCTAGCAACATTACACGTATGTCAAGTATGGCCGTGACACATTTCTTGGACTGACTGCGCAGCATACAGAGAAATTGCAAAATTCCAATTTCTTTGGCAGCATCATTGATACATATGTTACCACTTAACTCAATGGGCAGCATACAACGACAATTAGACGTGGCTCCCGGTTTGTAGCCACGTATTCTGAGTTAAAAAATAAACTGTCTATTAGACAAAGCCATTACAAACATAATAAATAAGGAGCCATAAATTAGAAAGATTAATGAAAAGAGGTATTTTTAAAAACCTTGTCAGTATAATCCCCTGCGGTGTAGTCTGTGATCTAAATAAAGTCTTTTAGTGACATTGACGTCATGCTCTTTAGACGCTGCTGTATTTACTCTTTTCATACTCATGTTTCATTAAAGTATTTTCAGTTCATTTCATTATTTTTAATTACTGCAGAGCTCAGATATTTAGTCTGATATAATTTTGCTTCAAGGTCTAACTAATGTTCAGAATAAATTAATTTTGTGCCTTTGCTAAGTGTAATCTATACTAATATTTTTAAGAGGAAATATTTGTTTCTAATGTTTTCACTCAAAAACTACTGATCGAATTTTTAAACATTATTGTAAAACATTGTATTTCATCATTTTTTTTTTCTTTTGCTATACTTACTTACATGTTGATAATCGTATAATCATTGAACTTGTAGAAAAACTTAAATTATTAAAAAATTACTATTGAAAACGCCCAATTAACTAATTAAAAATGACACATGACATATCTCTCTGAGACATTATTTTCTTTTTTTCCATTTTCATGCCTTTAATTTACCTCAACATTTATTTGAATGTACCCTGCAATACCTAACCTTAGAGCAAGGCACACGATGGTGCGTACTTTCAACACTTGTTTCGTAAAGAAATTATTAAATTAATTATTAAATTATTATTAAATTATTAAATTAAATTATTAAATTAAATTATTAAATTAAAAACCAAACAGAGCATCCCCAGGGTAAGTTGACTCTTCGACAGTTAGTGGCAAAGTGGAAAGTCTATTATGATAGTCTTGCTCAATAGCCTACCTCTAGCTAGATTTTCATATTAAAGTATATGAATCATAAATAAAACTGTTTAAAAATATCGTGACATCGAGTGAAAGAATTTAATTTTTTATAAAAATAAGTAAAGGAATTTCCTTGTATATTGCAATATTGCAGATTCAAAAGTGAAAAATGAATTCGAGAAACTTCTACATTTGCGGCGGGCCGCGAGACCTTTTCACCGACAAACACAAATAAAGTTTTATAGTCGATAAATTTCCATTAGCAACAGTCACTATGGCTATAACTCTTGAAGGACTGTTGCGGATTTATACAGTCATTATTGGTTAAGTATAGGGTTACCAACTCACTGCGCTAATTCCAACGTTTTATGTTAATACTAGATTTTTTGCATCTATGACAGCTTAAAATGCGTATCCAACACCATTTATACTAACATTAGATGATAAAAGAATAAGGCCTAAGTATGATACTCGTGGTCTCATACTTCTTACATAACATTCTATAAATCTATAATCACGTATCCTCTCTTTTTATTTGTAAAGTGGTCCCTTTTCCCTATTACGTATTTTAGTAAGTCCGCGTAAAAGAAATGTCAGAAATATACAAATTTTTTTTTAACTTGAAAGAAGGAGATTTTAAGTTTGAAATGTTTAAATCATTGAATTTTAAAGAATCAACGGATTTTGAAGCAGTAAAACGCGATGAAATCAGATATTCTCAAGGTCGCAAAACAAAAATAATACGCGATTAAATTTGCTGACCCTACTTTAGGGCGGTAACACTGTTACGTATACTTCTCGATGCGGATTCCAACAATCCTGCTGCGTCGGCTGGAATTTTATTAACAGTAATAATAAAGCCTCTAAATATTGCAGTGGAATAGTTACCAAGTTTGCCTATATTTTAAGCCTAACTTCGCGTACGTGTAATTTTTATTTACCTATTCCATTCCAATTAGTTTTCTCATTCCCCCGAAATTTTGTATGTATACCTTAGAAAAGAAAAGTATCCTATCCTTTACCTTCGATGAAAGATGATATCTAAATTTTATTCTTATTCGTTAGTTACTAGACAACGACTAATAGAGCAAGATCCCAGTGCCGCCAGACGTTACTTATTTTCTCACAAACAATTTATATGGGATAAGCTAGTGTTAGTACATACTTTGAGCGTGTGCATACTCGCTAGCTTGGGTAGACGGCCAATTCATTGGTATCAGATGCTGAAAATCGAAAATTTCAGTACCAACTTTTCTTATTTTCTCATGGCTGATTTTCACATATGTTTTAGTTAGTTATGTTACAAATTAATAATAACTATTGCCAGACACCTTCCGTCGGCCCTTACCCTTGCCAGACGCCTTAAAGATCCAGAAAAAATGATGTAAGTTTACTGATTTTCTCAAGCTTGATTTTTATGCACGACACTTGGGGAACTATTTCAACACTGTTAGTCAGCAGCCAGACCAATTGGATGGGCCAAACGTCCAGCCAGACACATATAAAGTGCCGCTAGGTATAGAGCGTGAGGTCATTATTTGTACGATTGAGAGTGACAAATTAAAGTCTCAGTACTGATTTTAACATATGTTTTAGTTAGTTATGTTACAAATTAATAATAACTATTGCCAGACACCTTCCGTCGGCGCTTACCCTTGCCAGACGCCTTAAAGATCCAGAAAAAATGATGTAAGTTTACTTATTTTCTCAAGCTTGATTTTTATGCACGACACTTGAGGAACTATGTCAACACTGTTAGTCAGCAGCCAGACCAATTGGATGGGCCAAACATCCAGCCAGACACACATAAAGTGTCGCTAGTAGTCCGGTCAATTTAGAAAATTGAAATAAAGAAAATTCCGACAGAGCCAAATCTTCGTAGAGACCTTAGGTTTACCACAAGGAATAAAGTGCCAAAGGTCCCAATCAGTCCCGTGCACTTAGGGACTTATTCGGGGCCCAAGGTCAAAATTTTTGGTATTTTGGATTTTTCTCGAAAACGGTAAGTTTTATCGAAAAAGTACCTTCGAGCAAAGTTGTAGATCTTAAAATTTTCTATAAAAATGGTCTCTATGATTTTTTCTCTAAGACCCACTATTTTCCAGATATTGCGCTTGTAAGAATCATGTTCTACATAGTATGCACACATATGCCACGTATATATACATATTTAGGTACTCAAGCAAGCAAAAATGCCTACTCGTGTCTCTTTTATGTATACATTATACTATTCTAAGAAAATTTACTCTAAAATGACCGCCGGTCCCTTACCGAATCCCCTCTACTTGAATAACAGATATTTAACATTTGTAAAAAATACACGAAACAAAAAGCAAGTACAGCTATCTTGTCTTCCTCCAACATCGGCATCTGCTACTCAACATTTGTTTCGAGTATACTGTCAAGTTCAGACATGGCAAGGCAATGAACTGAACCCTGAAGACTGGGGTTGGAAATTGATAAATAATACTTTGGAACCGATTCAAACTTTACTGCCCCCTGCTCTCCTCTCTTGTATACGTGGCATATGTGTGCATACTATGTAGAACATGATTCTTACAAGCGCAATATCTGGAAAATAGTGGGTCTTAGAGAAAAAATCATAGAGACCATTTTTATAGAGAATTTTAAGATCTACAACTTTGCTCGAAGGTACTTTTTCGATAAAACTTACCATTTTCGAGAAAAATCCAAAATACCAAAAATTTTGACCTTGGGCCCCGAATAAGTCCCTAAGCGCACGGGACTGATTGGGACTTTTGACACTTTATTCCTTGTGGTAAACCTAAGGTCTCTACGAAGATTTGGCTCTGTCGGATATTTCTGTATTTCAATTTTCTAAATTGACCGGACTACTACCGACACTTTATGTGTGTCTGGCTGGATGTTTGGCCCATCCAATTGGTCTGGCTGCTGACTAACAGTGTTGAAATAGTTCCCCAAGTGTCGTGCATAAAAATCAAGCTTGAGAAAATAAGTAAACTTACATCATTTTTTCTGGATCTTTAAGGCGTCTGGCAAGGGTAAGGGCCGACGGAAGGTGTCTGGCAATAGTTATTATTAATTTGTAACATAACTAACTAAAACATATGTGAAAATCAGCCATGAGAAAATAAGAAAAGTTGGTACTGAAATTTTCGATTTTCAGCATCTGATACCAATGAATTGGCCGTCTACCCAAGCTAGCGAGTATGCACACGCTCAAAGTATGTACTAACACTAGCTTATCCCATATAAATTGTTTGTGAGAAAATAAGTAACGTCTGGCGGCACTGGGATCTTGGACCATAACAATATATACAACTGATGTGGTGCAATGCCGCAAAAGATCGTATGTACCCACTCGTACCTCTATAGTTTTAGATTTTTTTGGCACTCAAGTCTCTCTTGTTATCAGTTGGTTTTAGTGTGCACTTGGGTTTGTTTTATGTCTGGATTTTAATATTATCTATTTAAGTATGTATTAAAAATTTGTATGTATGCATATCAGTCTCTGACACCCATAGTACAGGCTCTGCCTAGGTGAGATGACTGTGTGGGAGAATGTCAATGATATTTTATTACTATAAACACATAATTACTGTGGTTTTTATTTTTTGTGTCTTTTCAGTTTGCAATTAAATATCTAACCGGTGAACAAAAATATTTATTTATTTATTTATTTATTTATTTAATAGACACAAACTTAAATCTAACATTACAGCCTGAACCAATTCGTTAGATAAGTACATAATTATAATATAATCCAATGTCAAAACAGTAATAATAATAATTTAGTTATATATAATATGGTCATACCTGTGAGTTATTCGTTAACGAAGACACGAGTCTTCTAATCTACATACTGCCAGCGTGATAGCATGTACCTACAAGTGGACAAGAATATCTTATAATGAGGATTTCAGCACGGTTTGAAATAGGTATGTTACCTGGCTGTGTTGCTACCATTAAGGAGTAACCCATAGCAAATTACTGTATATACTTAAGCCCTAGCTATAACTAAACATTGCATATAGCAATCAAGTTAACACGCACGACAATGGGACGTGATTTGTGAGCGGACGGCCGCAAGCCGCGTGCAGCTTAGCACATAATGCCGCTCATCGGACTACCTAATGCGGACACACTACACTCAAAACAGGATAATTCCTGGGGGAGTCATTTAGAGTGGAGTGGACCAGTTTCAAACTGGCACAGACTTTTTCCGGGTTATGTGCGTTATAAGATATTAAATACCTAATTGCGTAAACATAAAATTAATTCATAGTAGAAAATTGGTTTGGATTTGTGTGGTGTATGGCAAGGGATTGGTTAAAAAATTAAAGTTTTCAACATTATAAATATATTTATAAACCTAACTCATCTTCCCACCATCGCCATGGGTTGACTGGTAGAGAATGCCGTTGGGTATTATGTCCGCCCTTTGTAGTCTTTTAGCTCAATAAAGATTAAATAAATCTACTTATACTAATAATATAAAGAAGAAACATTTGTTTGTAAGGTTTTTACACAAAAACTACTGGACCGATTTCAAAAATTCTTTCACCATTAGAAAACTGGATCTTCACTGAGTGACAAAGGCTATATAACATTACTAGGTGTAAACGAAACTATTGTTATGTCTTATTCCACGTGAGTGAAGCGTCCACTAGTAAATACATATTTTACTACAAGGTAAGGTTTACTAAAAGGCATGCATGACGATTTAAACGTTTATTTACTTGGCATTACAAAATAAAAAGCCACAACAACAATGAATGTCCGAAACATTGAAATTATGGTGAGTTAGTCCCCTGGGTAACATCGGAAATGTATCTAATGCATGAATCTAGGTATGCAACACCGCAGTCCAGTCGCCCCACAGCCGACATTATGTGCGGTATGCGGTCTACCCGACTACAAATCACAGGGTATTGTCACATTTAACTACATTCTGTGTGAAATAAATTAAAACTTAAAATAGATCCGATGTTGGCAGAAATGACAAGCACGTCCATCGTGATTTTGGAAAAGACGACAATGCGTGTGGCCGGACAGCGTTGTGCAGGGTTTGACGACTTAACATCTGAGATAGGGTAGGACCTGTGTAGGGCGCAGAGCTCCGGCGCATTTTATTAGAGTTCTCGAAGTCTTTCTCAAGGTCAACAAGTGGGTTAAAATGTTTGTTGTTTCAAGGTTTGATACTACTGCTAAAAACAAAGCAAGAAACTCAGTTGTTCCTTGTCTTAACACCAGCAATGTATAACAACAGAACCCGCAGCAATATTCAGTGCAAACCATCCTTGCTGCAACCCATAGGCATAATATTGGGCATAGGTGTGGGAGAAACCCTAAACCCTGCATCGGTCGATCACGTACAATCGACTCGAGCCGTTGGACTATGAGCATAGACTACTTATAGTTGTTTGAAATAATAATGAAGTTGCATCGGTCGATCACGTACCTACAATCGACTCGAGCCGTTGGACTATGAGCATAGACTACTTATAGTTATTTGAAATAATAATGAAGTTGCATCGGTCGATCACGTACACTCGACTCGAGCCGTTGGACTATGAGCATAGATAACTTATAGTTGTTTGAAATATTAATATGAGATTCCAGCCACATAACACAACAGGGCTGTCGCGGTACACAATAATCAAGTTAACACAAACAATGTGGACGTGATTTGTGAACGAGTAAGCCACAAACGCTCGGGCCGTCGCGTCGCGCGCCCTAAACTATTCGGAACAAAGATACGACTACAATGGAAACAGTCTTGTTGTAAACGACGGCCAAGATATAGTTTGTGCAGAAAATGTTGATTTATAAAATGGATATAAAATTAGTACCTACCTATTTTGAGTTTTTTTTTACAATTGCGGTTTCCGGTTACACCTTTTGGAAAACGTCATCTTGGTCCTCGAGTGTCATCTTGGTCCTGTGTTTCGATGTCCTGTGCCATCTTTTTTCTATTTTTTTTATTCATTAAAAATGAGATAGTAGGTAGTATAAAAAAAAATTACGTGTAAAATTGTCGTTCAGTAAAAACATATTGAAATATGCCGCGATGTTAAAACCAGGGCTCTGGTTTTTAGTGAAACCAATTTTGGAGGATAAGGTACCAGGGAGTTTTGAAGGGTAAGATATCACCGTCTCATAAGAATCATAGGAAGCAACTTACAACGTATAGTTAAGCAAGACTATTTGACGTTACAATATTAGGAATATCCAACCTGGCCTTAATATAATCCAGACCCGTCCTCCGTCAGAAGACCGAATGCACAATCGTGCAGCGCTGCGCGCACGTGACCCGGACACTCGGCGACACCTGGCGTCTAGAGTGCCTAGACAAGAGTTTACTGCCAGCATTAAATTATAAAAAATCGAACGGTTTCTCCGTACGTTGATATATATTGGTGCTTAAAGAGAAAACGATATACAAATAACTAAACGCATTGTATATTTATTTATTAAAATCTTAATGTACAATCTTAATGTTCAAGGCCGGACTTAATGCTAAAGCATTCTCCCCCAGTCAACCTTTAGGCGGTGGCTAATTGTACCCGTTACATTTTGTATGTGGTTCAATAAAGATCTTAATATAATATTTCTTGTGTACGTGTGTATGACAGTGAACTCCTCCTAAACGGCTGGATAGATGTTGATGAAATTTTTTGTGTGTGTTCAAGGGGATTCGAGAATGGTTTAGATTCACAATTTGGTCCACTGGAAAATTTTTTTTAAACACTATTTTAGTATTTTTATTTTTAACCGTCGTTCATTGACGTGATGCGTCGCGTCACTTTGACATTTCATATGGCAGAACAACGTAAGCGGGGTCAGCTATAAATAAATAAGAATAACGTGTCAATATCTACTCGACCAAATCACCATGTTTATGTTCTATTTATATTAATTACTAGCTTTTGTGCTCAGAGATCTGGAGCCCTTCAAAGCATTCAATCTCGGCAAAGGGCATTTTCCATAATTAAGTAAACGGGATATCATTTTCTTTATGTGTATGCTGGAAAGGTGATATTACTGGAGCTTAAAGGAGATTTATCTGAGCAATAACTATCTCCGTGATAGGTACTTTGTTCTTCGCTTTTGCCAGGTGAGTCGTTTTGCAGATTAGGTGTAAGGCGCGCTTTTGTATTCTCGTGAGTAGATAATAAGTATACTAGGCTGCATATAGTATACCAATCATGCGTTGATAACCTTGTGCTGGTGGACTTTGGAGTTCTTCTAGGTTATGTCCTTCTGTATTCTACCTTTTTTCCACTTTTTTGGCACGAACTTCCCAACGAGGGCGTCCTGAAAATCAGCGGCTGCGAGCTTGCCTCGGCGTCCCATTTTCGGCATTGCAAATTTTTACATAATTAAAATTGCATTGTTTCACATGTATGTTGTATGTCGAAATAATTTTTTGTCTATGTCTTTTTGGGTGAAGTCCACCAGAATGCAGATGACTAACGTGGTGGACAATGTACCTATGTCTTTTTATTCTTAGTGAAGACCTTTATGAAGTGGTAAATAAGATGAATGGGTGATGATAAAAATGATACCATATTCCGATCTCGTGCTTAAACGTATCAGTGATACTCGTACTTAACCCTTTTAAGTGAACTGTAGCAAAGAAGCACTTGATAGTATAGGATATTTATGTGTGTTTGAAGACAATTCTCAAAGAAGTTATTCCTGTTTATTTAGTAAATAATAATGGCTTCAATCAAACTCAAAGAAATTAAATGGATTTGCAAAGCATCAAAAATCAAAAGCAAGTCCATTTAATTTCTTTGAGTTTGATTGAAGCCATTACTATTTACTAAATAAACAGTAATAACTTCTTTGAGAATTGTCTTCAAACACACATAAATATCCTATACTATCACACTCATGAAATTTGGCGCGAGTTTAAATTTACTAGCGCCCTCTAGCACGCAATCGTAGCTCGAACATAAGCATGTGAAACATCTACTACAACATTTTAAAGTCGGTCATATTTGTGAAATTGTACGCAGCTTGCGAAATCCCACCATCGCTTGACTGAAATAACTCGGAACGAGCCGATTGAAAAAGTTCGTCATAGAACTCCAGAACAGACAGAAGCGGTGCCAACAAATATGCACCGCAGAACTACTGTCATTTTTCTGTTATCTCTTCATCCAAAATTCACACGAATTCCAGTGTGGCAATTCCGGTTGGAATGTGTTATCCTGCGAAAGCGTTAAATTGCTACAACTTGTTTTCAATTTATTTACCTATTTCGCGAGACTTTTTCCAGCTTACATTTTTTGACGAGAACGAAAACGAGACGACATCTAGCTAGTTAAATTCCGGCAACGATTCATATATGCTATTAGTGTATGCCGAGTGGTCGAAATTTGACCACAATTCATTTTTTAAATCTTTCATAAGAACGTTATTAAGTTTTTAATGTCTAAAATATCTCTATATTCTTAGATTAAATTCAAACCAATATTCAATGTGACTTGTGGAAAATAATATGCCTTCGTATCCAGGTAACCAACTATTAAAATATGTTGTGTGTCAAACCAATGAAATTGTGACTAATATTAAATTAAATTAAATTTGTTAAAAAAATGTTAGCTTTCTGCACTCTTCTCCATATAAACTTTAACTATGCAAATTTTTATACACCTCCGTCCACTTTATTTTCGTAAAAAAGATTTAAATGTTATTGCTTCACTCATTAATAATTATTATGATAATCAGCCTACAGTTCCCGTAACTTTGTATGTGGGAAACTTATAATGTTATAACCTTAGGTTATAACATTCGAAATTCAAACATTTAAGCGGCCAGAAGCAAAAACTATCAGTGCGCCCTATGTACATTATTTCAGTAAAATAACGATATAGCGATGAAACCTGTTACTCAATATGTAAAGAAGGTTTCTTTAATGCATCATAGAAAATTTCATGTTAATCGGTCTATAACTCTCAAAATGATTACTATTTTATACAAAATCTGCTCTCCTGTAAAATTGCGATGTTGTAGATGTCCATTTCTACTTTGCATTCATCGAAATGTTATTACAACCGTACATAATGATACCTATCAGATTCCTCTGTGTTTATTCTGACACAATGTTTAAAAAATCCTATAAAGTCGTTTAGAGCATTTTTTTTATTGCCTAAATCTTCACCAAACCGCATTGGAGCAGCATGGTAAAGTATCATATGTTTTACACCTTCCGCGGCTGTGTCTGTGGGTGTATCACTACACAGTCGAGCGATGTAATAAAACTTGATATGCATTATTTGAAACCAAGACGTAGCTAAGCCATTAATATTAATATGAATTCTCATTGCACCCAAACTAGTTTGCATTTAATCCATTTCCGCGCAGTTAGAGCCTGCAGCCAGTGTAGTGTAAAATGTATATGGCTTGAACGGTCGAAGTGAAAGGCTTCACAATGGACGCGTAACCAAAATGAAGGAAGGAAAATTAAAAAATATTTCGGGCTACAGTCGCACCGCTAACGAAGCAGTACCCGATTATCCTTTTTTACGAACGAAATGCATATTTTTTGTTGCATAAATAAACCGGATTGAACTAGTCTGGTCAGGAGCCGTACCTACCTACTCATTTCTGCATTATAGTAATTGTGTTCCAATAATAGTGTTTATTAAATGCTTTTATTTAACTTCACTCGTATGTATCTTGTATGTATGTCCAGGAATCTTGCAATCAATATTTCACCCACTTTCACTGAAGCTATCGAGCTGAAATTTGGCACACATATTTGATTCCGATGACAATGCATGAAAATAAAAAAAAGTTTTAAAAAGCATTTAAAAAATAAAATTTTAACGGTATAATTATTTATTTACTAAATGCACCGCCAAGGTAAACAGTAGTAATACACAAATTACACAATTAAAAATACAAATTATGTGTTACCTCAGTTATAGGCACATGACGTTTTTAACATTCATAAATTTATGATAGGTACTTGTATAAAAAAAATATTGCCATAACAAAATTACTATATGCATAGAGGAAGAACAAAGATAGTCCGTGCTTTATGCATATAAAATTGTACCTCTATAGGTAAAACCTCAAATTAAAATAAAGTGTTAGGAATACAATTAGGAAATTAAAGACAGTGTTCCAATTGAAACGGTGAGTGCGTTTGTTTTTTTCGCGGGGACACTCTTCGGAGGTGTAATTTCCATCTACTGTAATCCCCTCGGTGGCCTTCCTTGTGAAGAGCTTGTGAATTGATGGGTTCTCCGGTGGAATACAACGATAATTCTAGCGCAGCGCCCCTGGCAAAGTCTGAAGAGACGTGAATGACTATACCTATGTTGTATGTCTTGTACCACACAGCGTCCGCAACATTGTCCAGCTAAATTTACCACGATCCTTTTCTGGGTTGAACAAGCAGAAGAAGAACACATTTATTTCAAAACTAGACTACAATATAAAAATATATTTACCAAACGACAGAAAAAATAAAATTGTATTGGCTACTTAATGAAAAGGGGCCGCACTCAGCGTTGGCCGTAGCTATATTACACCACGACCGCTGGATATCAGTGATTGCTGGGTAGCTCGAGCTCCCACAGCAGTTTGACTATCTCATCCATAGCAGTTTGACTATCTCATCCATAGCAGTTTGACTATCTCATCAGTCCTTAACCTGCTTATGGATGACAAAATACTTGGCTGTTTAATATCTCGTCGCCTTCCATCATAACCTTTTCTCGGATGGTTTTCCGAATTGACGTAATCAAGTAGATGATTGCATGAGCCTGGTCGCACGTCTTTCACTATTTGACGGCTCGGTGAGTTCGAGTCGAGTCAGCGTTTTTATGATTGCTGTTCAGCTGTAGTGAGACAATCAGGCGAAATGACATCCACCAGTAAATAAAAAGGAAGTCTTTAATATATTGTGCAGATGGAAAGCATCTAGAACTTAATAAAAATGAATGCTTTGCTCAATTGACAATGCATCCACACATTTACTTTTACTACCCGTTCCTTAAAAGGCACGTTTAGCCATCGGTGGCGGTAGTTTATGATTGTAAAAACAGCCTAGTTGAAGACCTTCGAATGACTTGAGAACATTCGGCACTGGTTTGGTCACTAACTACTCCACAATCTACATTGAACCCGCGTGGTGAAGGATCACATTGAAACTCCTTTAGTAATGGGCCATCTTTAAAGTCACGCAAAATGGACACATTTTATTTTTAATTATTTTTAATTCGTTTTTAGTCTGTTCCATAGGTATGTCTGTCCATGATTATAAAATGCGCACCGAACGAGCTTCGCTACGGCTAAACCCCCTCGGCCCGCCAAAACGTGTCCAATGGTTGACTGTAGCAAATAATACTTAGTGGAATGTGGAAGTATGTTCTAGACTTCCTACCGCCTAGTGGGTGTGCGACAGACCTATGATTGATTAGTCCACTGTCAACCCATGCTCAACAGAAGGCTAGGTTGGTGCTAGTGATGACCCAGTGATCATTGTATATCAGACATCACAAAAAGTACAACTAGGAGTACTATCTATAAAAGATAGAGGACAGATGATGTAGACAACAGGGAGATAGATTGTCTTCGCCGTTTTTTTTAATATATAAAAATTAATAAATAGGGGTACTAACATCTTGTATTAAAACGTTAAGAACTTTCTAAAAATATCTCTCTAAAGGTCCACACAGGTACCTATCTATGTCTCTGCTTATCTCCTAGTGAGTAATGGCCGCTGAGGTGATGGAGGGCCGAATACTTGAGGTCAGACTGGTTCCGTTCGATAACTTCGAGCTAAATGGTGACATACTTCATTCCTCTGATAAATTTAGCACTCATAATGATAGAACGGTTCAAAATAAAAACTATAATTTTTCTCAGTTGTGATTCTATATAGCGTTAAACTATTATTATTATGTTATTATACTATTATGCTGCACCATAGATATATAACTTATCGACCAATAACTCCGTTGATTTGAAACCACCAAGAACCAACTTTATCATCATTGAATCGTTATAAGTTTTATAACACATTTGCTCGTAAAGGGCCCCTTATTTCACCAATTTCAATATCGTAATGTATCTCATTGCCGCACTTGTGCGTTTTACATTACATTACCGCACTTGTGCTGTAATGTAGGTTTTTTTTTAAATAAGGTAAAACGCACGGTCTAACAAGATGCTCCGTCTAAAACGAACAGTACTTTTTAATACAGTTGCTCAAAAAGTGGCGTATTACAGGGACGTATAGCGTTCGGGAAGTGAGCTATTACACACTCGTGCTTTTTCTTTACCTTTTCCGAACTCGTGCGTTCTCTTTCCCAACTGTCAAAATAATGTCTATTAAAAAGAAAAAACCAACCACGAAGTTTTTACTAAAAAAAAATTCATAGAAGTTTTTATGATTCATGCAAATATTTCTAAAAAGAAGCTACTAATTTGTTTCAATATCAGATTTAATGATTTGATTCAATGAGTTAGGTTAGGTTTCACTTCATTTCATCTCATTAAATTTCATGTCAATAAAAAAATTCTACTGAAGACTTGGCTGTATGGGCATAGTTCCCTTTGCCTACCCACAATGGGTGAAGAAAACAAAAAAAAATCTCTGCAATACTCTGTATTCTTTTACGGTTGGCACCATTTTCCAAAAATATTCTTTGCGAGTTTAGTTTGTGTTTTTATTATTTTATTAAATTGCTTCATTTTTTCGCAACTGTATTAAAAATAGTTGTTCAGTACACGTGCGGAACCGTCATTGCAACTTGTTCCGACAGTCAACCCTCGCCTTCGGCTCGGGTAGACATTTGTCGGAACTCTTTGCAATGACAGGCTTTCCGCACTTGTAGCGAAATATACTATTTTCAATCTTATCAAAGAGTTTTTATGTCAGAAAAGTGGTCAACATTTTATGAATAAAATTAAGATAGAATATAAAAAATAAACATTTAATTCTTTAATTTAATTAATTTTGACAATAAATTACAATAATTTATCTGTAACAAAAACAAAAACATATTAATTTACTTTAAAATAATACTGGCTGTTTTAGTGTCTTTGCCTTAAAAAAAAAGTGCTGATGCGCGCGCATCGTTTTGTGAACAAGTAAAAATTATTCCGCGCGCTTTTTCTTTTCGTTGCATTGTTTTTAATTGAAAATGTCATCAAGTAATGATGAATTTATTAATTTATTTCCTCGCAAATATGTTATAAAACGTCGTATGACACACGTGCGCTTTGATAATTACAGCCTCTGCTTTCTTGTAGCCCTCGCCTACGGCTCGGGCTAGCAATATCGCCTCGGCTGTAATTTTCAACTTACCGCACTTGTATCATAATGTACTATTAATGCTGGGGACACATTATCGCGTGAATATTTGTGTCGCATTGTCGCGATAAAAGCATCGTAGAAGTATAGCCACTCATGTATTCGTGTTTGCACGAATAAGTCGCGATACAACGATCTGCTATCCACATTTATCGCGATAATGCGAATATTCGCCGAATCGCGATAATGTGGCCGCGGCATTAGAATATAAACTTTCAGTAAGTTCTCAAAGGCGTATGAAGTTTTCTAATTCACACGTTGACCTGTAACGTTAACAGTTGCTCTAACTTGACATTATAGTAACGACTCAATACTGAGCACTGCGCTGAATAGGCAAAATTCAATACCTAAGCCCGTGCTGTATAACCTTTCGTAATAACTCGCATATTGATAGGGTTGCCATCTGTCCGGTTTTAACCGGAAATATTTGGATTTTTTCGGTCCTGTCCGGCCAAATAACTAAGTTTGGATAAGATGGATGGATGGACTTTTATCCCGTTAATACATCTGCTATTTGACCTGGTGGGTGGAGTTTTTCCGGTCATTTCCTAGAGAGGGACAGGAAACCAAACATTTGTTAAATATCTAATTCACGCAACGAGTACAAGCTGCGGGCATCCACTATTATAAATAAATACCAAAAGACGATAGGGATCAGATGACTGGTTACTAATTACCGATTGCTTTAAATTATACCTGCTGTTTAGTGTTGTTAAATGTATAATGATTAATGGTCATTATGTTATTTATGTATTTGCTTTTATGTACACATAGGAGAACAAGAGAAGGAAATCCCAACTTAAAGTAACACATGATGTTATATATTTGTTGTTATTGTAGTTTGTCAATTTTAGAACTATGTATATGGTATAACCGGCTTCGAGGGCAAAATGTCCGGCTTATTACAAAGCCGAGTCCGGCTTCCTATTTTTGGAGTTGGCAACCCCACTCGCAAAGGCAATACGCTCTATCGCAAACATGGAAAGCCACGACAAGGGAAAAATGTGACCGTTTTTGCGTAATTGCCACAGTGATGTATTTTTGACGTATGTTCAATTTCATAGCTTTGCCGGTCCCGTTGTACGCGCTGAGTTGTGTAGACATGCCCGTGACAGTTTCAAATGAAAACACTGTAAAAGTGATTGCAACGTTTTTGGACATCTTTTAGTATCCAAGCTTTATTGGGCCTGGATCATTCTTAAGATCAACCAAAGATTTTATGAAAATTAATAGAATAGAGTATTGAAGTATGATGAACATTCTGATCGATAGTGCTAAGCTGGACCAGCCGTGTTCTGCAGTTGGATGGTTATAATAATTGTGATTAATAGTCCAGATAATTCTACCTTAACAAAAAGAAACTATTTGCACGTCATAATTATAATAGGTACATATAAATAGTCTGTGCTATAATGCAATTATGAAGTTACATTTTGTAATAATATTTGCTACGGTATACAAATTAATCTACGCAAACAAAGCTGCAAATGCATGCGCATGCGTCCATTATTAAAGCTACTAACATTATTTAGGTTTTACATTTGACAAAGTGAGATAAAAAAAGATCAGCTTTGTTCACGTCATTCAGAAAGTGAACAACATTGGCTTAAAGCTGAGATGGCAGCTGGAGATCAGCTAATAGTCTAATAGGCTTAAACATCGATTGGAAAGAGCACTTAATATTCTTTCTTCAGACTTGAACAGAAGTTTTCCAAGGATTTTCCATATTATGTAAGTTTATTAAGTACTTAGAAGTTCGGTTCATAGAATGAGAGTGATGTTGCTGGCAAAGACGAATTGCTTCGACGTCTTTTAAATAATCCGAAGTAGTTTGAAAGATTTTTGATTAGTTGAGTACATTTCTCTCGTAAGAACGGGGTTAATTTTAGTGGTATGTCTCTGTATGTTCTTGTATTATTTCTTTTCCGATTAATTGAGGTAAAATTATCTAGTTTAATATATTTTCGGCCGAATCCAATTCAATTTAAACTTGTGGTTGTGTTAAAAATTTGGGGTTGCTTACTTTCTGGTGCGGTGGTGAGACTGTGACAGTGACTTCCGAACCACAGTTACATTTAGTTGACTATTTAGACAAGGGATAGAGGAGACACATCAAATATTTGTTTTAAATTGGGCTGCCAGCATCACAAAAGTGGATTCGAATCGCAAACTTTAATGGAACAAGTCGTACGTACTTAATGCTAAACACCTCCATTTCTTTGTTCCGGCCGCGGTAAAACTATACCTATTTCAACACGGTAAGGTTTAAAATGATAAAGGGGTACAATAGACGTGTTGGTGACAGCCCAACACAAACTCGAACCGAATTTACGCTTGAATATTTTATACCATCCAAGTTTATTGTAGCAAATGTCCTCGTTGTTGCTTGTAATTTGTTTAAGTTATATAAACTTACCCTTACAATTGGTCTCTCTAGGGGGCAAGCGACTACTGGGCCAATGTTTAATAACTACGCACAAAAAGAACTAAAATATAGGCCAGAAAAGGTTAGCTGAAACCCATAGACGTCCCACTGCTGGGCACGGGTCTCCCCCATAGACAGATTTGTGGGAGGTCTAGAGCAAACTCCACTACGCTGCTCCAATGCGGATTAGTGGAATTATTTTACTGCGTTTTGCTTAAGTCCACTAACATGGGCATTCAGGTTTAACAATCTGGAAACTACAGCTAATTTTATACAAGGTCAGCTAGAAGACATTACCAAGTGAAATTTTCACGTTCAGTTGCCTGACTGAAAAATATTAGGTGAATAAACGATCCAATCTGCATTGGAACAGCCTGGTGGAGTATGCTTTAGACATATTCCCCCTATGAATTGTACGCAGTGTAGCTAGCTAGCAAACTAATTTATTATTTATTTTTACTTTTATGGTTTGAAGTAGGTTTTTGGTATTGTAATGTGGTTATGATTGTTTGAAACGGCAACGACCCTTAGCCTCCGGCGCAAGTGGGAGCCAATTCACTTCAGTTTTAGAGGCTGATCTTATATAGGTACTCAAACAATTGTTTTTCTGACACAAATTACCACTACTCTCTCCACTACCTCTATATATATTTTATAGTGAATTTATAAGTTGATGTTATTGAATTTCAACGATAGCAATTCGTGGAATGTTTACATAGTGCATCACTTTAGAACTGAAAGCTAACTTGCATGCATTTACTGCCGAATAGATAACTTTACACGTTTGGTATTAAGGGAGGTTTACACCTCAAAATTATTTTGATTCAGAACATGTGACCAGTTGAAAATAATTAAGCCACTTTTTTGTCTACGATATCAGCGATACATTTCAATGAAGCTAACAACGGGCAAAGTAACATGGCATTTAGCATACTTATGATACATATATATTACATTTATGTAATTTATTAGAATTATGCATCCCTTTGTTATTGATTAATTATAAGAATATTATATTTATTATATTGAGTCATATTCCATAAATATAGAACGTTATATTAGTAGTAAATTTTAAATAGAAATACATAAAAATATAATTACTTTAAAATTAACCTAAAACTAAAAAACCTTAAAAAATATAAAATAATAACTAATACATATTATTAAAAGGGGGGACTCCTTTTAATAATATGTATAAGTTATTATTTTTTATTATTTTTTAGGCAAGGTTCCGAAGATACTGGCAGCGTTCCCCCTTTGAATAGCTAGGCTAATTCTTTGTCCGAGGTAGCTGCCAGCTCTTCGGTCTCCTGTGATGTCGACTAACCTTTTTGCTATTTCTATTTATTTTTTATTATAAGAATGTAATGGTTAAATGACATTAACAAAAGGAAAACAGAGAACAGTAAGATATAGGAAGTGTTGCATGTTCTTATAATATCTTAATCACTTGTAATACGCACCGCTTTCGGCTATGACATTTGTGACATTACGTAGACTGTGTAATGTAGCAATGTGCTCCCATCCTAATATCACAGGGAGTTTCAATCCCGAACAGTACAATGCTTGCTTGCAAGCGATATGCAGGCAACATTCACAATAGCGATAATATTTATTCAACTAAACGCGCGCTGGTACCTGGTTTACATACCGGCTTGAACATGAACACGACTGGATGGAATTCAATGGCCGCTATTGCCTGGATATCAATGCTGGTATTAAAACGATATTGTGGATAAGTTTTATTAAGGGGGTACCGCGTGAACGGTAAACGTCCATCTTAGGCACAAGTCACCGCTTGAATCAGTTCTTATTTTTGTATGGATATGGAACTATATATAACACATGTGGAACTGTTCAAAAAAAAGGGTTGCGCTGAAAATCAGCACCCTTGTGTCACATGGCAGTATGCTGAGCGTAACCCTTTTTTCACGCATGACACTGTACATGGTTTAAGTAATTTTAAGTTCATTCAAAATATCGATTTGTATAGTGTTTTGTGTGACGGTAAATATCTTCTTCTTCTTCTTCTTATAAGTGTAACCCATCCGCTGCCGCTTATGACAATTGTAACTGACTTTGAACAAGACTCAAATAGGGATTCGGGTGGTTATTCCAGGCAGCTGAGAGAGTTAAAAAGTTAAGGTCGTAGTTCGAAGAAGTCGGAATCTCATTCCAAAGGAGACCAGTTCGCCGTAGAAAAGACCGCGAGAAGCGCACGGTGGTTGTAGGCCAGGAGTCGATTTGGTGTGGATGAAAGTTCAGACCTCGGCGTGTAGTGCGATATTTGAATGAGGTTGGTGGTATTACGTTGTGAACTTCCTCTGCACTGTTTTGTTAGCTCATAGTTTCAGCCTCTATTAATCCCAGGTACCGACGTACCATATTCATCCAGTTCAGTAAATCGCAGTGTTATCTTTTGAGTTTGCTTGAAAATGAACAAAGTTACGCACCGAGTATATTGCCTAGATCTAGGCTACACTTTAGCTTATGCAAGACTGGCTTAGGAAAAGCTGTGCAGTTTCTTGAGAACTTGTAATGCTTTTCATTCAACTTTAGATGAATGTTTATAAATAGTGTTTTGTTTACTTCTACCGTTTATTTCTTCTGTGTAGCGGATGGTTGCTGCAAGCTCGTTTAATATCTTGAATCCATAAAAAAGAGGTTTAAAGGCTCCCTCGAAAAACACTGCCTAGCTTGATGACTGTTTTTATGTTTGTCTTTCTGTATCTCTTTGAACTACCCGGTTACGTTTTTAATTTAAAAAATCGGACAAAATGTCTTCTGTCAAAAACTTAAAAATGGCTGTCAAAAGCACGGAATATCTTGGAGATTCCCCAAATCTATCAGTGCGGATTCTGAATACACCGCAGATTAGAAAAAACTTTATGTCTACGACAATAAGGGTGGAAACGACGCCTTTCGGAGTGGCTCGAGTGACGGCGGCTGGTGGAAAAACGTCAACTTTTGCAACCGTAGTAGTCGATTTTTGCAATCGTAGTAGGCTGATGGTAGTCGAAGTACAGTACCGTTCGATGCATACAGCATGTCAACCTACGAGGCCAACAGTAGGTTGGCATGCTTACTTTCTTCTTCTTTCCTCTTTCTGCCGAATATAGGTTAGTACTTCGCGTAGGTACCCTTCGCGACAGCCGGTCCGCGTTAATCGGCTATTGCGAATAGTGTGGTCAATGATCACAAAAGTGTGGTCAACGACCACAATATTGAATCCAAGTTCGTATGACGTACCGTGCGGTCAAACGCACTTGGCACCAACCGATATCGTTTATAAGATTATCAAAAACACGCTTGAATTCAAGGCAGACATCACAGCAAGAAAATTATCGTAAAAATGTATGAATTTAACAAAATGAGGGTAAAGTTTGAGTTCAGAAGTTCTTTTTAAAATATTCAAATAAATGTTTAATTTTAACTCTTCTTATTTTTTACAATACATAGATACACGTAGTCTTTAAAACCATAGCCATAATACAATATTTATCTTGACGGTATTGGATTTAACTATCAATATTACCAACGTTACGTCATGTAACTGATCTACTGCGTAAACATTCTAAAGTACCTACTAACCTACTTGTTCTAATATTATGAAATATTAATATTACCAACGTTACGTCATGATCTACTGCGTCAAAATTCTAAAGTACCTACTAAACTAGTCGTTCTAATAATATTATTATATCGCCCCTTATCACTGTTCTTATAAAGCAAGTGTTCTATATTACCAAACTCGTGTCCCATTGACCTGACGCGATCAACGACACGTAAGCCCAATTTGTCCAACGCGCAACGTGTTCTTGAATGTCGTCGTATAATAAATTCCCAAATCTCGATTCAATTTTCTTCACGATAAGCTCGATTTCATGTAAACTTTATGCGAACGTGCCAGACTTAGTTACCTCCCCTGGATTATTTAGACTTCATATAGAGTCAAAACTTGGCAAAATCGTGCCATGAGCCCAGTAAGTCAATCAGTCAAATCTATACTAATATTATAAAGAGGAAAGATTTGTTTGTAATGTTTTCACACAAAAACTACTGGACCGATTTCAAAAATTATTTCACCATTAGAAAGCTGCATCTTCACTGATTGACTAGGCTATATAATATTACTGGGTGTAAACGAAACTATTGTTACGTCAAATTCCACGCGAGCGAAGCTGCGGGCGTCCTAACCATCCTAACCATTTTTCAGGTATTTGGTGTAGTGGTCGCAGCTGCTAAGCTAGAAGTCCTGGGTTCGTACCCCAGGTCGAGCAACAAAGGTATTGGGTTTTCATAACATGAAATGCCCGGTAGCAGCTCGGTGTCTGGATTTGTGTCCAGAGAATGGCAATAGGCTCAATACCTATTAGATGGGATCTGATTATAACTGGTGAAAAGTAGGTATAAGTATTATATAGGTAGGTAGGTAGGTATAAGGTATAACACACCTCTGCCTACCCCTTTGGAGAAATACAAGCGTGATGTCATGTTATGCTTTAAGGATTACTGGTTGAAGAAATCCATGGTACTTTGAGTCAGCAATTTTAGATCCAAACAATCAACCTTTAAGCGACCTTCATCCAACTATACCAACAATGATATTACTGATTGACTACATGGTGCCGGTACATAAGGCAGTGCCCATGACGACCGAGCTTTGAGTCCTAGATTAGGTTATCGAATATGATCGGTAAAAACTTATAAGGCCTCGGGTACAGCCTCTTCGGCGTTACGAGACAGGGAAATAAATCTCCTGAGATATGTGTAAAATCTGCCAAATAAAATATGATATTTTTCCCACCGTATATTGACCACGGATCCATGTGACTAGATATGGTTGATAAATCTAAAGGTAGAATAATATACCTGGGATCGGGGGACAGTATCAGGAACGAAGTTCAGTATTGAGGTTATACTACCTGCCGCACAATGCTCGTGTGTTGTAGCGCAATATGGTGGCGCGCGTCGATTCAATGTGATCGAAAGAGTTAAGCAACGACGGGCGCGGTCGGTTTGTGGATGGGTGACCGTTAGTAGCAAAATGTGATGGGTGCTACCGTGCTTCGGGCGGCACGTTAAGCCGTTGATGTTTCAATGGTGAAAACAATCGTTAAGCCTTGTCGAAGACCTTTGGGTGGCTTAAGAACAGTTTCATGCAAGTGCAACTGCACTCGCCTATGCCTAACTCAATTAAATGTCCTATGTAACGAAGGAAAGCATCGTGAGGTAAGAACTCTGAGATTTCTCCGTGGTGGCACTTAGCCATCATTTTAAACCTCCCTATTCAGCAAGGAGACTCATGCCAAACTTGTGGAAAAGGATTGATATTTTTTACAATAAATGAGATGTAGTTTTATTTTTTATAAAACTTCGTATGTTTCTCGTTGATTTATTTTTGCAGCCAGGAATTTTCCCTCGGCAAAGTTAAATACAAATATGTGTAAGAATTTGGCTGTCCCACATTTGACTGTAGATTAAACTGTAATTTCCACAAAGAGGCGAACATGTCTAATTTATAACAAGCTTGTTACAAAGGCTGATAAGTGTATTCGTGTCTGTGTGGGAATGTTTATATTCTAAATAAAATTTAGGTGTAAGAACAAGATAATGAACAAGAAGGGTAATATCTGTTGCTTGTAAATGAATTACAATGTTTATCAAGAGTAATTTTACTGTATGTACCTACTTCTTGTACGTACCTACTGTTTGTAATTGAAAAGAAAACATGGGCTCTATTGTGGCTATTGGCATATCTAATGAACCGGACCGCCTGTCCAGGGTTTCTCGGTGAAGATGTTTTTATACGTGTTTGATGTTTTAAATTTAAACTTTAAAATTTTAATTTTAACGTTTAAAATTTATTTTTCTCAAAAATACGTAAAGGCTATTCCAGTTATAGAAGGTTGTAAGAGGAACATTAGTTTGTTAGTCGGTATGAGTACAATGGAAGCGAGGACAGATAGTTGCATGTTGGTAAGTTAGTTATTTAGTAGCTAGTTAGTAATTGTTAGTGAGAGCACAGAATAGATAAGGTAGGTCCGAATCCTGTTCGGTAACAGATGCGTTGACCCTTGAGGACTAATTATAGTTGTCTGTATAGAAGAATGACCTGTAACCAAACCAAGGAAATTAATGTTTATGTAAGATTGTAATGAGTAAAAGTCTCTAACATTCCGATTTCGCTTCCACGGAGTTCGTGAAGTTTAAATGATTCATTTTCAAAGGTAAAGTAAACGTACAGGAAAGTAACCAATTACCTATAGCATAGTCCCCAAAAAATTTAATTTTGTCGTATGTCCTAACGCTATACAGGTTAGATTGCGTATTTGGGGTACTATTCCATATTTGATTACGATCCCTTATTCAACGGTTCTCCTTCCTATTCTAAAAAGTGTCTACCTCCACCGACCGCAATGTCTACCCGCTTACTACCTATACACATTACCTACTTGAAATGAAAAGAAAGGTCCATGTGACCTAGTATTTCCCTTGGGATCCAAATGAAAATATACGGCTTATTAAAATAACAAAACAATATTAAAATTTAAGCTTTTATCTGGCAGACCTAAAAAACTGCTGTCCCTCAAACAAAGGTTCCGCCTCTTCGTTTTGTCTCGGCGCAATAAAATTTAATTTACAAAAGATTTCTTACAAGTGAATGAAAATTTTAAATTCAAATTAAACAGGGCTGCTAATTTTCTTTCCCGTTAGTGAATAAAGAATCGCTCGAAATAAATTATCCACCCTGTTAATGTTTAGCTGGTGACAAAAGCAATCAAGGGTTTACTATGACCTTTGCTTTGTGTCAGTGAGAAAGTCGTCCCAACAGAAATTAATGAAGATATCCGCAATCTTGCAATATACTGCAAGATATCTTGCAAGTACGGTTAATGCGCGTCGATAATGGTTTATTTTTATTTTTATTGTTACGGTATTTTACGTTACCAATACGTTATGTTATCGAAAGTTTTGATTAATAAAGTAGTTAGTAGTAGTTACTTTAGTTTTGAAACTAAAACGAGTACGACGTCACATAGTAGGCAGGACTTGGGCAGGGCTGATGAAAAAAGAGACACGCATCGTTTGTATCAAAATAATACATGATCTCCGTTCTATCTTGATTAATTTCTGTGGTCGTTCCCTTTGTGCGCTTCTCTCATTATACATATACCTACTACGAGTACCAGGTGACGTAACGCCATGATGCTTACTTAAGTAGTGTATGTCTACTTCAAAAATACAGTAATTAGGTAAGTAAATAATATATAGGCACTAGTAGGTCAAAATTCGACGTCTTTTTAAATTTTAAATTTGACCCTTGTCATGGTTTTATGAATGATATAATGATATAAATATCTCTATAAGATATTTCTCTATATATTTTATATCTCTGTAAGATATCTATGTAAGATAATTATAATAAAATATTTACAATCGTAGACTTAATCCAAAGCAATGTTCAAAGTGACATTATTACATATCATATTTCTAAAAAAGGGTAGAAAGTTTTTGCTTCTGGTGTTGCTTGAGAGATAATAGTTTTAGATACAGACTCATCCGTGACACGATGCTGATAGACCCAAACTGCCGAACCGTCGGTTCTGGGTTCGCTCACTCCTGGGTCAGATATTTTCCGAGGAGAAAATCCTTTTAGGTAATAATTTTGGTTTAGCTCCAAGTTGAATTCAGGATATCGCCTTGCGTTTTTATAAGATAACATATTGCAATTTCATCATAATTTTGTGGGCCAAAACAGAGTGTTCAGCTCGGTATAAATGGGTGGAAATTAATAATATTGTTTATTATGGACCGCAAGTGACGCCCTGAGCTGGTAATGTACGACATAAGCTGATGCATTAAGCAGAATATATGTACAGCGCTTATTCAAATAGACTTTGTAGGTAGCTTATATAAGTTTTCGTGTCATGTTATTTCTACACAATTTATATTCTATATTACTTTCAATTATCTACGAATTTTTTTTTTTTAAATAATATTTCTAATTAAGTAATTCTTTGGCGTAGACCCCTAATAGATATATCTAAAATTTTTGATTTCTTGCAATTTCGTGCAATTAGTTATTTCATAAACAATGAGTAAAAATATCCCGCCACTCAGCCATCTACTGAGAATTTCAAGTAACAACAATCCCATAATACATTGCTCTACCCGGAAATCGAACCTAGGTACTCTAATTTCGCAGTCGCACTTCCAACAACTAGAACAATAAGGTAGAAAAAAAAAGAATACTAATTTAGGTCTTAGGTTGCCGCCAAAATATTATAATGCCTTTTCATGATGCTCATAACACAACATCCTACATAATACATTACTATATAAATATTATATTACTATACATACATGAAGCAACATAAAGTTTGGTCGGAAAGCCCATTTGCCTTATGTGTTACGCCAAGTGTCAAAACAAAAAGCTCTTATCAGATATACCTATCGCCGATATAAATCAACGGTGGATTTGCTTGCTTGAGACTGAGTAGTAGACGGAACCGAGTGATTATTTTTGTGTTTGAATTTGATATCATTGTCTAAGTAAATTATTACACTTATATATGTATGTAACTACTGTTTAAACGTCATAATAGCATGGTAAGGAAAATAATTATGTCTTTCTCGCCTGGTAAGTAAGTGTAGGATTTTGGGCTCCTCAAAACTCCCGCGCTAATACAACAAAAGGCCACCGCCCGTTGTGGCGCTAGTGTGTGAGTTACCATGGTTACCACCCTCAAACTGACATGCCATGCGCGCGCGCCCCGCGAAATATTAAATATTTAAACGCAATTAAAGTGAAAGCTGTACTGGCTAAGTGTATTGTGTTGATGTGGTTATAATCCTGACGCATCTCAAGTGATGAAGCGAAGAAAAATATCCTGCAGCGGTGAGTGAGCCCAAAACTATTCAAAATACCAACTGAGCTATCGCACAGCATCCAAGTTTATGAAGCACTTTTCGATGACGGCGCAAGTGGGCCGCCCTTCTGTAATCATTTTGCTGTTTAGTAGTTTATTGCTTACTTAGTAGGCATAATCACACTATAGAAATAAGTAACATAAATAATTGTATCATGCCAAACGTGCTCGCTGATGTGCACAGGTGTGAACGTGAAATTTACCATTATTTAAATGGTGATCAAAGTTAGCTGAGATTGGCAAAGCGATTACTTTATTAAACTTAAATTTTTAACTAAGTTGTATCGTTGACTATTTTTTTAACACTTTTTGACCACAGGTTAAATTAATTGGAACTTTTAATTAAAGATTAACGCTACAGCATTTATTAACGGGGTATTGAACATAATTTCGTTCAAAACGTGTTTTGAAATTCATTATAAGTATTCTATTAGGTACTAGGCACTAAATTAGTTTATTTTAATAAAAGGGTCTGTTAAGGTTACTTTTACCTTTAAATAAGGTCAAGGTTATGCTGGAATTGAAAAAAAATATAATAATAAATTATTCAATATATTTATTTATATTATTTAATATTGTATTGGCCCTAGACTGTGCGGTGATCACAGACAGAGATAATGTGCGGTCCCTTCGGCTATCATGACGTCATCACACAATACTTCTACCATCCAAGTGACCACTTTTCATACAACAAAACCTTAATTCAAAAAGTCTCGCAGGTAATTTTCGTGAGCAATTAGAAGGGGAAATGCCGGGGTAATTACTCACCGCTTCCCGACAGTGCATTAAGGGAAGAGGGATGAATAATTTTTCAGGGCAATTATAAATCTGCCCGCTCTGCTCTGACTTCTGGTGCGGATGAAAAGAAATTTCGTTTTAGCATTAATATAACGTCCATTATACATCCCGGTACACACTACCTGGATATAACAATAAAATCGCAAAAATATTTACATCCACTGAACATAAATAGAAACGATATTATTATATAACACTTAATTAACTGGACTAACAAGTTGTATCCAAAAATATTATGATAAAATCATCAAACTGTCAGCCCAGCGATTTAAAAAGAGGTATTTCCGTCGCTGACTACCATTCATAAATCGCTGTAAGTATAAGTAAGTATGGAACTATATATAATATAACTATAATAGAGTATATCGCTGTAAGTATAGAAATGATGCATCTTTTTTTGTATTGATGTAGACGCACTTTCACGTATAGGTACCTATTATGAATCTGATGGAAATATCTAGGGTGTGTCCATAGATAGAGATAGAGCAACCAGAGGGGTCGACGTTTTTCCAAGAACGTTATAACTTTTTTATGGATGGATGGAAAGAGTATGCAGAATAACCCATCTGTTGCCGTCCATGATAAATTGTGATACTTTGAACATGATTCTTATAGGGACTGGGATTTGAGGTCTTTGAAGCTATTATTCGGTGACGCCGTAAAGGTCTGTATGACCTTACAGCAAAATTAAATGTCCATTCGCAAAAAAAAGGAACTGGGATGGTTATTCCGGTTGGGGTGATCCTAAAGGTAGTATTATGTACTAAACATTTTCAATTGTTTATTTCTAGTCCCTGTTTACAACGTTAAGACCACAGCCTAATAACTAGTAAGATGTAGTTCATCCGTGCTTACACTTTGATCGCAATATCTCAATATGGGATAAAATATGTCTCATGAAAAAGCTTACAGGTACCTGTAAGCTTTTTCATGAGACATATTTTAGGGGGTAGGTACCCCTGTTATATTATTTGTCTCCTCTGTGCAGGTAGGTACAGTCACAATACACACCCCTTCCTTTGTCCCACTGTTGGGTGCGGATGTCCACTCAGAATTATGCCTTCAGATTAGACCTTATTCCACCACGCTGGCAAGTGCGGATTGGCAGACTTCACATGCCTTCGAGAACATTATGAACGAGTGTCCTCACTGTGTCCTTCACCGTTACAGCAAGTGACACTTCTCTCTTAAACAGTCACAAAAGATTATAACGATCAAAAAAATTCTTTTTTGCATTATAACCGTTACAGCAAGTGACACTTCTCTCATAAACAGTCACAAAAGATTATAACGATCAAAAAAATTCTTTTTTGCATTATAAGGGTCTATAAACTAGCAGTTTGATTACAATAACTACACAATCTGACACAACAACAATACAAGAGTGTTTGTGACGTTTGATCACGCAAATTGGGCATTTATGGAAAATTCTGAAACTAAGTATCGACCTTATTCGACCTCTATTCCAAACGATGGAAAGCATATAAACATGCACAGTTGTTCTCATAACAATGAGAGCGCGGTTAGGTTAATTTGGTAGAAATTTATTTAGTCTCACTACCTTACATGACCTTACCCCTTACCTTAACATGTAATATTAGGGGTCGTAGTGAATCGTAGTGGTCTGCCACGGATAATGCAGAGCACGGCCCCTTTTTGACAAATTCGTACTTCAATAAAATAAAAATCAAATCAATAAATCGTAAATTATTTTTTTATTTTTTGTTTTGTAATTATATGGATTTTGTCAAAATAAACTTTTTTTATTTCTAGTCTATTTCTATTTCTAATAGGTTGTGAGACTAAATAAATTTCCGGTGAAAAGTGAGTGTAGACACAACTCTACCAACCTCATAAGTACAGATAAATATAAAATAAATATGTATTGTCTCAATCATAAATAAATTGCAACGGCAAGGTATTTTTGTTTTGGCAGCGTGATGTTTCCAACCGCATGCAGAGCTGCTGTTTTATCTGCTTATGCACTCCTTGTATTTTTCGGATGAGTGGAATAAACTCTTAATTCTCTCGCCGCGCAATCCTCTCCGTGTCACATGCAATGCAACTTTAAAATGGGATAAAACAGATGAACATTAAAGGTTTACTACTTTTTTTATTTCGAATATAGGTACTCGTATTTATTCACTGGCGATTAAGTTTCAATATTATTGATAAGTTTGGTATACCTACTTTCTACTAAATAATTGTTATTTATCTAACCTGTTATGTATATTGTAATAATGTTTTAAATGCTATTACGCCATTGTTTTTATTTTGTTGTAAATAGATAAGTGATGTTCACATCTACTTTTCTAATTAAAAAAACGCGTTTGATATTTCACAAAAAAAAAATAGTTTGAGATATCTCAGAAGAAAAATAATATGTAAAGTTTGATTGTAACTTTATCTTTATCAACCAACAAATCCTTGAATATTTTCGAAGGATCGGCGGGTGCTTCTGAATCTGAGCGATAACTTACAAGATAACAAGCCAAGTTGGGGAAAAAATTCGGCGCTTCTCAAAGTTTCCAAACCGCAATGTTCGTCCTCGCGGAGGTATAAATTAGACCTGTTATCAGCAAACAAACTTTTCTATCTGATCTAATGGGTTGTCTTACGAGGTCGCTCTATGGGTAAATTGAAATATAGAAATTGCTTTCGTATCAGTTTCTTGAAATTATTCTGTTCGGACAACCCGGGCAGTAAGATTAGTAGCAAATGATGTTCTTTGAATTCTTACAATTAAAATAATTTATCTTTTTCTTATGATCTCAAAACATAAATTGATCTGAGTATATTTTTTTAATTTGAATTCAGAATTCTTAAGTTGTTATTAAGTATTTAAAATAAGAATTATTTAAAAAGAAATATTTACAAAATAAATATGTCATCCAGAAACAGGCCTTGTGGCATTGTACCTAGAACGCTGGCAGCGTTGCCCCGCTGTATAGCGAGGCTAATTTTTTGGGCGAAAAAGCTGCCAGCCCTCCGGTCACCTGAGACGGAAATGAGTCTGGTGGACAAGACCTCCATGAAAGTCTTCATATCAGCCGACCAAGGACCTAATGTTTCTACTGCAAGCGCCGCAAATTCATAGTTATCTAAAAGATTACTATATTTGCGACGCTTGAGGAACTGAGCTTGGTCGGCTGCAGCCCCACCCTTTTTAGATGTTTCATGTATGTAGGATGGGGCCAAACTATCTACACATGTAACATCCCACACCAGAGCACGACCCAAACGCCACGGCACCAGAGACGCTCCGTCAGGTCTCTTTCCATCGTCCCTACACATACCATGTGGCTCCAATGTAGATGGGATAGAGACGGTGGCAAGAGCTCTCCGAATCAAATCATTTATAGTGCCGTGACGATAAATACGACCAGCACTTCTGGTACAGGATAAGCCGTGTCGACCAAACCCATCCACGTCCCGGCCACAGATACAAAAATGAGCCTCACAAATGCTGTTCCCAAGACGAAGACCCACTGCTATCCTCAAGGAGTTTGGGTCCAAAATAGTACCCAAATTCCTTGATGGAAGTGCATGTAGCCAGTGACCAGCGTCATGTCCAGAAACTGCTAAAAGTCTCGCTCGGTCCGTGTTGTCCTTGCATTTTTTCAATAGGCAGTCAAATGTCATCTTAATTCCAGGTAAATCCCAAGAATGTTGCCTGGAAATGTTGACGTTGGGAATACTTTCCTCAGGAAACTTAGCCTTCCAAACCTGCAAGGCTTCATTCATTCCCACCAAACGAACATCAGCCGGACAAATGTTTAAAATATTGCTGATGAGGTTAAGTGAGAAATGGGTAGAAGCCAAGAAAGCCGGGAGTGCCACGCTCTCTGATGATCGTATTCCCAACCCCCCAAATTTAACAGGGAGACATGCCTGTGTCCAAGAACTATCACTAAAATTTAAATTTAGAATTTTGGAAACACTTTTTTTTAGAGTCTGATCTATTAAACTTGTAATGAAAGGGAATTTCCAAATAGTTATTTTGTAAATATTTCTTTTTAAATAATTCTTTGTTTTAGTTTAAGGTTTTATTGTCTTGTAAAAAAATTACTATATATTTGTAATTTAATATTGTTGTAATCCCAAATACAGCCTAAGGCCTAAATTTAAAATAAAATCAAGTAATTATTTTTTTTGTTATAACTTAGTTAACCCCAGTACACTATAGGAATGTATTAAAACTAAATCAGTAAAAATCTGAAAATGTATGATATATGCTGCAATGACATGATTAAATTTTTTTTTTAAATATGTCAATTAGCGCAAATTAGAATTGATTGACATTTTTATGAATCTCATTAAATTTCACGGGTAGATACACAATTTATTACGAGTATACTAAAGAAAATGAATTTGGTTATTGAAGGGAGGTAAAGCTAATATAACCATTTTGTATTGAATGCAGTATAAAGGATTAACCAGGTTTTAAATGAATGCGCAAAAGTAAGAACACAACGTAACTGCTGTAAAACAGGTTGGTGTGTTCAATTTGTTTGATATATTAGTAATCCCATCCATCCAACATAAACCAACTCATCAGATATTAAAATTTGGACGATCCATCGCTTGACTTTTATCTTCATCGCGGGTTCAACAAAATAATAATTTTAAGTTTAAAAATACCGACTCAAATTCAAAAGGATGAAGAAAAATTGTTCGGTGTTCCAGTCCAAAGTAAGATTAGGCGAGGAGAATCTCTCTATTCTATTTTCTTAAGCCGAGACCAGCTGCTGTTATTTGAAGTGTGAAATAAAGCTTACTTAAAGATAGCACCCGACTTACAGAAAATCCTGTAATGCTTGACACAAACAGACTCGAGCCAACGTTTTGTGACTTGGACAATTTCATCTAGTGACTGTAGTGCAGTTTGAGTTTTTGTTACAACTATGTACAGGTACACACGTGTTTTGTTTGTGTTAAAATTTTATTTCACTAACAGACGTCCTCACTTGTCCTGTATTCAATGACTAGACATCCCAGATGGAATTTTGCGATAAAGTTCGACCGAATCACTTTTCTTTGTAGCCGTTTAAATACTCATAGTTTGATAATATTTAGCTCCCGACAACATTACTAGTATAGATACTCGTAATATTATGTATACCTATAGTTCGAACTTTAAACTCACCACCACAACCCTTTCTTTGTCCCACTGTAGGGCTTCTTCGAAGTACGGATTTGCATATATATTTAAGACTAAGAATGTTATGGAGAACTCTCAGGCATAGTTTCAACACGATGTTTTCCTCACCAGCATAATTGACATTCTATTTCCTAAATCGCAATTGCGCTTAGAAAAGTCATTGGTGCGTGCCTCTTGTATTTGAACTCGAGCAAGAGGCGTGGTTGATTGCCTGGTTGCTGTTACCACTGTTAACTTCAAAGCCATTGCTTTGAGAAGTGCACTGCTCTCCGAGTGCTAAATAGCTAAGTTATTTTTAATTTTCCAGCATTGTATTCCCGCAGTGCAAATACAGCGCTCTTAACCACATTGCACTTACAATGAAAATTCTATGTTTACCGTGACAGCGTGACGCTGTTTGTGTTCTACGCAGTAGTGTTTCACAAGAATTGAGTAGGTATGTTAATTTATACATCTGATTTTTACTGGAGTACTGGAGACAACTTTTGTTCAAATTGACAATGTTATAGGGCCTTTTTGAACATCGATCCCTCAACCTTTAGTGGGGCTTGCAGGAGAGACCTCTTCTAAATAATTTTCAAAAATTCCTAAGATATTACTGCAGGTAATTAAATTAAAAAATTTGTTCTGGTTTCGTGGTTTTCTATGTGGTGGTGGTACTTTCGGTAATAGTTTTGCTGAGGCGACGATCTTTGTTCTCAAATGATCTGCATCTGTACGGAACGAGACTTACGAAAAATTACTAGCTGGATTATAATTATGACTACTTTTTAGCTTACTTTTTAACTGGAGCTGCATGCTTTTTTGCCAATTTATGTCCATAATAAAATCAAGTATTCTGTCATCTAACTGCTGGCGGAAGTCAGTGCAGCTTAACATTGTCAATGTGTTTTTTCGCGTCCATGAGTGTTTCAGCAAGCAATGGAATACGTACTGATTCTTCAACATCGCACGACTCAAAAACTCAATGAGCTGAAATATTGAGTTTAACCTTCCAGCCTTGTACTCCAATATCTTAGGGCCTCACCGAGATTAGGTAGCAGAGCGTTTTATTTCCTGCGATAAATGAGGCAACTCGCCGACTGCATGCAAAAGGACGAAATTAAATTAAGAAGCCGTAAGGCTGATTGTACATTGACTACTGCGACTATTTTAAGTGTAACTACAAACTTTAATTCAACCCTTTTTTTTCAATATTTATTTTTTAAGCTTGGGCACTTTTGTGACTACCTCTGCATTATCTAAATTATGATTTAAAAAAAAAATTAAAAATGAAAAATTAAATCATTAATATTTGTAGTGTTATAAAGAAAGAGAGCTAAAGGGAAAGTAAATAATAAGAATTTTAAATAAGAGGATATATATTATTACTCACTCGGTGGTTATAATGAAGAAACTGATGTGTTGAAAAAAGGTATAATAAGTTGAAATATTAAATACTACTAAATATTACATACCTTTTATTAAACAAGTAATAGTCCACCCAATTACATATTTAAAGTTTTCTTGCCGCTTCTTCGACCTCATACTTGCTTTTATTTTATGCGTCTTGACATGCTCACTTTACACCGCCAAGACATTTTATTAAAAATAATTTATTAGAAATAATTTTCTGCAAAGCTAAAGGAAACCGTTGCGAGAACTATTTAGATTTCTATAATTATAAGTCCTGAAATATAGCAAAAATTGTCCCATTCTGAAAATATCGTTGAGGTTTTATCGAAACATAACATGTAAATAATATACGAGTGTACAGATTTTGCAATGGTAAAGACGCAAAAAAAAACGTGACGCAAAAATAGTAGCCTATGTGGTCAGCCTTCTTCCTCGGCTTTATACGGCAGGCTACCCTCTTCGTACACGGTCAATTTGTTCAATTTCCATTGTTGTAGTTGAATCGTAGCCTTTTGTTGAGTTGTATTGGCAATATCATTTTGCATCTGATAAGAGGTCGGATGGACATAATATATTAGTAATTTCTCGGTTAAATGAACATTATTAAATATTTTGCTGATAGGATCGGCAACTTTAAATGTTACTACATTTCTACGATCTAATTTAATATTATAAGTGGGTTTTCAAGGGAAACTGTATTTTCTGTCAGCAAAGCTTATATTTGTCATCAACTTCTATTTTGCCTTTGCTCATTCCCACTTTAGGTAGGGTCGGCTGTCCTAATTAATTTGCGCCAAGACATTATGTAGTGGGTTGTCGGGTCGGGTAAGGCTTTTTCTTTTAAAAGTTTGGCCATACTCGGCCACCGGGGCTCATTCTCGGCCTCTTCTGGTCTCTGGAAGGCTCAATGCCTGTTTTGGCCTGACTGACTGACCTACATGACAGTTTTCCCGTCGTATTACTTGTTCATACCAACTTAATCTATATACAGCTAGTTTTTCAGGTATAGAGGCAACCTTAAAACTTCCACGGATATAATATTAATTCCTGATGGGGCGGAGTGCAATGTTGTCATTGCCAGTTTTCACGCTATTTGGTACACATTTCCTTATGTTTTCATAGGCATATGCGGGCCACATAGTACCTCAGTCAATGATCGCCATTTCTGCCAGGAAATACTCTATGTGTCACGTCTTCTTCGATTAATATTTATATATTATATTCAGACGATAATTTTAATCATTGTCGATTTAAAAGAAAAAAGAAATGCAGTTAACATAACTTTGTTTGCTTTTCAAGATTTATTGTATTAATATTATCTATAATTATTACAGAAGTCGGAACCATTGTTGGACTAAAAACTGAAAATATAACTGTCTTTCTCCACGCGCCATTTTAAAGGGAAAATGTGAATTTCCATTTTCCGTTTCAGAAACGCACGATACCTACCAATATTCGTTTGTGGTTAACCGAAATAAAAATTGTATTTTTTTGATATGAGTTCGAAAAACAAGTAATATTTTACCAAAAGGTAAAATAATATAATAATAATATGGTAGCATAAGAACATTCAACACTGGGTTGGCCACTAACCTCTCCACCAATCCGCATAAACCTTATATTTATCGCAAAATTCAGTTTCAAAATGTGGACCTGTTGATATGTATATAAACAACGTGGTCTTGAGTAACATAAAAATATCAACATCTCCTCTCTTAAACTCAGCCACTTATAAAGTTTGCGACTTTTTGGCCAGGCCTAGTTATGGAGTGGGTCTTTTATCTCATTCCATTTTGCGCTCTGGCCATTTAATAATTTTCGTTGTGGCGCTTAACTTACACTTAAAAGTTATTTTTTGTTTTGCGTTTAATTTTTGCTTTGTCTGCGGTTGAATTGGGCGCGTTATTTCTATTCAATCCACGCGATATTGCTTAAGTTTTGATTTTGCAAAGTTACTTCTTACAGAGTTTAGGTAATTCATTTAAAGGCGCAGCAACTGTCAGGTCAGCCATGCCCTTAACCCTGCCACTCCGAGATGAGACGTGCCCTTCTCTAGCTGATGATGAGCTCTGGAGCGCGCACAAAGAGCGCGCTTCCGTAAAATAACAATACTCATGAATATAATTGAAGGCTGCAAAGGTCTGCCGTTGTGATGTGCCAGGTATCCATATTCGTATTCGTAACCGCGGATATCTGCGGCAGAAAAATGATCTGCATCTGTTACATTTTTAACGGATCTGGAACGGATATTTTTCCAATTTATTTATCTTTTTACAGAAAATAAATAATTTTTTTACATTTTTTGTTAACATTAACTAGACTTACAAGCGTAATATTCCATCTATGTCACTGACACAGTCAACACTACTTTAAACAAAACAAATGTACAAGTCGAAACACTATCACTAATGCAAAACGTCAACTGTCGTTTCAAGGTATTTGAAGGTCACTAACCCTCACTCACATGGATACCAACATAATAAAAGCATTTTAGGTTCGTATTTGTATCTGTAATCGCGGATAGAAATATTATTGCTCCGAATTTGTATCTGTATCCGCGGATACATATTTATAAAAATCTGACACATCCCTATGCATGATACGCCTAGATCACTCGACACGACTGTGACTGAACCAGCGAAAAGCAGCGGTATAAAAACAATTTTGTTTTTTAATTTTAAAATTTTCAGATCTCCTATGCGTAGTTTAAATACTTTGTGAGTTTGTTTGCACTTTAATTACCGTATCTTAAGCCTGACACTATTGGCGCTTTGGCAAATGCCCATAATGACTGACTGAGATATGTACCGCTTCCAACGGGGCATATAAATTAATTGTACTCAGATCTTGGCCGTAAAATATATTATGGCTAAACTCGCTGCCATACGGCTTTCCGCTAATCAGCTGTATTATAGGGATCATTATGTATTATTTGGAAATAAATTTTGCTGCAACAGAGCAACCTACCAACTAGAGACTAAAGTAGGTATATGCCTCAATAATACCAGAAAGTTAAGAATGAAGTTTATTTAGAACAGCATCACCGTTATTTCTTTTTTCCTTCATTTCTCCGCAGATGTAGACAGAGATGTGTCGTACACTTTTCACCTGCTACGAGTATGTTTAAGTTCCATATAATAATACCTGGTGAGCCTATTATTACATACACCGGGCACAAATCCAGACTGCGCTGCTACCGGGAACTTTAAGTTATATAGCTTGAACACTAGACCAACGAGGAAATTTAAAAACATGGGAAAGCGTAGATAAAGATTTGTATTACTATAATAATTTAACCGTGGCGGTTTGGGAAAAATTTGCGTGTGTGTTTTCAGTAAATCTATTCATTCTGATTACGAAGCACTATTAAGCAGATCGTGCGCTTCATTTTTATAATTTCTTTATTTCCATCACGTTTCCAATATCTTCAGCCATTGTGTGCGGCCCGCAAATTCTATGCCTTGTGAATAATAGAGTCACCATCGCTTGCGGTTTGTCGACAGCATACATTATGTGGCAGTGATTTAGTGTGTTCGTTCATACTAGTGTTAGAAATACACAGTATCGAGCTGACAACGTAGCTCTTAATCCGACGGGATAAAGTATATTTTCAACAAGAATAAATTCCGCATGCTTGCTACTAAGCTGTGAGTGACAAGCCCAGAGGGCATTCTGTGACATGATAATTATGTGTCTGGGAACAGGTGTTGCATACGCAGTTATCAATGAAGATAACTTACGTTGGACTTATGTCATATTAACGTCACCCGCCGATGTCTGCGAAGACTGATAGCGAAACTGGGACAACACATTCGAAATACAGCCTTCCAATGTTGAACCGAAATTTGAATAATCTTAAGGCGGCAGCCTCAGGCACATGTAGGTCACGTGTCTCGATAGCACCAGTCAAGCCGCAAATTAGTCACGAATGCTGTCTTGGCTTCTACTTATTCAAGTTAGAGAAGTAACCTGGTAATGGAATAATAACACTCCCCAGGAATGTATTTACTTAATAATTATCATTACCGGTTGTTAGCGTGCAGGGGAAACCTCGAGGTAACAATGGCATAACATTTGTGATATTGGTATATATGTATTATTTTAAATGCAAAATTTCCATAAATGTGCTCATTTTCTCTGTGCGAATTTTATGGGTGGGTATTACTGATCTGTGGAGCCATAACCTTCTCTATTGTTTACAAGCCGTGCTGTTGGCGGTTTGGCAACGTCGCAGGTGAACCATATTAGGTTTGCAAATATTTTGAAAATTTTAATAAACATCCCAATAAAGTTAAAAACAAGCATTGCAATGGAATCAAAATGTGAACATAAGTGGGTAATATTATGCGAACCCATTTAGGATCCTACACAGCAAATGATAATACTCAAGTGTCAACACAAAATTGCTTGCATATTTTGCTGTGATTTTGGTGTTATTCCAAGTAATTTTAAAGGAGTTTTATGTTTTTCTCGCTAAAACTTTTCGTATGGTTGCTTTAAGCAAAGCACGTATTTTTCATGAACTCCTACATACTTCGGTTAAAAACTATTTGTTAAACAGAATATTTATTGTTCTGTTTGGATGGTTGGGATGCAATTAAAGTTGTTTTATAAATATTTTCATTTGATTTGTAATAATTTATTTCCCTTTCACTTCACTGAAAATAAATCATACAGGGAAGCGTAACCGGTTCGGTTCACGCTCAAATCCAAATTGCGACGTTACCAAATGGTATGGCTTGATGAAAACAACAAAAAAAAACGCTTGCCGGGCGTTGCCGCGAGCCGGGGTTGCACCGCTACTGTATAGCAACGTGTCCAAACCGTGCATTGCTTTGTCCCATACATCAGTTTTCAATGTGGCTAATAAACCGGCTGGACTGTGAAGTAAAAAACAAGATGCTGAATTTATAATTATACAAATCTATTGTTATGTGTTATTTATTACATACTAGCCGCAGCTTCGCTGGCGTGGAATTAGACATTCACTAACTTCAAAAACGGCAGTTTCATACTAACTTTGCACCCCCGTTTTACCCCCTTAGGGGATTAATTTTCAAAAATCGTTTCTTAGGGCTCCCCTACGTTATAAAAGGAACCCCTGTGGAAAATTTCAAGTTTCTAACCCTTATAGTTTAGGCCCTGCGTTGATATGTCAGTCAGTCAGTCAGTCAGTCAGTCAGTCAGTCAGTCAGTCAGTCAGTCAGTCAGTCAGCCACCTTCTCCTTTTATATACATATATAGATACTGTTTTATGATGTAATGGTTTACAAATTCAGTCAGAATTATGATAAAAGCTGCAACCCAGAGTCGTCCCACTGCTGAGCTCGGGTCTCCAGATAATCAGCTCACCGAAAATCTGCTTTGTCTGCAATCTGATTTGTTTGTGGCCCCAATCGGGCCCACAGACAAAACTGCGGTAGGTCTAGAACATACTCCAGCAGGCTGCTCCAATGTGGATTAGTGGAGGGGTTAGTGGCCAACCCAGTGTCGAATGTTGTCAAGCCACCAGAAGGACTTCGACAAGGCTTAGCGACTGATTTAACCAATAAAATCAACCGGGACCGACGGCTTAACGTGCCCTCCGAAGCTCAATAGCGCCCATAAAATTTCGCCTCTAACGGTCATCCATCCACAAACCGACCGCGCCCGTCGTTGCTTAATTATTTCGATCAATTTGAATCGATGCGAGCCATTGAGCTGTGGACGCTAGAATTATGTTTACCTACCATTTAAATCAAGCATGCACATGACTGAATTTGGATGTAAGAATCGTTCGAATCGGGCAGGATCCCATTTTCGCAGCTTTGGTAACAAATTGTCACACAGCGTGCACGTTACACAAATTTTGTGTAGTATCAAAACACGTACCACAGTCGTGATAGGCATACTTGAGTGTGATCTCACATTGTATTCGGATATCCGCAACGGCAACACAGGAATTACAGGGCTGCAAAACTGTTCGATGATAAACGCAGCCCATACATGTTATTGGCATATATGAGTAAGGTATATGTACTCGTCCTAGCATATTGTAATAATCCGATCTCATAGCCTACGATTTCATGTCGAACTAACCTACGTACGAAGACGAATACCTACCCGTATTGTGATTGTTCGTAAGTTGCGACCCATATACGTCCCACTGTTGGGCACAGCTGCGGGAGGTCTAGAGCATAATTCACCACGCTGATCCAATGCGGATTTGTGGAGGGGTTAGTGGCCATCCCTGTGTTGAAAGTTCGCAAGCCACCTGAATGTCTTCGACGAGGGTTAAATTCGTTAAGATAAGATAAGATTCCATCATTGAAAACAACCGGGACAAACGACTTAACGTGCCCTCCGAAGCACGGTGGCGTGTATATACTATTACAATAGTTACGATTTGTAATATTTTGAAATATAAATTTAATGGATTGCTATTGACGTGGGTCCCGATTTGGAATCCTGACTGAGGCAGATATTTAATTCGCAGATAAATATTTCTACGCTGGTTTCTACGATGTTAAGTTTTCGGTTTGTGTCTGCCACCCATATTGCAGGTTAGCCCTACCATAGGATTTTGTAGTTTTTTTTTTATGATCGACAAAATTATGGACTGTCCATCTTCTCAATGCCAATGTTATGTAGGTTTAAGCATGGAACTAATAGATCCGAGTTGTTTTATTTATTAAAAAGCGTACATTTTAATTGCTATATAATTTTAATTGCATTTGACAGAGCTGTAATCAAAAGGATTAAAAACGCCATGTGTGAATCTAATCTGCATAGTAAATGGCTTTTGAAAAAAACATGTTTTTACTCTCGTATCTCTAAAAATAGGGTTTCAATTGGTAGGTATTTCGTGGACAGTGAGCGAATAAATTTCCACGTTTGTTTAGTACCGTTTTATTTGTACATTTTTATTGCAGTTTCAGCGATAGGTTTCCGCAAAATTAAAAATATTTTTCAACCTCGTTTCGTTATTCGTCGAAAAACAAAGTAATATAAAATGTTTAAGTTACATACAGGTAAGTATTGAGGTGCTCATAATTCCTGAAAGCGCAGTGTAGCGCGAAAAAATAAAGATTCTCTCACCATATTCCTCTCCAAAGCACGGTAGCGTCCATGAAATTTTGCCACTAGCTGTCACCCATCCACAAACCGACCGCGCCCGTCGTTGCTTATCTCTTTCGATCACATTGAATCGACGCAAGCCATTGGGCTATGGACGCTAATATTATCTATTTAAGTAGTATTTAAAAATATCTATGTACAGTCACTGACACCTATATTACAGGCTCGCCTACTTTGAGGTCAGATGCAATGGCCGTGTGTGAGAATGTCCAAGATATTTATTAATTTATTTATACATGGCCTAGATGTACACGTACTGTCAATTTAAAGAGGAACACGCTTGACGCTGTAGTTTCATATTCATGAGCGTTATTGTTGTTTTATCGGCGGCTCCAGCGTCCACTGTGCGTCGCTATTACCAACATAGATTAAACATTACTAAAGGACGCAACTATTAGCATGCAAATTGGTGCCGTGTCCGCCACACACAATATTGATGTTGTAGATACGATTATGATCGTCTGCCGCAGCGGATATTGTTATGACTTGATAATGGTGTCGATGTATATGGAATCACCTGGGGCCGGGAATGGGGCGAACATGGTTTAGTTACAAAACCATACATGCATGATCTCTATTTTATTACTGAATAGTGGACGTCCGCAGCTTCGTATTGGAATTAGACAACAGTAGTTTCGTTTATACCTAGTAATATTACATAGCCTATGTCAATCAGTGAAGATGCAGCTTTCTAATGAGTGAAAGAATTTTTTAAATCGTTGCAGTAGTTTCTGTGTGAAAACATTACAAACAAATGTTTCCTCTTTATAATATTGGTCTAAATGATTCGTGAGTTGTATATTCATAGTTGAAATTACCGGCTTACTCACGTGTGATATAAGTCGGAAATAGGTCGACTAGTTTCGATCGATTACGATGATCATCTTCAGGAGTGAACGCGCATGTCATGACGACATCACTTCGCTGTCCGTGAGTAAGCCAGTAATTTTAACTGTGCTATCTCGTGCTTTATAGGTTCGCTTTTGATATTAGATCACTAAAGGCTTTGATAAGGCTTGTTAGTAGTCCCCATTAGAGTGTTCTCATTGAGTAACCCCGAACTTGTAAATACCTGGCTGTTATTATCTGTAAATTTCATTTGGAAGCAACGGGGAAAGGTATTTTATTTTTCATAAATATATTATTTTAATAACTCTTCATAGGTCGCTCGCCGCAGCCCCGTTACGTACTCGTGTTTTTGTTACTATTTACATTTTGATAGTTGGTTTAGCTTGTATCATTCGAAATTGGCAGTCACAGCTTGGCCCAAACCGGTGTAATTAATATTTATAGTTAATACCGTGACAATTGAGGTAGGTACTTAAAAATTACCTTGCTGCGACCCATAGACGTGTTAGGCACGGGTCTGCCCCACAGACACAGCTGCAGGAGGTCTAGAGCATACTCCACAACGCTGCTCCAATGCGGATTTGTGGAGGGCTTAATGGCCAACCCAGTGTCGAATGTTCTTAGGCTACCCGAAGGTCTTGGACAAGGCTTAACGATTGTCTCCACCATTGAAAAATGTACTATACATTATTCTAAGGACATGAAAATATTAATAAAAGAATATAAAATTAATGCAAATTTCTAATTATAATTCCATTCATTCATTATGTCCTCTAAATAAGGAAGAATATTTCGATATTCCGTTCCTGAAACAATATACTGTCTGTACTCCCCACTGTCAGTTAGATCGGCGTCGACTGAAACTAAATTAGTTTAGTCTGTAGCAGCGCTTATATCGCGACTGCGGCAATTTGCGGCAGAACATGCCTTGTGCGTGGGCGGTTTAATTGAATGTATGCGTGGGTTGTTTCTTCTGTATTAAAATTCCGTATTGCGCTGGGTAACAGTTGTTATTGGATTGTGTAATCAATACAAACAATCTATATTTGCTATCTTAATATTTTTAAAAGGTCTGATATTAACACAAATCAATGGCAACTTGCGGTTAAACATGCCTTGTGCTTGAGCGGTTAAATTGAATGTATGCGAATGTATAACTGTAATTTCTTCTGTATTAAAATTCTGTATTGCGCTGGGTAACAGTTGTTATTGGATTAAATTATGTGTAATAAATACAAACAATCTATATTTGCATTTAACTTAATATTTTTAAATGGTCTAATATTAAATTTATGAGTTAGTCTATAGCACAAATCAATGGCAACTTGCGGTTAAACATGCCTTGTGCTGAGCGGTTTTATTGAATTAATGCGTAAATTTTGATGTTCGTATTTGAATTGTGAGTCTGTTACCCAGTAGGTACACTACTTGGGAACTGCAGTTCCACTGTAGGACACGGGTCTTCTTCATTTCACAACTGAAACCTAGAGCGTATTCCACCCCACTTGTACTAGTAGGGAGAGTCCCCAAGAGGGGATTTTGCGGGATACTCAAGCGCGTCAGTTTAATATACAGTGGGATACCTTGTACCCGGTTAAGTACCTCCACCAAATATGAGCCCCATATATAAATGGGGCCGTCAAGGATAAAGGATCAGAATAAGAAAAAAATAAAAGGGGATTGTTCATTTTCGGCCCAGCGTGGACAGAATGCTCAGAAAAAAACAATTATACCAAAAAATATTGTCAATTAAATTAAGATTTATCGTTATTTGTGGTTGTATCAATTTACACTAATAGAAAATGAGTATTTCAGTTGATAATATATATTTTCCGGTCTGCTTTTTGATTACGTCATGTTGACCGCAGAGTACCTACTTAAACACTGGGTTAGTTCTTGACAGCAAATAATATAATATTACTACTAAAATCGATTAAATATAATACTCTATAAATCGATGTTATTAATGTAATAATAACTATGAAGGACTTAAAAAATGGATGTGTTTTTTGTGTGACTACGATCTCACCTGATTGTGACGATGAAGATGATGCAGATGTAAGTTCGCTAACCTGATAGAGGGTTATGGCGTTTTTTATTGAACCTATATGCACAATCGGTTTCGTCGCGGCATACCAGAACGCTAAATCATTTGGTGGTACGTCTTAACCAGTAGGGTGGTAACTAAGAAGGAAGCCTTCATCTAGACCAGACCTACGGGAATTTATAAATTCTTATGTTCCCACCACCTTATTCTTATGTTTCTAATGGTCCTCCACCAATCCGCATTGGAGCAGCGTGGTGGAGTATGCTCTAGCCGTCCCGCAGTTGTGTGTTTGGGGGAGACCCGTGCCCAGCAGTGGGACGTCTATGGGTCGCAGCGAATTGTTTTATCGATAACGAGTTTTATGGCAGCACTAAGCTATGCGGCTCATAGGCACGACGTGTCAATTTGACAATTTTGACAAAATCTCATTCGCACAGAGTACTTTGTTCTCATTCGCTTTGTAGAATTGTGGAAGTTACTCGTGCACATTGTGAATATTGTGATAATTCGTTGTTTTTCCTTTTTTTATCTCGACCGAACCTATATGCACAATCGGTTTCGTCGCGGCATACCGGAACGCTAAATCATTTGGTGGTACGTCTTAACCAGTAGGGTGGTAACTAAGAAGGAAGCCTTGTACTAGCCTTGAATGAGTTAATCCTCATAGCTTGTAGAACCTACCAATTAAAATAAGCCAGATCCTACTATGGGGATTTTATTTACATTAGAGGGGATGGTTCCTATATAATTGAAATATGTAGAGACATGGACAGCAACCTACTGGAAGGTTTTCCGTCAACTGAAAACTCAGTATTACTGCGACGAAAAATTCAAAGCAGACATATCAGTCGCAAAATATATTATGTGTATATATTGTTTGAAAGAAATAGACAAGGCAGAGAAGCTATTAAAAATATTGCTGTAACTGCATAGTGGGTCGACGGACAGTAGGTTGTTGTGCCCATGTTATGACTATTATCTGGTTTATGATCTGGGCCAGATAATGCCGATGCCTTCATCAAGAGAGAATAAATCCACCTGCCCAGTTCCTAGACCACATTTTGATAAGTTACGAAGATGAATAACAATAAAATTATCAAAAAAGAATAATTATTTTATTTCAAAAACCTTGTTCATAAAATCTCATAAAAATTTTTTTGGAAAACCTGGATACAAAACTGTATTATTTTTCGGATTACTACTGGTTAAAGCTACTAATTCTATATATCGTTTTTATTTTTAGTGACTGTTCACTCTGGGCCAAAACACCCATACAAATGAACATTCTCCTTTGTCATCAGAAATTCTTGAGCGCGTCAGATTAAGGTAGGGTGAGTTAATTACATGCTAAAAAGTGTATATTCCACTAATCTTACAATTTGAGAGTAACGTAAAGAAAGGGGAGGGCTACAAAGTTGCTACAAAGTTGTAGCAACTTTGTAGCCCTCCCCGCAAAATCCCCTCTTGGGCTCCCCTACTATACGGATTAGCGAAGGTGTTAGAAGCTGTCGGAAATTTTTAGGCCGCATTGCGATATCAAGAGGGATCGTCGATTTATCCTTAAAAAATAATTCGTTCTGTAATAAAATTGGCTGCACCAAAGGTGTTAACCCCTAGTTTCATTTCTCTAATTAGTAGCTTGACAAGAATAATTTGATTTTAAATTAATTAAAAAAGTTAAACATATTTAAAACGCCGTTGAATCTGTGGAAACTATAGTGTAATTACAACACTATAAGATCGTCAGATAAGTCATAAATCCTAAGAGATAATATATTTAAATGTAAAAGTAAATGATAGGATATGATACTCGTTCCGAGAATTGTCGATCATTGTACCGAGAGCAATATTAGTTTGTACTTAGCAGACGGAGCGAAATTAAATTTGTTACACAGCAAGCGTCGAATCTAAAATGAAAATCTATAACGTTAAGGGTGGTAAACAAGGCCCGTTTATTTCGACCACGTTCCTCCGGAAATTGTGATCCTTTATATTGGTGTAATAAATCATAGCATTACACGTGTGGGGACGCGGAGTACCTGTTTCGAGTGAACTTGGTTGTGTTAAACGTGGTTAAACTGCAACCCATAGACGTCCCAGTGCTGGGCACGGGTCTCCCACACAAACAATGAGGTCTAGAGCATACTCCACTGCTCCAATGCGGATTGGTGGAGGGTTTGGAAATGTGTTTAGTCTTTTGATTTTCATGGTTATCTACCACCACCTTTCTGTGTCCCACTGTTGGGCTCTCTCCTCATAGTTTACTATGCTGCCTGGCCAAATAAATTGGCAGATTTTATATGGCCTTCGAGAAAATTATGGAGAACTATCAGGCATGTAGTTTTCCTTACACATATCTTATTATTACATCGCACATAGCTTATATGTAAAAGTCATCACACATAACTTATACGTAAAAGTCATTGTTGGGTTTCGCGAGGATTTGAACGCACGCCCCTATAGAGACTAGTTCGATGGTCTTTGGTCTGTCACGGCTCAAACATTTAACTGATTATTCTTATGAATTTTTATTGTAAATAATAACTTTAAATAACGGAGCACAGGTCCACCTCCGACTACGTGGACCGATAAATCTGAAGTCGTCTTCAGATCAGATTCAGAGCGAGAAACCGATTGCAATGCAGATAGGACCGGGATGAGGCACCAAGACGTGGAGTGGTGGCGAATATTATGAAGAAATCGAATATTTTGTCTCGTCGAGCCAGTTTCCTTGCCTTACCTGAAACCAAAACAACTTACGGCAGGCAAACTCTAACATCATATGTTTCAGGAGATTTTCAATACAAATCAGTTTTAAATGCATTCAGTATTCAATCAAATATATCTAATGGCGATGTTTGTAAGTGAATTTATATTTAAACTAATTTCTTATAGTATGTGACATGAGGTTTTTTGTGGGAATAAAATTAGAAATATTAGACATAGGTTTCCGCACAATGTTTTCCTATTGTTACAGCAGGTGTGATTTAATTTTATCTACTCTGTACAATTTTATAAGGCTGAGTATGTAAATGTATACGACAGATGTGCATTAAGACTCCCTGCAAGCAAGAGAGCTCATGTATTATGTAAGCAGGCAAGATTACGAGAAGGCTAATCCTGTTTTGCTATACTTAGGTATGTATAGTAAGTCGATATAGAAACCATTTTCTTTGTTCTAATGTTTCTGTGATTTCTGTATGTGTGAAAAAGGGTAGAGTTCGAGCGGTAATGTCTTTGAGAATGCTCACTATAATCGTCAATGGCTAAACAAAACTGTTGTTATGTCTAGTTTCACGCGACCGAAGCTGCAAGCATCTCACTAGTTAAGTATAAGTAGTATTATAAGTATGACCCTGAGTTATGGACAGTTAATAAATTCATGTTTAATTTGTATAAATTAAAATATTTAAGCGATGTAATTATTTGAGTCGGCTTAATCTTTTCATACCTGGCCGTATCCATTCCGCCCTGACATTACGTTATCTTTATGGCCTTCGATATTACATAACGCGTTGTAATACCGTTAATTCTTATTGCAGATTAAATATTGTTATCCCGCAAATGCTGTTAGCGATTTTCGCACATAATTTTATTTCATGACCCTTTATTTTTGTATGATGAGAAGTGATTCAATCAAAGGCAAATTACAAAAGGAACTTTTGGTAAAGCTAGATTTTGATTAGTGGTAATCATTGGCGTAGCTTGCCGTCGAAAAAGATAATGATAATAACGCCCTTAATGATAATGTAATAACTATAACTATTTATTCACGGATACGAAGTTATAGCTAGTTAGTTATAAAGCAATGGTTGTAAAGAGCTTTTAACTTACGGTCAGGGTGTCGCAGAATTAGCGTCTTGTTTTCGCCCAAAGATTAGCCGCCCGGCCGCGGAACACAACAAAACAAACGTGATTGATGGTAGTTATTAGCTTAAGGTAGGGTTGCCACAATTTATTTTGTAATAAAAGGACAATCCTATATCGATGATGATGATGATTGGCTCGTCTTGTTAAACCAAACTCAGACTAGGATCAAGATTAGGACGTATTTTCTGAACGGTTCCCAAAAATTAAGAGATCTTCGTGAGCTGGGTCTATTCTTTACTCAAGGCCTTTCTCAATCTCAGGTATGTATGTAACATTTGAGCTCTTTATCCTCATGATTCTAGTAATTTCGCGCCTCAATTTTCTTGGGGCTAAGAGATCAGCTGAACATTAAAATAACAGCAAATATGCAGAGGCACACTTGTGTCACGTTTATGTTTTTCATGATGACGTCCTCTCCAGGTTAATATGAGATTCACCATAATTTGTCTGCTTACTGATAATTTGCAATAAAAAAATCGATTACGCACTCACACCCCCGCGGTAGGCTTAGGCCATACGCTCGACAGAGCGTGACAACAGCTATTAAGCTCGCCTTTTATAAATAATTTACAATGAAGTGTAAATAAAAATATCAGCCTAGATCTGACTATTTATTTGTCAATCATAATAGAATTGCGCTATAAAATAGCTACAATTAGTTGTCCTGAAAGTCTCGATTTCATTAGCAAACTTGGTGTCTTTATTGCCCAATGACTGCGAGCCACAATATTTTCCTCGGCCTAATTGCTTTTTGTCAACATCCTTTATAAATTCTTCCCGTCACTAATACTAAACTTGAGCACTGATTTCACCATTGTTTCTCGAAACTTGGGAATAAAATGAATTGGGCGATGTTTGATGAATGTCAGATTTGTTCAGCTGTTGAGGGGATTTGAGGAAACAAAAGATTACCAAAAACCAACGCGAACAATAACAGTCACGGATTTTCAGGAAAAATTTGGCCAAAGATATATTTTTTCGAATACAAGCTATCTAAATTATTGTTATATTTGCGAGTTGCATCGTTCCAAGTGCAATCGTTCTGTAACGAGTATTAACGTCAAAAATATGGCTTACGATGTAGAACTACTATAGCTTCTACTGCTATCTAGATCTAAATATATTATTCGTTACACGAAGTATATTTAGAAAATGTGACTTATAAAAATATTAAAGTTAAAGAAGTTTTTCGTATAAAAGTTAGACGGTCAGCAAAAAAGGCTACAGTTTACAGTGAGTCAAGAGTTGGTCGGATCGCGCCGCTTCCCTCGGGCGCGCTTTTTATAGCTAGACTTGTTCTTGCCCGTGTCTACGCCTACGTGCCTATGAACTGCCGATCTGAAAGGTTGTAGTACAAAACGGTCAGCTTAGCAGGGCACGGTCTATAGGTGCTGCCACTGCCACATTGCTGTTCAAAAATGTTTACAATCATTACTTAACATGAAAACGTTTTTAACAGTACAGAGTTGGGATAGCCACGAGCATACTACGGTACGTTTTTTCATCTTTTTTTTCAGTGTTTGTACCAAAAGCTTTTTGGTAAAATAAAGAATAAATAATAATAATAATAGTGGTAGTTGTTAAAATGATTTGAATGAACATAAAACCTTTTATTCCGCGCCAAAATCATAAACGTGCACAGTAAAATATAAGAAACAATAAAGTTAAACATCGAATTAATAGATACTTTATGTCAAAATCGTTGACGGAAAGCTGCATACTTGTCCTACTTTTATGTGCAAGAGCACTAAAAGTAAGACAATTTTGTTGTAATAAAATTTTATATTGTCTGTACGCATAAAAAAAAATCTTGGGTATATGTGCTGTGGTGATTTAAGTTTAGTCTATGCGTTTCTTTTTTCTATGTGTCATTCCTCCTCTATGGTTTTACTTACTGTTCGCTACGTTGTATTTTGAGTTCAAATAAAATTTAAGAAGAGAAATCTTGTATTTCACTGAAATCAAACCTGAACAGGTTATGGGCCCAGGTCTATGCTTGCAGAAGAAGTGAAAAACAAAGAGCATAACAGTAAAGTATAGGAAACAAGAACCGCGTGATACACATTTTTCATAACCTAAAATGGAGTTCGGAAAGATGACTGTTGAAAAGTTCGATGGATCGAACTTCAAACAGTGGAAATTCCAAATAAAATGTGCCCTACGTGCGAAAGGGTTGGACATCAACGCGAAAAAAACTGAGACAAACTCAACACAATGGAACAAAGATGATGGTTTAGCAATGTTCATCATGACATCGGCTATGGACTTAAAACAAGTAGCAATTGTTGAGAATTGCGAAACAGCACTTGAAGTAATGACTAAGCTCGAGTCAGTTTACGAACAAAAGTCTGAACTAACGAAAATGATGATACACGAACGATTTTACCAGTACAAGATGTCAGCTGGTGATAGTATCGCTCAACATATTTCAAAAGTTGAGAGCTTAGCGAAACAACTAAAAGAAAGTGGGGAGAAAATCAGTGATACTGCTATAATAACAAAAATGTTAAGTACACTGCCTCCGAAGTACAGATCCCTTCGACAAGCTTGGATGTCACTCGATCCGAAGAGCCAGACGATAGTGAACCTGACAGCTCGGTTATTAGATGAAGAGGCCAGCTTGAGCGTGGAAGATGAGAATGAAACGGCATTATTGGTTGCGAAAGGTGGCAATAAAAAAGTATTTGAGAAAACAAAGGATTCCAAGGAAAAGCCACAAAAGCATCGTTTTATGTGCTATAACTGTGGAAAGCGAGGCCACTTTGCTAAAGAGTGTCGTGCTCCAAAACGGAAACAGATACATGGGGAGAAAAATATGTTGGCCTTTAACATATCCCACAATGATTGGAGTTATGATGAGAGTAGCAAATGGATCTTAGATAGTGGCGCGTCAGCCCATATGTGTTTTGAACGGAATCATTTTGTGGAGCTATTCAAGTATGAAGGAAGCTCATTAAAATTGGGAAACCAAGAGGCCATTGAAGTGCTTGGTCAAGGAAATGTTCTCATCAGTAAGTGTGTCAATGGACAGTGGGAGACAAGTATATTGAAAAATGTCCTCTATGTTCCAAAACTGCGAAGAAACCTATTCTCCGAAGGAGCGGTGACAAGACAAGGATATAAAGTTGTTAAAAAGGATAATTATGCATTAATATTCAAAGGAAATGAAATAGTTATGTGTGCATCTTTATTAAGTAACAATTTATATGAACTTAAAATAAAATCTCTACAGAATCCTGTGTGTAATGTTGTGCAGAAGGCCGATCTTAGAACTTGGCATGAACGTTTAGGACACCTGAATGTGAGAGAGATCCAGAACTTGTGTAAGAACAACGTCATAACTGGTGTGGATTTGTCCGAATGTGAAAAGTTTGTATGTGAAGGCTGTGCTTATGGTAAGCATGCCCGGCAACCATTCAAGAAGTCTAACAGAGGACCACAACAGCCAGGTGATGTGGTTTACAGTGATGTATGCGGACCATTCAGCGTGCCATCTGTACAAGGTATGAGATACTTTGTTATTTTTAAAGATGCAGCAACGTCTTATAGATATGTATATTTTATCAAACACAAGAGTGATGTGTTAGGATGTTTTAAAAGGTACAATACAAGGGTCAAAAATTTATTTATGCATAGCGTGCATACATTGCACACAGACAATGGTGGAGAGTATGTCAACAAGGACTTCAAAGAGTACTTGGAAAGTGAAGGTATTTCTCATGAGCTTACTGCACCATATACGCCAGAACAAAATGGCAGGGCAGAGCGTGAGATCAGGACAATTGTAGAAAGTGCTCGCTCCATGATGTATGCCCGTAATGTACCCCTTAATCTATGGGCAGAAGCAGTAAATTGCGCTGTTTATATATTAAATCGCACATCTTCCAGTCAAACACCAAATGTTACACCATTGGAGTTGTGGACCGGTGATAAACCTTCATTAAATCATGTCAGGGTGTTTGGATGTGAAGGATATGTACATGTTCCCGATCAGCTAAGAAATAAAATAGAGAGCAAAAGCCGCAAGATGATGTTGGTTGGCTACGAGAACACAAATTATAGAATGTATAATCCGGAAACCAAGAAGGTTACAGTGTCGAGAAATGTTATTTTTGATGAACACAGGAGCCCTGATATAATAAAGAATCAAGTTCAGATATTCATAGGTGATGAAAATATGAGTGAAGGTGTTGATGATACCACAGGGATTGAACCAGAAGCTGTGGAGGCTGTGGACAGTGAAAGTTCCCAAAGCGTGGACAGTATACACACAGCTCTAGATGAGAATGATGAGACCTACGAGCCCTCACAAGAAATCGACTTTGATCACATAGATAGGTCAAACATCACACTTCGTCAGCGAAGAAATCAATTCTTCGAAGCTAACATACTGGAACTGAATATCCCTATGACTTATGATGAAGCTATAAATAGTGAGAACAGTGAGTTATGGTTGGAGGCCATAAACGAAGAACTTGAAGCTCATCAGAATAATAATACCTGGAGTTTTGTCGACAGATGTAATCAGAGAACTATCACTTCAAAATGGGTCTTTGATGTTAAAAGAAATCAAGCCGGGGAAGTTCAAAAATACAAAGCTAGACTCTGTGCCCGTGGCTTCACACAAATTGCAGGAGTGGACTACAGTGAAATCTTTTCACCTACTACAAGATATGAGTCTATAAGAATACTGTTGTCTATTGCTGCAGAATATAATTTGTTAATCAGGCAACTAGATGTTAAAACTGCTTTTTTATATGGAGAACTCGAAGAGAGTATATTTATGGAAGTGCCAGATGGTGTCAAAGCACCCAAAAATAAAATATGCAAACTGAATAAGTCTCTGTATGGCTTAAAACAAGCAGCCCGATGTTGGAATCAAAAATTTACAGCATTTTTATTAAAATTTGGTTTTGTTCAGTCACAAGCAGATAATTGTGTGTTTGTAGGTAATTTCAATGAGACTAAAGCTTGGTTAATTTTGTATGTGGATGATGCTTTAATTATGTCAGAGTCAAACATGGTATTGAATCAAATAATATGCTATTTAAAACAAGGTTTTAATATCAAAGAATTGAGCTTAAGTTGCTTTATAGGTTTAGAAATTTCAAAGTCTGATAATTCTATATGTATTAGTCAAAAACAGTATATAGATCAAGTAATAAACAGATTTAACATGAGTACAGCACAACCTTCTAATACACCTATAGATGTAAATGTTCAAATCTGTAAAGGCGGTGATGATAAGCAAGTCAATTTTCCTTACAGGGAAGCTATAGGGTCATTGTTATTCTTATCAACAGCAACCAGACCAGACATTTCTTATGGTGTTAATTTGTTGAGTAGATATGTCAATAATCCTAGTTCAATTCATGTAACCCAACTTAAGAGAATAATCAGATATCTCATTAAAACTAAAAACTTGTGTATAAAATTTCAAGGTCATGAAAATTTAATTGGGTATTCAGACTCAGATTATGCTGGGGACTTAGACACGCGGAGGTCAACCTCAGGTTATATTTTTATGTTGAATGGGGGACCCATTTCATGGGCCAGCCAAAAGCAATCATGTGTAGCCTTATCCACAACTGAAGCAGAATTCATGGCTGCATGTGAAGCTGCCAGGAATCTATTGTGGCTAAAACAGTTTTTCAAAGAAATTGATATCAGTCAAGATTGTACAACTTTATGTATAGATAATCAAAGTTCAATTAAATTAATAAATAATCCAGTTTATCATAAGAAGACCAAACACATTGATATTAAATTTAATTTTATTAGAGAAAAAGTCAAGAAAAAGTTAATTAACATAAAATATGTACAGAGTTCTGATCAGTTGGCTGATATTTTTACAAAGGCTTTACCTCTTGCTAAATTTGAACATTTGAGAGATGAAATAATGTGTATGTAGGTTGATCATTTACTACATAATAAGTAATGTTTAAAACTAAATAGTATGAATATTTTTTTTTAGCAAGTGTTTTAGATGAGACTTGTAGGTTTATATATATAAAATTTAGTGGGAGTGTTGTAATAAAATTTTATATTGTCTGTACGCATAAAAAAAAAATCTTGGGTATATGTGCTGTGGTGATTTAAGTTTAGTCTATGCGTTTCTTTTTTCTATGTGTCATTCCTCCTCTATGGTTTTACTTACTGTTCGCTACGTTGTATTTTGAGTTCAAATAAAATTTAAGAAGAGAAATCTTGTATTTCACTGAAATCAAACCTGAACAAATTTGAGTTGACTACGACAAACACAATCTATACTTATATTATAAAGAGGAAAGATTTGTTTGTAATGTTTTCACACAAAAACTTCTGGACCGATTTCAAAAATTCTTTCACCATTAGAAAGCTGCATCTTCACTGAATGACATAGGCTATATAATTTACTAGGAGTAAACGAAACTATTAAATGAGTCTCATGTGGCATGAGCTTTCTACTAAGCTTCATCAATTGCTTCAAGAAGAGTGCGAGAAGAAGAGAAAAGGTAGGCAACGCACCTGTGATGCCCCTTGTGTCGCACGATTCCATAGGCGATGCGACCACTAACCATGAGGTATATTATTCCTGTTTGTCAGCCTGTATTATAAAAAAATATATATAATAACTCATAATATGCAATATAATAAATCTTGTATAATTTGAATGCAGCTTTAAACCGCTGGATTCAGAAGGCACATTACCGATCGGAATGGCGTCGTTTAGGAGAGGCCTATGTCCAGCAGTGGACCACTGAAGGTGATGTGATAAATGATGATGATGATGATTTTGACCTTTCATCTAACAGTGTCTCAACTACTTTCACTCAGGTTCATCAACTCGCCGCGTCGCTTAATTTCGACGCTAATGAAGAGAGCATTCTTGCTAAATAAAGAAAGATTTTTAACTCAAAGGAAGACGAGAATTTGTAAATTGTTTTGTACATTCCATTCATTGAACATTCTTTTGGGTAACTGTAGAAAAATGTGGTACTGTGGAATTAAATCTTGTTGAGTGATATTTGACATGTTAAGTATTCATCAAAGCAGTGAGACCTCAAAGTAGGCAAGTTATAATTTTGGGTAGTATACGGAGCTTTTCCTAGTTATAATACTCGTTCATATTATGAAATAGGAATGAGATCAAGTTTAACGATAGTTTGAACAAAATTCGTATATTATTTAATTTTAAATAATATTTCATTTTGTTTTAAACGAATCCGTAAATGTGTTATCCCCTATAATGATTTTACACCCTTATAGATAACATTTTTACAAACTTTGAATGCCATATTTATTTATATCTAATAAAATATTAATTTTATGCTTCTAGTTCTGAAAATGACGATACTTTCATACAACCTTTCATCCCCCTTTTCAACCCTTTACAACACTTTTTTCCAATTAAAAAGTATGTCCTTTTTCAGGCTCTAGACTATCTGTGTATAAAATTTCATTTAAATCGGTTCAGTAGTTTTGGCGTGAAAGCGAGACGGACAGACAGACAGAGTTGCTTTCGCATTTATAATATTAGTACGGATTGATCCTTAATATACTAATTTTATTAAATTATTGTACTTTTTGTAACATTATTTGCTGCCGAGCTAATCAAAACATTTTCGCCACTAAATTCTCAGTCACTGCGCTATAAACTCATCACAGAATCATTGAAATTCACTTAAAACTGTATTATATCTTTAAATTAGTACAAAATCGTAATATTAACTGAGATGAAAATTGCATACTAATTCGAGGACACTATTTCCGACCGGACTGCCTGGCGAGCGGTACGGGGCCTGACACACTTTATTATCGCTGGTGCAGAAATGGCACGACATTAGTTAGCGTCATAGGTCGATAAATTAATCCTAATGGCAGTAATAGCTTATAGAAGTTATAGTAGATCAGTAGTGACAGTGCGGTAGAAGTGATTTTAGGATTTGGGTGTTAATGTAGCTCGTAATTTATATTGTGTGACGTGGTGAGCGGTTGAAATTTGTCCTCTCGTTTGAAAAGCTCTAATCTTTCTTTAAAGTTATTTTTTTTAATCCCAGAGGCACGTACCATAGAGTTTTATAATTTATGCTTTCTAACACGCTTTTATTGGCTTGGTATGTATATATGTAGGTATGTAGGTATGTAGGTATATATTATGTACCTATGTATGTAACGGAATCACTGAACGTGATTTTGGTTCACTTCAAAACGTCGGACCAATTTGAAACTTTGCACACTTATCAAGGACCGATGACAATGCAATAATTACAATCTATACTAATATTATAAAGTGGAAAGATGTGTTTGTAATGTTTTCACACAAAAACTACTGGATCGATTTCAAAAATTCTTTCACCGTTACAAAAGCTGCATCTTCACTGAGTGACATAGGCTATATAATATTACCACGTGGAAACGAAACTATTGTTATGTCTAATTCCACGCGAGTCTGCATGCTCGTTTGCTATCTTATATCCACAAAATAAATTGCCTTGCCTTTAATATGAAACCAATAAATCCCTGAAAACTTATGAATCCTAGAAGTCATACAGCAACAGTATCATCTACCTAGTTAACTTAACCACTTCAAGTTCGGAAACGCCCTATGTAAACTGACTTGGCGCCTCGCCTAATACTTGACCACAAGCTGTCGTTAAGTCATTACGAGGGTCAAAGTTCGACAGACCCAATGTTTGTGTATCGTGATTGGGGGTTATGTTGTTTGACTGAACATTAGGATGAACTCGTAGTTACAATGTTTAAACACACATGGATATTGTAAATGCGAATGATAAACAAGCTTAGACACCACTTATCTATTGCCGCAAATCACAACTGGGACAAACTTTGAAAAAATTCAGGAATGGACTAGGAGAATTCGTCCATTAGTTAGTAGTTCATGCCTACTAACCAACTGACTAATTAGAAATTACTATTTTAAGCGAATACCACAAAGTACATAGCTCTGGCGGTGCACAGACAGATTAATGTTTGTTCTGTATTCTTAGCTGTCAACTATGTTTCTTAATAAAAGAACAATTTGAAAAAGTTATTACGGTTTCATATTAAATGTCAGAAGCACATTACAGTGTCTCCGTACAGTGGTATCGTATAACTTTAAAATACCCACCGTACAACTAGGGGTACGGTCAGGGATACGGTGTTCGGTCAGGGATACGGTGTTAAGATTCAGGACTAAGATTAGCCTCTAGTAAGGTAACTACATCACGTTAACCGGAACACCAAAAAATATGTTAATGGTTTGTGGAGATAAGTTGTGGGTATTTTTTGTATTTTCATAGTTGAAGTTACCGGCTTACTCACGTGTTATTTAAGTCGAAAATAGTCCGACTAGTTTCGATCTATTACGATGATCATCTTGAGAAGTGAACGTGCTCGCGGCGGGCACGGCGTACCGACGCCCGTACGTACGACGTAACTTCAACTATGAATATAGACACTCACGAATCGTTCAGTAATAATTTTTTTTGTATTTCTCAAGTTCGACGAGAATATTGAAATGTGATGTAAAATACATCATTTTTTAAAACCTCTCGATATTAGAAGAAAAAGCAGATGTTATCTTACTGACGGAGATTGCTTATACCCAAATTGAGTCTCCCGAAATTGCTAGAAGATTTTTAAATAACAATAATACTTTATTTCAGACTAAATCAGTCCATAGATTGGGTTAGTAAAGGTCATAAGGTAAATGTACCGTCAGTGGTTTCTATTTCTCGGTAACCTCATTCTATCCAGAAAAAGCGTCTCAATACCAGCAAGAATAAAAAGAAAAACTTGTAACACTCCTCTTTTAAGTTAGAGGATAAAATAACATTATTGTCAAGGAAATAAAATAGCAACTAAGGAAATCAAACAAAGTATTTTTCAATCACAAAAGACCTTCTTCGAGAATAGCTCAAAAGACGAGGACCAGAAATCAGCTGCTACAGACGATCCAATCTACTCAAGTTCAGCGAATGAAAGAGTGATATTTTCATTCGTTCGAAGAAAAAGCACTGTAAGGTAATATCCGTAGAATTTAAATGAAACATTTCCTTGTTTATTTCATGCTATTATTGAAGTTATTATGATATTGTAAGTCAAAGCGAAATTAATACTTACTGAATAAATTTTCTTCCCCTTCACCAATCCGCATTGGTGGAGTATGCTCTAGACCTCCCGCAGCAGTGTATGTGGGGGAGACCCGTGCCTAGCAGTGGGACGTCTATAGGTCGCAGCGAATAGATTTTCAACTTTGGTATTAAGTAAGTATAATAATTTTACAAAACTTGTTCACAAAACCACGAAAAATAAATACATTTAATGCAAACGTAAAGGAACTCTCTACGTAAAAAAACAGTAACAGTTAAATACAACTGTAATTTAAGCTTCTCAATAGCTTAGTATTAAATATATGCTGATTGGTATATGAAGTAAAAATCTGAATTTGTATTTTAACCGCAGCTTCACTCGCGTGGAATTAGACATTACAATAGTTTCGTTTACACCTAATAATATTATATAGCCTATGTCACTCAGTAAAGATGCAGCTTTCTAATGGTGAAAGAATTTTTGAAAGCGGTCCAGTAGTTTTTGTGTGAAAATATACAAACAAATCTTTGCTCTTTATAATATTAGTATAGAAGTATAGATGTTTAAAACTCATTTGACTTGGAACAAACCTTATAAATATTAGATATAATCAGTATACCAGTGAGTATAATATTTATAGGTTTTTTTTTTCAACTATCTTCCACAAGTGACACTAGTAGTCGAAAAAAAGGGTTTCTCTAAGTCATTAAAAAAGCTTAGTGAGAATTACCGGAACAACTACGACAGCCGGCAACGTGCTACAACTGTTAACAAAATTCCTTTTATATACACACCGGCATATTTAGCGGAACATCGACTTTGGAACGCGGAGCAATGGAGTAAGGTATTGTTTAGTGATGAGTGCAGAATTCTCTTAAATCAAATTGACGGCAGGCAAGGAATATACAGACGCAAAGGAGAACGATACATTCAGACAAATTTTGAAACTACAGTTGCATACGGTGGTGGATCGATAATGGTTTGGGCGGGCATTTGTTTGGGAGCTCGCACAGACTTGGTGGTGATTGACAGAGGGAGTCTGACTGCAGACCGCTATATCAGAGAAGTTTTAGAAGAAAATGTCGTACCGTTTGCCCCATATATCGGTGACGATTTTTTTTAATGCAGGATAATGCTCGACCGCATACCGCTTGGTTAACTCAAGCTTATCTTAATGATATGAATATCACTGTTAAGGAGTGGCCGGCGAGATCACCGGATATGAACCCAATAGAGCACGTTTGGGACTTGCTGAAAAGAAAAGTTAAGTCCAGAATTCCAGCTCCTGCCAACGTGGGTGAACTGCGAATCGCCGTAGTTGAGGAATGGCGGAGACTATCCCAGGAGACCATCGATAACATCATTCTCAGTATGCCTAGACGGGTAGAAACTTTAATAAGAGCACGTGGAGGAAATACGCGATATTAATCACCATTTTTCTAATTTAATTAATTGTTATTTTAATATTAATTTTCACTTTTCCCGGTTACATGAAAAGTTCAAAAATGTACCATTTTTCACAAATAGCCTTTACTCGCAAAATCTGTTCATAATGTGATCTCATTTTAAGTAAAACAAATGAAACTTTAAATAACAAAAGAAGTGTAGTAAGTAGATTTCAAAATAAAGCCATATTTTTTTTAATTATGGACCTTTTTTTTGTGTTCCGCTAAATATGCCGGTGTGTATATAAATCAAGCATCAAGTTTCGCAATAGAATACAATGTTAAGTTTAAGACGATTTGTTTGGCAAGTATCGGCGGTAATTGATGAACACAACGCAAAGGAAACGCGATTCCACGTCGCTTTGAGTTGCGAAGTGTCTCATTACTGTTGGTGACGTCAGAGCTACAAGACTCGATGTATTCCTGTCGTTGTTCGTGAGAGCAAACTTTCGGCGCGGGGTATTTTAAAACCTAGTCATTGTGAGCTAATGTTGTGTTCTACGAGTAAATAGAGAGGGAATAGAGATATTTTACATAATGATGTAAACAACATAAAAAGCTAAAACTGGAAGAGATTTCGAAAATAATACACGTGAGATAAGCCGGTTGCCTACTTTAGATATAGATACTTACGAATCAAAATAGAAAAACATTTAACATAATAACTTTATAACAACCTGACACAGAATACAATGATTGCAAGAATGTTTAAAAAAGAAGTTATAAGGGTTAGATACCTGGCTTCACGAGATAATCTTTCAAAGGCCCGTCCTGTGTTAAGAGCCTGGACTATCTGAGATTTTTACTTACTGAAATTACCCTCGGGGAAGTCAAGTCGCCCGACTGTCTGAAGGTAAGATAGTCTGTGGTACTGTCTGCCGTCTGTGTAATAATAAAATTATCATCAACGATAGTTCAAGAAAACGGCCTGAGCCCCATCCCAAAAGAGAGACTAACGGGCCGTATACCCACCGCCTCATCATCTTCAGGCCACAACTATCCTCTCTCTACAGGGCAGGAGCCCTGTAGTCTCTTTTTGTTTATTTAAAAGCTTTTATTTAACTTCACTCGTATGTATCTATGTATGTCTTGCTTGGAATCTTGCAATCAATATTTCACCCACTTCCACTGAAGCTATCGAGCTGAAATTTGGCACACATTTGGTTCCGATGACAATGCACGAAAATAAAATAAAAAAGTTATAAAAAGCTTTTTTTAAAAAAAAATTTAATAATTCATTTTGCATCATAACCGTTGCACAGAAAGAAATCTTTACTATCCAAGCTCATCTTCATAGATATTTTCCGATCCACTCGACAAGTGCCACACCATGCGAGGCACTCTCCAAGAGTGTGCTTCGTCCCATCCCGCCCCCTACACAGTAGTCGCATTGCGGTGGCTCGCAACCAATCCGATATAGGTATCCACTACAACCCTTTCTTTATCCCACTGTTGGGCACGGGTCTCCTCTCTTCTCGATTTTCTGTATTAAAACTAATGATCACTATTTCTATTTATATCTCCTAAAATATTTGCGTATTGTAGTTGAAATCTGCTATTCATATTCTAGTCAATATGAAACGTTCGTAACGATCCTGCGGCATTACCATACCACTATAACCATTTGGCTTTAACTACACTCTTTATACGATTTAGTATTAAAATAAACCATTAAATTTTGTGGTCGCGTTTCGCTCGTTACTCCGATCTAGTAGATATTAATTAAGGTCGGAGGGTAACGCAACAGATGCTGGGGCCGATATAGTACATTACGGTGCGGCTCTTTGGATGTTTGAAAAAGATGGCCTAGATTGTTAGGACGAACCAGAAAATGTTTATTCCAGTCTTTTAGAGTGAATATTGCCAACTTCAGTTTATTTAAAGCAGCGTCCATAGCCCAGTGGATTGCGTCGATTCAATGTGATTGTAAGAGTTAAGCAACGACAGGCGCGGTCGGTTTGTGGATGGGTGGTTAGTGGCTTTCATGGACGCTACCGTGCTTTGGAGGGCACATTACAGTAAGTCAACTTAGTATGAATGTAGCTGACTTTAAATTTAAATATTAACATTATTTTCAATTATATTAGCATAGCCGATTAATTGTACACTGTGATAGTATGGTTAGGCATACTAATATCACAGTTCTGACTAGAGTTGTCATGAGCTGCAGCGGATGTATGTACAGGGATAACTCCGTCGTTTACTAACCTATTTCGATGATTCTTTATGTGTTTGGTAGAACATACTCTCTCTTTCTCTATACAGCGGAATAAAAGAGAGGACAAGAGGGGTGCGGAGGCGAAGACTCCCCACTAAAACAACAAATTAACACTCAAAAGTTACAAATATAATAACGATCCTACTAAAATATCAAAAAACCAACATCAAAATTAAAAAGTCAGGAATAATAGTCATTACAGTGGCTACTAAGTTTTTATTACCTTGTTCTTTATTAGTTTTAAAGCTTTGCTAGAATTTAAGTACTTTGTGATCATTAAATAAATAAATAATAAGTACCTACATGAGTGAATGGTCACTCAGACCCTTTTTTTTTAAATTCATACATACAGTTTAGATGTGCATTAAAAACAGGCCACAGAATGGCCTTAAATGTTTGTGCTGTCACTCATATATAATGCTAACTGCAATATTCAATATTTCATAGATTCCCAATAACTTACGTCTGTCAAATGGCGATAGCGCCCGGATTTCAATATCGGTGATCAAAAAGAAATATATGTAGGTATATTCGCAGGTGAATACTATGGTAAGGAATGAACTTTCAATTTGCTACACAGGTTAGGTTAGGTTAGGTTACAGCGTACCTTTTATTTAGTATAAGAAAAGTGTACAAAAACTAATTGTAGCCGTAATGATTATTATTCTAATTCTAAGATACAAACCATATTCATAATGAATCAATAATTTCATTACCTAGCTAGGGAGCTCTATCTTGAAAACACTCGGCTTTGAAAACACATTCATGGTTTCCCGCCTTTTTCTCCTAGCGTCGTCGTTACAAATAATTACAAGATAAGTTGAAATGTTTGGTCATGTGTGAATGCAAACATTATTTGTCTATAAAAATGAACATAATCTACACATATAAATTGATTCATTCTTTTTTTATGATTACCTACATTTTTTTGTATTTTATTTAAAAAAAAATTAAATTAGTTGTTAAGGTACAACTTTGTAAGATACCTTAATAACATTAGTAATAAGCCCACAGGGCAGCTTGTGGCGAGCTGTTGGGGGAGTAGTGACTCTACGGACCTGAGTTCCCCCAAGACTCGATCAGGCTGGTTCGTGTGTGTGTGTGTGTGTGTGTGTGTGTGTGTGTGTGTGTGTGTGTGTGTGTGTGAAAAGTGTTCGCAAGTGTTTGCTACGTGAATGTGAAATAGGCGTAAACGCTTTTTAGTTGATTTTAAGCTCTTCACGGTCTTACATTATAACTATGTACATCTCGCTGTACGCAGTCTTAAAATAAAACATCATTAACTACGCGTCGACGCGACGCGCTTCCGATTATTGTGCAAATAAGTTCTCTCTCGGCTGCATTGCAGTATCGTTACAGGTTCATTATTATTCTTTGGATATAATAAACCTGGTTATTGTTATCGTAAAAATATTGTAGTCAAAATTATGCAGCATGGAATACAGGACTAATTTCAATTTACGACGGAGATCCGAGGAAAACAGTAAACCGTCTTAAAATATCTAGGGAATATTTTACTATAGCTAGTGAAGTTAAGTAATAATATGCCAGCTTAGTTTGCAGGGTAACAGTAATATACTGGCCCGATGGCGCAATCGGTAGTGACCCTGCCGTTACGCCAGGGGTCGTGGGTTCGAATTCCACTCAGGACAAAAATTCGTGTGACAAACACATGTGTTTGTTCTGTGTCTGGATATTAATATAGGTAGAATATATTTATGTTCCTAATATTACTTATCGGAATGAAATTATTAAAATAATTAAAAAGGTCAACGATTCTGTTGAAATAAAAATATTATTGCTCTGCTCCATATCACAGCTTTTATTCGCAAACTTAGTTAACATGATAAGTCAAAGTAAGAAAGTAGGTAGGCAACTGGCGACTGACAAGAATACTCAGTCGAGTCTAAACTTTAAAACAAGGGAATGTATCAGCTTATCCTTTTGCACCTCCCCAGTTTGCAAATACGCGCCGACGCGCTCGCAATGTTTTGTGAAAATAAGTTTGCCTCGTAGCTTTGTACTGGTTAGAAATGCGGACGGAAGTCGTATTTCCCGCGAAACGTGTCCAACTTTATTTGCTGTGATTAATTAAGTCGTAAAAAATGTGACAGTAAATTTGCTAAATATGAAGCTCCTGAAACACTCAAACGTAGCTCTACGTCTTGTAATGTTTGCCACAATTTCATAATCAATTGCCTATAGCGAAGCTCTGTCAATCTATCAAAGTGTTAACATTTGTGTATTTAATAAAAAAAATATGGATAAAAGATAGCAAACGAGCTTGCACCCATTCGCTGCCGCCCATGACAACTGTGACTGATTTTGAACAAGACTCGAATAAGGACTGGAATGGTTAGTCCAGTTAGCTGACAGAGTTAATTAGAACATTAGTTAGTTCGTGGGTAGGAGGACTGGGGTCTGTTAGTGATAGTTTGTTATTTTAGTTGGTGTAAGTAATAGTCCAGTATTTGTTAGTAACAGTCTAGTTCCAAGTTAGTCACAGATTCATCTTGAGGACGGTCGCCTGTAAAGAAGTTTATTTGGATACTGTACCTTTCCAAATGGACTACAATTGCTATAAAATCAATTTAGTATACGGTGGAAATTGTACTAGGTACCATGGAGGCTAATGGTACCTACTGCCCCAGACGAGCACTACATGGAACTAAATATTTATTTATTTATTTATTTAATAATAAAACTTACGACTAACTTTACAGGTTACCCTAATGCGTTAGCGTGAAAATCTACTATAATTAAACAAATATAAATAATTTTAACTTAATAATAACATATGTATCAAATAACATTAGTTCTTATTAATAATTAATAATAATAATGTTCAATAACATCATAATTTTTCAATAAAAGCGCCTGCCGAGCTGCGAAGTTCGGCCATAGGTGAACAAAATATGTCAACTGACTGATCCCATGCCACCAAGCCATTGAGCAAAGTGAGTGCCCGCATCAGAGGTGACTCTATTGCAAGGACGAGTCTACACAGTGGTAATGCGAACAACTTATGACGACGACGTCTATTTTGAACATAGTTGGTTTCATAATATGAAACCTATTTGCTTCCCTATAGGGTCTACCACCTGAAATAAAAATCAGTCTTGCCCCATGTGTTAGACTTACCACAACTCGCTATGCATTAATTTATTTTATGTAGGGATTATAAAAACAACGAGAAGAAATATATAGTCGTAAGCTCAGATTACAGAACCAAATGCTTGTAAGGTAACAATATTTAGAACCTATATGAATGTACAAGCAGTTTAGCTCCGGTCCGGTGTTCGAACCTTTGCAACTGGAACCCTTTTTACCGGTTACACTTTTCTAGAAGTGAAGAAGTGCAGTTCTTTTTCTTAGTCCTCAAGGGTAGTTAGAAGTAGTAGGTAGTATGGCCGACTAGAACGGGACTTTCACAAACAATTACTAACTGGCCTATTAATATAAAGTTAGTGGCTTTCCGTCGTAAACTTTGTAGGTGGTAGAGCCTATAGGGAAAAACTTTTGTAGGTGGTAGAGCCTATAGGGAACCAAATAGGTTTTATATGAAAGCTAATTGGTTCCATATAGAGTTCGCCCGGGGCAGTACCACCGCCCGCCACGGTACCTAGTACCATTTCTGCCGTGTAACAATTGTTTTTAAAGCAATTGTGGTCCGGTTGGCAAGGTGTGGATTCCGGTTACACTTCTTTAGAGGCGACCATCTTAGTCCTCAAGGGTAGCAACACATCTGTGACTGACTTAGAACGAGACTCCTACTAACAAGTACTAACTGGACTATTACTAACACCAACTAACAGGACTAACTATCACTAACAGTCCCCAGTCCTCATACCTACTAACGAACTGACCAACTAATGTTCTAATTAACTCTCTCAACTAATTGGACTAACCATCCCAGTCCCTAATTGAGTCTTGTTCAAAGTCAGTCACAGTTGTCATGGGCGGCAGCGGATGGGTGGTGCTGCAAGCTCGTTTGCTATCTTTTTTCCATAAAAAAAAAAAAAAAAAACTAACCCTGAGACTGCTATGTTTAGGGGTGAAACACGTGTTCGTGGTGGGTACGATAGTGTGTATTTTCATTGATATATGCATACTTTCTTATGTGAGAGAGAGGTGCTATAATGAATGAAATTTCAGACCATCCTGCGCCTTCATCACAACCCTTTCTTTGTCCCACTGTTGGGCACGGGTCTCCTCTCAGAATGGGAGGGATTAGGCCTTAGTCCACCACGCTGACCAAGAGCGGATTGGCAGTCTTCACATTCCTTCGAGAACATTATGCGGAACTCTCAGGCATGCAGGTTTCACGATGTGTCTTCGCCGTTATAGCAAGTGACATTAAATTTCTTAAAACGCACATAACATAGAAAAGTAATTCGTGCTTGCCGCTGGGGTTTGAACCCGGACCGCTCGAGTGAGAGGCGAGTTCGATAGCCGCTGGGCTGTCACCGCTGCGCCTTATTCGAGGGTTATTAGATAAATACTAACTTTATAGCGATGTATTATCGAAAAGTAACGCCTGATACATTAAACTGGCCTATTATTAATTGCCTCCTTTGTGACTACGAATGTTCAATGTCTAATGATCTTGTTGAAAGAAACAAAAATACAATAGCGTATTCAAAAAGTAAAGTCAAAGAGTCCCTTAATATTAAATCGAATTTACATCAAACTGTCTCAAAGAACAATATCTGAGAGCCAGCCTTCGAGATGTTATATTAAAAGTAACTGAAACGAATTTTATATTAAATTAAATTTTCTGGACATCTGTCGTACACCCTCCGCATAATTTGGATTAAGATGAAGCATTAATGAATAATTGAATTTTTAATTCCGTGTTAACTTTAATTAAATAATTTCCCCTTTGGTCTCGGAGACCGAAAAGTTAGCGTAGCGTGAACACTTAAATCCGAGCGTTGGCCATTCACCCCACAGTTCGACGTTCAAGAGACCTGAAAATGGTCTGAATTAAAAGCAGAATGTACAAACTGCCTTTTATGAAATAATTTTCAGACATTGTGGCTTTCTCTGCTTTACATTTGAATTTAAAAAGTATTACCGGTAGAGAGTTCTCGGATTTCTGGTTGACACAGTAAGGTTTAAGGCTCAGTTATGCTTGTAATATGAAAATTGTTACACGGATTAGGTTTCATTGTTATAACTAAAGATGTTTTGTCTCGTCTATTATCTGTGAACATCTGTTAACTTGATATCGTATGTTATCTGTGGTCTTGATTGGTGCTACCATTCAAATGCAAATTGTTTTCAAAGTAATTTTGGTCCGGTTGGAATGGTGTGGTTTCTGGTTACACTTCTTTAGAGGCGACCATCTGAGTCCTCAAGGCTAGCAACACATCTGTGACTGACTTGGAACGAGACTCTTACTAACAATTACTATTACTAACACCAACTAACAGGACTAACTATCACTAACAGTCCCCAGTCCTCATACCCACTAACGAACTGACAACTAATTCTTTAATTAACTCTCATAGATAACTGGACTAATGGGCGGCAGCGGATGGGTGATGCAGCAAGCTCGTATCTTGTATACACATAAACACAAACATTATTTTTACCATCAATTCAGATTATACCGATGTCTGAGCTTCATAATTAAATAATATATTCGTAGCTCTCTGTAATATTCTGCAAAATAGAGCAACGAAATAGGAATCAATTCTAAGAATGAATTGTAAAGCTTACAGCAATTGCAAATAGATTGAACCTTGTCTACTGACGGAGAGGCAACCATCTCACTTAGATAGGTATTTGTAGGGATTGCAATAATGGAATTGTACATTTTGAGACTGGAACTTTAAACATGAGAACCTGTAAATCTGCTGAAGTGGGTTAATAGACAGGAGGTTTTACTCCATAGGTAGTCTGCACAGTGAAGTTGGGCAAATATATTTTTCCTTACAAACCACAGCAAAAATGTATTATCTGTCCTTAATTCCATCGTCAATAGCAGTATTAATATTAGCAGTACTGCATTCAGCCAGTATTAGTTGATGAGCTTAGGGCATACTCGTATACCCTCAGTAATACGCTGCTGGCCACCTCAGGAATTCCTTATTCTAGCTTTTTACGAACGCCCAGATAGAATAGGGCAGGTGCTATTCTTATTAGTAAGAAAGAAGAAGAAGAAAGAAAATATATATATTTAACCACTTCACTACAATAAAATGAACTTACAATTTAACATTGATTACACAATTATGTTTACTGGTGCAGCAGTGTTGTGACTAAAAGGGTCAGCGCTCAGCATTATGCTGGAAAAGGAAACCAGCAGCGCTGATTTTCAGTGCTGCCCGAGTTCACGTAGTTCGGTTTAGCGGGCAACCCACGAATTGTTATTATTGCATTTGTAATTCGTACATAGTTTGACTATAGTGACTAAAACAAAAAGAAATGACTAAAGTAGCTGCATATACATATATGCTTATACATATTTTCAATTTCAAATTAATTATTAGGGCTGACACAAAGCCGTTATCTACAAAACAGGTGTCAACTAGCAGCAAGCCCCGTATGTACAGATGCAAAGTTCTGATAAAATAAATGGAAACCATCACAAAAACCGGCCGGCACATATCCCTGTAATATTTTTTACGGAATGGCAGCGCTCATAGACTGCGTCGGCTAGAGCTGAGATTCCTAATGAATTTATTCATAGCCCCCTGTTATCCTCCGCGACGTGGAAATTAAGTGTCACTCGTGACTGGAGGACCATTTTGTTGGAGGGATGGAGGAAATCGGCGCATCGACGGACGTTGGGAAACAGATGCTTTAGTTTCCGATCGTAGTGCAGCGCTGTATCGCGACGTTTCATTACTATAGCTGTTGGGGAAGAGAAAGGATTCCTTACCAAAGGAAACATTCATCTTGCAGTAAATCTTACTGAAGCTTTGAAGTTTCCTGTGTTTTTTCTGTTTTGTGCGTTTTAAGTAATTAATTGTCACTATGTTGTAAGGCATGTGATGTCTTTGAATCCACACCATAAAAGCGTGGTGGACCTTATCGCTCCTATTTCGAGAGAACCATGCCCAACAGTGGGACAGTAAAAGCGTGTTGTGGTGTTCCTGTTAAGGTTTGATACGACACCACAACCTTTTTTTCCATTTACAAAAAATGCATCATAACATTTTAACTATTGCGCCTCACCAAAATAGCTACAAAATAACGTAGCATTCAAACGCAACCCACTTTTAATGTAGAACACGATTTTTGTTCAACGAATCTGCCGATCTTACCAAAAATTAGACCCTTGAATACATACAAATATTCAAAACGTACAGAGCATGCAAGTTTTAACCTACTATCTTCTGGCATCCGTTGGGTGCGTGTATCTACCATAGCTGGGAGAGGTCTAGACCCTAGTCACAACACCACGCTGCTCCAATGTCGATTTGTGCTAATCCAGTGTACTGGCACTCCACACTGAAAGCTGCTCCAGTGCATTGTGAGTAGAAGTCAGAGTGCTGGTTACAATAAGTGTGATAAGTAACGTAGGTATAGTCCGTTCAACGAAACGAGATTCCAGACGTAAACAACGCCGAGCATTGACTCGTAGTGACGACGGAACAAACAAAATATATTCTATCTCTTTCTATCTTGTTTGTTTTCTATCTTCCGCACGGCTCACGGTAATAATGCTGAAGGTCAAACGAGGCTATTGATGAGTTTGAAAACATTTGGACGGACTTTTTATTTTGTAGTTATTTATTATTTTTTAGTTGTTATAGTATATTTAACACTAATACAGTGGGATAATAGATAAACTTTTGTTTACATATGAAAAGATCAGATTACAACCACTTAAGAAAAGATGGCGTCACCCACTTCAAACATTTTATAGAAAATATTGGTTTCGTCGGTTTATATGTTTTACCTACCCAGAGAAAGGAAATTTAATACAGATTCCATATAAATAAACACCAAATGTCCGGGCGTATTTATACGCCCAGAGTTTGCATAGGATTCCTATGAAAAAAAAGGCGTATAAATACGCCCTGGACATTTGACACTTATTTTTTTAGGCGTATAAATACGCCCGGACATTTGAGTGGTTAAGTAGTAGGTAATTATCAAAATATAAATTTATTTTACATTTTAAAAATTAGAGTAAGTAAAAAAAGTTACAAAACCCTGCATAAGCGAATGGCCTTGCAGTCGGTTTGTTTACGTCTGGAATCTCGTTTCGTTGAACGGACTATAGTTCAAATTGACTACTCTTGTCTGAATGGTAAAAAAAAAGAAAATTCAATGTAATTTTTTATCAAGAAAAATTACCGTAGTACCATAATATCTTTCTACACGACCCAAATCTAAAGCGAAAAAAGCGTATGCTCTATCTTAAGTTAAATTATAAAAATACGGCCTACTACCTAGCATCAGTCAATTTGCGTATTTTTTAAGAAGGCTTTCTTACATAATGGCGTTCAAAAAGTGTGCGATTTATGCTGAAGCACGTTTGCGACTTATCAGCCACCTCGAATATTTGCTCAAAGAATTTGTGGAGGAAATACTTTAAAATGAGTTCACTGACTCGGATGCTTGTAGAACTACGTCCTTGTCATCAAACTGGCCAAGTTCCAGGGGATTTTTATGATACGTATACTTGGTATTCGTTTATCCAATCAAGCTTTGGTCAAACTTAACCCCTAAAGGTTCGCAATTTATATATATAAAAGGAGAAGGTGACTGACTGACTGACTGACTGACTGACATATCAACGCAGGGCCTAAACTATAAGGGCTAGAAACTTGAAATTTTGCACAGGGGTTCCTTTTATAACGTAGGGGAGCACTAAGAAAGGATTTTTGAAAATTCACCCTCTAAGGGGGTAAAACGGGGGTGCAAAGTTAGTATGAAACTTTGCCGTTTTTGATGTTGTTCGAATGAAATTCAGTACCTATGAAGGTTTTTTATTGATTTTCGAAAATCATCTCTTATGGGAGGGTAAAAGGGGGGTGCAAAGTTAGTAGGTATAAAACTTTTTCGTATATACCTACATTATTTCAATGAAATTTTGTATTTAGGTTATGTTACGTCTAATTCCACGCGAGCGAAGCTGCGGGCGTCCACTAGTTGGGAATAAAATAAGGCGTTACGAGATCCTGAAATTCATAGAGTACAAATTCAGTTAAAAAAATGGTTGTCTGTAAAGTCGGTTTACGGACGATAGATTTACGTGATAACGTCATAATCATTATTTTATACAATACAAAAAAGGAGAATTGAAAATACAAAGATAACAGACAACAGACAAGTCTATATATTTATTTTGACAGTTCCCTATTTCGGAGCCATGGAAACGCCAATGTTGTCGTGTGTAAAATTAATTTAATAAAATTAAAAATTAATTTAATAAAAACACTCAACGGAAACGGAAGCGGAACGGGATACTTTTTCATATGCGCTGTTCATCAATTTATAAGACGTTATCACGTCAAAAATTTTTACTTTGTACTATAGGTACGTATGTTTTGTCCTCGGCTCGAAAACATGGAAAATAGGATAACAAATTAATTTTTGAATACTACCAAACATATTAGATTACCTACTACTTAGATTTTTGGAAGTTGCACCCGAGAAATACGATCAATTTTATGTGAGAAGATCTGAGACACTTCGATAAAGTTATGATCCAATCCAGACCCAAGACATACCTACTGATAATTTCCAACTCAGAAGTAAAACTGTCATATACCTTTTGTAAACATCCTCTTATTTATAAATGACATTGTTACATCAAACCACTGCATGTTACGAAACCCGAATATATTACAAACGTAGCTCCAACATTAATTAATCTACAGTAGTAGATACAGCGACGAGACTAAGAGCGAAGCCCATTTGCAAGGGTGCCAGCATCTTATCTGTCCCACTGCCATTGTTGTGCTCACTGTGACTTACTGTGATTGTCCAATCACGTTAAGTGTGCGACGAGCTCGAGGAGGCAGGAAGGGTAAAGATGTTTATCGAAAATTTCCCAACTTTTATTGTAAATGCCGAAGTATGCAGGATGTAACGGCGCCATTAGGCCGGCTGTTTATTTGAGCGGTGTGGAGTGTAGTTGAGAATTTCGTACAATAAAAGCGCAAAATTATCTCCATCCTTTGTAGAATACTTGGTAGGTTATGAGTACCTATTATAAATACAAGACTCAAGAAGTAAATATCCATTTATACCGAAAATGGCGTATCCGTAGCACTTTTTCGTATTAATTAATGACGAATTTCGGCTTAATTCATGATGGTGCAAGTTTAAAATCTGTTAAAAGTTTCACTTTTTAATTCTGTGTTTCAAAAAGTCTTTAGTTTAAAGTCTTTAAAAGAAAAGAGTAAAGTGTTTCAAGTCTGTCGGTCTGTGTGCGAGATTAAAAAAAATGTTTCGATAAAATAATGTTTGTGTAGCCGAACAATGGCACTTGGTCATTGGTCAGCCTTGCCCATTCTGAGAGGAGACCAGTACCCGTCAGTCGGTCAGTAAAAGGTTATTATAGTCATACGTCATCTTAAAATATAACACATTACATTAGTAATTTTATTTTGCACTCGAAAGATCAACTCAAATGGATAGACAGCTTTCAATAGTCCCGTTATTCTCATATATTTCCAGAACATGTGACATACGTGTAGTTATACCTACGTATAGTTATATAAATAGTACATATCCACTTATTAAAATGCCTATTTCCACGACGTAACATGTTATCTATAGAATAAACGCTGCTCATGCCTCGTTTGAACTTCTGAAGTGTACTCAAGTGTAAAGACGCGAATCGAGGATAATTGCGAGAGATGTAATATAAAATGTGACTTTCCTGCGATAAGTGGCTTCAATAGCGCAAGAACGTATAAAATACTAAATTGACTTCTGGAGAAATACGAAGTAAATGCTCTTGATGAAATAAATATGAGGCAACATTAATATACCTACTAACATTGAACAATGCTCATAGTCCGACAGATTCATTCTAATTTAGTTAAAAAGCTATATTTTGTTGAGTGAAAATGTATTATATTTAAATTACTTGCTTTATATTTAACAATGCTTTATATTTTTATTCGCTCATGTATTAAGTAGAATAGAAGAATAGAATATAAATTTATTTCGACAAATTAAAAAATCATTTTCCAATATCCCTTCCGAACATCGACCAAAAAACTCTATATTGATACTAAAATTATGAACATTCGTCAGTTATATATATACAACACATGCATATTTATCAGGAAAACTATAAATAAAACAATTCATTCCAATATTACATTTACTAAAATCAAAAATAAAACTCGTCGAGCCAGTTTCCTTGCCCTACCTAAAACCAGAACAACTTTTGGCAGAAAAACTTTAACATATGAAGGAGCAAAATTATATAATAGAATACCTGCACACATCAAAAATGTACACTCATTTAATGTATTTAAGACCAAATTAGCTGATTACATTATGAACAATACAAATATTTTTGAAATACATTAATTGAGTATTTAATCAAATGTACGTAATGGCGTAAGTTGTTAATTATTTTATAGTCAAATTAGTTTCTCATGTAAGTGACTGTGGTCTTTTATGAGAATAAATATCTTAAACCATAAACCATAAATTAACGCTGTTACACAAGTATCGTACAACAATCTTTACTAATATTATAAAGAGGAAAGATTTGTTTGTAATGTTTTCACGCAAAAACTACTAAGCCGATTTCAAAAATTCTTTTACCATTAGAAAGCTACATCTACACTGAATGACATAGGCTATATAATATTATTAGGTGTAAACGAAACTATTGTTATGTTTAATTTTACGCGAGCGAAGCTGCGGGTGTCCACTAGTACGTCTATAAAATACATAATTAAAAGTGTAATGATCTGCCTACATTGGGCCCTCAGCTATGGTCGCAGGTCGCAAGTCAGTCACAAATATATTTATTTATTAAACAAGATCTGAATCCGGTTTTTCGTTGTGTGGTTTATAGCAAAATTTTTAGTATGCTAAACCTAGGATTAGCAAGTATTAGTTGAATATTCAACAATTTGAGCCCTAATCCGTTTCAAACCGAATACCTACTACTTGGAGCGTCTTAGGGATTTATTTTAGGATTATATTTTTGATCAATTGAGAGATTGGAGAACTTAACTAGACCTCACATTTTATTTAAAATTTGTCGCCATTCAGTTTATCGCCTATATCAAAGTGAATGGGATTAAAGCTTTGCTTGTAGGACTTATTTAAAATTAAAATTTAACCAATAAATTATTCGGTTTCAGATTAAAGTTTTCACCTATACCTTTCTTTTTTTTACGAGTGGGAAACCTTTTATAAACAGTGAACAGTGAATGTGAACAGTAAAACAACCAGAGGCAGTGCACCACTCTTTGAAAAACATACATACATATTTAGAGCTTAGAGCAGCTCTATGCCATAAACAGATACTGTTAACTAACATGTACCCAGCAGCAAGAGAGTGCATACACTATGATTACAATGCAATACAAAGTTATCTTGAAGATGTATCTTCATTTGATTCGCAAATCGAACACAAAGGGACAGTCCTAATGCTAGATACCGTGTCTTGGAAGAGCTCGTTTGTACTCGTCTGGTCTAACTTTAGTAATTGCCTTGAGATCAATGTTGTGCTAATATAGGTACTTCATCTTATTTTATTTGCTTTGTCTGTTTAGTGGGTTAAGCAAGAAAGCTAAGCTAGAGGTCCGATCGGTTCGTTCCTGGGGCGAGCAAAGTATTATTGAGTTTTTCTTCCTTGAAATTCTCAGGCGCAGTGGATTTGGCATGTGAAGTCTGCCAATCTGCACTTGGCCAGCGTGATGGACTAAGGCCTACTCCCTCCCATTCTGAGAGGACAACCGTGCCCAACAGTGTGACAAAGAAAGGGTTGTGGTGAAGTTGCACAAAAATGTGACAGTGAAAGTGCGGGTAGTTCATATAATTTGTGTGATGACATTGTTAGTCAGCGTCAGTATTCCACGAGGAAACGTATTCGCGCTCAAATAGTGGCAACAATGTTCAGGCTACACTAAAAACAAATCATGCGTTCAGTTACCCTCAACCACAGCTTTGCCACGTATTTGGGTAACCACGCATTATAGGGTAATTTGAACTGAGTAACGGGCCGTTTCAACGCCGAATATCTTAAAAAGTGTACATCCGAAGAAGTATGGTAGGTTGTATAAAATATTCACGCTGGAAAAAGTTGTTTGTGTAATTTATTGAATGTAAAGTTAATTAGAATTTAACCTAGTTAGTATTTATTTGTATTTTGCATGTACTTTAAAATTAATCAATTTTTTCCGCTATCCCAAATAATATGTATACGAGTAAATATCGCAATCCGAATATACCTAAAAGCCGAGACGTAGTTAACATAAAGATGAACAATTTTTTTAAGAAATATCTTTTAGTACCTATTGAAGATATAATGAACCAACTTCTTTGCTCCGATATTGAGCTAAGGTATCGCTATCATATTACAAGGATAATAGCAGTAGATCGTTAAGCCCGCTCAAAGTAATAATAAGTAGCAGACAAGTATACATCGGCCTTATTAAATGTGACGCGCGCTCATGAACTCAATGCGCTTAGAAAATATCTTCAAAGATTTTTATAAGGTGCATCTATAAAAAGTTATCGTACTATACTTACGACCTTCTGTCATGCTACTAATAGGTATTGTGTGTATATCTATATATATAAAAGGAGAAGGTGACTGACTGACTGACTGACTGACTGACATATCAACGCAGGGCCTAAACTATAAGGGCTAGAAACTTGAAATTTGGCACAGGGGTTCCTTTTATAACGTAGGGGAGCACTAAGAAAGGATTTTTGAAAATTCACCCGCTAAGGGGGTAAAACGGGGGTGCAAAGTTAGTATGAAACTTTGCGTTTTTGAAGTCGTTAGACGGGTAGACGTCGTTAATGGGTCTAATTCTACGCGAGCGAAGCTGCGGGCGTCCACTAGTATGTATATAAGTGTGAATGTTTGTAAGTTTAGGTGTACTCAATTACCCAAAAACTACTAAACTTATTTGGATGAAACATGGCACATAGGTAGACGATAAACTAGATAAGCACATAGGATACTTTTCATCCCGAAAATATGTTCCCTTGGGATACTTTGTAGATTTATTGGAAAGCTGTCTGGCACAGCGTCAATAGATGGCGCTGACACTAATTCTTAACTTGATTACATTTTTTCAGCGGGCGAAGCTGCGGGCAAAACTTACTTTTCAATAACCTTATAAAATAATATGCCTGGTATTTTTATATTTATATCTATTGTTCAATACATACAATACAATATGAAAGGAGGATAAGACGACGTTAATTTATTTATGGGACTGTAAAAGTTAATTCATTAAAAAGTTGAGCTTCCAATCGTTTAATAAAAATACGTTTTTTTTTAAGAAAACATTGTTCAGCCTTTTCTGGAATATTCAAATGGTAGAAGTTACATGAACGAATCCACTTCTAGACATCCTCCCTCAATCAACGCCATACCTCCCGTTCCTGCGCCCTCTTAATCCAGCGTTCTTCTTCGGATCACCCACTCGTCTGAGGCCAATACTCGAAGACTTTTCTTGCCCATCGGTTATCAGTCCGTCGAATTACGTAGCGTCCATTGGCTTTTTCAGTTCGCTAACTCTTCGAGCTACGTCGGTTTTTGGTCGGATTTCGTTTTTACTTATCCCGTCACTTAGCGAAACACCCGGCGTTTCAATTATAAGTTATAATTTATAATTTGCAATTAATTGGAATCTAATGAATTTACGCCTGAAAATTATATTAAAACTAACTTTTTTTTTTAAATATGATATTTATATTTGAAATATTAATTAGTATATATAATAATGTTTATGAAAATTAAGTCTGCTTTCCACAGGAACACATTTATTTTTGTACTCGTAATAGCTTTTGTGGCGGTTAATTAACTTTGCAGATCTTAATCCCGGATTAAAATAAACCTGCTGCCAGGCGTCTTCATTTACAAACGAATTTAATGAGCATTATCTCAGAATTTATAGGTTATAGTAATGGTGGAGCATTCCGCTTTTAATACATTATTTCATCTAGTAGGTACATTTTAATGAAGCGATACTTGCTACATTGTGTAACGAAAAGTTACTCACAATTAACTAAGGAAATATCAGAAGTGTTATATCATATTATCAAAACTGAAATGACTGAAAAATTCACTAGTTTACGAACTAATTACTGGTATTTCTATCTTGAAAGAAAATCCACACTAATATTATAAATGCGAAAGTAACTTTGTCTGTCTGTCTCGCTTTCACGCGAAAACTACTGAACCGATTTCAAAAATTCTTTCACCATTAGAAGGCTGCATCTTCACTGAGTGACATAAGCTATATAATATTACTAGGAGTAAATGAAACTATTATTATGTCTAAATCCACGCGAGCGAAGCTGCGGGCGTCCACTAGTAAACAATAAAATACCAACGTACTTACATAAGTGTAGAAAAGAATTTGGAATCGAAATATTCAGCTTTCTTAAAATAAACATAGGACAAGTCTGGCTTCATTGTTCAGAAAAGATTGAACGCTTTCAGTTCCTTTTGTAGTTTAATGAAAGTGGACACAATGAGGTGGCGACGCGACAAAAGGAAAGTTCTTAAACAGTTAGGAGCATTCTTCGGACGAAATAACGCATTCCCAGTTTTTACGCTTCGGACAAAATGGTCCAAACTTTCAGGATTCCAGACGATGTTAAATGATAGATACTATACCTTACTATATACCATTTAAATAAAGAAGTAGTTGTCGAGTGGTGGGAATTCGACCTTAAGTCATTTTTAAAAGCTTTTATTTAACTTCACTCGTAGGTAGGTATGTATCCATGTCCTGGAATCTTGCAATCAATATTTCACCCACTTCCACTGAAGCTATCGAGCTGAAATTTGGCACACATATTTGGTTCCAATGACAATGCATGAAAATAAATAAAAAGTTTTAAAAAGCTTTCTTAAAAAAAAACACATTTTTTAACGGTATAATTTAAATTTAAAGTTTGAACGTTAATTCGGTTTCATTGTAAAAGACTTTAAATATCTATAGGCTTGAACCAATAAAAATTAATGGTAAACGTTTAACCAGAAAAAAATATACTATCGAAAAAATTTATATATACAAAAAATGCATGTATACATACATACACAAATACAAGTATACATACATAACATGTAATATTATATTACCAGTTACGAGTATGTGTGGTGTATTTCAGTTATTTATGTAAGTTGTGTGCACTGCATCTTACAAAATGACATGTAATGGCTACAACCAGACTATGAATACATCGATGGCTGCAAAGGGATTTTAGAAGCGGAACCCATTGAATAAACGACTAGTTTCTTAACCACTCTGCTGTTACCGGTATTAAGCCTCGTTAGTAAATAAGATCTCGCTACATAGTCCAATAATAAAGTTTGTCAATATTTCCGCTATTTGCTTTGATGGGCGACACTCACTGATTAGAGCCCCTCGGGCGTGAAATAAAGTTGAACGGCAATACGGGGGCTGAAGGTAGGGCCGCATAACAATATTAGATGTAATATTAGCACTCAATAGATTCAGAACACAATTTTCTTGAATATTTTGATACACGAGTAGATTGCAAAAATAGCTAAAAATGCTGGTAAACTTTCTTACTGCAGAAAACGGATTTGAACAGTGAGAGATCTGCCAATCCACCCTGGGCCAGTGTTGTTGGTAATCAGCTTGTCCAAACGCTATGTCAATATTCAATACCAAGACGTCTGTTCGTGCGAACGACCTTATTAGGTATAACGTCTTGCGTGTGCGGTCTGCATTGGACGCGCGTCGGGGCGGGCTCGGGCCCCCTCCTCAAATCACTTGGCCTACAACCTGCGCAAGATCGCACACCGCCCGCAATCCCTGTTTCTTAATAATCTGCTTCATTATAAGCTCGCTGCGACCCATACATGTCCCACTGCTGGGCACGGTTCTCCCCAACAAACACTTCTGCGGGAGGTCTAGAGCATACTCCACCATGCTCCAATGCGGATTGGTGGAGGGGTTAGTGGCCAACCCAGTGTCGAATGTTCTCAAGCCACCCGAAGGTCTTAGACAAGGCTTAACGACTGTTTCCAGCATTGAAAACAACCGGCACCGACGGCTTTACGTGCCCTCTGAAGCACGGTAGCGTCCATGTTTTTTTTTTTTTGCCACTAGCGGTCACCCATCCACCACCCGCCCGCGCCCGTCGTTGCTTTACTCTTTCGATCACATTGAATCGACGCGAGCCATTGGGCTATAGACGCTACAAATACCTATTAATACAGTCTACTTATTTCCGAGCCCAACCAATAGCTCGCTTAAACAACGTTTAAAATAACGTATGACGCCTGTATTTCCTCGACGGGATTGGCAGTGGTATGAAATACATAGATTTTAACTAGTTAGTAAACTCCGAGAGAGTTCCAAGTTATTAAAACCGAGTATTTCTCTCCCAGATTTCGAACGCGGGACCCCTTACTTAGCAGTCGCGCTTACGACGGATACAATGAGACAGTTAATAATACGAAATACCACAATATACTTAATATACATATTTTACGTTTGACTCCTGTCAGACAATAAAAATAGCTATAGCTACAACCCATAGACGTCCCACGGCTGGGCACGGTTCTCTCCCACAGATACAGATGCAGGAGGTCTAGAGCATACACCACCACGGTGCTCCAATGCGGAATGGTGACAATAGAAAATAAAACGTCGCTATTCAAAAATTCTATCATTTTCATTAATTTCAGAACAATCGCACCCAAGCAACATATTGTGTTCCATAATTTTCTAACAAAAACATCACCATCACACACTGCTCTGTAACCGTGCACAGAAACTAATATTCAAGTTTATTTTGGCTTATTCGTGTTTACTCGGTTTCGTCATTGCAGAAAAAATATTCACTCAACGTTTCATGTGCATAAAAATGTTCAATAAACAAAATATACGGGTTTGACATCTGGTGTTTTATAATAACATTCAGACTCACGAGGAATTTAGATGAGCGGTCAGCTATAAGTTCAAGTAACGACGAAAGTTTCATGGCAGCAGCCGGAATATAGTAAAGTATTCGAAACTACTCGCTTGTTGATAGACTTCGAAATCTATACTATTATATAATGTATGTGGGGATCGAAAAAATAAAACTGGAATATCTTCAAGTTCTTTATTTTCAAATTAGCCACCCCTCCTAAAGACCACGCAAAACGTCGTCCCTCACAAAAAGTCAGAATAATACAACCTGTCAATCACCATTCAGTCAACTTGTTCGGATACTCATGCTAGCACTACACTTACATTCATCGTCGTTCGGATTCTTTCTAACAACATTCCCACATGTATCATCATCATCACAACCCTTTCTTTGTCCCACTGTTGGTAAATCTAAACAGCAACTTTTTCTGTACATTGAACATATTTTCAACATTTCGATTGAAGGGCATTATAACAACTATAGTTAGAAGTCAATAATGTGTTTTTTGAAAACATTGTCTGTCTGTGTGTCTTTCAGCTGGCTAAATCTGTGAGATATGTCGGTAACCTTTGGTGACGGATTTCATCGTTTCGAATCAAGTAGCAAAATCGAGCTCAGCTCTCTCTAAGCCCCTTCAGCTATGCGACTTCAAAATTACGAATGAGACCGACAATAAAGGACTTGGTTTCCGATACTGAACGACATCGACACTTTGGTGTTATTATTGGACAAAATTCACTGCGATTCGAAGCGCTTGTAGCACCACGGTTCGCGTCGATCGAGACCGAGATGCTACTTCGGGCACGGTCGGCGTGTGGATGGGGACCGCTCCAATCTGTATTGGAGCATCGTGGTGGCACCTTTAGCTAGATCTCCCTCAGATGAATCTGAACGAGAGACGTATACAATACTTCCAGGCATTTTCATGGAATATAAATGAACAAATAAAAAATATGTATTCAAATTTAATTACTCTAATATAATCATAAGTCACGATTGTTGAGAAAAATCAGGGAATTAAAATCCTATAGCCGTTTTTACTACGAGTGCCGCTAATTAGGCCAGCAGTGCCTTTGAAAGGACACTTAAGTTACGTGTGCCTTTATTACTGCACCTCGCTCTAGCCTTGACACTTTTTGCTTCATGAAATTAGCTGTTTGAAAGAATGTGGAGCATTTCATACCTTTTATGCAATACTATGAGTACTATTTAGTTACCTATTAATAAAACCTCGAGCCACGACAGAACGTACCAAGATTGCTATGTGCTAGTTTGTAATATATTAAAATGAAGATTAGCGCCAAGTTATCAAAAACATCACGTATTTAGTTTGTTGAGAATATTCTCGCAATACCATTGAGCCAAGCCAAGCGTTGACAGCCAAGTAGCACGGTAGCGTCCATGAAATTTTGCCACCAGCAGCACAAACCGACCGCACCCGTCGTTGCTTAACACTTTCGATCACATTGAATCGACGCGAGCCATTAGGCTATGGACGCTAAAATCTAGTTTTTACTCAAAGAGAATAAAACCTTGAAGTGACAAATAAAAGCTCTTGTAAAAAACAAAGACTGGAGTAGGACAGCTTACGATGTAAGAAGTCGGTAATTCCCGTAGAATTCTCCGCGATCAAGTGCGAACAATGATGATAGCACACGCGCATCAGTTACCACCTGGGAAAACCCTCTGAAACAGAGACTCAATAATACAATGAGATTTATAGATTTATTCATGTCCACTTCTGCATGCTAGTGAGCTAACCATTCTAGTCCCGCGGAAGGGCGCTGGTGAACTGTACCACAGGTTTTTGCAAAAACCTACCTCAGCCACCAGGCTCTCACAAAGTAAGGTTTGGTGAATATATAACATGTACCATTAAATAAGACTACTTTAAATAAGACTACTTCTGTGAGAGAAAATAAATAAAATCTTTATCTTTATTAATTTTTACTCTCGTTCATATGCCATAGAACAATTTACAATTTTATTTATCACAGCGTGCTAGTAATGAAACTTTTTAAGTTATTGTTTATTACAAGTATGGTAGGAACTACTAAGAAACGGCAATTTTAACAAGTAAGACCAAAGTTCATAATTCGTAGGCATTTCAATTATATTTTCGGACTCACATTGTGTCCATCGTAATGTAACAAATGCTGCTAAACTTCTAAAGTTGAAACCGCCTGACAAATTGGATTTGGAAAGTTAGTTCAACATGGCAGACGCGGGTCCAACGAAATTATTTGAAATCGTTACAAACCATGGAACTCTGACTTCGAACCAGCAAGTCTTAGCCGATAAACTACGCAGTTCTATTATAAACTTAGTTTCTGCTCTTACTCAATTTAGTAAGTCTTTAATAGATTTTCTTACGTATACATTATTTTCTTTCGTAACGTTATATGGAATTAGAATTACCGTGACATTATTAATTTACTTTAATCTAATTTAATAAATTTAGATTTGCCTATGTACTTCTACACTAGATAATAATATAAAGAGGAAAGATTTGTTTGTAATGTTTTCACACAAAATCTACTTGACCTATTTTAAAAATTCTTTGACCATTAGAAAGCTGCATCTTCACTAAGTGATAAAGGCTATATAATATAACTAGGTGTAAACGAAACTATTGTTATGTCTAATTCTGTAAGTGTTATTGAAATTATCACCGTTATAGCTAATGAAAGTGTTATAACGGTGAAGGACACATCGTGAGGAAACCTCTCGAATGTGAAGTCTGCCAATCCGCACTTGGCCAGCGTGGTGGACTGAGGTCTAATCCCTCCCATTCTGAGATGAGACCCGTGCCCAACAGTGGGACAAAGAAAGGGTTGTGATGATGATGATATAGATCATGTTTTACCCTAATATTCCATCAGTTAAATTTTCCCATTATGGTTAAGATAACATTGGAAGGAAATTTTCCAACCTGAGAGTTCTCCAAAGTAAATATTTCCCGATTTATTTTTAGTTTCTTAATTTAGAATCACAATTTGTAATTCGAGAAATCGTATTCGATGACAAAATTTTACAAAGGCGCTGCTTAACTCCGCGACTCGAAATTTGTGTTACATCTTTGCTGTCCAATTTAGCCAGATAAGTAAATATTGATAAAGTTTCCTGTTCCAGTTACATTCAGTTTTGCGATCTAAGCCCGAGTTCGGTTCCACTTTCCACGATAATTGTTCCAACAAACTTCCTCTAAAGCGTCACAGATCCCTAAATCTAATTGGAATTTATGACGTAATCATTTTAATTAACTTCACGTTGATTTGCTTCGAATGGAAGGTTAGTATTATAATATCAGGAATGTTAAACGTCAGTTGTCTGAATGTAATATCTTAATTATTACAAACGATATGTAGTTAGCAAATTAATTTGTAAGGACAAGAAACAATTGAAATTAGCCTTGTCTACTCGAGTGTCGAAAATGGCTGTTTGTTAACTTGTTTAAGATGTTTTAACAAAACAGCCATTTTTAAATTTGAATTATTAAATGAATTAAACTTTGAATTATTTATTAGATATGATTTGCGAAATATGTAAATGGATGTATTATAATTAAATAATTTCAATTATTAAACGATACGGGGATAATGTGATACCCAATTTAAGATGCTCAGGCCGGAAAACTGGCTTCTATGTTGTAAACGCCCCAGGTTACCCGTTTTAACAAGCAAATGGGCATAAATCAAAATAAATGTAGGCTAATATTACATTTATCAGCATTGTATCATGCTAATGTTGTTTGTGTCAACGATACTAAACCTTTAGGGAGAGAGGAATTTTGTGTTAGGTTTTTAATCTGTTCTTTAAAAATAAAAAAATATATATTTTCGTTTACATTTTAATTCATGACGTTTAGGAATAAGGCAAAATATGAGAAGAATGAAAAATTTATGTTGCCAATAATGTTTTCTTAGCCTTTTTTTGGCATCAGTCAATAGATGAAAAAATATGTAGAGTAATGTCAATGAATTTATACGAGAACAAATACTCTATTGTTGTTATTATAACTAATTTTAATTTTACGTAATATATTATTACTAAGATTCACCAACCGTTTTGACCTGAATATTATTTCTGTATTTAACAAAATGATATAATAATATGTGAAACATTATAGGTAAAGATTTCATTAACATTATAGCACACCCTGTATGTAAAGTAAAACAACGAGAAAAGAGGCTTTAGCTTTTAATATTCTAGGTAGACATAAAGTTCCACTGAATTACAGTAAGCTAACCTAATATTGACAAAAGATTGAGAACCACTGTCTTGGGTTCGTAGCGAGCGTATATTGGGGTGATTTTGAATTAATTTCCGCATAATATGGCACGTGTTACCTGATGAGTTTTTTTTTCTTTTAAATAAAAATATGTAACACGTGTTAATGATCCCTAATGGCTTCATAAACCAGTGTACAGGCAGTAACTGGCTTTTAGGTTATCTAATAGTCAACCTATTCCCATCAGTGGCCAGCGTGGTATAGATATAGATTGCATTATATATCTATGAATGCTTAAAGCTTTGCTATACAAAAATAAAGTACTCTGGCTCTCAAGATAAAATGTTTAAACATTTGACTTCACTGCCGCCAAAGAACAACAATTTATTTGCAAACAACTCCGCTCGAAGCTAAAGTGCGCGCGTACAAGCGAAGTGCGATCAAAATATAAGAAAATATAAAAACGACAATTGTCTGTCGACGACGGAGAGTTTTTATTAAGTGCCCATTCGCAAGATCTTATAGTACAGCTGTAAAAAATTTACGTGAACTGGCGTTTCGCCGTACGAGAATTTTATACACATTCTTACAACGCCGATATCGTCATAAAGCGTGAAATTTAAGCCTTTACGTTACGGACATACGGTTTGGTGGGATGGCTGACTGGGTGGCTTTAGCCTTGAGAGACCCACGGCTCCTAAAAACCACACAAATACGAAAGCATTGAGCATGTACATGATACAAATTAGCGTCATTGACGATTGAAAGTGGTTACTGTCCACACCGATTGTAGAAAAATTTGTTCATTTCTATTTCATGTAAATAAATAAATAATGTAATGTAATGTAATAAATGTAAATATTAAAATAAAAAAATAAAATAAAAAAAATTTAGGACACTCGAAAGTCTTTAACGATTCGTAGCGATTGTTTCAATCAATCAATCGAGCTACGACATGGAGCGCTTCAAAAAGAGTGTGAAACACTTCCTTCAAGGCAGGCAACGCACCTGTGATACCCCTGGTGTCGCACGTGTCCATAGACGACGGTGACCACTTACCACCAGGTGGCCCGTATGTCTGTTTGTCCGTCCTATACTATAAAAAAAAAAAAAAAATAATATTTCATTTTACGTTCAACTGATTATACTATACTATATAGTACTAGTTATAGGTAGGTACTAGTATATAGCAGAATTATTAAAGCAGAAGCAATATTATTATAGTTGTTGACAATCCATATGCATCGTGAAGCAGGCTGTCTATGATGGCTATAGTGCTGCCAGCTTTTATCGAAGTCCATTCTGTCCGGCATTTTATATGAAAAGAAAATTGTGTTAAAAACTACGGTTATGATCGTACATACTAGATGTTACAGTAAACGGAAATACAATATCATAACGGCTGGTTATAAAAAGTTTTAGCAAACATTTATTAATAAAAATTTGGGGACAGTGTCTACTGTTAGGAACGAAAATAACAATACTGAATGTAGTGTACTGAATGTATAGTTATTTTCGACTAGATTTTGTATTTTTAATACGCTTTTATTAGCTTGGTATGTATCTATGTATGTATGTAATGAAATCTTTGAACTTGATTTACGCCTACTTCAAAACGTCGGATTAATTTGAAACTTTGAACACTTATTAAAGACCGATGACAATGCATTTTTTTTAAATCTACATTTTAGGTTATCTACAAAAGCCTGTTATACAGTACCTCTATATTCTGGGTAGGTTGTGACATAAGCTTCATGTTATCATGAGAAATCGAAATGATTTCTCAGGGAAAGCGACGCATAGGCAACCATTATTATGATGATGGTAGGGTGTAATTAATCCTATTGAATCTACTTATCCCTAACGAAACCTATCTGCTTGAAAATCTATATAAATTAATTAACAAATTATCAAATGTTAGATCACTGGTGCCTGGTACTGGCATGTAAAATATCGGATCTCAAGTCCACAACGTTGAAATTTAGGTAAATTAGCGAATTATTAGCGAATTATTAGTATTAGCAGAATAGTTCAGGTATTCAAATATTAAACTCCGAGAAGTATCTAATAGACACCGGGCCACATTACGAGTAAATCAGGGCCAAGAACTCGATGCCAGCTTTACGTCGGCTTAAGTTACTATACTGCGATCTTTATACACTCAAGTGGGACGATACGGTCTTAACTCAGCAGCACTTCTGTACGCCAAGTGTATTTTATGTTTCCTGTATTTTACGTTCTCTGCGAAGGAAAGTGTCATCAGCGACTTGTCTATTCAACCGAAAAATGTACTGAATGATTTTATCAAATCCAAGATAGGTTTGCTTATGCTACTCGTATAATCAGATCATTGGAGTGTGGTAGGAAATCTTCAATAACAATGCGATGGGCTGGTGTGAATTTATTGCTTAATATTAACCGTTATAGCTACAACCATTAGACGCCCCACTGCTGGGCACGGGTCATAGACATAGGCTGCGGGAGGTCTAGAGCATACTCCACCATAAACCTGCTTAACTTAAACTTAAAACTCCTTAAACTAAAGGACCAGGGTGTTGAATATTGATGATGTCCATCCAGGCCGTTTTCGTATTTGGTGACTGTTTTTACAGATATACACAATATAACTGAATATTTAAACTTCGAATTACGACCAAAACCTTAATAAGCTTTTAAATATGAACTCGGCTAACAGTAGTTTTCGGACCGGTATCCCAACAAAGTTACAAGCTAGCCTCAGTCAGGCTCGGAAGCATTTCTGTCCGCCTAACTTCGTAAATATAAAGTTAGGCTGAGTTCTACAAAAATCGCCCAAATACAATTAATTAAGAGCAGTGATGGTGGAACTTTTTTTACTTTTACTCATTTCACCTAAATTCTTAAGTCTTCCATGGTTTTTGTATGAGACTTTCTTAAAATGTGAATAATCCAGATCATTTTCTTTATTACTGACCACGACTAGTTCGCATTACCGAAAAAATAAGTGTCAGTTAAAATAAATAAATAAATAAATATCTTGGACATTCTCACACACGGCCATCTGACCCCAAAGTAGGCGCGAGCCTGTGTTATGGGTGTCAGAGACTGATATACATACATAGATATTTTTAAATACATACTTAAATAGATAATATTAACATCCAGACACAGAACAAATACAAGTGTTCGTCACACGAATATTTGTCCTGAGTGGGATTCGAACCCACGACCTTTGGCATAACAGACAGGGTCACTACCGATTGCGCCAACGGGCCTGTCAGTTAAGTTAGTTAAGCTCATTACCCAAATTTGCGATGAATGTCCTTACCACATCATAATCATTATCATCACAACCATTTCTTTGTCTCAACTGTTGGGCTCGGGTCTCCTCTTAGAATCGTAAGGATTAGGCCTTAGTCGCCTTAGTTACACATGCCTTCGAGAACATTATGAAGAACTCTCACGATGGGTCCTTCACCATTATAGTACGTGACATTTAATTTTTTAAATCGCACATAGCTTGGAAAACTCATTGGTGCGTGCCACTTGGGTTTGAACTGGGACCACTCGAGTGAGAGGCGAGTTCGATAGCCACTGGGCTGTCACCGCTACTACACGTCACGTTTACTTCAGGGAGATGTTATTTCCAGTAGAAAATCTATTTGTGTAATTATGTAACCTTGTCGATTCCTTCCATCCATCCATACATGAGCCTTTTGAGGTCCATTGCTTGCCTCCTCTAAACAACCCCACTGCTTCCACCTTGTGAAAGGGCGGCAGAAGCAATTACACATAATATTCAGTAAGTCAGTCGCTGAAGACCCAACTTATTATATAAAGTAAGCAGAATAAATTACGCAGTATTTTACAAACTCATTGGTATTCGGACCTATCGTCTGTTCCAAATTTATGGTGTTCTTGTCCTGACCTCATAACTCAGGGTGACAGTCTCACGTAACTTCGCTTTGAAACTTTAAATTGTTGTTTTATTTGAATTATAGTTATTTTAAATTATAAAACACTTAAGCAAGACTTGTCATTATTAATTATTTATTTAATTTATTAGGCAATCCAACAGCGTTAAAAGTACAATAGTTTTTACAATATTATTTTATGTTATACTAAAGCCAAAAATGGATTAAACAGTAACTACAGTAGTACTACTATTATAATACTTATTTTATAAATCTTATAAATATTTTATTTCTACTCATTGAAGTTGTTGGTTGATATCGTGGGATAAGTCATTAAGCCATGTCGAAAGCCTTCAGGCGGCCCAAAAACCTCCAACGAATCAGGTTGTCCAGGCCGCTCTAGAAATCCGCGCTGGAGCATTCCGCTCCAAGAGGTTGAGTTGTGACCAATGGCCTTAACCCATTAAACAGCTAAAAGGTTGTGCCCGCTCAAGTTAGAGTGGGATAGTCCTCAAGCTTGGTCAATGCTAATTGGTGACCGCACTAAGAAAGGATTTTTGAAAATTCACCACCTAATGGGCTGAAACGGGGGTGCAAATTTAATATGAAACTTTGCCGTTTTTGAAGTCAAGTGGGCAACCCGAACGCGGGCAGACGTCGTTAATGTGTTTAATTCTACGCGAGCGTAGCTGCGGGCGTCCACTAGTCATTCTATGTATGTATGTTCCTCTATAGCGTTCTAGAGACCAAACGCTTGATGATTCTTACATTAAACGATTCGTCTTAACTATGCGAGTGTCACTAAAGACATGACAGTAACCAAGATTCACATCGATACCCAGACGCTATATTGTTCAAAACGAAAACAAGGAAAATCTACTTCAATAGCAGTTTAGGATATATAACGAGTTCAAGAGCAGTTTAGGATATATAAGTTGGTTAACAACCACTCTCGCTAATTATCCTACTTGTATCATTTGTTTTGCAGTTGGTTTATTTAACTTCGTTTAGTGTGCAGTTGACCCAAGAGTGCCGAATGAATTTGCATCACCTTTCTTTTCGACATTTTCACCGTGTCGTTTTTCACCATTCTACATGACGTCGATGCAAAAATATAATTTAAAGCCACTTGATAATAAACAGAATCTAAAATTTTACATTATAATTATTACCTATATACCGATACAGTGTGCTCAAACCAACAAACGTATGTGCGATATGTAGCACATCTCTCACATGAAGTGTAGCTCTCAATATTGATCATGGATGAGGATTTTAACCTAGTTACGTAGTATCTACATGCTTCCTTTGAGAGCGCAAATGATCGGCGGCTGCCATTGCTGGTCGAGAGCGCATCGTACATATTGACGATCCTCATTAACACGTCATGGGTATATCTCTCTGTCTATTGCTTTTCAAGTTTTTACTATTATCAATGACAACGATATACCTTCTACCTGACATGGGATGGATATTATTGATAAGTTGATCTCCATCAACCGAACTATGCGACATTAACGATCGCACTGATAGCCAGTGTTGCGGCTCTAACTCCGCCGCGGAAAATCTGGGGTGCGTTAAATTTTAAACATGCTGTATCAGGCATCAGGCATCATCATTTAATGTAAGGTTGTACAAACATTGCCTAACAGGACCAATTGTCATAAATTCACCTAATAGTTCTCGAACTAACAAACTAACTAACTAATATTTAGTTTGCTTAACCTACGTTGACAAACAACAAAATACTAATACAAAAGACGCACCCTAAAATACTTACTAATGATTATTTATATTTTTATTAAACAATATAAGCCTAGGTATATGTTACTAAAATATTAGATATTAAAATTTAACTTTTTTCAGTAAAAAGCAATTTTGTTTTTCTTGCAATCAATCTTATTTGCCAGACACAAATTGCGTATTCGACAAAAAAAAACCGCTGCTTTTATTCCGTACAATAAATAGCTCCGGTGGGATTACTAAAAACGCCAAAGCAAATTTTGCCACAGGTAGGTACCCCGATAGCAATTAAAATAATGAACACTTCCCACTGGAAGATTAATATTATACCTTATTAATGAGTAAAAGATTAATGGCCTATATCCGCAAACGTATTGAACTGATATGTGAATGGATGTTTGCAGGAAAATATTTATTTTAATTTTAAATTATACAAGGGTATGGCATCTCCCCAAAGCTTTTCACCGTTGCATTGGATGTATTCAAGCTCATGATCGCGGCATCAACATCAATGGTGAATACTTCACTCACCTTCAATTTTCCGATGATATAGTGATCTTGGCGGATTCACTAGACGTCCTCAGCACCATGCTAGGAGACAGGAAGAGAAGAAAATGCTTTCACGTCAGTGACGACGGTTAAAAATAGAAATACTAAAATAGTGTTTAAAAAGCATATTCCAATGGACCAAATTGTGAATCTAAACCATTCTCGAATCCCCTTGAACACACACAAAAAATTTCATCAACATCTATCCAGCCGTTTAGGAGGAGTTCACTGTCATACACACGAACACAAGAAATATATATGTATATATTATTAAGATTACTGAGGGAGCATCGCTTGGCATTAGGTGTGTTCTAGCGTAACATTTTGCATCAATTATCTAAAGTTATATAATGTAAACTTGGTTCAGAACTCCGAGATCCCAGCAGACAGGCAAACAATTTAACGTTTTATGCATAAATTAAAATTTTTGGGAACCATCGCTTAGATCAGAAGTTTTGATTAAGGTTAGCTTGTAGGCACTTAACCCTTTGATATAAGTTAGTACAACTCAAAAATATTCGCAAGTTTAAATGTTATTTAATTCGGTTTAAAGACTGACACGATATTTGTTAAGCTGATCAAATTCACTGTCTGTAAATTACATTCTTAAAGTTCTCTATCTAACAATACAAAAGGTACTTATACTATTTACATGTCAAACTTTATTTGTTTATCTTTAAAACATACAAAAGGTACCTAGAGCGTACAAATGGCGAGCTTTATGCTTAAAGCATTCTCTACCAGCCAACCATTGGGCTAACGAGATAGTAAAGAAAAGCGGTTTAATTTATTTTTAAGCAAACGTAGTATTATATTGATTTCATAACATACATACAAAATCATACACAATAATAAACTTACATACAACATTATTCATATTCATATTTAGTTTACTATGTTCGCCAACTCTGTGATCACAAGACTGCTAGCCCATCTCCAATAGGCTAATCCAAGCTAACTCTACGACTCTACACCGATTGGCCTGAAGCGGCCTTAATGTATACAATAACTGTTTGTTTATTGTGTTAATGCTCTTTGAATAAATTCACTAGTTTTCCGCTAACTTCCTCAATCCTGTTAAATCGCGTTTAACAGGACTGACGACTTGACGACTTGACTGACTTTCAACTTTACGAGAATCTATCCTCGCCAAAGAATTTAAATCCTCTAAACCAGCTGTTAATTCAATTCGGTATTCATATGATAAAACAATAAATAATTCTGAAACCGCTCGAAAATAATAACGGCATTTTAATGGCTTTACGTCCTCTCTCTAAATGTTTTTCACTGCACAAAGATATAAATCAGCCCCGCCAGATATAGGTAAGCCGTTATGCACCACGCTTTCGTATCGCCTAAAAATACAAAAAACATTTACAACTCTGGCCGAGTGCCCTGAAAGTGCCTCGTGAACAGAAATGGAACAAAATGCCAAAATTTTACGTCAAAAAAACCGATCAACAAGATTCAAGCTTGAGAGAGCTACTGTAATAAACTTAGGGTAATGTTATTACATAACTGTTATAATAATAATAATAATATCTTGGACATTCTCACACACGGCCATCTGACCCCAAAGTAGGCGCGAGCCTGTGATATGGGTGTCAGAGACTGATATACATACATAGACATTTTTAAATACATACTTAAATGGATAATATTAACATCCAGATACAGAACAAATACAAGTGTTCGTCACACGAATATTTCTATATTTTTTTAAAAAGCTTTTTATAACTTTTTTTTTTATTTTCGTGCATTGTCATCAGAACCAAATATTATGTGTACCGATAGCTTCAGTGGAAGTGGGTGAAATATTGATTGCAAGATTCCAGGACATACATACATATGAATGAAGTTAAATAAAAGCTTTTAAAAAACACTGGTATCATTTTTCGTTATTATAAACAATAAATAAATTATATTATGATCGCCCAAACGAACCCATCGTTTGGGGGATCAATAACGTCTGTAAAAAAATATGAGTATCAGGTTGTATAAATAAATGCCAACATTCCACTAACGAAACTACGAGATCAACTAATAACCGGTCCGGTCGTACCTTCAGACCTCTCAGACAAAACACGCAGTTTAGCTTAAATTGCGATTCTGGTACTAGTTTAATCAGTGTATCTAACAATGAGAAGTTTGCGCCATTATGAAGCCTGAGCACTCGTCGTACGTGATTATACTATCGATTTCAGTAGACCATTTGTTGAAGTTTGAGAGAGTCGTACTTACACAATGGAATAGACACTACTTCTAAGGGTACGGAGCTGTCTGTTTATTGCGGCTACGTGTTTGATAGCACGTTTCTACAAATTCAGATTATTAGATGTGGCCTTAACAAAATTTCTTGGGTGTCTATATTCATAGTAGAAGCTAACCGGCTTATAGCTGCGACCCATAGACGTCCCACTGCTGGGCACGGATTTACCCCACAGACACAGCTGCGGGAGGTTTAGTCTAGAGCATACGTAGAGTATGCTCTAGACTATACCCCCAAGCTGCTCCATTGCGGATTGGTGGAGGGGTTAGTGGCTAACCCAGTGTCGAATGTTCTCAAGCCACCCAATGGTTATCGACAAGGCTTAACGATTGTACCCTCTATTGAAAACAAACGGGACCGACGGCTTTACGTGCCCTCCGAAGCACGGTTACTCACCAGCTTAATAACGTTAAATCAGTCCGAATTAAAAGCTAAAAAAAAGGTTAAAGGAAATAGAGGCATAAAACAGTTCTGTATTTTAATGTTGAGACATATAGGGGAGCGGGGGGCACTTTGTTACAGGGGTAAGAAGTTACACGCCTTTTTAACCGGGATGTTAAACTCTTTGGTGGACATAATTGGACTCATTTGTTTTCTTATAACATCGTGCATTACATAAAAATGATCAGCGACCCCTCAAGCGCCAAGCTGATAGGTTGTGAGCATGTGTCTCGATTTCAACCAAGAAAGTAAAAAAATCCTTTACGAAATTTTTGATTCCTGATGTCTATATTGTTTATTTTCTCAAAATTTTTAGCCTTGAACGTTCATAATATATCTACCTTTAATTTGCAATATTGATTTTTTCTACTATCGATATCCATTAATGGTGACATCAATTTATATTAAAAAACGTGCCATGGGGCAGGTAGTTACAATTTTTTGGGGTAAGTTGTTACATTTAACAACCTACCCCAAAAAAAAAACAGGTACCTTGTATTGCACGTAGATTGGTATTCTCACAAGAAACAGAACATTGTTAGCTTCTTATATATACTCAAAAGTTCGGAAATATATTTTTATTTACTACCAACAGAAGTCCGAAAACTAGCTTACCAATGTGCTGTAAAACTCGTTTTTAAAAATATTTCCCCCAGCTGGCTTAAAAGTAATATGGCTGGGCCGGACTGTTTTTTTTTCAAGTTTTATGGATAGAAATCCTCAACTACTTATCTCTACGAACACCAGAAGCTACATCTTTGAGTAGAGTAGAATTATTTATTATTTATTTATTTATTTATTTATTTTTATATCAGCATAGAATATATATTTTTATATTATTTTTATATCAGAATAGCATTATATCTCTTCTCTTTAAGAAGTTTGTTTGTTCTAGACTTTCGTTAAGCGTGTATAATCACCTCATGGTAAAATAAATTATTTGACTTTGACTTTGACTTAGAGCAACGTCGTTCAACAGAACCAACGTTAAATTAACGTTGTTAGATTCGGCACCTCAACTGAACATAAGCTCCACTGAAATCATACAGGGAATCCAAACAGCAACAAATCCAATACCTGACACTACTAAAAATATTACTGTTATAGATATAATAATTACTCATAAATGTTAGAAGACTGTCCAAAGTGATCTCTTGTTTTATAACGTTATGAAATATTAATAAAAATCATTTATCATTGATAATTTTGTTTATTTGTCTACCGTAACATCGTGCCCCGAAGATGTAAAAACTAGCCCCAAGTCGGGGGTAAGTTGTTACAATCGACTTGGTTGGTTAAATTGTCCATTGTGAAAAAAATACATACATTTTAATAACTTTTCAATCATATTTTAATAGCTGAATAGACATACTAACGATAAAAGCAATCAAATTTATAAATTATTTGATAGTTTTTGTCATATTGACAATTATCTAAAAATTGTAACAACCTGCCCCCCGCTCCCCTACCTAATTATGAATCTGAAAAACGAACAACCTTTCACATAGTGTGGTATTAAACTACAGGATTTAATTACAAGTAATCACTATCAAGATTGATCGGGCAGCGTACAACTTTAGAGAGTCAGGTTGACTACTGACCCGTCCACCAAACTGGAGCAGCGTGGTGGAGTTTGTCGAAGTGTGAGAAGAGTTGTGAGAAGTGATCTTATACTTACTTGACTGACGTTTCCCTTAAAACAGGGGTTCCCAAACTTATTTTGTCTATTGCCCACTTTGAGAATAAATTATTTTTTAGCGTCCCCATTTATTCACCTACTTAAAAACCACTATAACTTCAAATTAAATTAATTAATTATTGTGAGCTATATTAGCGGAGATTAAACATTAATTCTAAACGAGACTTTTACTTTAACTCGCAAGAGTTACCCTTGAAATAGCGCAGTAGGATGCCCCCATTTTTTTCTGGGTTTCTTACCTTTAAGCATGCAGCGCCCACAAGGGAGCGTTATCGCCCACTTTGGCTGCCTTAAAATCTCATCTGTCGTTGTTACAAATTATCCTTGGTTAATAGCACATAATAGAACATCTAATAGATGCATGCGCGTTTGCTCTCCTATTTACTTAGCCTTCGACAAATAGGTTAACAAATCAAATTACGACCTCGATCTGTTGACATGTTAACTCTGTTACGGGTTTTGTAACCTGGTTTCTGCCATTATCACTCAAGTGATATTCACGCTTCTAATCAGATTTAGTTTAATTACAGAGTAACTATCTTGTACGTCCTTCACGCTAATATAATAAGCACTTAAAGGTTTACTTGTATACTACGTCTAGTAGATTAGGTGAACGTTACAAACCATCACATCTGTATTTTCACGTAAGGGTAGGCAGTTATTTATGGGATAAGCTTCCGAAAAGCGCATACCGCCGATCGATCTGAAATTTGGTATAATAACGAATTCTGACGAATATCATAACGAAAATTGGCGCAAACGCCATATTGAATCGTCACCTTTTTCCTGAATTGAGCTTCTATAGCGGAAATAGCTACAAATTCAAAATGGCGTTTGCGCCAATTTTCGTTATAATATTTGTGATCAGGAGGTCAAAATACGTTATTATACCTTTTCCAGTGCATACTTGTCCTGCGGACCGAAAACGTGAAACTCCATGTTTCAACGCGAGAACACGTCACCGCAGTACCACGGTACAACAAACTTGCTCCAAATATTGTGCCAATAATTTGGGAGTTCTAAATTTGTCTCAATAACAGGGTTGGCAACTTTAGCCCGGCTGGGTCGAATGTGGGACGAAACTTCCCGCTCAACTTCGATGTATGAAACTCGCTCCACTAAACTCACGTAAATGTGTGCTGAGAACTCCACAGTCTAAAATAATGTGACCTTGAGCTATTGTTCGCTAATTAAGAATTTAATTACAGCGGTGATAAACCATTGGCTATGGGGCCTGGGTTCACTTCCCTTTTAATTGTTCTAACGGTGTCAGAAAACATCGTGAAGAAATATGCATGCCTGAGTTTACCATTATGTTTTCGAAGGCATATTAAGTCTGCCAATCTGTACGAAACTATGATGAGAAACAACGTAAGCCTCAGACTATAATGTTCACGGTGGCCTGCCAATCTGCACTTGGCCAGTGTGCTGGACTGTGATTTTACCCCCCTCATTCCATGAAAGGAACTGCTCAGCAATTGGTCAATTAACGTTTGCGATGATTGTTATGTAGAAATAAGAGCCGATCGGAACGCGTATGGTAAGGAAACTATCTGTCCAGGTGTTAGTTTACAAAATTTATTTATCAGAATAAGCGGTGGCAGCCCCGTGGCTAGCGAACTCGCCTCTTACGCGAGCGCTCCGGGTTCAAACCCAAGCGGCACGCATCAATTACTTTTCTAAGTTATGTGCGATTTAAGAAATTTAATGTCATTTGCTATAACGGTGAAGGGCACATCGTTAGGAACATGCAGGTTCCTAACGATGTGACGGAGACCCGTGCCCAACATTGAGAAGAAAGAAAGGGTTGTGATGATGACGATGATTTATCAAAATGTATTAATTGATTTCAGTATCGATGTACAGGTGACACTTAACTTACTAAATAGGTAACTGACGAGGTAAGACTAAACTTTTAAACACTCTTTCTCTTGAAGTACAGGGGTCTATTCTCATTTACTAAGTTGTGTAACCCTAGTTGGTTGTTTACAAAAGAAAATTAGAAAATAAATGTTTACCTACCCTAATTTAACAGATATTTCAAAATTTTAGTCTTGCTCCATATGACAGTCTTAGGTACTATAAATTTTAAGTGCCCTGAAGGGGACACGTTAAATTTAGAACAATTAGATCGCCTGTTGTTCAGTTTTGCTGGTGGAATTCTATGAATATTTGTAACTCTTGAAATGGTTAAGACAACAAATGATACACTAAGTTAATTTTTTTTATTACCAATTAATAACTAAAATTTAACACTGCAATTAAATTAGCCGGTCGTCGTTCCAGGTTCACATTCGCATTCATTGTTTACACATTCGCCGACACCTTTGTCGTAGCCTAGTCCACGGCAACTGTACTTGCAAGCTTCAACAATACAGCCCGGATTCCAATCTGAAAGCACAGAATTAAATTTTATGTTATGTAGTGCTCGTTGTAGCAGATCGTTGAATCACAACGCAAATTGGCGCAACATGCAGGGTCACTACCAATTGCGCTTGTCCGTCTCGTTTTCACGCCAAAACTAGTGAACCGTTTTAAATGAATGACAGATAGTCTAGAGCCTGAGAAAGGACATAGGGTACTTTTAATTTGGAAAAAAGTGTTGTAATGGGTTGAAAAAGGGGATGAAAAGTTGTATGAAAGTAATGTCATGTCATTTTCAGAACTAGAAGGTGTAAAATAAACATATGGGATAACACATTTACGGATTCATAACAAAGTGGAGCTAAAGTTAACGCGTTAAGAACAATCTATTATTATTTCTAATACCACGCGAGCGAAGCTGCGGGCACTACTAGTAATAATATATAACAAACAATGTTATAAAATCTCTTTGGTTAGATTCGTTACAGTATAAATATTAAAATGAAAAATCTTACCAGGAGCGGCGTACCTACGTCAAAGCGAATAAGGCCATAACGACAACCAATGCTAAGAAATAGGTTTTCATCTTGTTGTATATTCTTGATACTGGCGAGTACTTTAAAGGTCACACGACTGTGATTTGGTATTGTATGTTAGTCTCTTTTATAGTTAAATATTTAGGTATTTATCTATTTCCGCCATTAATATGATAATTACAATATTCGTTATTATATTTGATAACCTTTCAACTTGTATTTTGCTATACCTAAACTAGTTTTTGCGAAGTTAACTGGGTGGCGAAGTACAAAAATACGCTAATCTGTCACAAAAATGCGATTTATCGATATGCTCAGAGCTAAATAAAACTTTCGATCGTTTTTTTATTTATTTATTCTTAAAATATTCATTCCTGCAAAAACTGCAGAACAGTTTGTCGGCAGCAGTTCTCTTGGATGTTACAAATAATATAACTTATTTTAGTACCTATTAAATTGTATATCTTTTTATTTACTTAGATACTAGTGGACGCCTGCAGCTTCGCTCGCGTGGAATAAGACATAACAATAGTTTCGTTTCCACCTAGTAGATTGACTGCCTCGTTGGTGTAGTAGTCGCAAGCGTTACTGCTAAGCTATAACTATTGGGTTCGATTCCCGGGTCAGGCAACAACTATTGGGATTTTCTAACTTGAAATTCCCGGCTACTCGTAGTTTGGATTTGTGCCTGGTGTATGGCAATAGGATCGCTGCCTATTCCATGTAATAGTAAATATATACTATACCTAAACATAACATGTGAAAAGTGGGTGTACTACAACACACATCTGCCTAGCTCTTCGGCGAAATACAGGCGTGGTGTTGTATATTGTGATAGTTGAAAACTTATGTCGTTATCATTTAGTTTAACGCTTTAACAGATTTTTCGAACCAACACATGTAGGTTGTAAATCAAGGCAGCTTTTGAACGCAACCAAATTCTCTTAAGCAGCTAAGCAGCATACGGTGGCAGACCAGTGGCCATCGAACTCGCCTCTCACTCGAGCGGTCCGGGTTCAAACCCCAGTGGCACGCACCAATGATTTTTCTAAGTTATGTGCCATATAAGAAATTACATACCTATCGTGAGGAAACCTGCATGCCTAAGAGTTCTTCATAATTTTCTCGAAGGCATGTGAGGTCTGCCAATCCGCACTTGGCCAGCGTGGTGGACTAAGGCCTAATTCCTCCCATTCTGAGAGTACCATGCCCAACAGTGGGACAAAGAAAGGGTTGTGATGACGGCAATCGAGTAAAAGCGAATTTCGTCTTCCCCTCCCTCGAGGTGATAAGTTACTCAGTGTAGTTTGATGTCCTAATTAAATTCGTGATCTGAAATTGAGATCACTGTTTAAGGTAATATAAAAATCCATTTGTAAGGAGCTTCGTACTTGGTCGAGCGTTCGGATCAATTGGTTAAAAATACGCAGCCGAGGTGATTAACAATTCATCTCATCCTTCAACCACTCTTACCTGGGAAATTATACCATTAAACCGCAAATTATAAAGAAGAAACATCTCATCATTCACGAATGAGGGTCTCTAACGACCGCGATCCACCTTCATCAGAGCTTTCTATTCTGTTGCGACTAAATAGCTCGCCATTGTGACGTGGGTACTCTATAACAATTTGCATAAACCTTTTTTCATGGAACTCTTTACACGTTTTTACTGGATGTGCCAAGTGATTAATTAAAATCTTAGACAACGTTGAATGAAAATTTTAAGCATTTGTAAGCAGAAGCTCGAAGACATACTCGAAAGAATCTGAATATGCGGAGTATTCGAATAATTCTTATGAAGAAATCATTTTTTATCCAAATTCTTCAAAACTTTTATAATATTGTAAATTTCAATACAATCACCTAATCAAGTACCGATTATATTGCCAGTAATTGGATTTAATTTCATATTTCTGGCATAAGAAGGCACGAAAAGTTTACCTTTTTCTTTTCAGTTCGAATAAAAAACTCTAGAGTTAGAGATGGGTTAGGAGTTCGTTAGTCTAAGATAGGGTTAGTCTTATTCTCTGTTGTAAAAAAAGGCAAGTAATCTGAAAATTAATAAACTCCAACTTATTTAGACATCGTCTCCCTCAAATTATAGTCATTTGGACAAAAATCAGTAGACTGGAAAATCTATTTTTTGGTGAACAATAAATAATTTAAATGTTTTAAAAAACATAATGATTTTTTCTCCTGTAACTGTATAGGAATAGCGTTGTAAGCTAAGCAGCCAGTCTGCCAGCTCATTCCCAGAAACTCTGCTCAATAGCCAATGAAAAGACTTTGATGAATGATGAAGGTAATAGCTATAGAAGTTGCAAAAGTCGCTTCCAGAAATTTTACATCGCTCCAACGAGAGATAATAAATCCGCGCCCACCTGCCGGAGGGCCCGTCTTTCTTTTAAAGAACAAAAGTTTCTGAAAATCGTGATAGCCCAGTTGTAACAATTGTACTGCAACGGGGGCATAACGTTCACATCCTTAGACATGGTGGAGTGGAGGAAACCATTCAACAATATACTCGTACTAGCTAGGGCGTCTCTTTGTTGAGCACGGTCAACAGCTGAGGGGGTCAGTGGCCAACCCAGGTCGAATTCATTTCAAGCCACCAAAGTTCTTCGACAACGCCTAACTATTGTATTACAATCAAGTGGGAACAGCAGTTTTCTGCTCTTTCCTCTCTCTCTATTCGAGTTTCGAGATTTGGCGACCGGTTGTTAAACGTTCATTAAATTGCATAACAGATCACCTGAATTACAAAAGCTAAATCCCAAGAACTAATTAATTATTAGATCAAACCCACACACTTGTCTAATTATCAAATGACTTTTCTTGTATATATCTAAAAGGAATGAGACCTTTATAAAAATTTAACCAAATACATGTTTTCCCACCTTATTGTAATACCTAAATAAGTATGCAATATCCATTACAGGCAGAAGAAGAGAAGTTACTCAAAAAGGAAAACTACGTATTTCATATTATTATCATACATCATCATGTTATCGACGACTTGAACCGAATAAAGTAATAAGACTTTCGTTGATAATGCGATTTAATAATACATGAACTCTTCAGGTGGTTTCGAATAAATCCTGAAACGACTGAATCACTCATGATATATTATGTGACTTTTGTATAATCCATCATTTGAAATCACAAATGTGTAAAAAATATAAAACTTGAGAAACGGGAAAATAAAGATTTTAGAATACAAAATAAAAATAATATACCTAATATCTTGATAACTTCATTTAAAATATAGCTAAAAGGCCTAAAGGAGGCATGGTCGAACGGTTTGAGTAGGACGAGTAGTTATATGTAAATCACAGGGTAAGTACCAATATTAATATGTAAAGTAAATCGTTTTTCAAAGCCAGCTACGCACCTGGTCCACGTGAAGGCAACATCTTCAATGTAGTCACTCAAATACATGTTTTAGTGATATGGTATCCATGCCATATCCATCCGTGCCCAGCAGTGGGACGTCTATGGGTCGCAGCGAACTGTAGTGCTCGTTGCAGCAGATCGTTGAATCACAGCCTTAATGTTGGTATTCTTTCCTGCAGTCCGCTATCGTACACGTCTAGACAGAGCAACAGTGCGCGTGGGAGGGGAGTCGTACCCAACTAACCAACACTGATTCGGTAGTACATAATAAAAAAATATGATTTCAAAAATCTTAGACATTCTCTCACACAGCCATCTGACCCCAAAGTAGGCGCGAGCCTGTACTATGGGTTTCAGAGACTGATATACATACATAGATATTTTTAAATACATACTTAAATAGGTAGTATTAACATCCAGACACAGAACAAATACAAGTGTTCGTCACACGAATATTTGTCCTGAGTGGGATTCGACCCCACGAACCCTGGCGCAACAGGCAGGGTCACTACCAATTGCGCCAACGGGCCCGTCAAAAAATGTGACATCCCTGCGGAAAGAGAGTATTTCGAGACTTCAGAGGCCTACAACGCTGTAATTTAATATCGCTCACACAAATAATATATCAACCAATTGTTTAGTTTTCGAACGCTCCCGTGCATTGAATCAGAAAGGCGGTCGGTCCATCCCGGAGTGACGGCTTAACGTTACGTGTTATAGTAGTATTCACGTACAAGACACAAATATAAAAAATAACATCACGCCTTTATTTCCCCGAAGGGGGTAGGCAGAGGTGTGTAGTACATTTCACCAGTCAGTTTTAGGTCCCATGTATAAGTGGTGGGCTTATTGCCATACACCGGGCACAAATCCAGCGTCGAGCTGCTACCGGGCATTTCAAGTTAGTTGTTAAACCCAATAGTTGTTGCCCGACCCGGGGATCGAACCCAGTACCTCTAGCTTAGCAGTTGCGCTTGCACCACTAGACCAACAAGCGGACGAGCATAAAATAAGATACGTTGGGGCCTTACACGGATGCTTACCTAAGACCTATAGTTCAGCAGTCGTACTTGCTTCTATTAGACCAAGGAGGCAGTTATAAGATAATCCATACTAATACTATAAATGCGAAAGTAACTGTATGTCTGTCTGTCTCACTTTCATGCAAAACCACTGAACCGATTTAAATGAAATTTTGTACACACACTAGAGCCTGAGAAAGCACACAGGCTTTTTAATTGGAAAAAAGTGTTGTAAAGGGTTGAAAAGGGGGATGAAATGTTGTATGGAAATCGTCATTTTCAGTATAAGCATATAATTTATATTTTTGGCTGTTGATTAGACATAAATAAATATGACATTCAAAGTTTGTAAAAATGTTACAATTAAGGGTGTAAATTAAACATAGGGTATAACACATTTACGGATTCATTACAAAGTCTATTATTATGTCTAACACCACGCGAGCGAAGCTGCGGGCGCTACTAGTAATTATATATAACAAACAATGTTATAGAATCTCTTTGGTTAGCTTCGTTAAAGTATAAAATACCTATATTAAAATGATAAAATCTTACCAGGAGCGGCGTACGTCAAAGCGAATAAGGCCATAACGACAACCTATGCTAAGAAATAGGTTTTCATCTTGTTGTATATTCTGGATACTGGCGAGTACTGTGGTCACACGACTGTCTTTTGAAATCGTATGTTAGTCTCTTTTATAGTTGAATATTTAGGTACTTGTATATTTCCCCCAGATCAGACTTGTATTTTGCTAGTTTTTGCGATGTTGTTGGGTGGCCAGGTACAAAAATATGCTAATCTGTCACAAAAATGCGATTTATCGATATGTTTAGAGCTGAATAAAATTTTCGATCAACTGCCTCGTTGGTATAGTAGTCGCAAGCGCGACTTCTAAACTATAAGTATTGGGTTCGATTCCCGGGTCAGGCAACAACTATTGGGATTTTCTAACTTAAAATGCCCGGCAACTCGGAGTTTGGATTTTTGCCTTCAAAAACGGCAAAGTTTCAAACTAACTTTGCACCCCCATTTTACCCCTTTAGGAGGCTAATTTTCAAAAATCCTACCTTAGTGCTCCCCTAAGTTATAAAAGGAACCCCTGTGCAAAATTTCAAGTTTCTAGCCCTTAGAGTTTAGGCCCTGCGTTGATATGTCAGTCAGTCAGTCAGTCACTCGAAAGTCTTCATGTACTCGTAGATCCCCTGCCTGTCGTAAGAGGCGACTAAAAGGGGGTTTCGGGGTTACGGGCGGCTAGAGTGGGAGCTCAAACCGCCCACCCAGTAGCCCCGAGCAGGACGACGGTATGTGTGGCCGCATACCGTCGTAACAAGGGCAGACCAGGGATGGGGCAGCACCTCCCAAGCAGAGCCCAAATCAAGGGCACCGCGCTAAGAGGACTCCGGTTGCGTTCCATTGGAGATCCCGGAGTCCTCCACATAGCCCAGAGGAAGGCCACCGGGGGGGTTTTAGTGCGGTAAAAATCCCACATAACCCGGTGTTGCTCCCACGGCACCGGGTACCTTTTGAAGGTTTCCCCCTCGACAACAAAAAAAAAAAAGGTTGTAAATCAAGGCAACTTACAAACGCAACCAAATGCTTTTTGCAGCTAAGCAGACAAAATTAGACACAGAGAGAAAATACTACGAGCATACGGTGACAGCCCAGTGGCTATCGAACTCGCCTCTCACTCGAGCGGTCCGTAGGACCAATATTAATATGTAAATTTGTGAATCGTTTTTCAAGGCTAGCAACGCACCAGGTCCACGCACGTTTCAAATATTCAAAGATACCCCACTTGATTTAGTTAGATGGTCGATTTTTTGCTCATCTCAATTTACATGCGACAGTTGAATACTCTTTTTCTATCTTATCTATGCATATATCGCAGGTATTTTATCAAATATCCTTGAAATGTCATTAAAGTTTTAAAAATTGTAATTTGACTCAAATTCTTTATTTATGACCGTGTGTTAGTGTAAGATACTTAGGTTAGCTACGGCTTCGCTCGCATGGAATTAGACAATAATAGATTCGTTTTTAACGCGTTAACTTTAGCTTTACAAATTTGTTATGAATCCGTAAATGTGTTAAGTATCCTTTATGTTTATTTTACACCCTTATGGGTAACACTTTTAACAAACTTTGAATGCCATATTTATTTATATCTAATCAGCACCCTAACATATAAATTTTATGCTTCTAGTTCTGAAAATGACAGTACTTAAATGGCAATACTTTCATACAACCTTTCATCTCCCTTTTCAACCCTTTACAACACTTTTTTCCAATTAAAAAGCCTATGTCCATTCTCAGGCTCTATACTATCTGTGTACCAAATTTCATTTAAATTGGTTCTGTAGTTTTGGCGTAACTTTATCCTAATATCACTCGGCGTTTTTGCTCCAATATGGACGACCAAATGTATTCATATCATGTCAACTCGAGATGACCCTTTTTGTGCGTTCGCTCAATGTCAAGAATGAACATCATTTACCCTTTAATATTAGATGATATTGACCTTTTTGTTTGTTTAACGAGCGGGAAACCTTGAAAAGGTACCCGTACGTCGTGGGAGCGACGCCGGGTTATGTGGGACTTTCACCCACTAAAACCCGCTCGGTGGCCTACTCCGGCGCTACAGGAGGGTTCCGGGATCTCTCGTAGAACGCGCCGGTCCCCTCCGGCGCTGCGCCCAAGACGGGCTCTTCCCGGTTTACACAACGCTGTACAGCCACAAACAGCGTCGTCTTTCCCGGGGTCACATGTTGGACGATTCGAGCTCCCACTCTCACCGCCCGCGACCCCAGAAGCCCCCTTTTAGTCGCCTTTTACGACAGGCAGGGGCTACCGTAGCACTATTCTGGTCCCGAGCTACAGGGACGGCGCCGGTGGGCGTTAGCTACGCCCGCCGCGGCGGTTTCTCCTCCGAGTAGGATCAGCTCTCTCTCTGGCTCTTTCGGCGTCCTCCTTCGCAAGCATAACAGCGTCGCAGAAGACAACAACGCTGCGCCATGCTTCCGCGCAGTGCGTCATTGATTCTATGACAGCCTCCGGGGATAGGTCATGTCCAACTTTTTGGACGAGGATCCGCCGCTCTGACTCCCACGCAGGGCAGTATTCGAGCGTGTGCTGCGCGGTGTCCTCGTCGCTCCCGCAGTGGTAGCACTGCGCTGTCTGTTCCCTGCCTATCCTGTTGAGATACTCACCGAAGCAGCCATGTCCGGTGAGTATCTGAGTGAGGTGATAGGTGACACGTCCGTCGCACTTGAGAAAGGCCTCGAAGCTGGGCAGGACAGCTCTGATTACCCGTTGGCGTATGGCCCGGGGTTCCTGCAAACGCTCACTCCAGCGCTGTAGAGCGCTTCGTCTGGCACTTCGCCTGAGCATCTCAACCGACTCATCGGGTTCAGCCATCTGACGGAGGACGCGGATCTTACGAAAGAGCTCTGCGTCCATATCCGCCAGGATGTCCAGGGGAGGGAACCGCGCCAGGACTGTAGCCGCCTCAAACGAGATAGTTCTGTAGCCGCGGGCGACTCGTATAGCGATCGCTCTCTGCGCAGCGTTGAGCTTTGCTGCTCGACGCCGGCTACTCGATAGTCTATCCGACCATACGGGTGCGCCATAGAGTGCGATAGAGCGCACAACGCCTGCGTAGAGGCGGCGGACCTCTTCCCTTGGTCCCCCTAGATTCGGCAGCAGTCTGTGCATTGCACCCGCTACTTTGTGAATCCGGGGGATGAGACGGCTGAAATGCTCGTCAAAGCTCCAGCGACTGTCCAGCACCAGCCCCAGATACCTCATATGTCGGCCAATTTGTACGTTCATGTCACCTATACGTACTGACATGCAGGGTGGTTCTTCACTTTTTCGGAGACCGTGAAACCAAAGTGCCTCGGTTTTTTGTGGCGCTATTTGAAGCCCTAGTGAGCGGATCGCAGCAATGATGCGTGCCACCCCTAGCTCTGCCAGTCTTATCGTCCTTAGAAATGCCTCCCCCTCGGTCAATACTAGGGTGTCATCGGCGTAACAAATGATGTTAAGTTCCGGCGGGAGCACTGTTCGCAGAACTGTATCGTAAGCGAGGTTCCACAGCAAAGGACCCAAGACAGACCCCTGTGGAACCCCGCATACGACACTCTTTTCCTGTGTGCTTGCATAGCGACCAGTGTAGCAGACGCTTCTTTCTGACAGGTAAACCTTCAGGACATTCCTCAGGTAACAAGGCAGTTGGTGGTATGCGAGCGCCTCTTCGATCACTTTCCAGGGAACAGAGTTAAAAGCATTGACAATGTCAAGGCTAACTGCCAAGACAACTCTTCCTCTGGAAACGGCATGCTCAGAAAGCGCGCGTACCCGAAGAATGGCTTCCACAGTCGAGCGCTGCCGCCTGAAACCATACTGGTGCTGCGACAGATCTGGACCACAGTTGGCGAGATGATCGTTAATGCGTTTGGCGATGATACGCTCAAAGAGCTTGCCTACCTCGTCCAACAGGCAAATCGGCCGGTAGGCTGATGGCGAATCCGTTGGCCTGCCTGGTTTGTGCAGGAGCACCAGTTTTGCTTTCCTCCAGTCTGCCGGATAACATCCTAGGCGAAGACAGTTGGTAAGCAATCTCTGTAACCTGTCACCTAGGATGGAGAGAGCAATAACCCAAGCCCGACCTGGGATTCCGTCAGGCCCAGGAGCGGTGTTGCGTGCAGCCATGCGCTTCACTGCCCATCGAAGCTCTGCATCAGTGACTGACAGCTCGTCTGACCAGTCGGTAGGAGACACCGATATTGTCCGCAGATCAGGATCCTCTGCATTCCTGGGGAACAGTGTGGATATGATCGTGGTCACTAAGCCAGGATCAAGGGTCTCTGTAAGTGGCGGAACCCAGGGACGCAACTTACTTAAGACCATTTTATAGGGACGTCCCCAGGGATCATTATTTAGTCCATTGAGGAGGTCATTCCAGCTTCTCTTTTTACTTTCCGCAATGGCGTGTTGCAGCGTCATAGTTGCTGAGCGGTATTCCGTGTATTTTTGTTCCTTTTCCTCGGTCGTAGAACTTCGTCGCCTTCGCGCACGAGTGTATCTGCGCCGGGAGCTCAGGCAAGCAACACGCAGCTGGGCGATCCTCTCCGACCACCAGTATGCCGGTCCCTTCCTAGATGGTTTTACCCGTGGCATTGCTGTGTCGCAGATGGCCACCATATCTTCGCGAAGGCGGGAAGCTGCTGCCTCTGGATTTTCATCTTCAGACGAGAACTTAGACCAGTCTGCTATATGTGCAGCAGCAATAAGCATATCCTTGTCTAGACGCTTTAGTGCCCAACGCCGTGGAAGGACATCAACACGGCGGGTGGTCTGGATATGGGGGGTCACGTTGATGACAATATGACGGTGGTCGGAAAGTGTGACCAATTCCTCCGCTACTCTCCACCCGGTTACTAGGCGCTCGGCAGAGGATGTCGCCCATGAGAGATCCACGATTGACTCCCCTTGCCAACGAACACACGTACTGACTGAACCCGTGTTTAATAGCCTTAAGTCGATGCCGGCCGACCAATCAAGAACGGCTTTGCCCCTACTAGTTTCTCGCTTATTACCCCATACCTTGGAGTGAGCATTGAAGTCGCCAAGCACGAAGACCGGCCGTGGAAGGCACCTGTACACGCAACGGGTAATTCGATCCAAATAAGCTTCAAATATCGCTAGGCTACAGTTAGGCGTAATGTAGCAACCTATGACTGCCAATGGGCCCCACTCAACTGCAACCAAGCCGGGCTCCGAGTGGAGTTGGTTGCATGGCGGATCTCCACTTTTACCGCCCCAGTAAATTGCAACAGAACCTGCGGTGTCCCCAAACCAACGTGGATGTTCAGGAATGGAGTAGGGTTCCGCTACTACTGCCAGTGAGACTGAACACTCTGAAATAGACTGCAGTAATAAGTCCTGTGCAGCTCTACAGTGGTTCAAATTGCCTTGCATCAGCTTGAATGATGGAGTCCTATGCATTACTGACTTCCATTGTTTCCTCTGTTGTGTGATGGGACGAAGCACTAGCTGTTGCTTGCGCAGGCCCATCCACACGTTTCGAGCTGATTACTGTGCTCGCCTTCTCGTGATCTGCGGGGCCTCTTTTGGTTTTCGGAGGCTTACAGCGCTTACTGCCGATACGGTGGTCTGATGGTCGACCGTATTCCGCACACAGAACACACCTTGGTGTTTGCGCTTGACATTGCCTAGCCTTATGACCGGGATCGCCACAGACGTAACACAGTGAACTCCTGTCCTTGGTGCTTGTGCATTGGTGTCTTGCATGTCCATTTTCATGGCAACGAAAGCATTGTAATGGCCGTGCAGTCAGCACTTCCACCCTTGCTGACACCCATCCTACCTTGACTCGCTTTTCGGTAGCCAGCCAGCGGATAGCGGTGAGGGGACATCGTACCCAGGCTGTTCCCAGTTTCATAGGCCACCTGCGGATTTCTCCTACTTTGACATTGTGCATGTCGCATCCGCAGGCTTCGGCAATGGCTTTGGCTACATCACCTTGAGTAACGGAGTCGTCCAGATCCATTACCCTTGCTTCACCTGTTTTAATGGGCCGTGCCACCTTGACGCCCATTTCAACAAACACCTCCTGTAGCTTAGTAGCAAGAGCGTTAGCCTTATTGGCACAATCTTCCCCGGCCACTTCTAGCAGTAGACCGCCGTTCAGTGCCTTTTTTTGTCTCACACCTTCAATCCCTAGGTCAGACAGAACAATAGATATTGACCTATTGTCGGCATCGTACAAAACGATATACCGGTTTATGCGAAAAAGTCTCCAAGAATCTAAATTATTCCAATATTATTGGAAATATAAAAACATGCAATGGAAATTTAATGGGAACAAGCACCGAATATATTTATGTATGTATGCCTTTTTGAGATAAGTTCAGTACCTACTTGTTGATTTAATAACTGAATTTATCTCAAAAATATTATAATTAACATTTTATATTAATGAATATTTTCAGTTCAATTTAAGCTCATATATTCAAACCCAATTATTGACAATTAAATGTTTGCTAACGGAATTAAATTTCAAATTTGTAGGTGGTTGGCACCCTTAATTGACAGACGGACGAAATATAAATTTAGTTATTTTTTACTATATGTAATTACTATTATCATTGTATATATTATTATTGAAAATCCCAGTGACAGATGTATAAAGACGCCGTTGAAAGCACTGAGTTGAAGTGAATCTCACTTCAACTCAGTGCAGAATTTCAGAAATTACTATTTAATTCACATCGGCGATCACAAAGATTACAAGTAGGTACGTACATTGCTGGGGATCTATGATCCGCTCAGGACAATTATTATTAAAAATTAAATTACCAAGGGAATTTCACGAATATTAACCATGGAATATTTTACAATTCAGAATATTAAAATATAGAAACTAGACATTAAACTGCTTAATTCCATAAATTTTTTCATACATACATTTTAAAATTTCAAAATTAAATATTTGTAGTCGATATTGTTTGAATATGAATTGTTTTTTTATATATTCATTATGTAGGTAGGTACCACTACTCTACTACTACGAACGCACATTTAAATTTAAGCACAATGTAACTCAAAAGTAAACGAAAGGAACGGGATTTACTGACAATGTTTATATCACGACTTTACGAGTCTATCCAAGAATCGAATCCGTTTACGAGGCTTGAGTTATAAACGAGGTCGAACGGCCTTTGATTATTGCTGATAAAAGTGATTTCAGGGCTTGTAGCTATTAACGATATCAGGTATTAGACTTCCCAATAGAACATTTTATCACAATTAATGTTGGCGGTCTGGAAAGGAGAGAACGATAAAGGGATGCGAAGTTTTAGTCTCCAGGGCCCGTATTACTAAACTCAAGTTAGAGAAAGGACTTGAAAAAAGCTTCGTACAATCTTGGGGATAGATAAGCTGAACCTGATCTTGATCCAGATCTGAATTTGGTTTATTAATACTGATTTAGGTTGCTGAGTAATTATAATAGAATAGAATTATATGAGAATCCACATCTACCCTTTTCTTTGTCCCACTGTTGGGCACGGGTCTTCTCTCAGAAGTGGAGGGATTAGGCCTTAGTCCACCACGCTGGCCAAGTGCGGATTGGCAGACTTCTCATGCCTTCGAGAACATTATGATGAACTCTCAAGCATGCAGGTTTGCTCGCGATGTGTCCTACACCGTTATAGCAAGTGATATTTAATTTTTTAAATCATATATCGAGAATACGGGGTATTAATATCATCTAATAGTACGTTAGGTACTGTAGTACCTAACTACAATAATACAAGATAATTTAGAATCCAGTTTCCGAGGCAGTTCCAATGCCACACTCATTTGTCCTTGTTACGAGACTACCAATACATTAGACAGCACAAGAGAGATCTCTCCATAGAGAACTTTCGAATTCATTCGAGAGGCACAGAAAATATTTATGGATCAGAAAATATATAAGTCATCTCGGAATTTAAGTCTTGGTTTTGTATTTATTATAAGCCCAGGCCCCCAGTAATACTGTAAATTGTAGTGTGGGAGAATGCATAGGTTAACGATTTTCTAGACACGAGAACGCATAAAAGCAGAGCGGTTTCCATGGACAAAGTTTGTAATACTGTTGTTCACCTGGTTGCTAAGCGGTTACTTATAAACAGTCGCAGCTGACCACAGGTGTGTGCTCCGTTCCCGGAAACTTGTAAAGCCTAGCTTCGATGGTAACGTGGGACTTTAGTGCGAAGTATGATGCCAGCGTAGAAACAGATTTCTAGGGTTCCGTACCCAAGGGGTAAAACGGGACCCTATTACTAAGTCTTCGCTTTCCGTCTGTCCGAGCTATATCTCATAAACCATGATAGACAGTTGAATTTTTTACAGATGATGTATTTCTGTTGCCGCTATAACAAATACAAAAAAATTGAAAAAATGGAAATTTAAGCGGGGCTCCCATACAACAGACATGATTTTTTGCCGTTTGTATAGATAATGGTACGGAACCCTTACTGCGCGAGTCCGACTCGCACTTGTTATGAAATGATGGTGGATTATGTGAGATTTCCGTGAAACTACTGGACGAGATGCAACTCTGGTAGGTCTTAAACAAGGTCTCGAAAACATCATGATTAATTAAATTAATATTTCCACGATTATTCTCAAATTAAAAAATAGTAGCTCGAAGTCGACAGTAAGCTCACCACTTACATGAGCCCCGAACATAACTAATGAAAACATGTCTGTCTACTCTTTCACTGAAATACAGGCCTTATTTATGTTAGTTTAGGTAAAAAAATCTACTGCCCAGCTTAAACACATTTTCAAGGCTAGGAAAGGGAGTAATGCTAACTTAGGCCACACCCGACAGACTTCAAACTTTTCACCGTCAGTAACGGCCTCAGAGTAATGAGGCCTTTATAAATAAAGGTAACGGCTTAGTACCTACACTTGAGCGATATTAGGAAAATTTCCGAACGGAGTTTGAAGTTAATGATTAAACTTATATAAGAAGCCGCGCTTAAATATTCAACAAACAATATCGTAGAGATATATTATTATCTCAAGCCTCTCATTACTATCTTGGTCTTATCCATTTTTCCCGGAACTTTTTCAACCTACCCATCCATCCAGTACTAGTTAGTAGTAGTAGGTACTACTACTACTATCTTGCAAAAATTTTAAGATTCGTTCGAAATACAGTAGGCCGATTTGAGTGGCTTTTTCTTAAAAAGTTATGATAGTCGTATATCTAAATGATAAATATATAACCACAGCGGAAGACCTAATTAGCTTATCTTCCAGTTTTCGCAACTATGAGAATCGAAACATGCAAAGAAAATTATCCGTTTATATACAGAAAATGCGGGTACAAAACGTGACTCACACAATATTACATTGCAGCGGTTTGACATCAGTCCTCGTACGGTACAAACATATTTGACATACTTAATCAAACTGCATTTATAGATTGCATCTTGGCTACCCTGAATTCCCCAGTAATTTTCTCATGTCCAATGCCTTTTTGGAAAATGCGTTTACGCATCCTTGCTGTATCAGTCGAGGACAGAAACAGACAGATATGTGGGGTTCATTAAAATACCCACTAAAACCCAGCGGCACCTACAGCGTCGGAGGCGCCTCGGGATCGCTAATGTATCCATTGGGATACATTGAGGCCTGGTACCCCCGTAAATGCAGCAGTTATTTCTGTACAACGCCAACCATTTTACACATTAACATACACGAATTAGCCAGCTTACACTAATTTGAGTGCTGGCAAATTACCTACCCAAATTGCCTAGTATTACAAGGGAATTAATGTTCCAAGTGTGATATTTAGCTGAACGTTACCTATCATTTGCATGCACAAATGAATTAAGTTTGGTAGTTGAGAAAGGCAGGGCAACACAAATCACGGTTGGTCTGTAATCGGCTTCATTCACTCGTGTTTCGTAATTAATGGCCCCGCGGTAATACTGTTGCGATGAGTGATACCGGCTCGTATGTCACGTGGGTTAATTCTGATATACGCTGCAAAGGTTATGTTGTTACGAGGAATTTCGTAGGTAATAATTTATTTTTAGGAAGACATTTATGTCTGGATTGTTTTGAAGTACTTACATGCTTGTAAAAGATTTGGACAGACATAATGCCAGATGTACAATACAATACAATACAATATCATTTATTGCACCAGAAAAAGAACACAGGAGAACACAGTAAAGAAAAGAAGTTTTGCAAAAGGCTGTCTTTTGCTTCTTGTACTTTTAAAATAAGGTATTTCCTTACATATTAATAAGCTGTGGTTCTCGTAAACATGTTCTCTCTGCATTAATATTGTTTCTTCGAATCCTAATGTCAGTCATCAATCGATATTCGAATTTTCTCGATTTAGTCGAGTGCAAGGATTTGTACTGTGCGATAAAATGTCGTGGAATATCGAAATCCGTGAAGCCCTCAGCTTTGAACTTTTCGAAGCTTTCGCGGCGATATTCAGGGAAATCCGACGCGAATCACCTGAAAATATGTTACCGTGGTAACCGTCTTTTCTTTTAAATTTTGCTCTTCTGGAAATATGATTTGAAAGTAGGTCAAACTGTAAAACGCGTTGTTACGGAATGGAGTTCCAAGACGATAGTTGAAGTTTCAAAAGACAATATAATTGAGACAAAATATGGAGTTTTAGATCGATTCAAGTTTCATCTTACAGTAACCAAAGTCAAGTCCAAAGTCCCTTTATATCGCGGGTATAGAAATCAACAATAAAATGTTATTAGAGTTAATACTTATCAAGGGACATTCATGTTTGACCTGTGAATTAGAAGTCAATTGATAAACAAACCCCGGATCGTTTATCATATCACGTAGGTACTACAATTTCTTTAAAGAAGTACATAGAATAATATTTATAACCATTATCAAGTTGCTATGTACGTAATACATATAATTACTAAACGAGATATCGATAGATAGATAGATAGATGCTCCTATAATAATGTAAAATAAATATGGTATCTATAACAACAGATAGGTACAAAAGGGAATTCTTAAAAATGGGCGCAGTGCTATATTATTATCTCGAATCTGTATGTTATTATTACTAAGATTACTTACATTCAAAATAGTCACTAATTTAGAGTGAATATATGAATAAATAAATAAATAAATATAATGGACTTTCTCACACACGGCCATCTGACCTCGAACTAGGCGCGAGCCTGTATTTGTACTAATATTTTAAACATATACTTAAATAGATAATATAAACATCCAGACACAGAACAAAGACGTAAAGTCCACAACACGAATGTTTGCCCTGAGTGGGATTCGAACTAACACCGCAACACGAATGTTATTCCTGAGTGGGATTCGAACTAACGACCCCTGGCTAACAGGCATACCTATTCACTACCGATTGTGTCAACGGGCCCGCCAAATGTGTTTAATTCAATAAAACCTCCAAATTGGTTTGACAGGGTTCTGTACGAAATTAAATTAAATGACGTGTTTTGAAACAAAGAAATATTGAGAATGCTTTAATCACAAAATAAATATGTCATCCAGAATTGTGGCATTGTACCCACAACGCTGGCAGCATTGCCCCGCTGTATAGCGAGGCTAAGTTTCTGGGCGATATAATTATGATTTTGTCAATTTTAAGCATAAAAAAAATGGATGGATTCAGAAGGCACAGGACCGGTCGGAGTGGCGTCGTTTAGGAGAGGCCTACATCCAGCATGGACCACTAAAGGCTGATGATTATGATGATCTATTTTTAAACCTAACCTAACGAATTCACAAGAAATTCGAACATGAAAACCTATCCACCATATTCGATTCGTAGTATAATAGGTAGATAGCCATATATTCGTAAATCAAATAAACATTCAAAACTAACATTTGGGAATCAAAGCATCCTGAAAATGTAGATAGGTATATCCTATATCTATATAGGTTTCCGGCGGCGTTTACAGAATTTACTGTACGGATATAAATATTAAACAACAAATTGAGTTGGTACGAGAACTCTGGCAGGGGATTTATTTCATGAATGTTGATATTGCCGTCTACGCCCCACTCTCCGTATAAGTTGTTCGTATTATATTATTTTCTCTATGGTACGAGTATACTATAGTTAGACTTACTATTTTTCGTGATGCATGCGTCACATTGTTTCAAACTACTCATAGAATGGAGTCACATTAAAACGAAGGCAATAGGCCTTGCCTGTTAAGACTGGCAATCTTTGAGTCCACCCCAACCATCACAACCCTTTCTTTATCCCACTGTTGGGCACGGATCTCCTTTCGGAATGGCTCACCACGCTGGCCAAGTGTGACTCTCAGGCATGCAGGACTGTTGCAGCAGGTGAAATTTAAATTCTAATATCGTGCTTTGTCGTGTGTATCGTGATTTGACTATGTCAAGTGGTGAGTGTCGCTTTGATTTGAACACCGCTCGATCATATAGGGCTGTCCCAGCGGTGACAGCTCTATATGAGGGTAAATACTTATATTGGGGACGATTCCACGACTCGGAAGACGGAATCTAGATAGACCTCTAGACCCCTAGACCACTAGACTAGATAGAAACCTGTATAAAACGAAGACAAAACGCAGCATTCAATTGTTGACCAAGGTCCGTGTGGAGTACTCATTTAGAGAGCTAGCAGTGCGTTTTAAAGGCTGTCTGATGCATGGGGTGTTTTTCAGTGAATCAGAGTAACAAAAAATCCGGGTTTCGATTTCCGGGTGCATCATATTTTCCGAGAAATGCTCATAACCCAATGTATCCAGCGAAGCACTCCTGGCCCAATGGCTGGCAATATTTAATCAACCAAAGCAAAGCAAGTTAAGCAAAGTTGCGTGCGGTTGAAATGTGGATGGTTGAGGCCTAGTGGCAGAATTTTAATAGCGATTCTGTGCTTCGGAGGGCACGTTAATCCATTGATTTTAATCCCGGTTGATTTTAATTGTAAAACAATAACAGAGGTGTGTACCTAATCTCTGCCTACCCCTTAGGGGAAGGCGTGATAATAGTTACGTATTAGTATTAGTTAGGGCTTTCTTTTCTTGTTTGTCATCATCACAAATTACTTAGTGTTAAACTGATCTTTATGCTTCTATACTCGTACGAAAACTGTTAGGTAAATACATCACACACATGCTAACAAAAGCTAAATATTTGTACAATAATCCTTCGTGTCAACGTAATACCCACTAAAACGTTGAACAAATGAACTGATCGCAGCTCTATGGGCACGTAAACATGGGCTTACGTCATAAAGCAACCCTCAAAACGGCCGATATTCAAATGCCACATATCGATGCTCCATTCGGTGCGGTTTGTGGATGTATGGATGTATGCAATATTCATGAGCGGAGCACAGCCGTCACGGGACGAACAGGTGATGCGCCTCCAGCGAAGGCAGCGACATCTAGTGAATACCGATCACAATAACATGCGATATTATTGTCAAGAGACTATTTATTATAGGTTACAATCCAATCGGGGAATTTATATTAACACAACATTCTATGAATGTAGATTAGAAAATCAATTTCGTTTTTTTTTATGGATAGAAGATAGCAAACGAGCTTGCAGCACCACCCATCCGCTGCCGCCCATGACAACTGTGACTGATTTTGAAAAAGACTCGATTAGGGACTGGGATGGTTAGTCCAATTAGTTGAGAGTCAATTACAACATTAGTTGGTCAGTTCGTTAGTAGGTACTAAGACTGGGGACTGTAAGTCCTGTTAGTTGGTGTAAGTAATACTAAGTACTTGTTAGTAGGAGTCTTGTTCTAAGTCAATCACAGAAGTGTTTCTACCCTTAAGGATTAAGATGGTCGTCACTAAAGAAGTGTAACCGGAAACCACACCTTTCCAACCTGACCATAATTGCTTTAAAAACAATTACTACACGGCAGAAATGGTACTAGGTACCGTGGCGAGCGGTGTTACTGCCCCGGGCGAACTCTATGTTTACCAAGACAATCGTGTTGTATGAAATACATAGATACAACTCGCCGATCATAACTTGAGAAATTCCCAGAACGCGGACGCATCTCCAAACCTCCATGAGCCTCCGTATTGTCTATCTAACGATTTGATTAATGACGTTGCGCAAAACGCCACAAAACAGCGAAAGTTTGCCGAAACTCGGCAAAGTTTTAAGTGAACTATCACCGCCATGCTCACGCCATATTTCATTAAACTGAATAAAAGTGTCACTTGAAAGTGTGGCCAGAGGTTCTCGGGTCTTATGCGAATGCAGACAGGGGTGAAATTGAAATATATTGTTTTTTGTTTGTTGTAGGTACGTAGTTTATTTGAAAGTTTTTTAAATAAATCAACACGAAAACGTAGGTATGTAATATTAATAAAGCAATAAACGGGTGTTGCTGTTGATGCAGGGACACGAGTCATCAGTGTATTGTTACAGAACAGATTTATATAATGGAATAATGAGACTGGCATAATCACGTTGAATTAAAATTGGATATAAGCTTACTAGTTTAGGTCAGTTACGATGAACATCGTCAGTCTAATCGGCCTATTTCCAAGGTTAGCTTCTATTAAGTAAACAGAATATCTAGAATAGAATTAAGTACCGATATAATCTAAATCCACCAATCCGCATTGGAGCAGCGTGGTGGAGTATGCTCTAGACCTCCCGCAGAAGTGTATGTGGGGGAGACCCGTGCCCAGCAGTGGGACGTCTATGGGTCGCAGCGATAATCCAAATTTAAATTTAAATCCAACAGACAAAGCTTTTAAGCCGTATCGAAATCTTAAAGCGGCCGAAAATTTCAAACATCGAGTTGTTCACTAATATCTTAGCAAACCAACACTAGATCATCTCCCAGAGTAAGTACGAAAACTTCTTAGTATGGACAGACCTCTGTTACAGTGAACCTCTGTTGGGTTGCAGCTAAACTTTACTGGCATAAATGGCCCTGCAGATAGCGCCACAGTATAATGAACACTTAACCGTCAGCGGCTCTGAATTAAGGGCATAAACATAATTCAAGAAGCACAGGAGTTACTACGTCTCACTAAAAAGTAAACATGCCGTTTCATCACAGATTATAATCCTGATACGCCAAGTTGTTGAGCAGAAGTTTGTGTCGTTAAAGACAAAGAGCAATGACTACCAACACATAACTATCTTTTTGGCAGCTTTTATTAATATTTTATAGTCTGACGAAAAAGCTGTCTTGATTTTATTATTCAGTTAGTCAACTTCGCCTACAAAAACAACACAAGGAGTCGGAAATGAGTAAATTAATTGTAATTCGATCATGGATGTTATTTTGTTGTTTTCTGTTCTTCACCTTGTCCTTATTTATTTATAAACGGAAAAGTGGGCAAAGAAGTGCGGAGAAGATAGACTTCTTCTCCGCCTCAGCGGAATGATGGATCGACGTGATTTTTTGCATAGTCCTTGTTTAGATCCTGGAGAGTGACAAAAGAGTTCAATCCCAAAAATGTGCACGGTTCCGTAAATCATCATTCAATGTTTAATTGATAACTATAGATCGATTTTTAATCGATTGACAGCTATCTCGGGTAATGATAAGCCAAGCAATACGTATTATATTTTTAAAAATCTCTGGTAGAGGTATTTCTTCAAGTGAAACGCTTTGACGAGAGGCAAGCTAATTATAAGCCACTAGTGGACGCCCGCAGCTTCGCTCGCGTGGAATTAGACATTCACTAACTTCAAAAACGGCAAAGTTTCATATTAACTTTACACCCCCGTTTTACCCCCTTAGGGGGTGAATTTTCAAAAATCCTTTCTTAGTGCTCCCCTACGTTATAAAAGGAACACCTGTGCAAATTTTCAAGTTTCTAACCCTGTTTCTAACGCAGTTTAGGCCCTGCGTTGATATGTCAGTCAGTCAGTCAGTCAGTCAGTCAGTCAGTCAGTCAGTCAGTCAGTCAGTCAGTCAGTCAGTCAGTCAGTCAGTCAGTCAGCTTCTCCTTTTATATATATAGATTTATTTATTAACTGAATGTTCGATACGTCTATAAGAGATCCATCACAGGAATTCAAGGAAGAAAATGGTTCTTGTGATGTTAATATTGTGTATCTGTTATAATATTAATACTAGCTTTTACTCGCGGCTCCGCCCGCGTGGTCAAAGGGAATTAACAATGAGTTGTTTAACATACATGACACATTTGTGGTGGATGAATAGTGACAGTTCCACAATTAAAAGATACTTAGAGGAACCTGAGGTAATGCTGACCGCAGATAAAGTGTACGTTTACTGACTTACTGGAGCAAATAAAAAACATCGATATCTTTAAATGGGGATGTTATACCGCGGTAAAAAGTAGCCTACGTCACTCTCCATCCTCCTCACTATCACCACACATAAAAACCATACCATTTAATAGCTTCGTTGTGTCGTGAAAGCCGGACAAACAAACAAATAAACAAGCAAACACACTTTCACATTTATAATATTAGTATGGATTCGCCAGTTTATTCATAGTGAAACTTGTGCAGTAAAACTTCTCGCATATCACAAATGTGATTGTACTAAGAATTTGGAATTTGTTAATATCACGTTAGTATTGCGCGCGGTGAATTCCCTGAATGGTATATGAACTCTAATATATTTCAGTCAATTTCCAGCGTTGGAATCGAAATGTAACATTTCAGGGGAATAAGGCAGCAACCGAATCGCGACAATCGATTTCGTCAATAGTTTGACGTCTCGCTGGTTCGGAATAGATCGCGGAGGACAGAAATATACCACGAGTATTATTGTATGCACCTACTGTTCAAACAGTCATTGATTTATCAGAATATTGTAACAATGAAGTTGCAATGAACAAATAGCAATTTTTTAGTCTTATTACTGTAATGAAAATGTCACCCCAGTATTAACCTACTACACTACTATTTACCTACTTCATAATGATAAAAGTCGTAAGCGACCAAGCGTGACCTTTGTCATGTTACATAACAATAACATTAATGTAAGTTCATGTTTTTGTACCTATTAAGTAAGAGGAAGGTACGAAAAGAGAAAAAATCGAAAAAGGAAGTCAGAAAGTAAACTTAGCATAACTTCCCCCTTAAATAACTTCCCTCCATAGCAAATAGTACTACAAAAGACAATGTGGTTAAAATGGGACTGTCCTGAAAATGGAATGCGGTGATTACACACACAGGTACCCGTACCGGTACGCAGACAGGTTTCAGTTAGTAGATTAATTAGGCATCTGGAAAAGTAGGGCATGCCTTTTGGTGTCGACGGGATTTCCTTCAACTATAGAAAAAAAAAAACATTAATATATGTAGATACGTGGCAACAAACGTGTGATGTAATATCAAAGCATTACACGGGTACCGTATGAACCCGGGCCAGCATCAATCCGGCTTATCCGGTCAGGAGCGACGTTCACACACTCATCCGGGTGGAATATACTCGCTCCGTGCATAATATTATTTATTCCTATGACAACCCTTTAATGTTGCCAGGTTCAGATTCCACACGTGCCATTTTTTTTTGTAATTCGCTTTATTGCCACATTATTGGGCTACAAAGTGCACGAGTAATTCCCCTAGCATGAGATCAATAACATCATAACCTCCATAATATCCACACTTGGCGAAAATCCTCACTTGGCAAACTTGGTCACACTTAGCCAGAAACCTAGTGCGGTGAAGCCGGCCAAGTATTGAAAGCTTGGTTTCACAAGCTTCTTAGGCGGATGGAACCACACAGCCTGAAGATCCGTATTGGTGATGCTGACGTTCGTAGGCTAGTACATTAAATACCTGGGCCTCATACAAGATGGTCGCTGAGGATTCGACGAGCGTTTTGACTGGCTAGTCCCCCGCCTCGAAGGGGTGGCAGATTATTAAGGTTGTAATAGTCTCCTGAAAAGTAGGGGCATTGCTTACGCGCATGGCTTGAATCCTGCGATAATAATAAACATTTATGGAATTACACAACGTTTTACTAGATAAAACTTATAAACCCGTTTACCTATAAAGTGACTATGCTCTTAATGACATCAGAATATTCTGGGTCTCCTATAAAATTACAAGACTAGTTGTGTTATCAAAGAGTCGCCAACGCACTGCTGGGAAGCGAGGAAAATGAGGGAGCGCTTTTGCGCCCTGAAGAATCCCATATATTAAAACATACCGTGAAAAACTCTCTTATACCATAGGTACCTGAATGTATTAGAATTTTTTATAAAAAATTTCAAATCATTTTGATATCGAGTTTAAGGGGTTTTTAATATTTTATTATATAACCCTGTACACCGAACGTTTCTACGAGGCTTTGCAGCGTACAAAGCACTTTAGTTTACAAGCCCGGGTGCCAGAATTAAAATCGACGGAGCGATGAAGCGGCTTTTTTACCCTTTCAGGGCGGTTGTAGCACCTGTGCTGCTTGAATTATGTAAATGTTCTTAATTCAGCCACTGTCTCCCCGTGTTTACGTTAGTACGTTTCAGCGTGGGACGGGGCGTAAGGTGATGTAAGGAGTTTGGAATATTTTTACCCTATCCTGCTAAATATATTAGTGGGATATTTCATGTAAATACTTTTGGCGATAGGCCCATTAGCTTCCCACTGTAAATATCACGCGCCTCTTCTCAAAACTGACAAACAAGACCTATAAATAGTGCTATGGTATCCCTGCCTGCCTGCCGGGTATCATAAGGGGCGAGAGGGCTCGAACTGACCATCCAGTGACCCTGGGAAAGACGACGTTGTCTGTGGCTGCACAACGTTGTAGGTGAATGAATGACGTTATTTTAAGACGTCTATTCTGAGATGAACCTGTCATGGGCACAGCACTGGAGGCACCGGTGCGTTTTAACAGAGATCCCGTAGTCCACCAGCGCTGTGGCTGACCTACATGATTGTAAAAATGTTTTGGAATGCGCAAAGGCCTCCAACATGGCCGACTGTTATCTTACGATACCAACCGATACCTACTGTACCTACGGCTTATCATAAAACATGAATCGCGGATCACGGACGCAATTAGCAAATACTTACTAATTATAATTTTGACTGCGAATTATATTATTATATAAACCATATACATTGACTTATTACACCATACATATTATAATAGGTAGAACTCAACCGAATTGAAACCGCGGTAGACGCCCTCGCTATGTTATTGTCAGCGCCCTCTCTGTAACCCAACTGGAAACTGGAAATAAACAAGAATCTCGCTGTTTAGATAAAAGATACTGAACTTGTAAGCCGGTTGTTTTGTCGAGATAAGATTTTACGCGGAGCCTTCTCTCCAGCCAATATAAGTTTCCTGCTCTATCTTTCGTCGCGTTGTCCTGGCCGCCATTCTTATGTCACACGATAATCCCCATTACGCTTAAAGCTTAATTGGTTTAATGGTTTGTTGAATTCAGATAAGATGATAATGTCTTTATTGGTTTATTCAACGACGATTTATTTTCGCAAACATAAATTGGAAGTTATTTTAGGGTGACCTTTTGATTCACGTATACCTAACGGGAAAAATCCTGATAATTTTGACAATCAAATACTTATACGGTACAAAATTATATGTGAATATGGTATATCTATGATTTTGCCTATGTTTGTAAATGCATATAATTTCACTTATAGGCAGTAACGGCTTGCATAAAAATGTTGCACGATAACTGACAAGAATTTAAAACTAATAATTAAGAATTAATACTTTGAAACGTCTGAATTTAATCCAAACTAATCGCTGCGCCCCATAGACGTCCCACTGCCGGGCACGGGTCTCCCCAACAGACACAGCTGCGGGAGGTCTACAGCATACTCCACCACGCTGCTCCAATGCGGATTGGTGGAGCCTTAAGCCACTTAACGACTGTTTCCACCATTGGAAATATACGGGACCGACGGCTTTACGTGCCCTTCGAAGCAAGGTAGAGTCCAAGAAATCTTGCCACTAGCGGTCGCCCATGGACAATCCGACCGTGCCCATCGTTGCTTAACTCCTTCGATGATATTGAATCGACGCAAGGAATATGAATTAGCAATGGATTTCCGCAAAATAGAACCTGATACAATTAAATACTGTAAACAATGTGACATAATGTATGCAATCAGTATGGAATATCAAGATATAATTTATTTATTATTAAGTATTACATAGAGAGATAAATTCTTATTACTTATTTTTATTTATAAAGTTAAATAAATTATAGTGTTTGCAAATATAGCAGTAGGAATTTATTAAAACGATCGAAAAAACAAAGCTGTTATCATGATAACTGTTTTATACTCGTAGAAATTAACGTAAGACTTAACTCGCATACGAAACTTGTCGACTTACGAGTATGCATTACTTTACCCCTTTTGTTCAAGTACGTAGTGCTTTTGCTACTCACTTATCGTGCGGTACACATGATCCTTTGTGTAAAGACGATATTTTCTCGGACCCTGTGCGTATGACAAGAATAAACGCATGTAAACTAATCCCTGTTTGTCTAGGCTTGATGTTTGGATTAACTTCATACTCCGGCCGGGTAAAGACCCGAATTTGTCATTTTCAAGAATTCTGACGTTTTTGGTTTAGTGTAAACATAAGAGCACTTTGGTACATTGCAAAGTTTTGTTATCAAAAGGTTTATTGCTGTTTTTGGTTTAGATAAAGTCACCCGATTAAAGTCAAAACTACATTTTGTTTACACACAGCGGTGACAGCCCAGTGGCTATCGAACTTGCCTCTCACTCGATCGGTCCGGGTTCAAACCCAAGCGGCACACACCAATAACGTTATGTGCGATTTAAGAAATTGAATGTCACTTGCTGTAACGGTGATGGACATATCGTGAGGAAACCGGCATGCCTGAGAATTCTTCATAATGTTCGCGAAGGCATGGGAAGTCTGCCAATCCGCTTTTGCGCGGATTTAGGATTTTTAGGAGCGCTTACCTTAACCCTTCCGACTTGTTTAACAACTATCAATATTTACGGCAAGCTGAGAGGTGAAGCCTGATTTTAGATAACGTATACTATTCGAAATTTATGACGATACTTAGTACAAAAAGATTTTTTTAAATCAGACTGGTACTATCAGAATTTAAACAAAAAATAAAACTCTCCCGCCTAGTATTAACATTACCTATTAGTATAAACACCTTACTCTATGGTATAAATAAGATAATATAAGACAATAATTTATTAATCATAAATATTAAAACGGAGCACAGAAAGCACTAACTTGGTTTACATTGTACGAGTATAGCTTATATCTATATATATAAAAGGAGAAGGTGACTGACTGACTGACTGACTGACTGACTGACTGACTGACTGACTGACTGACATATCAACGCAGGGCCTAAACTATAGGGGCTAGAAACTTGAAATTTTGCACAGGGGTTCCTTTTATAATGTAGGGGAGCACTAAGAAAGGATTTCTGAAAATTCACCCCCAAAGGGGGTAAAACGGGGGTGCAAAGTTAGTATGAAACTTTGCCGTTTTTGAAGTCTTTAGACGGGTAGACGTCGTTAATGGGTCTAATTCTACGCGAGCGAAGCTGCGGGCGTCCACTAGTATATCATAACTTATTATCTTATTATTAAGAATTGAAGCATTTGTAACAGACTTCGTGTTCATACCTAGTTAAGGTGAAGGTAGGTACTAAAATTAGTACCTACCTTTCGATCAATTGATATCAAGTTATTCTTCTACACTTCACGAGACTCACGTGGATTATACAGAGACAATATTGCAAGTATATAATATTGTCGCATACATACTCGTTTTCTCTTTCATCTCGTGCACACTAGCAGTCCCAAATGGCCTAGTTCACGGTCCGGGCGTCAGTATCAGTAAGTAATTTATTAAAATCCGTAGACTACCGAAAAATATACTGTGCTGGCGCTTTTATTTTTACAATTTTTAAGGTTCCGTAATATAAAAATGTTACTTTAAATGTCTTACACTGTTTCAGATCTAAAATTCTACTGCGTAATTGTAAATTGTAAGGAAGGATTTTTGGAAAGTAGGGTAGTGTCATCACTTACACTGGTCGTTGACTTTCGAAGGGAAATTAATTTTTAGTTTATTAGTTACAAATGGTAGTTTGTTTATTAGTTGCAAATGGTGACATTAAGTAATTTCTAATAGTTTTATTCATCCAAATTTTATAATTGGGCCACTCTTGATTCCTATAGTGTGCAGGAGTATCGGAATCACGCTACTTACCACCACGCTGGCAAACTACTGATATACATAGTAACATAGTAGACAACTCGTGTAGAGTTACGTTATAGAAATACGATCCCTCCGAGGCGGAGCATTGAATGGCCGGTAAACAATAAAAATACACATAATTCTATACTTAATATGTTTTATGCAATCCTTCCGATGCGTATGATGCGTATCAGTGATGCGTATCAAGTTAATACGTTTTATGCAATCCTTCCGATGCGTATGATGCGTATCAAGTTACCTAACGGTATTACTGCCATAGTTATCGACGCTGTACGTATGATTTTTATGTGATTAAAAGGGGCTAGGTGTACTGAACCCAGGTAGAGCAACGACGCTTAGCTATTGGCCGCTTTTATCAATATTAACGATAGCTTTTACAAATATGTACCTACCTACATTCTCCCGTGCAAAATTGAAACAAGAGTTTTAGACTATGATGTTTTGTCAAAAAGGTTTTTGTGTTAAGTAATAGACAAGAGCATATTTTTCCATATTCAGCTTCGTGTAGGTATTTTAATTCTCAATAAATAATTACGGTGAGTATGTACGTTTGTTCTCCTACTTTAGATGTTAAGATAAAACGGTTTCGAATGGAGACAATAGCATAGCAAAATAGCGAGTTTCATCATCATAATCACAACCCTTTCTTTGTCCCACTTCTCCTCTCAAAAAAATTGCTGATAAATTCACTGTATTACAACTAAGCTAGGCCTCTATTCGTGTTATCGCAATCGCTCTGACATAGGCAAAAAAACAAATCCATGCTGTTTGTAGTAAGAACGGTAAGCACGGCATATGTGATCGCCCACCTGGCTACAATAGCAAAGCTTCCAAATCGAAAAGTCATGTCAAAGCCATTTGGCTTAAAACAAATCCAAATTCAAACTTTGTTGGACTGACTTCTCTCTTCTATTTATCGTCTAATGCAGTTGCATGTTGATGCTGCCCACCGTTGGTTTTCTTTTGAACAATTCGTATTCCGCTTCTCAAAAAACTAAACTACAACCTATACCAACCCACTGTTGGGCACGGGTCAGAGCATACTTCGACACGCTGCTCCAATGCGGATTAGTGGACAGATAATAACCGACAATAACCGATGCTACATTTGACTACCTACTACATAACAAAACATCACGCTCTATATCCCCCAAGGGGTAGGGAGAAGTGTACTCGTATAAGTAACACACCCTCCTTTCACTAGTTTAAGTCCCGTTTAAAAGGTGATGGGGTCTAATGCTATTACACCGGGCACTTTTCCAAACCTCGGGGAATTTCAAGTTAGCAAAACCCAAATCCCTAACGTCACTTCAATTGCCCTATTTGTTACTCGTATTTATAAAACCATAGAGATATTGTTGAGTCTCCAGATAGTACTTATACACGGTCAAGTTATTGCTTTTATTATTAACACTTTACATAAGTGGTGATGTTAAGTTTTCTACGGCGGAATTCAATCTGACATAGAATTCAATCAGACGATTGGGTACCATTTAGAATTTCGGTGACTGAATCTCATTATAATTCCTGCCAAGTCGTAGCCAATAACCTTTAGCACCAAGCCATGAACCAAGTTAAGGATTGCGCAAACTAGCAAATACTTGACGTAGGTACTCTCAAGTCCAGAAGTTTGGAGCAATTGCAAACTGTCCAAGTTAGAAGACGATGAACAACACTGGGTTCTCGACTTAAACAAACGTTGACTTTACAGCATACAAGACCTTGTTAAAGACTTCAATGATCAAGTTTCTTGTGTAACTTCTTTAATCTTTGAGATGGTCGTCTGTAAACTTTAAGTCTTGTTAGACAGTAAATTGCGACCGAGTTGGTATTAACTAAACAATTAAAGTTTCTCAAGTGCAATTGCAAATGGTTTGAGTTATTAAAGCCACGTACAACAGGATTATAGCATGGTCAACTTTACAACGCGTATGATGACACATAGGTACGTACTTATATACAGATTGTAGCTTCCATAGCTTAATGGCTCGCGTCGATTCAATGCGATCGAAAGTGTTAAGCAACGACAGGAGCGGTCGGTTTGTGGATGGGTGACCGTTAGAAGCAAAATTTCATGGGCGCTACCGTGCTGCGGAGGGCATGTTAATCCGTCGGTCCCGGTTGTTTTCAATGTTGGAAACAGTCGTTAAGCCTTGTCGAAGTCCTTCGGGTGGCTTGAGAACATTCGACACTAGGTTGGCCACTAACCCCTCCACCAATCCGCATTGGAGCAGCGTGGTGGAGTATGCTCTAGACCTCCCGCAGCTGTTTCTATGGGGGAGACCCGTGCTCAGCAGAGGGACGTCATTGGGTTGCAGCTTAGCTTTTTTTTTGTATACGTATAGGTATAATGTAAATAAACAGGCCCGTTTGGTATTCATTGTTGACAATTACATGACCTCTTAATTACGAACGGACACACAAGGTTGACAACAGATAAATAGGAATAGTTATGCAGGCAGTGATGACCGGTAAGCCTACGAGTATATTGTAGAGTGAACATAGATACTTTGCATGAATTGTTTCAATGTCAATAATTTTATTCTATACAGGCAATTATTTTTTTATGTATACATTATAGCAAACGAGCTTGCAGCACCACCCATCTGCTGCCGCCCATGACAACTGTGACTGACTTTGAACAAGACTCAATTAGGGACTGGGATGGTTAGTCCAATTAGGTGAGAGAGTTAATTACATACTTAATAGTCCAGTTGGTACTTGTTAGTAGGAGTCTCGTTCTAAGTCAGTCACAGATGTGTTGCTACCCTTGAGGACTAAGATGGTCGCCTCTAAAGAAGTGTAACCGGTAACCACACCTTTCCAACCTGACTATATTGCTTTGAGCTTTCAATTATTTTGAAATATTACATCCTGTGTTTATACTCCCATAGTATCCAACAAAGATATGCAAGTTAGCAAAATAGTTTCCAAGTGCACTTTGGCTCCACGTAATTTCTAAGTTTGGAGCAAACGCAATCTGTCCAACTCTAAATGAGACTTGTAGCAGTTAAGTTCAGGACTAAGGCAGTGCCAAGTGCAAACATTGGCGTTGATATAAGATATATCAACGTCAATTAAACGTAATTGTCAAACTTACACAATGTTACAATTTCAGTGTTTCGTCCATTTCACGGGAACTAAACATTATTTCGGGATAATAGTAGTTAGTTAAATAGTATGCATAGATTTATTATGAAGTATGCAATCCGAGAAGAATGACAATTTAAATTATTTTAGTGAGTTGTTCTCATTGCATTGAATAAGTTATTCTTTACATTAACATGTTATAACCTCCATTTCAAATATTCCTGATTCTGAAAACATTCGTCATTTTATGTCAAAAAGCAAAGGAAAAATAAAATAATATTTTTAATACCATAATATTTGTTATAGAAGGGTTTAGACAATGGTTGATGAAAATATATCATATATCCTGAATTAAGTAATATTTTAATAAAAGCCGACATAATTGTAAACACCATTTAATATCAAAATAAAAGTTTTTTTTTCTAACTTTACATCTTACTTATTTGAGCAGCTTAAATTAATATATACACGTATTTACATCGGTAACTTATATGACCTATGGTAACTTATATAATCAAAGGAATAATAATTAGAATAATTAATTAAGAATCGTAAACAAGTAATACCAATAATTTTACCTTAAAATTTGTTCAAAACATTAATTACCAGTAAATGCAAGTAGGCACAGAAAATAATACCAATTTACATTTTTTGTTTAAAATGATTACAACAAATATTTAAATTATTTTTTATATTATACTTTGAAAATTGTACAAGTAGATTATCGCAGCCCTTAATATAGGTATATTCCGAATATAATATATTCTGCTATTTTCATTCTTACATTTATAATAACTAGTGGTCAACGAGTGGTCATAATTCGACCATAATTCATTGTTATTTGAACGATATTAAGTTATATCTATTATCACCCAAACGAATTTTCAAAGTGATATGTGAGAAATAATATGCGATCGTATCCAGGACCACCTATGTGATATTGTGCGTCATACCAATAGAAGTGTGTGTAATGTTTTATTTTGTCAGTTTAAGGTATTTCTAATGCATATTATATAAAAATGAGCACTACTTTCTACTTTCTAGAGAGTAGTGCCATCTCCATATAAACTAAAAAAGGTGTATGAAGCACCTCCGTCCACGTAATTTTCTTAAAAAGTGGTAAAAACAAAATGTTGGATGATGAATACGAACCGAGTGGCTTCGAAGATGTAGCGCGCTCTTGCTTGGTCTGAATTTTGAGTGGATTTCCAGAAATATTTGGGGATATCGCCAAACGTTCATCTGGCATCACTGCTGACAGGCGCTATCCGTTAATACAATAGGTAATAATTAATATCTAATGAACTGATATTACTACTTACTTGTTAGTGATTTCTAGATCGTTGTTTACATTTATTCCAGATCGAATTTGAACAGAGTACAGATGAGATGCTAAAGCAACGGCAACCCAAAGGTACATCAGTATGAACGTGTACCGACATTTATCATCATTATTCTTTATCTATCTATCTATCTATCCATAGAAATTAATATTCCAGGGAGGTACAGTATTTAATTTAGCCGTTCTTTAATATACCTAAAGCTAACCCAGGACAACGTTAAACAAAATAGGTAATTTACCAAAATTTATTAAGATTGCCAAGAGCTATATAAACATTAATAAACTTCCCACTAACTATGTTTGCTATAACAAGCTTAATATTAACTTGAAATTAATATGAGAGCCGCGAAGGATTAGAGGATTAATTTTAATACTTTGTTTTTGTAGACGTTGTTTTAAGACTTTTTTGAACTTGGATATTGACAATATTCATATTTGATATACGATAAAAATTATGAGTTATATCTAAAGCTGGAACACTTCAAATAAATAAATATCTTAAAATATTGTCTACTAGCTTTTACCCGCAACTTCGCCCGCGGAAAAAGGGTAATCTACTTAAGAATTAGTGTCAGCTATCTGTTGACGGTGTGCCAGTTTTTAAATTAACGTGAAATGTATCCCAAGGGAACATATTTCTAGGATAAAAAGTATCCTCTATGAAAAGTATCTCAGTACGAAAGGTAGGTATATCAAATAAAATGTGATCTAACAACATGACTTTATAAGACTGCATGATTCATTTCGATGACCAACCTGGCAGTCAAAATAATATTCAATATCAATCAATTGTATCATTCACATACATATAAATGTAATAGAGTTAAATTAAAATTATAGAAAAAAAATTACCTATCCGATTTTATTTGGTAATACTAATACATACCTATTTCAACCCCGACTATTAAAAAAGGTAACATTTTGGTTACGTAATTAGATTACTTAAATTATCCTCTTATAATCTATAACTATACAAGCAAACCTACATCAACCAGACAAACGCATCTATAATTTGGCTGATAAAGATTTCAATTAATTATGTCATTTTGTCAATACCCAAAATAACAACTTACAAATTACGGTAAAATATACCGAATACATCATGACTCCTAAACCATACGTTAAAGAGTGAAGGATAAAGTTTTATTTCTTCCTTGGGCTTGTCTTTACAACACTAGAATTCTTCTGGTAAAGTATTAAGTCTTCCCTTCTTTCTTTCTTCTTCTTCTGGCAACACTGTAGCGCCACATTGCAGAGCACGGTCGTTTCTTTGACTGATAAGACTGGAGTTAACACCATACTGCTACAGTGCGGATTGGCATAGGAGTCAGTGGTCAGTGATAAGATTTTAAGAATTTTAAGAAGCACCAAAGCACACAGGAAAATTCAGAAGTCCTGTCCAAATGCAGCCGAGACTGAGAGGCGTATAATTCATCGACCGGTTGATAATGAGCACAAGCCACCTTAATCACTGTACAGAAACTAAACTAATCTTAATTATTTATTGATTGAAGTTAATACTACGCTTCCAATTTAGACTGACTAGTATTCCTCGAGGATTCCCGCGATTCACTCTTCCGCGCGTTGTCACTTAACACTGGCCGAGCTGAAATATAAAGTATGTTCTAATTAAATTTTCACATCTCTGGCAGTAATACCAATATAGAAACTAGATAGTGTAGTTCCGAGGCGTAGCCACCACTTTTCAATAAACCATTAGAAAAATCTAGTGGGTAACCTTTTAAAGTTACTCTAACATAGTGAGAGCGACGGGTTTTAAATATAATAATATATTTCTCTCTCTTCAGCCCACAGTAGTTGCACTGTTGGACATAGGCCTCTTCCAAGGCACGCCACTGAGCCCTATCTTCGGCTCTCCTTATCCACTCGCTCCCCGCCGCCTTGCGCAGATCGTCGCGCCACCTAGCAGGAGGTCGTCCCACACTACGTTTGCCTATTCGCGGTCCCCACTCGAGTAGTCGAGTTTAAATATGTGGCTGTAGCTATTTCAATTTGAAAAAAAAATCAACTCACCGACCATCCTAAGCAATATTTTTTCAATTCCATGCAGCGGAGATTCAAAAATAATACAGAGTATTAAGGCAAGAAAGAAGGTGAGGACGATATGAGCTATTGCGTTCGCCATCTGAAACATAAATAATGATCATCAAACAAAATCTCCTAAACATAATCACAAAAACCTATATGTTATTCTTGAAAGTAATTAAAAAATATGTGGTCTCCGTCACCTTTAAACACGGGCAACACCACATAAATAATTAAATTTATTTGAAGAAAAATAGTCATAATCATTGATCGTAAGGCATAAGCATACGACTTTACTGGCCAGTTTATATTTCATGGTCGTGACACTGATGTCTTATTTTTTTTTCAAATAGTACAATAAAATTTTTTGTGAAAACTTTTCACTCGTACTTACCACGGTAAAAAACGTGATGTGCAGTGGGTGCCTCAGTTGTCCTACGTAGTACAATTCAACAATTCCGTTGACTAAATATGCGCAGAATGTCAACCTGGATAGTGGGACTAGGAACTTCCACGTCAGGAGTCTGCCTAAGATTCCTGGAATTAAAAAATGTTAAGTTAGTCAAGTTAATTTTTATTTAGGTGAATAAATTCCGGTAATACATATTGGGAACAGTGCAGTGGTATGTAGATTAATTTTCCTAGTTGATTATTTTAATTTAGCTCTTTAGCTTTTAAATAAATAAATAATCTTATATTTGCGGCAATATGTTGCCTATAGAATTAATTACAGAAAAATCAAATACGTATTCATCTATAAAAAAAAAATTGTTTTTGATGTTGTTCAACATTATCAGTGTTTATTTTCCGAATACACAATTTTTAGAAAGTAGCCTATAATTAATGATATCTTAAGTTAAAATAATAATAATATATTTTAAGTTAAAATCACATTGACCGTTTTCCTTGAAGAAAACCGCAAAGGCACGTTGAATTTATGATATCTACTTTAAAAAAATATACCAATACTATTTTTGTTTATAGACTTGCCAATCCCCTTGACGTGACCTGCGTAAAAGAGAGCGCCTACAGCGCTCGGGAGTAAAATAATGTGTCTTTCTAGTAGTGTAAGTTATTTCAGAATCAGTTCAGTAGTTCTCAAGATTAGGCCTCACTTACAAACTTACAACCTTGTTATAATTTCACAACCTTATTCATAATGAATTAATAAACCTCTAACCGATAGCGATGTAATTAATCATTTTTATTTACTAGATCAATCCTCACTGGCTTAAAGACTTTCTTAGATTTCTAATTAGCAGACGAGCGGATTACATCTACAGTACTAATTAGTGTTTTGTCACTTTGTTCCGAATTCCGAATTGAGTACAAATACTTCAGAGCTAATATTAGGTTTATTATTTTTTTATGAATAACACCGTTAGTACCTATAGATAAGCTCAACCCCTTAACATACTGCTTATAAACATTTGTATTTTCACAAGCGGCTGATCAACTTTTTTTTTTCTAATAAAATCATTGACCAACCGAGACTAACTACACCATATCAACTTGCAAGTGAACACGACTAACACACTCGTAACAGCTCACACAAACGAGTGTAAACCCATTATTTTCAATTGTAAAACGATAAAACGGTGCTTAAATTCGATTTCTTGATACCCTTAGCCATTACTAGTGGCGCTATCTGTAATGAGTCATTTGCGAAGCTTTACGCGGACGCCTAGAGCATTCGAAAACAAGCTATAAAGTAAGCAATGAGTGTTTCTGTGATTTGAATTATTCATTTTTATTCATTTAACCATAATCTGATACAAGGTCATGGTAATATATGTCTATGAAAAGGATCTAATATTGCAAGCCTCAGCTTTAATCTACAGAGAACCAGGCCTCGTAGACGATCCCTGATCATTTTGAAGGAATAGCCATAGTTATTTTTAAAAAATAACCGTTTAAATAAATAGATAATTCCTACCTATAGATAATATTCCTAGATAAAATTCCTATAGATAATACCTACCTAGATAATTCTAACTTAATGATACAATCATTTCTATATAATATAGAAATATAATACAGAAATGATAGTATTATCATAAATTATCTGCTAACATAGAATTATCTATTTATTTATATATTTAAAAATAAATAATAAATAAATATAGAATAGCAGCAGTATACTGCGTTACATTTTAAAGACACATTTAAACTTAAGTTTTTCCTAAAGACATTTTGGTACTTTGCATAAAATAGTTAGACCGTTAAATTTTTTTTTTTTAAATAGCTTTTTAAAACTTGTTTTTTATTTTCATGCATGGTCATCGGAACCAAATATGTGTGCCAAATTTCAGCTCGATAGCTTCAGTGGAAGTGGGTGAAATATTGATTGCAAGATTCCAGGACATACTTACATACATACGAGTGAAGTTAAATAAAAGCTTTTAATATCTCGTTTTTTCTAAATATCTTAGGTACTGACCGCCATTGCCAGTGGCGCAGGCCACGATGAGCCAGCCGTTGGCTATGCTCCACGCAAACTTGTGCAGCGATATGTACGCGGCCGCCTCCACCACGCTGTACTGGTACCACTCCTGGTAGAACAGGCTCACTGAGAACGTTGTGACTGTGCCAAGAATGAAGCTCGTCAGCCAGCCGAATGTCTTCAGGAGCGTCGAGAACTGATAGCTGGAAATGAAGACATTTTGAGGTTAGGTCCACACACCGCGCATTGGGCTTAACTAACTGAATTTTTAAAGTTGGTTGGTAATTGGTTAGGTAGGTATAACTACACTTATACTTATACCATTAATCGCCTAGGATCTCCTCTCGGATAAAGCCATATCAAGCCAGAGCCAACCTCGAATTGATGAATTATATTGGATGGATTATATGACTACTGGAATAACACCGCTATAATTACTAACATTAACCAATACCAGGACAATAACTAGAGTTCATTATCACTTTAGCCATAGTTCTCGTACGGCACAGGACGGGTGATAAATCCTCATTTGAGGTCCACTATATTGTTTGCTTTTAACGTCAATAAATAAGTAACAAATAACATTGTCTGAAGTTTTTAAATTTAACCTTACTTTTCCGTTTGTATTCTGTGTAAAATGTAGCCAGTGAAAAGTCCCATGAAGTACGGCGTCATTTTCATGTGGGTTTTGATGTAAGCCTCCCTGAAGTAATCATTAGTGACGAAATCTGTGAATTCTCTGAAACAAAAACGGAATACGATGTAGAATTATTTTATTTTCATGTGGATTTATTTTCGGGTGAACGCAACGCGCACCTTCAGAAAAATAAAACGTTGAAGACAAATTAGTATTTTAAAAGCTTTTATTTAACTTCACTCGTATGTATCTTATAAGTATGTATGTCCTGGAATCTTGCAATCAATATTTCACCCACTTCCACTGAAGTTATCGAGCTGAAATTTGGCACACATATTTGGTTCCGATGACAATGCATGAAAATAAAAAAAAGTGTTAAAAAGCTTTTTAAAAAAAAAATTTTTAAATTGATTTTAGCCTAACTAACGAGCAGACCCGTTAGTCACTGTCGCCTATAAATATAAGCAACACCAGAGGAGTCGCCAATGCGTCGTCAACCCTGAAAGAGAGCTCTTTTTTTTAGTTACTTCTATCTTGCCTTTTTATTTTTTATTTAAGAAGGCAGTCTTTCAATATAACTGTATGAACTTACTTGGCGTAGAACAATAGAGTAGGATCCAGGTGGTCCTTGAAAGTAATATAGCTGGGTATGACTAGAGACACGAAGGTCCCGAGGCCCATGAAAACCAAGCCCAACCGCCTCCAGTGCCAGAGGCTATAGATGAAGATTGGCGCGATGAAGAACATCTGTGTGTCCACTGCCAGGTACCACGATTGAAACATGCACTGCAACAAACAGTAAAACATACTATAATTAATTATTATATTGAGAATTAAAAATAATCAGTAAAAACTAAGTATGTATCAGAAATTTTGCAAGGGTCTTTTTACCAAACAAACGTACCATATGTTTGCTAGGAAAACACAATACGTCATACAGGCAACATTTTGCGCAATGAAAATGCAAAATAATATAGTGATACTTATGTTATGCAAATAGCATATTATTATTTACTAATTTTATCATGGTGTTATGAGTCCTATATAGCAAAGAGTTGTAAATGTTTGCCTCGGTAAACTACAAGTACTTATCTAAGTTGCTACCACTAAGTAAAGGTCAAATACTTAAATGGATTATAACAATCCATACCATCTGGTCGGTCCTTATATAATTGTTGATGTACAGGATATTCGCCCACCAGGTCGCCATACATCTCTCTTGCTCCAAAAGAATCTTATCCTCCCACATTGGCCCCTCGCCGATCTTGGGGAGCCAGGTCATGTAGAACAGGATCACTACTAGATACGCTGGCGTCACCCTGGTAAAGATATTTAAAGAGTCAATTATAGAGTAATTTCTATAAGGTGCTTCTCAGTTTGAGATTCAATCAATGAAGACTCCATCCACCTTGAACGGGCATGAATATACATAAATATAGCTGCGTAGCAATGCGACTAATTATAGCAACGCCGAACGATCATAGACCCTCGATTATGATCGATCTGAATTGCTAAAGGCCTGAAGCAAAATCCAACACGTTGCTTCAATGCGAATCGATCGAAGGCTCAACTTTGTGGTCAACACCTCGACCGAAGTTTATAGACAGCCTGAAAGCCTCTGATATGGACTGTTATCTAACAAACCGGAGCTGGTTGGAACGTTGTCGGAAAAATTGTGTGAATATTCCGAAGGGTGAGTCTTTCGATTATCCTTTGACCAGGGTCAAGGAGTGCTTAGAACTAGGTCAATGATGAGTTGTCATGATGATGAAGTCTTTAAACATTTAAAATCCACGAGTTTACAATTTCGATAACCCACTTCTCGTTCGCTCGTTCCTAAACCCTACACCCATGTCAAAACTTTACATTAAAATCCTGCTGACCTATTTAATCCACCTAATTGCTTAACTAGCTGTTTATTGCGATTTTAGCAGCGTAATTTATCTTCCATGCAATTTCTATTCAGGTCATTGAACTGTCACCCCATCACCCTATGTCATTCTAGCTTTCCCCGCGGCTTTGCACGCGTCAAATCGTAACACGTGCAAAATCACCTCTACCATCCACATTGTGAGCCTGCGTTAGATGGTAGTACAGAGTTAGACGTCACAAAGATGGCGGCTCATAGGTTTACATTTTGGCGATTATGTGTGATATGGCGTAGATTTTGTCGACTATTATAATAATTGATTATTTGACGTAAGCCAACCTTATATAAAATACATATATATTTTGTGTATAATACACCCTAATTACGTAATACATAATTAGGCAGTCTTAAATATAATTTAAGCCCTTGATTCCCCTTTATAAATAACGACGTTCGATGTTCCAATTACATTAAGTGTTAATAACCCCCAATCAATTAGATACCTTGCATGTATTAGGTAAATATCTAGCTATTGAGGAATTGCATACTCAGTAGGTATTTTATGAAATTCCAAATACCAGTTACATTTGGTCTATTACCAAAGAAACACTTAATGAATCTACAATTTAATTTTAATACAGTGGTTTTCCTGAATTACTTTTTTGATTTAACTGAATAAGAAACAAGGTGGTCAAATTAAATAACTGAGTGATTCCAATCTCTGTTTATAATTTATTTTAAAGTTAAATTATAACGTGTCTATAAACCGCCCTAATTAATTTGGGAACAAGAAAATATTTTTGACGTTTTTCGCGACCGTTCCTTTGTTCGTGATAATTTGGGTCGCTCTCAAATTGTTTGGAAAATGAATAGCAATTTTTATTAATTTTCATAACTGGACTTGCTAAATAAATATTCTTCCAGATTACAGTATCAACAACACAATGGAAATATTATTTTTTTCCCTATTGTTCAATTTTCAGAACATCGTAACGGCCACTATATTAAACTCGAAATAAAATAATAATAAGGATACTAATAATAAATATTGTTGTGTTTCTTCGTATCAATTTAAATGGGACAATTTACCTATTTATAAATAATTATCTTATTACTCACACAGAAGAAATTACCTCGTTGTATTCAGGTATATTCCTCATCATATTTATGTAGAGAAGTAGAGAATCATTGACATTATGTAGACCTCAAATATCTTTCTGACCACCTCAAGAGTTCAGGGCATGACTATGTAAACATGTAAATGTTGCATTACTTAACCTAATATCTTGCGTCGCCAGACACTATTCGACCATCTTTCATTCTCCAGCGCATGAGGAAGATTAAAGTTGGCGTATATCCAAGGATTATTCTAGATGGTTCAGTTAGAATAATACATGACAAGCTAGTACGGGTTACTGGACCGTAACGTAAGCTATGCATGATCCAAGTATGCATGAGCCTATAGGGAACCAAATAGGTTTTATATGAAAGCTAATTGGTTCCATATAGAGTTCGCCCGGGGCAGTACCACCGCCCGCCACGGTACCTAGTACCATTTCTGCCGTGTAATAATTGTTTTTAAAGCAATTGTGGTCCGGTTGGAAAGGTGTGGATTCCGGTTACACTTCTTTAGAGGCGACCATCTTAGTCCTCAAGGGTAGCAACACATCTGTGACTGACTTAGAACGAGACTCCTACTAACAAGTACTAACTGGACTATTACTAACAACAACTAACAGGACTAACTATCACTAACAGTCCCCAGTCCTCATACCTACTAACGAACTGACCAACTAATGTTCTAATCAACTCTCTCAACTAATTGGACTAACCATCCCAGTCCCTTATTGAGTCTTGTTCAAAGTCAGTCACAGTTGTCATGGGCGGCAGCGGATGGGTGGTGCTGCAGGCTCGTTTGCTATCTTTTTCCCATAAAAAAAAAAAAAAATATTTTTATAGTTTTCCCTTAGATGTACTCGTAGTTCTGTAGTTGACCAGTAAAACTCTACCCACTCACAAGATGCAACCTACTAATTTTATCCTGAACTACTGATTTTAATAGTGAGGCTTTGTGAGAACTTTGTGAAGTGGTCTGACTAAAGCAATTGCCATCTGATACTTCAGGTTAGATCAAGAAGGGTGCCACAATTTTCCTTCTACTATTTGAGCGTTTGAAGATATTAAAATTCCTAGTGATGCTTGTTTTGCACACCGTACCGGAGCACTGATATTTAACTCATCGACACCAGGGGCACAGATATTGTGACCGGGCTATATGTGTATAGTTCTCGCGGGCAAGTTACCTGATATACCGGAAAATGAGAATGGGCAAGTTACCTGATATACCGGAAAATGAGAATGGGCCAGTTACCTGATATACCGGAAAATGAGGATGGGCAAAACATTGAGCCGCCCTCGTCTCTTGTCCAACTCAATCAGCAGGAGCCGGCAGAAGAGAAAGGCGCTGAGGAAGAGGAACGTGTCCACGAGCAGCGTGTTGTTCAGCATGAATGCATTGGCTGGCTGGCGAATCAACTGAAACAACATTAATCTAACATTATTGAATTATTTAATTGCTTTTACAGAGTTTGTATAACCAGAAACATTACACATATTCGTATTTTGACGGGCCCGTTGGCGCAATGGGTAGTGACCTTGCCTGTTACGCTAGGGGTCGTGGGTTCGAATCCCACTCAGGATAAACATTCGTGTGAGAACACTTGTGTTTGTTCTGTGTCTGGATGTCAATATTATCTATTTATGTATTTATTATTATTATATTATTTAAAAATACATATGTATGTTTATCAGTCTCTGACACCCACAGTACAGGCTCGCGCCTAGTTTGGGTTCACATGGCCGTATCTGAGAATGTCCATGATATTTGATATTTATCTATAGTGCAGGAAGCTATTATCTTTAAGCTATACATCTATTACGGCCAAAATTAATAACCTATCTTTGGATTAATTTGCCTATCTGAGATAGTTATTTTATATTAATTTCAGCCGTTAACTAATTTAGTTCTCTTACTAGCTTTTACCCGCGGCTCCGCCCGCGTGGTCAAAGGGAATTAACAATGAGTTGTTTATCATACTACTTGAAACATTTTTGGTGGATGAATAGTGACAGTTCCACAATTAAAAGATACTTAGAGGAACCAGAGGTAATGCTGACCGCAGATAAAGTGTACGTAAACTGACTTACTGGAGAAAATAAAAAAACATCTATATCTTCAAATGGGGATGTTTTACCGAGGTAAAAAGTAGCCTACGTCACTCTTCACCCTCCTCACTATCACCACACACAAAAACCATACCATTTAATAGCTTCGTTGCGACGTGAAAGCCGGACAAACAAACAAATAAACAAACAAACACACTTTCACATTTATAATATTAGTATGGATGTATAATCTTTTCACATTTTAGATCAGAAGTTTTGATTCCATCCACCAAAGTCAAAGTGAATGTATATTGGCGTCAGTAATGAAGTCAGAATCAATTAATAAAGCTTTAAATAATCACTCACTTTGTGATTTATTTCATTTTCATATTCGAAATTGCATCCACCAATTTTGACGAGTAAGATTTTAAGCTCTTAAGAGTCTTAAGCGAATGAAATTACCTGACTGAGATTGCACTAAGCATTAAGTCCCTTGTATTAATTAATGCTTTATTAGAACAGCCAAAATATCGTTCTTCTTAGTGATAAGTTACTAGTAAGTGCAACTAGAGCTATCTTTTTTTTTATTTTTATGGATACAGCATAGCAAACGAGCTTGCAGCACCACCCATCCGCTTCCACCCATGACAACTGTGACTGACTTTGAATAAGACTCAATTAGGGACTGGGATGTTTAGTCCAATTAGTTGAGAAAGTTAATTAGAACATTAGTTGGTCAGTTCGTTAGTAGGTATGAGGACTGGGGACTGTTAGTGATAGTTAGTCCTGTTAGTTGGTGTTAGTAATAGTCCAGTTAGTACTTGTTAGTAGGAGTCTCGTTCTAAGTCAGTCACAGATGTGTTGCTACCCTTGAGGACTAAGATGGTCGCCTCTAAAGAAGTGTAACCGGAATCCACACCTTTCCAACCGGATCACAATTGCTTTAAAAACAATTATTACACGGCAGAAATGGTACTAGGTACCGTGGCGGGCGGTGGTACTGCTATATGGAACCAATTAGCTTTCATATAAAACCTATTTGGTTCCCTATAGGCTCTACCACCTACGAAATGCATGAGGTGAACCGGGACCAACGGCTTAACATCTTCATCTATGACATCTTGCCACTCACCAGCGGTCACCCATCCACCGGTCGAAGTCACGTACGATCGACGCGAGCGATGGGGTTATGAGTGCTTCAACTTTTATATACCTAATTACAGTCAAAGTTTTATCAACCATCCATCCATTTTGTCAACCACCAGCCTAATACTTATTTACTACCTTTTTATAACTTTTTGAGTTCATCACTCAAACACACACAAGCACACACATACACACACGCAGAGACAACCAGAATAGGGCAACACCAAGACGGTTGCTTCTCGGTTTTTACTACCCTTACTTTTGTAATTAAGAAACAGTAATATAATTGCACAATGTATTGGCTTAAGCTTAAATAGTATTAAATAGGTAACATAAAAATATTTTTTGATGTGAATATGAGAATAAATAAATTATTAATAATTATTTAATGTATTCACATACCCTATCCCACGCTTCAGCGTCCATAACAGGTCCACTGCCTATGAAGAGGCAAGCGTGACCCGCAATGATGAAAATCATAGCCAAAGTCTTAATCCCGGTGACGCACTCTAGGCCGAGTCCGTTATTCTGCTTGGTGGATAGGATCTTCTTGATGTTGTTGATCAGAGAGAAGGCCACAATGAGGTCATGGGTGATGCTGCTCTTGTTACCGCCCCATTTGATCGAGTACACCTCGTAGGCAGTTGTCAATAGGATTAATGCCGCGAAGAACAGCATTATCGCTCTGAAAAAAGATACATATTATGATCCTTACTAATATAATCCTTATTATTTTATCCTTTAGTAATGTTAAATATGAGGAAAATCCCAAGGGAAACAAGCAGATCTATTCACATTCTTTTACTTGACAAATCACAATGACATTCCTTTTTCTTCTTTATAGCTCATACATAACAATTCCTCTCCCTAGTTTTCAACTAACTAAATAAATTTAACACAACCTAAATTAAAAGAACAAAAATAAATAGACCATTAAAATATAAAATTAGTTACTCAAAAGTTATAAGTTAATCCAAAAGTTATAAGTATTTCTTATAATCAACAGGCGGTCTAGGACGCCTTAGCCATTTCGGTGGTGAATTCGAGGTTGAAGGCATAGAATCCGAAACAGCTTCATGGAAAACGTCGTCAAATACATTTGGTTCCGCTATCGCTGTGTCCTCAGACACATCCCGTTCCCCTTCATAAATGACGACATTCTTGTCCTTCTCAATGTTTTCAGGAACAAAATTAACGTTGTCATTCACTGAACCAGCTGTTTGCTGTTGCAAATCCGGTAAGGCGTCCGATCTAAATGAAACATGTCCACCTTTTCCGCCATGATCACCCTTAAATAAAACAATCTGGTTTTTGTGTTTTTTTACAATAATTGAAGTAACACAATCCTTAATTAAATAAACCACTCTTCCAATTCGCTTTTCTACAAATCCTTTACACCATTTAAAACTGTTTTTACTCGTAAACTTTTTATATAAAACGAAATCACCCTTTTTAAATGATATTTCCTTTTTATTTTTACATTGTAAAGACTGTTTGTCAATCAAACGAGATGAATGAGGAGACGCAAGCGGTGACGGTGTTGGGTTGAGGTAATCTAAACGCGTTTTAAGCTTCCTACCAAAAGCCATTTGAGCAGGCGAGAGTCCTGTGGTAGAGTGTACGGAATTCCTATAGTCCATAAGATATCGTAACAATGTCAAACTTTTATCCCTCGATCTACCTGACACTAAGCATGACTTTAAACCCCTTTTTACCACCTTAACTAAGCTTTCAGCTTGACCATTACTCGCTGGATGATACGCAGGTGACGTTAAATGCGAAATGTTGTTCAGTAAACAAAATTGACTAAACTCGGAAGAACAAAAAGCAGTACCATTGTCGCTTACAATTGTCCTGGGTAATCCAAACCTAGACACAAAATCACATAGTTTCTGTACAACTGCCTTTGAAGTCGACGCAGTTACCATGTCATACACTTCCACCCATTTTGTATGAGCATCGACAACCACTAAATATATGTGGCCCATAACAGGTCCCAAAAAATCAATATGCAAGCGGTCAAATGGAATGCTTGGGTAAGCCCATGGTGCCACTGGAGCGCGAGCAGGCGTCGGACGTAGTTGAATGCAGACTTCGCAGTTCGCTATCATTTTTTCTATGGCTTCATCAACACCGGGAAACCAGAAACGAGATCTAACTTCGGCCTTAGTTTTTACTATTCCTAAATGAGAAGTATGAAGCTCTGACAACACTCTTTCCCGCAAAGATGACGGAATTACTACCTTGTGACCTCTCATGATGCAACCATTTTCACACGATAGCTGCAATCTACATAAGTGATATGGTTTAATGAGAACATCAGTAACTTTTGATGGCCAGCCCCGTAAAATAAACTCCTTAACTCTACTTAAGTTTTTATCTTTTTCAGTTTCAGTCCGTAACTGTTCAACCGTAACCGGCATGCTACCATCTACAACAAAACAGATGTACGCCGCGCGGTCATCTTCAATGTCCTTTTCCAATTCACACAAACTTGTAGAATATGATAATTCTGGGAGACTAGCTCTCGAAAGATAATCCGCGATATTATCTGTACTACGTATGTACTCTATCACAAAATTATAACCACTTAAAAATATTGCATACCTTTGCAACCGGTTGGCGGAAACTTCTGGAATGCCTTTTTGCGGTCCAAAAATGGATAACAAAGGTTTGTGGTCCGTGCGTAGCACGAAAGGACACGATCTACCATATAAATACTGATGGAACCTACGTACCCCAAAAATAATTGCAGTGGCCTCTTTTTGAATTTGTGAATAACGTTTTTCGGCTGCATTAAGTGTTCGTGATGCAAACGCAACCGGATTTTCGATACCATCGCTTCCAACCTGTGATAATACCGCGCGTAAACCACTTGGAGAAGCATCAACTGTCAGAATTAATTTGGCATCTTGATTAAAATGTGCGAGAACTTGATCTGAAGCCAAAATATTCTTAATTTTCTCAAAAGCTTCAGCGTGCTCTGTCAACCAAGTCCATCTAGCATTCTTTTTTAAAAGTTCATTTATAGGACTTAAAATTGACGACGCTCCTGGAACAAACTTTCGGTAGTAGTTAACCAACCCCAAAAATGACTGCAATTGGTTGACATTCAATGGCGTCGGAGCATTAAGTATCGCACGTACCTTTTCAGGTGACTTTTTCAGGCCATGTCTTGTGATCGTGTATCCCAAGTAATTAATTTCATCTTTGAAATACTCACACTTTTCTTTTTGTAAAACAAGACCCGCACTCTCCAGTCTCTGAAAAACAGCATCCAATCTTTGCAAATGCTCCTTTTCATTTCTGCCTGTAATCAAAACATCGTCTAAAAAACATAAAACTCCATCTAAACCCGACAATACACACTCCATTGCACGTTGGAATATTGCTGGCGCACTCGCCAATCCGAAAACTAATCTGGTATATTTTAAAATTCCTCGGTGCGTGTTGATGCAGGTCAACATCTGTGACTCGTCATCTAAAATAAATTGGTTATAAGCCATTGACAAATCTAATTTCGAAAAATGTTGACCGCCATACAGTTTCGCGAATAACTCATTCACCGTCGGAAGTGGGTATTGCTCCACATGCAATTGTTTGTTAATCGTGACCGAGTAATCTGCACAAATTCTTAACGACCCATTTTTTTTTAATACAGGTACAATTGGTGAAGCGTACTCTGAATAGTCAACAGGTTGTAAAATACCTAAATCTACCAACCGATCAATTTCATTTCCAACTTTATCACGCAATGCAAAAGCTAGAGGGCGTGCCTTGAAAAATACAGGTTTAGCATTATCTTTTAAAGATAATTTTATTTTGTACTTATTAAATGCTCCCAATTTATTTGAAAACAATGACTTATATCGTTCTTGCATTTGCTCTATCGTTGTAGAGAATTTACAAACTTTAACCGGAAGCATTTGAAGCTTGAATAAAGCCATAAAATCTCTACCTAGCAAGGAAGGGCCATCAGCCTTGACAACAAACACTTTCAACTGATGATCACAACCGGCGTACGAAATGGTAAGACTTGCGGTACCACAACAAGAAATCGCACTACCAGTATACGTTACCAATTTTTTTCTAGTCTTCTGCAACGGAACCTGGTTGAAAAACTTATCATAAATTTTTTCGGATATGACTGTAACCGCTGACCCGCTATCAATTTCAAATTCTAAGTGTACTCCATTGACAACCACACTCTCTACCATAGGCTCGCCCCTATACGATCGAATTTGAAAAACCTCACCGTCATCGTTTGCATCATGATCATCATTTTCGACTACCGTGTTCATAGCATTGACGTTCCCCTTGCACATCTTAGCTAGATGTCCTTTTTTGTTACATTTTCTGCAAGTGTAATTAGAATAACGACACTTGGAGCTCGTATGATTAGTCCATCCACACACAGAACATTTAGCATTGCCAGTATCATCAGTCTTCTTACTGCCATTTAAAATTTTGTTGATATTGCCAAGCTCCATACTCGCGCAAGCCGCACTGGCTGCAGCTCCCTCGCGCGCACATCTCACGTTCTCCGCCAGTTCCACTGCTTTTACTAACGTCAAACTTGAAAGTTCCTGTGCATATAACTTCTCCTTCTCAGCACTTGGAGACAATCCTAAAATAAACTTATCTCTTAACGCTTCTTCCACATTGATAAAACCGCAGTGAGCAGTCAATCCACGAAGTCGTGCTGCCCATTGTGAATGCGACTCCCCCGGTTGTTGGTAAGAATTGTAAAAGTTGTGGCGGTCAGTGAAACCCAAACGCTTAGGTGTGAAGTGTCCATCTAACAGGGACACTATATCCTTGAACGAAACTTCCACTATGTCCTTGGGTAAACATAAATCTGATGTGAGACCATACGTTTGTTCCGTCAGTGCGCTCAACAGGATTGCCCGTCTTTTCTTTCCCGTCGGGTCGCTGACGTCCGTAATGTCATTTGCTATAAACCATTGTAGCAATCTATTTTTATAAAATTTCCAGTTTTGTATATTGTGATCAAAACTATTAAAAATTCCAAAACCTTTTGATTCAGACATTACGGCAATAACGCGTAGATAATCGTCGCCACTGTTAAATATGAGGAAAATCCCAAGGGAAACAAGCAGATCTGTTCACATTCTTTTACTTGACAAATCACAATGACATTCCTTTTTCTTCTTTATAGCTCATACATAACAAGTAATAATCCCTCCTTTCCTCCGAAGTAATAATATAATTATAAACGGGAGAGTGTTTTTATTGGTTTGTTCTTCTTCTACTAAACTTGTAAATGTATGTATAAACGTATTTAAATAGCTTAAAATTATATCGAACCCTAATAAAGCTATGTAAACGATGAAGAATAATGTGTATGTATCAATCATTACATTATTTACGGTGGAACCATACGAGAAAGTAGAAGGTAATCAAAAGGGGAAAATATTATCTTCCAATATGTGATCAATCCTAATACGTCAAACGTTGCCAATAGGTCCAACTCCTGTGGGGTTATTTTAAAAACTTTTTCTTCACACATTTTACTGGCACTTTCCTTAATTTATCAAGGTTTTTGATACCATATTCAAGGTTTCGTACACAATATTGGAGGTAATGTAGTGAATACTCAGGTCGTTCAACTTGAAATATGCGAATTTGAGTGCTCAAAGCTCTGGACAGTTTTACGAGCGCAGCGCTCTTAGATGTTAAGCATGGCTATTATAGCCCATTATACGAGATGTCATTTTACAACTTCAGCGTGATAACTTACTTGGGAGATAAGCCATCTTAAAGTATATTATTTTAACTTTCTCTTGGCTTGAGTCAATTTAAATTATAGCTAATAATTTGTTTATGTTTTAATTGACATATACTGAATCAGAGAGATATTTATAAAATTAAGCATTTTTAAATTATAAGTACTGTGCTGAAAATTAGCAATTTGGCTGAGTGCTGTTCCTTTTTGCCATGCAGCGAGTTATCAAATTTTCTTTCTTTTTTTATCACCTGTACTTTTATTCTATTAATTATTGATTTTTACTTGTTGTATGGCAAAATAAATAAAATCTTATTCTTATTCTTATTCTTGTAGACGCTACAACTTACAGGTAACCAATATCTAAGTTGGTGACGGTGATAGGCCTTCGGGTGTAGCAGTCGTTCTCGTCCACGACGACTCCGGTGGAGTTGCCGACGGTGTGGACTAGCACGTTTTCGACGAAGCCCGCGACGGCGCTGGCGTCGCACGCGCTCGGCACGCACACAGCCCAGCGCAGCGTCTCGCCACGACCGGTCCGAATCTGGAAGATAAAGGATATTCAATTTATGATTTTTATTTTACTACTAGGGGACGTCCGCAGCTTCGCTCGTTGAATTAGACATAACAATAGTTTCGTTTACACCTAGAGTAATATTATATAGCCTTTGTCACTCAGTGAAGATGCAGCTTTTTAATGGTGTAAGAATTTTTGAAATCGGTCCAGTAGTGCTTGTGTGAAAACATTACAAACAAATCTTTCCTCTTTATATAGTATAATCACTATTATTCTGTGGTATAATATAGTATAATATTAGTATAGATGAAGAAGTAATTTTCTGCGACAGTTGAATGGGGAGAAATATATTTCTCAGTCTGAGTCATATGTTTTCCTTAGATATCTATCGTTGGATCTTGTTGTAAGTTTTCGGGTGACTAGTTTGTTAACCATCGATAAGATTTCGATACTCTAATTAGCTGTTTTAGATTTCCATTTAGAACACTCCAGCATTCTACAGTCAGTCTGAAGCGCAAAGAAATGTTGTCACTAGCTCTTCAAGTGACAAACCGTAGTGCTTATATTTGTGTGCTCGGAGCTACTACTGCACAGAGATTCCTTTAGATTAATAAAGTCATGGCTATTCTAAGATGAACCTTCTATTCAGCGATATCGCTATATTCTAATGAAGTCAGTAGATTCCTTTGAAATCCAGGTTGTCAAAGCATTGGCTTGGGTGATAGCAAACCTCATTCACGAGGTTTTGACGAGAAACCTCTCGTGAGAATGATAATAATTATGACTATAATTGATAATAAAGATTATGAGATATCGCGCTGAAAGCAGCAGCCATGTGTATATTACATGGCAATAAGCTGAGCGTAAGCCTTTTTTCACGCATGACACTGTACCTAGATTAAATAGTTAGAAGTTCATTGTTATAACGTAAAATGTCCATTGGTACACTGTTTTGTGTGGTAATAAATCTTATCTTCCTATTCTGTTCTTCTAGATATTACCACGGACTACACACTATAGTTGAAGAACGAAGCGACTCTTTATTCTATGCTATAGTCATTAACCTATGATATTACTATAGAGACATAAGTCAATTCGCTAGTGGAGGAAATAATATACGGATCTCGCAGTAATTTTTCAACTGTCCAGTCACTAAGACAATTACCCTATTATCAGTCTTCGCAGTGACGTTAAATACGGACCGTAGGGATTCGTTCAAATGGGTCAAGGCATTCTGTTCTTCACACAAAAGATTTAGTCAAACCAAAGACGATTTAGTAGGGCTAAATGGGTCTGCTTTGTGTTCGGTGACTCGAAGCTGTTAGGGTTAGCTACGTCAAGTGACATTTTATGTTGTAGTTGAACTTTTTATTGCTTGGATTGTTAAAAATGTAAGGAATTTTATCATATGCATTTCAAATACAGTTGAGTTGAAATTATTAGAAATAATCCTTTTCTGAAATTTTACCCCTTTAAAATTATTGACATGAGGTTTAAGGTAAGTAAGCGATATAATTTATTATGAATGTACAAATTGGCGATTATCTCAAACCATATTTGCGGAATAATACATATTTGAAAAGCACCATAAGTCAATGTAAATAAAACCTTTGCAAATTCATAGAATGTATCTATCTACTTTGAAATGTATAAATATGTGTTTAGGTAGACGAGTCATATTAATATCATTGAAAAATCATTTCAATGGAATGATAATTATGAAAATACTAGGTCAATAAACTCAATATTTTTGGATCGGTAAATTTATAAGTGCAATACGCTTAATAAAATGGTGAGTAATATTCGTGTAGTACTATGAATTTTTTACGTAGAAAATTAAGATACATTTTCATATAAAACGACCCTTACACACTTCATATACTTTCTTTTCATGTCTTTATTTTAATATTCAGTTCATACATTTTAGTTATTGCCTTTCGATTTTAAGGGAATTCCCCGTAGCTCGTGACTAGAATTAGTGCTACAGTATCACAAGCCTGTCTTAAGTAGTGACTGAAAAGGATGAGGAGGAAAAGGATTAGGCGCGGCAGGAGTGGGAGCTCCAAACCTGACGCCGTACTCCTACTCCACAAGCACCAAAGCAGACTACCGAGTGGGTTTTAGTAGATGAATCCCACTTAACCCCGCTCCCAGAATATCCAGGTACCATTGAAGTTTCAATGTTATTCGCTATACTTTTTACCTTCTTAGCTTCATCTCTATGCCTCCATTTGATGGTAGCCAAGCAGTATTGTCCATCCACCGTGACGTCATCACCCGATTCGCCGATGCCCACACACTCATCAAAGTTTCCCAGGTGGTAAGAAGACCCGAAGAGGAGACCTTGTGGTGACTTCGCCGATGCGTCGAACACTGTAACGATAATATAAAACGGGTATGTATTTAAAGATATAGACTATAGATTTTTCAATTACAGAGGAAGGAAGGTAGAATCAGTCAGTAACAGTCGAGTGTCATTGTAAGGAGGCCTTAGGTTATAAAGACGTCAGTAATTCGGGTAGCAGGTAGGTAGTAGCCTAAACCCGGACATTCACTCTAGCGGTCCGGGTTCAAACCCAAGCGGCACGCACCAATGACTTACGTTACGTGCGATAAAAAATTAAATATCACTTGCTGTAACGGTGAAGGACACATCGTCAGGAAACCTGCATGCCTGCGAGTTCAGCGTTCTCGAAGGCATGTGAAGTTTGCCAATCCGCACATGCCAGCGTGGTGGACTACAGGCCTAATCCCTCCCATTCTGAGAGGAGACCCGTGCCCAACGTGCCCCGTGGGACAAAGAAAGGGTGGTGATGATAAATTCGCATAGGGCCTTAAGTTTCTCGCGAGTTTGTACTGGAGCAGCGTCGTGGAATACTCCACGCTTTCTAAGTTGCAGAGACTCGTGCCCTGCCCTTTTAATGCGTTTTAACTTTCAGTAAAGGAATTTGAAGTAGCACTAGTTTTTTGAGTTTAGTTATTTTATAGAGTTTTATCAGACCTTCATCTCAGCATAAGAATGGTAAAAACCATTCAATATATTCCTAGCTATCCATATTTGTTCAAAGCAAAAGTATTTAATCATTACTCCAGCAGTCCGCCTACAGTAGAATATAGGTATACCTACTTACTTATACAAGAAAGCAATAAATCAAGCGTTATATATAAAATCCGAAGTGAGACCTCTAGATTCAACTTTACCCGAAAATAATTCTAAAGTTAGTTAGTCAAAACGGTATTGTAACTAGCTAATAAAAAAAGGCAATTCATACTTATTAAAATTTCATATTTTATAATAGTATGGTTAACCTTGAAGCAAGGTGAAGGTACTCGGTAATTAATAGTCAAGTAACCTCATTATTAAGTGCCAATGATCTTTACTAAGCGATTTTGAGTACAGAAATGTGATTTGCGTGTTTGCGCGAATCCTTAGCAAATATAAAATACTAGTGGACGCCCGCAGCTTCGCTCGCGTGGAATTAGACATAATAATATATGTTTATTTTACACCCTTACAAAATTTTAACAAACTTTGAATGCCATATTTATTTATATCTAATCAACAGCCTATAACATAAATTTTATGCTTCTAGTTCTGAAAATGACAAAACTTTCATAGAACCTTTCACCTTCAACCCCCTTTTCAACCCCTTACAACACTTTTTTCCAAATAAAAAGTAGCCTATGTCCTTTCTCAGGCTCTAGAATATCTGTGTACCAAATTTCATTTAAATTGGTTCAGTAGTTTTGGCGTGAAAGCCACACAGACAGACAGACAGAGTTACTTTCGCATTTATAATATTAGTATCGATGACGCGAGTTGGGAAACATGAGGATCGTCAGAGTTGACATGACCATGATGAACACTAACCGTTGGCAAAGTCAAATCTAATTTAAATTATTATTAATTAAATTCACTTTTACATTCAACTTTTTACACGTACCTACCTACAGGTAAGCAAAATTAGCTGTATTCGAACCACTTGTAATAATTATAAAGCGATGAATAATTTGGAAATCAAAAAGTCTCTTCGCAAAGGAGTTATTTCGACCACGTTTCACTAATCCAATCAAAAATCTCGCAATCCATTTAAAATTCAATTTTATATAATTCCATGGCTTGTCATTGTTGGTACCTACATAAAAAAACAAAAATCCCTTTAATTTTGTTGGTTGGCAGAAAGTATAACATTATTATTGCCAATATTAAGAAAATATCAGCATCGTCATTATGATGTGTGTGTGTGTGTTTTTGTCCTGGATTTAAGACGAATCAATGTAGGAACTGTGTACTCCAATACAAATTCAGGTTTTGTATATGAGTTTTAACTTTAGTGAACTCAAGTAATCACACACATTATAGGCGTTCCCGAAAAATAATGAGGGTCCTTTGTGATAAGTGCGGAATGAAAGATCCATAACTTCACTCACTCTCGAATACCTTACGCTTTCTCTAGCGAACAGTTTTCCCCTTAAAATACTAGCTTACAATACTTTTAATTTTTATCATCCGGGCGTCCTCAGGAACACAATACGAAAAACTATTTCTCAACGAAAATCTCTCACCGAACATTGTTAACTCTCAAAATCCGGTAGCCCGTCGTACATTTAAAGGTCAATGGGGTGCGCGAGATGAAAAGAACTCTTGTCCGCGCATCAATGTCAGTAGGAAACCATTATGGCACGGTTGGCGGAGTTCCGCTATTGCGATCCTAGAGATGTCTGTACTTTGAAACAAAGAGCTGAAGTGATGGACGTTTGGTCCAATCGCAGTCTCTTAGGGAGTTGTGAATGATGTTTTTGAGGTCTTGAGAAATGGTTGAAGTCTTGAAATTTGCTTGGTTTTTGCCGGGGAGTAATTTTATTAATATAAAGAGTAAGTAATTGACGATTCAGTGGTGCGTGACATAACTGACGATCTGTGGTTCGAATCCCGACCGACCAGGTATTTATTTCGCAGATAAATATTTGTACGCGGGTCATAATGTTTATTTCGGTGTGTTTATGCAACCTGCGACAGAGGAATAGTCCTACCGCGGGGTTGCGAGGGTGTATGCGTATATTTATTTTATGAAAAGAAGAGATTGTTGCCACCTCTTATCTCCGCCTACATGGCAGTTAATTTCAGTACTTTATTTAACGTTATGTGTACCTAATATCTTTATGACGAATGGTCAAAAAGCCCACATGGACTGTATCGAGCATGTTTTTTAGCAAATAAATTCTTTCTTTCTAAATCGGCACATTTAATGCGGCATAGATCACTCGCATTGGCAGGAGAAAGCAGCGAATATGACTGAGTGATGAACAGGAGAATTCGAGACGAGCTAAAGCTTCGTCAACCAGCTGCAATCCCCTACGAGATAAGGCTCATCAGTCACTTCAGAGCATATCAGAGAACTCAACAAATAAGTTCTTGGATTGGAAAATTTAGAATAATCCAGAAGCGTCGCTGTATCGACTTTGAAGCATCATCATCATCATCATGAGCAATGGTAATAATAATGTATTCCAAGCCCTTTGACGTAGTGACCCTGTCTGTTGCGCCAGGGGTCGTTGGTTCGAATCCCACTCAGGACAAACATTCGTGTGACGACCACTTATATTTGTTCTGTATCTGGATGCTAATATCATCTATTTACGTATGTATTTAAAAATATCTATGTATGTATATCAGAATCTGACACCCATATAACAGGCTTGCGCCTACTTTGAGGTCGAGAGGCCGTGTATGAGAATGTCCAAGATATTTATTTATATTTATTTATCTATTGTTAGCTAATATGACTGTTTGTTCCATGTAACACAAAGTTTACCCAATACCCACCGCGGATTGTTGCCGGTCAAGGGCGACACTGGTGCTGGCTGCCCCAGAATACTAAATCGTTGCTACCTGCTTCGGATCTTTGTTCACAAGCAAATACACCGATGTTTGTGAGATAGTGAAGTTTAAAACGTTAATTTCTACTTTGTGTAGTTTATCATCTACTCTTGTGCCAAGTGTTATCTAAATCCGTTTTGTAATTTAGCGTGATTTTACAACAACATACATACGAGTACATGCTTTGAATATTAGTTTGGATGGATTAATTATTATTAATGTTATAGAGATACCTTAATAACGTTAAAGCTTAAAATTTAAAAGCAAATTATGGTATAATTCTGACCAGTTAGCGACCATTGATATATAAAAAAGTATTAAACAATTGGTAAATTTCGAAAATTCCACGTTCCAGGGACCACGTACCTTAAAAGAATAAGTTTCAAATACACATTCATAAGTTGTGTTTACACTATTTAAATGAGAATTATGAGTCATTTTAAAATATACATATAAACAAGGTGGAATGTAACGAACCTTGCATATCAATATCGTGCATTAAACTTATCGCAGACATTCCGCACGCGTAAACGAATACGCCAAGAAGGCAGCAGTTGTCATGTTATAGTGTATAGCTCATGAAAAAAACTACGGACACACTTTGAATCATTTAATTTAACAATAATAATAATAAGAAGAATAATAACATTTATTGCAGAAATCACACTACCACATCATCATCATCACAACCCTTTCTTTGTCCCACTGTTGGTCTCGGGTCTCCTCTCAGAATGGGAGAGGGATTAGGCCTTAGTCCACCACGCTGGTCAAGTGCGGATTGGCAGACTTCGCATACCTTCGAGAACGTTGTGATGAACTCTCAGGCATGCAGGTTTCCTCACGATGTGTCCTTCACCGTTAGCAAGTGACATTTAATTTCTTAAATCGCACATAACTTAGAAAAGTCATTGGCGCGTGCCACTGGGGTTTGAACCCGGACCGTTCGAGTGAGAGGCGAGTTCGATAGCCACTGGGCTGTCACCGCTTTTACCGCACTACAAAGTACACAAATATAATTACAAACAAATAATAGACACTTAAAAGTAGGTAGACAATAAATTTATACCATACTTAGATATGCATATATGTTGCAATGTTACACTACTGGTCCAAGAGCTGGCATCCGCTGGCTGCAGTTCCGTGTTGGGGTATAATAGGAGAGGTGTTGGACAAGTTTTCAGCTTGTCTCAAATACCTACCGAAAAATTGGTGCCAGCTCTCCTACTATACAAATCGTCTGCACTCAGCATAGGGGTAAAATAATGACGCATCGATAGAACGACACTGTGAGAAATGATTTTTAGAACGTCAGTAATTCAGATTATGGAAAGAAAGGGTATTAATGATTGATTCTCAAACTTGATTCCGCTCTGGACTATTCATAATTAATCTTACTAATACTATTAGTTCTAAATTTATAATGCAAAGTTGTATGTATGTATAATGCAAAGTCATGTCAATATTGGTGCGTTGGGGATTTATTTATTTATTTATCAGGCAATCCAACAGCGTTATAAAAGTACAGGTTATACAATATAATACGATATACTAGGTATTTGAACTCTGGACTTTTAGAATAACAGTCTGTATGCTATTCTTCAATATAAAAGTTATTTAGACTCTCACTGGGCTATGACTGCTTGGATACCTGCAATCCTGCACACGTCATAAAATATCTCGTTCCTATCAACAGACAGTTCATGAAACACGACCTTTCATTACCAAGATTTCATTTTATTTCACCGAATTCATCAGATTTTGCCGCACTATCGTATATCATAATAATAAGACTTCCATTTTCCACATTACTCCTGGGAAATCAAGGTCTTTTGACAGCGTAATAGTATGGCGACGATGGTCTATAGTTGCTCTTTAGAAAAAGTTCAAACCTGGGAGTGCTGAGCATAACAGACATCGATATTCATAACTTTAACTAACTTTATAACATATTTCTATTTATTTATTTATGTACACACAGAAACATCAACATGAAAATTTATTTTGAAAATTAAATTAGTTATTATTATTATAACGTATAAATATTATATTGTAAAACCCCATATTTCAAACTTACTGAGTAAATAATAATATTATTTAAATTTATTTCATTATTTATTCTAAGCCTATTCAATCTAATAAAGGAAATAATAATAATCTATGTCTATTTCTTATGTCTTTGCACACCCGTCTGCTTTCATAGACATTTAAGAAAAAAAAATCACTTTTTCAACTTTTCAGCATAAAAAACCGTAAAAGGTGTTCATTTTTCAGTGGGTAGTTTTAAATGTGCCCAATTGGTTTCACTGGGAGTATGTCACGCGAGTCCCTTTGTCCGGCGGCGGACGTCCGCTTCAATTAGCGAGCAGCGAGTCCTGCTGACGCTCGCGGCTGAATGACGCCCCGCTTTGTCTCGAACCACTATCATCTATTCCGTTTGAAGGTAATGCCACTATTGCTGAAAGGTTCTGTGTATTTCCATTAAAAATTTATGTCTTTCAAAACAGTAACAATATTGTCCAGACGCATGTAGTCTAAAAATTTCCGGAATTGCTTATTCTGAAATATTTTCACAGGTATCAATTAAACAAAAATCATTTTCATTGACATTGCAAGAAAACTACGTTTCTTTTTTATTGAATTTTTCTTTTTACAGTAGGAGGATTTGATATGGCAGACTGTACGAACCGCAGTCTGCCATGCTCGGGGAGTTTCAGGGCTTAGCCCTAGGATGATTGCGCAAGGGAGGCACCGGTGCTCAGCTGGCTGTATGCCGTCCACTTTGCCTTAAAACACTATCTTCCATTATGCGATGCTTTATATAGACATTAGAAAACAGGCAACCCTACCCATGATGCCCTACTCATGACATTATTTCAAAATAAAATCACTAAATTATACTAACCTTTTGATAGGACGAAAAGTGGTATCGTACCTAATATGACAACAACTACTGTTCTACCTAACTACTTTCACCTTTTAGTAAAGTTCACTAGACTTTTTACTGTTCATTCACTAATCTAGTTACGGAAAGTCGTTACTTACTATGACAATGACTATAACAATCATAGGAATAATTACATCATGGTAATGACATTGGCGTGATCGTCGTGATTATAACTCATACTGTAACTACCTAATACTTCTGTTCGCTCTATCATTATACTGATATTTGAGGCTAATTATAAAGTAGTTTAATGTTTAGTGTAGTGGAGTTTACTGGTGTTAGCCAAGTTGTTCGGCCTTGTTAGCAGCAAACTATATAGAACTAGTTTTTGACGTGATAAAGTCTTATAAATCGATGAACGCCTACACATACGAAAAATAGTGTGACATCATCCTCCCGTTACGCCATCGCGTACCGCCAAGTGTTACGCCATCGTCTGTAACCCGTAGCAATAGAGCGAATAATTGGTTGCACTAATATAGTAATAGTATAGTACATGTAAATAACAACGGCTTAAAAACATTCACATTTACATATTCTACAATAAGTCTCAACTGCGTGTTTCAGAATGGTGTGCATAGATGGCGCTAGCGATATTTTTGCGAGGCCTACTTTGTTTACGGCGGCTTTGCAGTGGGATTCCAAGAAGACACAGTAAGTTGTTCCAGTCTTTAATTTATTGTTTAAAGCATTTGGTACCTTAATAATTAGCTTTATTTTATTTATCAGTTCAGATAAAGGTTTTTTTCTTATGACGTTATCTTTTAAGATTATCGTCAGTAAACCGACCTTACAGGCACCCTATAATTTTTTTTCTTACACTTGCCGGCAACCCAGGTTTGTTGTTTGATGAATATTTATTTTCCAATCAAACTGAACCCGAGTACAATAGCTTTATATTTTCTGACAGAAGAAGAAAGCCAATATACTCGTAATTAGCAGCCGATATAATTTACCGGTCAGTCAATATTCAATCGTCAACAAAAACCTGAGTAAGTATTTCTCAAGTCAATATGGGTTTGCCAGAAACGTTAAAACGACATCGATATTTAGAATATTTACCTACAAATTAGAAATCTTTACAGAATAGTATTATTATATTAATATATTATTATACGAGTATGTATATCATAATTGATGATATATAATTTATTATGATTCAATTTATTTATTTTAATTAACATAAATAAATAATTATTAATAATAAATTACATAAAATGGCTACCAGAGACAGCAGCGTATTGAACGACAACATACCTGCCCATAGAGATAATTTAGTTTAGAGAGTTTTATTGAACTACGAGTGAATAATGAAAGTCATGAAATTATGATAATAGGCCCAATATTTTTTTCAAAATTTACAATTGAATTATTTGAAACAGATTTTGTTCAAATTATGTCATACTTGTGTAGATTGTAGCTGATGGGTGTTGCTGCAAGCTCGTTTACTATATTACATCCATAAAAAATTAGAAGCAAGCTAAAAGGTACCGTTTGTACTGTTACCTTAATACCGTTGTCCTGCCAGTAGGTGAAATCGGTGGAACCATAGGCCCATATATAGAGCATAGGCCTGTATGAAACTAAATCTGCGATTTTATATGATTTATTTCCCTGGATTTTCACTTCTACTGTTCAAAAATAAACTTTACTCTTAAACTAAACTTGACCAAAGTGTAGTTGGTTAAGTTTGATGGTTCCAAATGTGTCTGATAAAATAAACGTTTAACAAAACGCTGAAAGAATTTCATTAAATCAGTTACATTAACGGATTAAGAGATTACATTTGTTAAGTCTTAATAAGATTGCGCGCTATTTTTCCGAGCTTATTGTAACCCCCCGTAGTGAAACTGGTATTAAAGACCGAGGTATTTCGGGAACGTATTTAGTATAATTAAATGCATTGGTACAAATGGATGATGCTATATAAAAATAATTTTACTAAGAGACTTCAACATAAATCGGCATCGTTTAGCAAATCGTCATAAAAGTTGACATATTGTATTTTAGTTTTTTTTTTATTAGTAACCTATTTAATTTGCCTCGTTGGTGTAGTGGTCGTTAGCACAAATGTTAAGCTTGAGGTCCTGGGTTCGATTCCCGGGTCGGACAACAACTTTAGAGTTTTTCTATCGTGAAATGCCCGGTAGCAGCTCGTAGTCTGGGTCTGTACGCGGTATATACCACCGCAATAGGCGGTAGTATAGGCGATAGTATACCGACAAATATCTTATGTTAATAAAAAATAAATGCGAACCAGTTTATTGTTATCTTTAATAAAATAAAATATAGGCATCGACTTCAGTATCAGCGGGTTAATAAACAATTTAAGCCAACATTTGCTCCGTTCCGGGCGCTATTAAGGCGTTAACGACCGGAATTTATTCCGTGCAATTCGTAGATTAGGTGCTCTTAAGATGAGAGTACTGGTTGCGGAGATAAAGCTCAGATTACCGTTACAAATAGTCTATAACATCTACAAAATAATAAAATGAATTATTATAGAACCCAAATACCAATGTCTATTTCATTTTAGATTCGTATAACGAATTGTATATCACAATTTAAAAAACCGTTTAAGTGCAAGCCGGTTACACACATCGAGGATTCCGTGCAAGCCTATAGATACTTACCTATAATGTAAAATTTATTTTGCTTTTATTAAATTTTGCTTGCTAGTCCTATCTAGCAAGCAATATTTTTAATATACCATTTATTAATTCTTCCGTAAACCTTTATTTTTGACTTATGCAATTAGATTTCTTGCCTTCTTCATGATTTTATGTCAACGAGATAAGCACTATACTTACTGTTTTATTTCCCTTGCGAATATCAAAATATACAGCTTAAACCATAATTGTTTGATTGCATAAGTTTGATTTTTTTTATATGATCACCTAATTACAACGTTTCAATACCTAAAAGCGTTCCTAGGAAAAAGGGTCTTGACAGAAAAACGTACTATCGAAGTTATACCGTAGCGTAGAGGTTCCTTTTTGCTTTTATAAGGTACTGAAACCCTAAAAATATTCACAAATAATTAGCTGTCAAATTTATAGTATATTTACTTAACATTCAATCATTTCATTCATTTTATACGTAGCCAGGCTTGCCCTAAGTATGGACTTGTTGATAAAAACAATTAGTAACCTCGAAGGCGATATAATCAGTAGTTCCAGTATGGACACTCCATTTTAATACCTCTACATAAATTAGTTGCTTTTGCAGTTTTTAATTATATTAATATTATTATGTCGATTACATAACCATGGTTACCTTGGTATTACTGAGTACGACCAAGATTAAGTCTATATTATAAAAATGAATCGCAAAATGTGTTGGTAAGTGCATAACTCAACAACGCCTGGACCAATTTGGCCATTCTTTTTTTTAAATGTTCGTTGAAGTTCAAGGATGGTTTTTACGGCGAGAAAAATTTGAAAATTCATCCCCTAAAAGGGGGGTGCAAAGTTAGTATGAAGCTTTGCCGTTTTTGAAGTTAGTGAATGTGTAACGCGAGCGAAGCTGCGGGCGTCCACTAGTTGATAATAAATTCGTTTTAATCGGTAAGCCTCATTAGATCCAATTAAAGAGCAGCAGTCATCGCCGGGCGTCAATTCACGCGATCTTCCGTTTATGCGTGCCCTTCGGTGCTTCGTCGAAGGAATTCACCTTGCGGAAAAGGAAAATAGAGGCGACGATACGTCATGTAAATGGCTATTGTTTAAACACTTACCAATACGGGCATAAGGACCTGCACTAAGCACGCCATCTGGCTTTAGACGAGACAAGAGAGAGATTAATAGATCAATGAAAGGATACGACCCAGTGTGTTTTTTTTTAATGGAAATAAGATAGCGAACGAGCTTGCAGCACCACGCATCCGCTGCCGCCCATGACAACTGTGACTGACTCTGAACAAGACTCATATAGGGACTGGGATGGGAGCCTCTAAAGAAGTGTAACCGGAAACCACACCTTTCCAACCAGACCACAATTGTCTTAAAGACAATTATAATACGGTAGAAATGGTACTAGGTACCGTAGCGGGCGGTGGTACTGCCCCGGGCGAACTCTATATATGGAACAAAATAGGTATCTTGTAAGGTGTTGTAGTGAATCGGTTCCTAAGAGCAGAGATGGAGTCTTCTGTCTCTATATTGAGAGATCTCGGATTTGAAACTTAATAAGTAAAAAGAAAAAAATTAGCTCTCTAATTTATGCGTTACAATGAGTTGCAATTAGATATTAAGTATATCAAAGGCGTGTAGGTACTTGCAAGACTGAACTTGAGCCGCGTAGAGGCCCTTTGAACCTTTCGTATTAGTTTTAAGAGTAGTTCCGTGAGCAATAGTCGACCAATGATGATTGATTATGATGGCAATGAGTTAAGAATTATTAAGTTTTGTAAGGTTACCATTCTATTGAGCATTTTTATTTTACTGTACGTTGCTTTCTGGAGAAACAGACGAGTGTTTCTCAACAAAGCAACGTAACTTAGAGCGAAACGCTTATGAGTGTTGTTGAGGTTCTACCACAGCTACCATGAGCAGAGGTTGGTATAATGCTTGTATATTTTTATAACAATAACAGACAAGAGGCGTACGGTATTGTATGTTACTAATATCAATGAAAAAAAATTAATAGCCTAACATAACTTTACGAAATTCAAATTAAATCTACTTACATTTTGGATACTTATTAATCTCTGCCTCCTTGGTCTTGCTAGTGCGACCGCTAAGCTCGAGGTTTTGATCTCCGGTTCGGGGAACAACTACTTATTGGGTTATTTAACTTGAAATACTCAATACGCTGGGTCGCCCTGAAAACCAGCAGTCGTGGTTCGCTACGACCATAGCTGAGTGCGGCCCAATTTCGCCAGATCCTATAGTTATTTATTTATTATTTTATAGGCATACTGTTGTACGATACTTGTGTTAATTTGTCGAAATAAATGTATATTCTATTCTATTCTAAATGTCTGGATTTGTCTCCTGTGTAGTGCAATAGGCTCACCACCTATTACGTGGGAGCTAATCATATCTGGTAAAAAGTGGATGTACTACCCACCCCTTCGGGGAAATAAAGGCGTGATGTTATACATGTATGTATGTAATAGATTTATAAAATATCTTTTATCTCACTCCGTACGCTACCCAATATATATTTAATTAATAGAAGGCTCCAAATTAAGTTCTTTTGAACCACTCAGTGCCAAATTCTTATCAATAATCCTTTCATTCAAGTCAGCTGTACCTGATTAGTAAAAGTAAACATAGCTCTTCAATTACGAAAATTAATCTAACTTCAATTAAACGTTGTTATGTACACATAAATAATTAATACGATGGACATTCACACACGGCCATCTGACCCCAAATTAAGCGCGAATCTGTATTATGTGTGCCAGAGACTGATATACATTCATAGATATTTTTAAATACATACTTAAATAGATAGTATTGACATCCAGACAAACACAAGTGTTGTCCTGAGTGGGATTCGAACCCACGACCCCTGGCGCAACATGTAGGGTCACTCATCCACAAACCGACCGCGCCCGTCGTTGCTTAACTCTTTCGATCAAATTGAATCGACGCGAGCCAATTGGGCTATGAACGCTACTAGCGGTAGTGCCATAGATCAATAGTAGTGCTCGTAAGTTAAAAAAAAAGACATCACAGATTACACAAGCTCGTATTCATTGCTGTATTTAGTTGTAGTATACCTAACGTGATACTTCGCAACAGAACAACACGAGGTGAATTTTAATTTTCCCTGCCATTTCACCACGTGTCCTTGGCCGTGTGTTTATTCACGGGACCAAATCGCGACGTTATGAAAATACTACGTCGGTAAAGGCGCAAGCTATTTGATGAGAGAAGCGAAATGTAATATTACATACATATTTCGTGGTACTTTTGTCTTTATCGCGAACGTTTTTGCAGCATTTTTCATGGTACTCTATCGCGAACGTTTTTGCAGCATTTTTTTGTGGTACTTTCGTCTTTATCGCGAACGTTTTTGCAGTATTTTTTGTGGTAATTCGTCTTTATCGCGAACGGTTTTTGCTGCATTTTTCGTGGTACTGTCGTCTTTATTGCAAACGTTTTTGCTGAATTTTTTGTGGTACTTTCGTTTTTATCTCAAACGTTTTTGCAGCATTTTTCGTGGTACTTTCGTCTTTATAGCGAACGTTTTTGCAGAACATGTATCCCAATGTTCACTGTGGATTTTTCTCCAAATATATGGCAAGCCATGCTGGCCAAGTGCGGACTGGTACTTACATACCGTCTAAAACTCCCAAGTTAAACTTGTTAAACTGCAAGTTTCGAACCATGTACCGATTCCGCGTGACTGCTAATTTATTTATGCGATATAGAACAATGTTGACAGTATTTGTACTACGATATGTAGATAGCCGAGCAATGTGCTCTTACAACACCTCTTCAATAAGGGTTGCCAGATTCACAGACAGGCGGACTTTGCGCTGAAGCTTTAGCGAAAGCGATTACAAAAAGGTTTAGTCTACCAAACTTTATAAATTAAAACATATAAGTCGCAAAACATACATTCGGCCCAAATTTCCTTTTAAGCTGGATTACCGCAAAACTGGCGTTAGTGAGTTAGGACGTTCGCATTTGCATATGAAAATTAGATGACTTCAGGGCGTGCAGGCTGGATTTAATTTGATAAATTGCTTGAAATGAAAATTGAGGAAACTAACCATATATTTAATCATTATTTAAGTCAAGTCTAGTGTCAACTATCGTAGTAGTTGGATATAATTTTGAGATTCGAAATGATAGAGACATTGTATATCTGATCCCGTTAACAAGGATCAGTTGTTTTCACTTTCCTGTGCTAAATTAATCAATTCTGAGTTGTACGTTTCAACAATTGGACTGTCTTGAGGTCTTCGTAAGTCTTACCACAAGAGTGATATCAACCGGTTCGTCTGTACAATCCGCTTTGGTCAGTGCCTTATTGAACTAGAGGTCGCATTGCATGCAAGCGTGACTGCTAAGCTGGGTCTGGGTTCGATTCTCTGATCGAACAAAGTATTGTTGGGCATTTCCAACTTGACATTTGGAGTCGGATCGGAATTTGAATTTGTGTTCGGTGTATGGCAACCTCTGCCTATTCCTTCCGAGAACTATATTTCTCGGAAGTAGTGTTATGTTCAGTTCAAGTTGTACCTCGTTACGTGGTCTTCACCTTGTGACTGTCCTACTTAATGTAATATGTATTACAAGTGGACGCCCGCAGCCAAGCTCGCGTGGAATTAGACATAACAATAGATTCGTTTTTTGAAAATGTAGTTTTTGTGTGAAAACATTACAAACAAATGTTTCCTCTTTATAATATTAGTATAAATAGTACGTAGTACTACTACGTAGTACGCAAAACAATATTTCATTACCATGATTTACTTCTTCATATTCGCATAATACTTTATTATAAACCTGTTCAACATACGTAACATCAATATACAAAAAATTATTTGTATTATGTATATAACAAGTAAAACATTAGTTATTTAACACAGTCTATTTTTTGTCGGATTATGTAAATTACACTCGTATTATGGTTTATTTTTAGCCTTGGAGAATGGAAAAGTCCAAATACCTCTATTTAGAACTACGTAATATTATTAAAATGTTAATCCACTTGTGATGCCAGTCACTCGCGTAGCGCCGTGTGTAGCGTTTTTTTGGTTAGATCGGAACAGGTCTACTAGTTTCCTGTTACGAAATTAGTATAGGAAAAGTGGAACAAAATTTTTTCTTCACGTAGATACAATTATCTTTGGTCCTTACTCTATGCTATTACATATGTACCTACCCGTTTTGAGTGGTGAACTTTATAGAATTTTTAACCGTACCATTTATGGGAATATTTAACGCCTAAGTAGTAAAAATACATAATAAGGGTAAAGATCTGTATGTTTTACATGTTTGTTGCGCTGTGGTTGTGTTTGTGTACGGATTTTTAGAAAGCCCTTAACACAGAGTAAGGTCATTTATACATTTTATTTAAAAATTTGATCTAATCTCTAAGAGTTGTAAAATTGGGAACGTTGCAAATTTTGTGTAACACTCAAATATTACAAGTAAAATATCGATATTCATGCATCAAAATACCGACTTTAAAACTAAAAAGTAAGAAATAATAGTAACTTCTTTTGTGGGCACAGGTCCCTCCCACAGCCACAGTTGAGGGATTCAGTACATGTTTTCACAAAGTTTCATTTGAGTCGATTCAGTAGTTTCTGATTCCATCGCCCACATAAGGACTGACAGACAAATAGACAGACAAACAGTCAGGCAAACAGACAGACAAAAGACAGACAAACAGACAGATAAATAGACAAGAAATTTGAATAAAGCATTTTCGGAATCTGTTTCGATTTATAATCACCTCTAGTTTTTTTTAAGATTTAATCAATATCTCGCGGACTCGTTAGAGTTTTATTTTATACTAGTGGACGCCCAGCAGCTTCGCTCGCGTGGAATTAGATATAACAAAAGTTTCGTTTACACCTAGTAATATTATATAGCATATGTCACTCAGTGACGATGCAGCTTTCTGATGGTGAAAGAATTTTTGAAATCGGTCCAGTAGTTTTTGTGTGAAAACATTACAAACAAAATATGTTTCCTATTTATAATATTAGAATAGATAGATAGTATAGATAGATAAAAAGTGTAAATAATCCGCTATCCCTTTCACTAAGCCCCCATAGGCTTCATTAAGCAGTCCCCGCTCGCGCGACCTTGGCGCTCCTCGCGAATGCCGAGTGGACATTCGGGAGCCGCTGACTCACAAATCGCATTCAGAGCGCAACTCGCTAGTGTTATTGACCTAAATTGTGTAATTAATTGTGGAACCTTTCGAATTGTGAAGAGTGGAACGATGTCTTTCACAGTTTTTTAGTTCAACGGAAAACCGGGATGTATTCACAAATCACAACCCATTACTGAACGAACATAGTATCTCTTCCCGGAATGAAAAGTTAGGTTACAATAATAATTAATTTAAGGAAATAATCGTTAGCTGAAAATGCTAAAAACGTCGCCAAATTATAGTTTTTGAGCCTAGCTTTAGTGTGTTCGGAGACTTTTCGTTAATTGCAATATTAATATGCTTAAACATAGCTATGGTTTATTATGGATATAAGGTAGCCACATCAACTGCCGCCCATAACAACTCGGAGACAGACCCCTGAACAAGACCCTAAAGTCTCGTTTAAAGTTGGTCACGGGTGGGTTTACCTTGCTACCCTTGAAAACTTAGATAGTCATCTTAGATGGTCATCTGTAACCGGAAACACTAATAAGGCAAATAAAACAAACCACATAACGAATCTAAGAATTATTAAAATGCACTTATAAAATTTGGCTTTAGCGACCACCCACTTATATCAATAGTCCTAATTTAAAACTGTGTCGATCTATTTGGTTAACTTGACAATTGCCGAGTCACTATCGGCCTTAATAAAAACTAACTGTACTTGACTCTACTAACTTCCTCGTTGGCTTAGTGGTCGCAAAAGTGACTGCTGCGCCTGAGATGCATTCCAGGGTCTAGCGATGTAGTATTTGCTTCTTGTACCATGAAATTTAGTAGTGATTCAATGTCTGGATTTGAGCCAATAGGCTTCCCCACCTACATCGGACTAGAACTGATGAATAGTGAGGGTATAAAGACAGACCCTTTTTTTTAACGAGGGGGAAATCTTCGAAAGATGCTCGACCGCTGGGAGAACGCCGGGGTATGTGAGATTTTTACTCACTCAAACCCCCTCGGCAACCTTCCTGCGCATATAGTTAGGCTCCGGGATCTCCCAGGGAACGCACCGGTGCCTCTCTTGCGCTTCACCCTAAGGCTCTTCTCAGGGGAATAATCCGCACTCTTCAAAGCAGGGCAGTCTGCGGTACCGCCTGCACTCTTCTCTCAGTCATACAAACGGCCAGGGCCCCCGCCCTGACCAGTTTACGACTGCTTAGTCCCTTACCCGGTATAAAGACAGACCCTACCCTACCCTCACGGAGAAATACAGGCGAGATGTTATGCCACACTAAAATAAAGAGTTGAAACGATAGACGCCTAGTAAACAAATGTACTTGCAAAGCAATGATACGTTACTAACTGTACTAAGTTAAACTTCGTTTGCAAAAAGGCGGTATGAGTTTTCCGAACTTGCATATAAATATTGAACTAAGTAGTTTAACCTTTGCACCTTTGTATGATGAGGCTGCAGTATCATTGCAACTTAGTGCAACTAAACTGGTTATTCGTTTAAATGCGTATTGTATGCGTATGGGTTGAACATTTCCGGATCAAGTTATTGTGAAATTACGTATATATTTACTAAAGGAATAACAAAAACAATTTTAATTAATAATGAAACATTAAGTAAATCAAACCTAAAACTAAATAAAAATAGTTATAAAATAAATATGTCAGCCAAGCTCTAGCCAGCCTGGTCAGCTGAAGCAAAGATCAATTTGGTCGACATGTCCTTCATAAAGGTCTTCACGTCAGCCGACCATGGACCAATGTTCCTACCGCAAGCGCCACAAATTCGTAGTTCTCTAAAATGCAACTGTATTTGCGGCGCTTTAGAAATTGGGCCAGCTGTATTCGCAGTCGCATGGATTACGAAGGAAAGTCTGTCAACATGTTACATCCCGAAACGAGTATTGTTAACACGCTTTCATTAGCTTGTTATATACAGCGGTGATAGCCCAGTGGCTATCGAACTCGCCTCTCACTCGAGCGGTCCGGGTTCAAACCCCAGCGGCACCAATAACTTTTCTAAATTATATGTGATTTATGAAATTAAATGGCACTTGCTATAACGGTGATTCCCATCGTGAGGAAACCTGCATGCCTGAGAGTTCTTCATAATAATAATGTTCTGGAAGGCATGTGAAAAGTCATTAGTACGTGCCACTTGGATATGAGGACCGCTCGAGACGAATTCGATAGCCACTGGGCCAATCATGTCTGATGGATCAACCCATCAGCATTGAAACGCGATGGAGTACGCATCAGGTCTTCAGTCCGTGAGACCCGTGCCCATCAATAGAACGCAATTCCATTGCAATATTTTGATAGGTCTTTAACCGAATGCAAATAGGCAACGTCGACCGGTGACGTAATAGCAACACGACGTCTATATCGGTCTATCGTGGCGTTAAGGGGACGACGATAATGGTATGTGCAGTTCCGTTGGCATGCTAAACGCGTAATGTCATTGTATTCTGAGTTCTAGAATGTTACCCGATGTTATCCTTAGTCGCACTTTGCCTGGAGTTCTGTGAGAGTTTTTTTTGATACATATGCCTAATTATGAAACTTGATTGTGCAAACTATCGCGTCTCTATGTCCCCGAAGTGGTAAGACAGAAGTAATTCACACACTTTTCACCAACTGGTGACGTTAAGTTCTCATGTATTTATTTATTTGTTTTATTAGGCAATCCAACAGCGATAAAAGTACAATAGTTAATACAATATATATTATATGATTAGTACTAAAGCTAATAATATGAGAGGCTATCCATACTTACCTACGGCACAAACCCAACTCACTCCACGCTGCTTTAGTGCGGGGTGGGAAAGAGGTTAGTGGCTAATCCGATATAGTTAGAAGTGTAAGTCAGTTATTATAATGCTTGTAGTCCCACCTATCAATGTTTTGGTAATGATAATACACCCATCAATCAGAAACTGTTTTACATAGCTCCCAGGCGGCTACATATTCAACTATGGTCTTAATTCAACAAAACCAAAATTATTAAGCGGGGGATTTTGTTTTATAATATTATGTATTGAAGATATCCTAATGAAGGTATCAATCATGCACGTAATACATTATTTGCCGGCATTTGTCATTTGCAATTAAAAAGGGATTATCAGGCTATCAATTACGGAGGTTAAGTATCTTTGACACCAATAAAAGTAGTACTATCGAAAATTAAGGTTCCCAAAACCACTTAATTTAAGAAGCCACTTTGTTATGAAGATTATTTTTAACCGACTATGAAAAGAGAGGAGTTTCTATGTTCGACTTTATGTATTTTTTTAATGTATGCACAGCGATAACTTATATTCAAACATTATATTATTATTATTAGACAAGCGCTATTATAGATAATAACTAAAAATGTTATGTTGAACTATTTGCTAAATCAGGTTTCTTGATAATGACAATATGCAAATCTGACGCTCTACGGTATCTGTTTCTGAATTTATAATTAACTGCCGGTACAATTCCTACATCTATTAATTCTTATCTTTACTACATCAACCATTTTTTCACGAAATTTATATTCGATGTGTGTTTATATACTTGTATTATTTATGTGTAAACTGAATGAATGAATGACGTATTATGAATTAATATCGCAGATTCTGTATACGACTTGGATGGGGCAATACCACAGCCACAACCTTTTCAAGCTACAACTCATAGACGTCCCACGGGCTCGGACAGCTGCGAGATCTGCTGAGATCTAGAGGATACTCCACCACGCTGCTCCAATGTGGATAGGATAGTGGGGATACTGGCCAACCCAGTGTCGAATGTTTTCAATACATTCTTACATTAACAATATATCTATATATATAAAAGGAGAAGGTGACTGACTGACTGACTGACTGACTGACTGACTGACATATCAACGCAGGGCCTAAACTATAAGGGTTAGAAACTTGAAATTTTGCATAGGGGTTCCTTTTATAACATAGGGGAGCATTAAGAAAGGATTTTTGAAAATTCACCCCCTAAGGGGGTAAAACGGGGGTGCAAAGTAAGTATGAAACTTTGCCGTTTTTGAAGTCAAGTGGGCAACCCGAACGCGGGACGCCGTTAGTGGGTCTTAATTCTACGCAAGCGAAGCTGCGGGCGTCCACTAGTTTTTACATAAACTTAATAGTCATTATATATATTATCATGTACAACAATCATGCAAACGGGAAGTGCGTGGCTTGCGTCACAAGCATGCCACGTGCACTGCTGTTTAAGGCGCTGTTATTTCCCAAAATATTAAAATAATTAGTGGAGCTAAAGGTTTTCTCTATATATACTCAACTGTTATCCGCAATGCAGGAGAAAGGGCACGTTTATCGCAGAAAGTATGCAAATATTAATGATATTAGATAAATGTGGTTAAAAATAATCACATCCAGTGGTAGAATAGGTGAACGAAGTTTGTATGCCCACGGCCATTTAACCACCTATATTAACTGGCAACACACATATCTGATCGTAAAATATAATTACATTAATATGGAGTGAAATGTGGAAATGGTATCGATTGGGGCATTGGCCGCGAAAAGGTTCTATACTACCACATGCTTATGTACCACGTTCACGAATTAAATGACGGCGTCGCACAGATTAATTATACCTATAAGCAGGAAATGCATCACAAGCAACACTAGGCACATGAATGCAGTTTGTAATTCCAGTCTTAGAGACTAATATATACTGCTAATATATAAGCTTATAAAATATATTTCATTTATAAAGGACAAGATACTTTTCTTTTATTAATATTTTTATATGGTGAAAGAATTGATGTAACTACTAATTTAACCTTATTCTGCAAATAAATTGATTTGATGTGAGTTTAAAAATTTAAATTGATCTGATATAGGATGATAGGCATACTTACATATTATGTTATATTATTATAACTAATCCCTTAACTGAACAATTCTCCCAAAAGTCTTTAAGGTCTAAGAGAGTTCCACTCCAGTATACTTAAGTATAACTTAAGTACTGGAAAAAAAGCTCTAGCAGAGTGCGGAGTATGGAGCTTAGCTTGTTTAACTGTACCTGTATTTTACTGTAGATACCCACAGACTCGTTATATATGTTTTTTTAAAACCGACTTCAAAAACAAAGGTACAAGTGCAAACTACTTTTCTGTAATTTTTACAATAGTAAAAACATTCATCTTTTTAAAAATGTATACTATTTTTACATTTTGTTATGTGTAGGAAGAAGGATATTATTATGTATTAAAATTTGTATAAGTGGAAGACTCCACAAATATTAAAGCCGTTATAGCATAAATAAGTTTTGTCTCGTTTGATTAATGAAACGGTCAACATGTTTTTATAGAACAGGTGTTGGTATTACGCTTAATCATATATAAATTATTTATCAATGATGTGAATCCGGTCCTGTTTATTTTTAGGCTAAAAATATATGCCTACTTCAAAAACAGATATTATATTGCTGTGTACAAATAAATTTATTTTTGTTAATGTCACATACCTTTAGGCTATTATTAAAACCATACAATAAAACTAAAATAAATTATATGGACTTACGGCTATGAAATGTTATTATTTTTTAGAGATTCTTATAATTTACTATTGAAAACATATCTTCCGCTAGTTGGATTCATACTCACGACCTTCAAATCAGAAGAGAATGCTTTAACCCAAGATAAAGTAAAAAATATTTTGAACATAACTAAGAAAAATATCATATTAAATAAATACAATTTTTAGTTAACTAACCGTTACAAACAATTTATTGATGTAACTACATCATTAGGTTTTTTGCAAAGTTACATTCCACGTTTCTTTCAGTTTTTTTTTTTTTTTTTATTATTAAGTAGGAGTGCGGACTGTACCCGCACCGGTGGCAAATAAAAAAGTCGCTCATTAAAAGTATATTTATATTTTGTGATGGATTATAAATAAATGATCCTTACTAATATACAAATGGAAAAGTGTGTTTGTTAGTTTGTCCTGCTCCGCCTCAACGAAATGATGGATTGACTTGATTTTTTGCATTATATAGTTTATGGCCTGGAGAGTGACTGGAGAATTACACGGTACCCGTAAAATGTACAAAAAACTGTAAAAATAATCGATATGATATGATAGTTCGATTTTTAATCGATTCTTTTTTATTGGTTTGTTGGTTTGTTCTTCTACTGAACGAAATGCTGGATCTATGTGATTTTTTGCACAGATTTAGAACACGGAGAGTAACATAGGCTATGGCTTTATTATCTAGAAAATGGCATGGCTCCCGTGCCAAAACACTGAAATAATCATTCGATTTTTAATCGATAACTAACTCTCGATCAATTTTTAATCGATTGATGGCTATCTCCGGCCGAACTGCGGCCTGCGGGTGATGTTTGCTTTTGTTAAATACTAAATTGGTGCAGCTTGCATTTGATAAAGCCATCCCTCGATAGTAGAGGTAAATTTTCACGTAATCACACGGGCGCGAGGCGGAGCCGAGAGGCAAGCTAGTCTTAAATATTTTGTTAGCATTTGCGGTAAAAAATGGTAAGCACATAAGTCTTCCGTGTACCTAAGAGTAGGTAACTGTACGAACTTTTTAATGAGCATCGAATTGATTATACTCGTATTGGTATAAATTCATTTTAATTCTCACTGAATTTTTTTGAGTGTACAGATTGTACACTCACATTAAAAATGTTTCAGTATATTCGGTAGAGTAAGACTGAAACTGTACATATTGTATTTTATTGTAACTGTTAAAATTTATTAATTAAAGACGATACCCATACTAAGACTACATTACTCTATGCCAATTCGCTGCGACCCATAGACGTCCCACTGCTGGGTACGGGTCTCCCCCACAGACGCACTATGCCAATACTGACTTGATAATCTAACGACAACACAATTATTTGGTCGTGTAGCTAAAAGTGGTCTAGATTTAGTATGAAGCCCTTCGATTTATCTGGTTAAGCAAGAACTGCGTTCCATTAGGTAATCTAACTGGTTTAGTATTTAGAAAATATATGCAGCAGTTTTGATTTTATATCAAAATGGTTTGGGATGTAAAATATAATAAGTCCCTATGTAATGAATTTTAGGTATATCAATTTTACATTAGATCAACATTTTCTGAATAATTAACTCTGTACAAACTTTTAATTTAGGTCCTACCAATATCACACCACTCCCATTTCAAGCAGAACAAAAATTCCAACCAATCTTATTTTATTACAAAACAAACAAAAACATACAGTGAAAGGCTTTAAAAAACGGAAATCATCTTGTGTCCGTGTCAGTAATATCGCTTCCTATAAGCTATGTAATGCAATATTTGTAAGTGTTTTTAAAATTGAAGGTTGTGTGTTGTCTTGTTACTTGCAACATAGTGTTGCAAACAAAATAATAATAATTTTTATTTATCCTTATAAATCTCAAATTTCAATATTTAAAATTACTTTTATGAATCGTTTATCTGCACAGGATTCTACTGGATACTGCTAACTATTACTAAAATGAATCCTTATAAGCCTTCAAGTTTCAATATCTAAAGTTACTTTTATGAATCGTTTAACTAGGTTCCTATCCAGTGTAGTTTAATAACTGATTAAAAAAAAATTGGAAGAGTTTCAATTCCAATTACATAAACCATATTTTTTACCATTTCTTATATCAAACAAAGTAAACACCCATTATTATTCTATTAAAGATACATATACTTACAATAAAATTGAATAAAAACTGAATAATATATTACTTACCAAGTTTTTAAAACGATAATTATAGCAAATAACTTTTTTTACAATAACATTTTAAAACTGCGATATTGTTAAACATACATGTTGACATGCCCTATTAATGTATGGATTAGGTTAGCATAATTTATATTTAAAGTAAGGATTTATTTTTAAACAACTCTTGGAAAATATGTGAATAAATCATTATCGTGGACAAATACTTCACTCTATTTAAGTAACCGGTAATCTCTCGAAGGACCTAAATTAAACACGTTTTCTACACTCAATAAGTTCTTCACATTTATAAACATACAAGGGGCATTCAACTTGGAACTCGTACGAATATGGCTGTGCCTACGGTATGGAAGTGTTTATTAAGAATGTATATCTTATGTTAAATTATAATTTATTTATGTATTTTGAGATTTATTGCTTTACTACTCATTGTGTTCATTATGTTACCTAGTTAATTTAGTTCTTATCGTTTGTCAAATGGGAAATCTCGCAGTCATAAGGGAATTCTCACCCGCTAGAACCACGTCGGTGGCCTAACACGTATGAGGAGAACGCCGCCCTGCCTAAAAATTTGCTCCTAATTTTTTTATGGATTTTAGAAGAATGCCATTGTTAAGTGGTCGCCAGAGCGACTGCTAAGCCTGCGTTCGATTTCCAGATCTGATGAAGAGTATTACTTGCTTTTTTGTAACTTAACTTTTTTTAAATTAATCATGAAAACCCGATAATCTTCGATCAAAGAAGAAAATAATATACCGCAACATAATATAAACCATATCCCACTAAATCCATGTGACACAAAAACAAAAAAAATAGTTATCTCTTGTATAGCTGTAAACTGTGAAAAAACCTGTGAAGTTGGGACATTTTATAACCACCATTTCAGATTTAATTATCTGTGGATTGGCGCGCAATTCGAAATTTAAATGAATTTTATTCGATAGCCGTGTTATTTTAATTTCAAATTCAGTCATTTTTTTTTAGATAGTGCGTTGTTTTTGTGTAATTGTGGTAGTTTTTGGCGCCATGCCAAGAATTGCAAATAATGATGGAGAAGCTCGCAATTCAACAACCAAGACAGGTCAATAGTTCTTCTCCATTGCTTCTCCACGACAATGCGCGAGCTCACACTTCACACACCATCGCAAGGCTACAAGAGCTGGAAACTCCGTCACCCACCGTACTCACCGGACCTTGGTCCAACAGATTTCTACTTTTTTCAAAATGTAGACTTTATAAAGTGGGAAATAGTTCACCACCCGAGAGGCGGTACAAAACGCTGTCGATGATTTCATCGCCTCCCGTCAATCTACAAAATGCCATCAACATTGCAAAATTGTATAGATTATTAGGGTCAGTACCTACTCCGGATAGCTAAAATTAAAAATAAAAATCATAATTTTATATTTTTAAATTTTCATATAAATCTCCAATTTCATAAGTAAAGACGGGTCTTTACTGCTAACAGATGTAATAATCTAACTTGCTAATCAATGGAAGCTTTTGAGATTCCATCTTAACTTTATAGATTTACCTATACTAATATTTTCTCATTATTAAGTTACTCAACTTACATACTGATATAATGTTTCCCAACAGATTATTTATTTGTTTATTCAACTTTATTGACACCTCTAAAGATATATGTATACAATGGGCGGACTTAATGCCTTATGGCATTTTCTACCAGTCAAACCCTGGTTGAGTGGGAAAAGTTGCGGTAGGTGGAAAAAAAAAACTGAATTAAGACGAAAATATATAATTATCTGGCCAGCATTATATCAGGATATAAAATAATGAGAAAAAATTGGTAAATCCATAAAGTAAAGATGGAATCTCAAAAGCTGCCATTGATTAGCAAGTTAGATTATTACATCACCGGCCAAACCGTCTCATCAATCATTCATTGAATTAGTAGCGTCTATGATTACCTAATCAAGTCAGTTACAATAGATCACGAGCTATGAATGCATTATGTTACAGTTAAATTCATAACCGGAAAAAATCATTATCTTAATATATACGTGTGTATGACAGTGAACTCCTCCTAAACGGCTGGATAGATGTTGATGAAATTTTTTGTGTGTGTTCAAGGGGATTCGAAAATGGTTTAGATTCACAATTTGGACCACTGGAAAATGTTTTTTAAACACTATTGTAGTATTTTTATTTTTAACCGTCGTTCATTGACGTCAAGCGTCGCGTCACTTTGACATTTCATACGGCAGAACAACGTTTGCGGGGTCTGTTAGTTGACTATAAAACTAAGTTCGGTAAAAACAAATTTCGCTGAACTTCACGGTACTGGGATCCTTATTTTTCAATAAAAAGTGTTTTGCACCAGCATGACTTTTGTCTGTGACAAAGGTGACCTTATCTACATCCAGCCCTCTAATATCGTTCTTCTTAGTAAGTAAGTTAAGTAAGAAAGTTAGTAGTTCTTGTTAGTAAGAGCCTCATTCCAAGTCAGTCACAGATTTGTTGCTACCCTTGAGGACTACCCATGGTCGCCTCTAAAGAAGTGTAACCGGAAACCCCACACCTACATATATAATTTCTAGTACTTAGTCAATGAAAATACCTACTTAGTGCAGCATATTACAACTGTGCCAATGCACATGTCTGCTGACACGCAAGTTAGTTAACAGTTTTATTGCAAGTCGCAACCAGTTTATCTCCTTTATGGTAATTGATATGTATCTAGTAGAGATATACGTCAAGTCAGTTGCGTTCAACTTCAATCTCACAAATCAACAAGTCAATAAGTCACAATTGAACTTCTTGAATTATAAGACTTTTATTAATCCTTTTAAAAAAAAATATTTGCAATTTATTTAATACATCTGTTTGTTATAAAAAAAATTGTTTAAACAAAATAGATAATGGGCATGCCCTATATTTTTATGGATAGAAGATAGCAAACGAGCTTGCAACGAGCTTGCAGCAGCATACATCCGCTGCCCATGACAACTGTGACTGACTTTGAACAAGACGAAACAAATATTCTGATAAAATACAAGCGGTAAGTAAGACTGTGCACGAAATTCATGTATACCTAACCATTGTACCGTTTCTCAGACATTAGACCTGTATTAATAAACCAAAATCAAGTTTGAAACTGGATCTGTGTTACTTCATTGCATTTAAAATTTAAAATCGGTACATAGTAGCTATATCAATCTTTTACCGAAACTGCAAAATGAACAAAGAAAACAATTGAATCAAAACCCACTTTTATATTACTTCCTTCTGGTAAATGTGTCTGTTTATAGTGGAGTCACGTACGTTTGTTCAATGTTATGTACAATGTACGTCTGACGTCGAATCAAATGTAAATAACGCATCTCGTGAATAATCCAGATATCGACAAGAACTGTGACGGTTCAGTGGCTCAGAAGCACAAGAGCTGCCGGTTCGAATCTGGCATTGTATGAAGTTTAGATTTTGTTAACAAGTCTTCCCGATTGATGAATTCACGATTGATTTGATTTTAATTATATAAATTTCGAACAAACATGTAGCACACATGAACTGCCCATGACAGCTGAGATAGACCTAGACTTGAACATAAGAGTCTCGTGATGAAGGCCACAGACTTCACCTACAGCCAACGTCCTGATAGGTAAACTTAACATGCATTCAAACATTCTAAAGTCTAGAGGATTGTCTCTTTACGATATTATTTTACTTCACCGTTAACGTAGGTTGACATCTATTATTATAATCTATACTAATATTATAAAGAGGAAACATTTGTTTGTAATGTTTTCACACAAAAACTACTGGACTGATTTCAAAAATTCTTTCAACATTAGAAAGCTACATCTTCACTGCGTGACATAGGCTATATAATATTACTAGGTGTAAGCGAAACTATTGTTATGTCGTTTTTGAATTATACCGTTAAATTGTTTTTTTTTTTAAAGTTTTTATAACTTAGGTATATATTTATTTTCGTGCATTGTCATCGGAACCAAACATGTGCGTCAAATTTCAGCTCGATAGCTTCAGTGGTAGTGGGTGAAATATTGATTGCAAGATTCCAGGACATACATACGAGTGAAGTTAAATAAAAGCTTTTAAATTAATTAAAAAGTTAATTTCTTAAAAAAATATTCTATTAATACTTACCATTACTAAAAATATCTATTGTATAACTTATCTGACCCATCTCGAGTAAGAGGCGTGGTTCAAATCCCAGCGGCACCTGCGGGCTATCGTCGTTTCAGATTAACATGTAGTGTTAATAGGAATCTATTTTCGGCTATTTGTATTGAATTTAAACAACAAAATGTTCAAAGACTAGCATGTGGTCGATGTTAATTTGATTCACGCCACCAATTTCGTCATAGTAATTAGATAAAAGGCTGTGGTACGAGCTTAGTTCCGCGATGGGTTCTACAGTTCAGTGACCCTACACTCTGTCCCAACTATCTATATAATAAGTTTAGGTGTAAGGGCATTTATCGAATCTCCAAGAGTTATGTATGGAACCAATACAGTGTATTTGTTTATTAATGATGGCCCCATAAAAAAACATAAGCACTGTAAATTCTATCGTTTATAACAAATTATGATTATGTCAGCACAGAAAAACTATTAGTAGTTTTATGTTAAATAACAATATAATACACACATTCACTCACTCACGCAGTCACTGAGTATGTCTATATAAGCCGGTCAGTTCCAGAAAAGGCTTTTCCTCAGTAACGCGTCTTTCACTTTCTTATACTTTATCTTCTTATATCTTTCATCTTTGAATATACAAGTGTATATAACCCGCACATATATATAATTGGTCCTTCGAGGCGCACTCCGAAGCCCAAATAAGAAGAAGAGGTGCTATGCAGTATATTTTGGTGTAACGTCCCATCCTGATGTATTAAACACTGCAATTTCAGTTTAAACTGTAGAGATTGTAACTGAGATTAACGTTATTCCTAGTTGTTTTGTCTCCCAACAGTTCGTACGATTATTATCTGGAACTAACTACCAAAACCAATTATTATAAATTTACGATAGATCAACACACTAATTACTGAATGGTATACTCTGCGACCGGAGAAAAACAAGTATACTGGTATAAACAATGGGTTTCTACTACTTGCTTGTACAAATATTTAAGTAACTTTACTTTGTTAATCAATATTATCTGCTACAGGTATGAGGTGCTTAATGTAAAAACACTCATTTCCTGACTTACCTACCTTTTACTGCGCATCGGCCTTATTTACGCTAACACTGCCCTCTACGTATGACTACCTATGACCGTAATAAGAACGAGTCGGGTAAAAAAATATTCTTTCAAGTATTGAAAAGTATGAGACTATGCACACTAGATCGACCATCACCGTCGCATCTTGCACGGAGCGTAAACAATTTTATTATATATGGTGAGTACCAGCTGTAATTGTACCGCGTATTAATGCGAGAATGAAACGCATTCCTATCGGTTTTGGTGGATGTTGCATACGAGTATCATACAGAATACATACCTACCTATGACCGTAATAAGAACGAGTCGGGTAAAAAAATATTCTTTCAAGTATTGAAAAGTATGAGACTATGCACACTAGATCGACCATCACCGTCGCATCTTGCACGGAGCGTAAACAATTTTATTATCTATGGTGAGTACCGGTTGTAATTGTACCGCGTATTAATGCGAGAATGAAATGCATTCCTATCGGGTTTGGTGGATGTTGCATACGAGTATCATACAGAATACATACGGGACCCAAACATACGGAAACCCGTATGTTTGGGTTTCATACGGGCATCATATGGATGTATAAGGACACAACGCCATCGATCCGTTTCCATGGGCATAGCAGAGCGTATCGCGTTGCTTTTCGTGTCTGATACGTTCCTAGCACGGTCAGGAGGTGGTATGGTACGGTGTAGTGGGCAGAGACCTTGAGAATAACAGTTACGTCTACTATAGGGTACAGGTTTAAGAAGGCCTGAAATGTTCTCCATCAAGGCTGGCTGCCCAAGTGCGGATTGACAAAGGGCTTTCTACATTTTTTTTATGGATACAAGATAGCAAACAAGCTTGCAGCATCACCCATCCGCTGCCGCCCATTACAACTGACTGACTTTGAATGAATGAAAGACTCAATTAGGGACTGGGAAGGTTAGTCCAATTAGCAGAGAGAGTATCTATTAGAGTTTTATTCAAAGTCAGTCACAGTTGTCGTAGGTGGCAGCGGATGGGTTATGCTGTAAGATCGTTTGCTATCTTGTATCCATAAAAAAATGTGCGAAACCTTTTAGCCAATAAGTCAACTAACATTTATTTTAAAAAAGTACAAGTAATACTTCGTCAGAACTGGAAATCGAATCCGGGCTTAGTAGCCGCTCGTGCGACCACTTAACTAGGCAGTTTATATTATCGTGAAACAAGTACATCATGAGGTCCATATTTACGGAAATAAATCCAGTAGATACGTTATATTTTAATGAAAAATGAAACGTCACGGACACGGGCGGTGGACATGAATCTTTGGAACACTTTCAACGCACCAGCCATTAATCTTGCGAGCTCCTGTTGTTGGTTTTAAACTTTTTTAATGCTCAGCAAAAATTTTACATCAGCGTTGCTTTTATTTTCAGGAAATTGATCAGTATTAATGTACCTAGCTGACACTCTCCTCTCGGCCTGCTTCGAAACAATATTATGGGGAAGACTAAAATCTGCTTGTATCTAAAAGTACGCTTTTGTTACCGTCCGCGCCATGAAAATGTAGGATAACTAGCAAACGAAAGAAACGATCCTCCCAATAGTGTAATAACATTTTATATCAGGATAATTTTCGATTTTGGCTAAGGGTAATTATGGTGTTTTAAAACTTTATGAAATTATCCCAGTTTTGGAAACTATCAGAAATTATTATCAGGAATTTGTTGTTTTTGTCACTCTCAACTGACCTAGACGCAAAAGACACTTAAGACTACAAAGGCGGTTCTATTACTTCCATGCCTAGATAGCATCCTTTTATATTTTTAAATAAAATGTACTCACTCTTCAAAGCCCATCGTTTGTTCAGCAACAGCCCATCAAGGAACTTATAACCGTGTTCTCTGCACACCTCCTCCTTGACATTAGCCACAGCACTAGTAAGGGAAAGCAGATCACTCGCCAACACCACTGAGGATGCGTAATCTGGAGATTCGTCCACAGGATTCAGCTTCGCGGGATCCAGTTTCCCCAAATCCTCCTCATACGTATTATACGCTGAATCCTTTGTATCTTCCCGTTGCGGGACTTTGTCGTTCTTAACTTCAGCCACTGCATTTTTAACCGAATCAGCTATCTTTGCCACTAATTCATCGTCTAGATTTAAATGTCGAGTTTTGTTTAGAGACTCTAAAGCAGTTATGTTGAGATTAAAGTTTCTGTTCGCGTCTAAAATTGTAGAAAGCCGCCTGAGAACTTGTTTGTCAATGTTTGTGTTGTTTTGCCCATTGATAAGTATCGCGCAAGCGATCGTGAGAAGGGCGCGTATCGCGATCATTTCCAGGCGTGCGCGCGCGCCGGTTTACTAAGCAGACTGACACAGCCTTCGAGGCTCGATGAAACGAATGAACTGACCGTCGACCACCGGCTATTCTGCTGTTGTTATGCTTATAATCACCTCATTGTTCGTACGTGATAGCATTTATTAAGTAATAGTACGCTACCTATAAAACCCTTTAAGTATAAACAAGTTTAACAAAACAATAAATTGTCTACCAAGCATTACTCTTTAAAAAGCTGACAACAACTTATTCAATAAAAGTGTATTTATGTTATAATTTAGGCGGGTGTTTGTAGGTATGTTGCGTCGATAAATGAATGCCATTGCGGAGTTGATTAAGTATGTTATGTTATTACTTATTGTTTAAACAAAATATTGTAAAGCAGATAAGCTATTTGTTTTTCCTAAATATATTTTACTATTCGTAACAATTACTGTGAGATTAATGATAATCCTTCTACAATATTATAAATGTGAAAGATTATAAGATGTTTGATGAGATGTTTCGATGTTTGTTAGTCAATCACGCATAACTACAAAATGGATTTAGATGATACTTGCCACATAAGTAGATGATAACCTGGATAAGCACATAGGATGTCCCACATATCCTGGAAATATGTTCACTTGTGATGCTTTGCACGTTTATTGGAATGTTGTTTCGCACAGCGGCAATAGATGGCGCTGGCATTAATTCTGAAATTTGGTGGCATCTTTATGCCGTACTTTCATTAAACAAAACTCATATAGGAAATGAGTTGGTTAGTTCTATTCGAATTTGGTTAACTGTGTTAATACGAATTTATTAGTTCTTCCGTAGGTATAAGGATTCTAGGAGCAGGACTTGTCAGTAAGAGTTAGTCCTGTTGATGTTAGTAATAGTCCAGTTAGAAATTTTTAATAAGAAAATCGTTCCAAGTCGGTCATAAATGCGTTCTATGCTTTATGCGTCGCCATTCTATCCTTGAAGACAAGATCACTTAAAAAATATGACATGGAAGAAATGGAACCTGTGACTGTAAATGGTGATGGCACTACCTCCCGGTAAATTTTAAAACGAACCTTTATATTTCACAAACCACATAATGGTTTGGATTATAATATACTCTACAACATATTTATATGCATTTCAATGCAATAACAGGAACCTATAATATCTCAATATACCTATATTTCAATGTATCGTTAAGCTATACTAAAAAGCGTTTAATGGAAACTTTTCTACGCATGGGTGGATCTTACTCCTAAATTACAAACTAACCACCAGGTAACCAACAAAATAACCAGGTATTTACCTATGGTGTGTTTATATAAAAAAAAGTAAAATATTTGTAGGGATTTATTTTAAACAATTACATTGCTACCTACTATAGCGATAATTTTGAGCACTGTTATGACCTCGGCCGTTCGCTGTCAGTTCCCACTCATCTAAGTCGTGATCAGAATTGCGTGAATACGATTGCCTCGGAACATATTCTCTTCTATCAGCCCAATAATCTTCTCCACCTGGTTCCGGCTCTTGTTCTTCTTCTATTATCTCCAAATCGTCTTCTAATTCTTCGTGCAAAGAATCATTTTCTTCTTCTTCCAAAATTTCTTCTAATCCATCGATGGATTCTCTTTGCATTTCATATTCAACGTCCGCTTCTGGTATTTCTTCAAGGAGTTCTCTGTGAGCTATGAATTGTCTTCTAACTGGTTGAGGTACCTCCACTTCTTCTTCCTGAATTTTTGGTTCCGCTTCTGGTTCAGGTTCTGGTTCAGCTTCGTTAATTGATTCTTGATTTTCTTTAGAATCGTTTTCTTGATCCTCTCCTCTTGATTCTGCAGCTGACTCTCTATATAACGATTGCATCGGCGTTACAAACGTTAGTGTGAGAATCACTGCTGACAAAAACACCATGGAAATTTCTTGAGCATCAATCTGAAATAAAAGAAATTAAATGCTTTAAACCTATTTTAATGCACATCAAAATTTGAACAATGAAACCTTACATTTATTTTTATAAAATGTAAAACAAGATTCTTACCATTGCTAGCAATGTGAATTCGCTTGAAGTCTTGATTGTGGCTGCATTTGTAAAGAATACAACGAATTGGATAAGATAGATGGCGTAGGAGAGTCTGCTTATGATAAGCAAAGGACGACACGCTAATATTCTGGACAGGAAACCTGCAATCAAAATTAGCAAAAACTTAAAAAATAAATAGGGTTGTTGAACATATTAAAGCACAATTTCTATCGTTGATGTTATACAATAAGCATGTGTTAAATATAGTAGCTTAAAAATTCAATGAAGTTCATCAAATAACAAATAAGTAATTTTACAATGTGCTGATTCAAACAGGCATTAGACGAAAAATTGCAATATGTAACTCAAATGTTTTACATGGTTTCACACAATATGATTAATCGCAAACGTCTTTAGCTTTTGATAAACTTCAGTTGGCTGCTAATGAGTGTTACAGCTAATTTTCAGCATATCCCATCAAAACTTACCACAGTACCCTGCATGGACGACGTATATCAGCCAAGCCAACGCCATCGCTGATGCTACAGGCGCTAGCGCCGCGTACTGGGCAGCAAAGGTTGTATTGTACTTGTAGTCCACCGAGCCCGTGTCGAAGCCCGCCCAGAGCACCAGGCCACACAGAGTAATCCAAGCCAACCAGCCGAAGGTCAGGAAAATCTGAAACGATATAGGACAGTATCACCCTTTGATACAGCTGTATACAGACCCATTCTAACGCAAAGTGCTTACTGTGTAGAAAATACATCGCAGGCGCAATTTTATGGAAAACATTAATGCTACCTATAGTTCAGGACCAATTCTTCAGTTAGAAACAAATCGTCATATTCGATGATATCGATGGCAGCAAAGTAGAAAGAAAATCTAGCACGTAAATGAATACCTACTACAATCGATTATTTAAAATAACTATACTGTAAAAAAAATTTTTTTTTTAAAAAGCTTTTATAACTTGACCTTGAAACCTAATCGTGGTCAAAGTTCATTACAAGACTTTACCACAAGTGCAATCACGACTATGATACGATATTCCATCATGAAGTTCCAGTTAATATCTTCCGGCTCCATCATCAGATCAGTTTGACAGTACCATATTATTGCATTGTCATCGGAACCTAATATGTGTGCCAAATGTCAGCTCGATAGCTTCAGTGGAAGTGGGTGAAATATTGATTGCAAGATTCCAGGACATACATACATGAATGAATACATACGAGTGAAGTTAAGTAAAAGCTTTTAAAAAGCGCAGTGGAAACGGACATTTGAATTTTGTCCGCATTTACTTCGGATCTCTGACAGATGGATGAAACGTCATTAAAATAGATTTTCTTTAAATATCCTTAATAGAACAGATAATTATCTTAGTTTATTAGATATTTTAATTAAAATGGGCGCTGTTTTTATCACTTAACAGGGTGTAAATATCAGTAGGTCTTAGGTTCTTCTACGTCAAACCTCAAGATGGTATCGCGTTCCTTATCCTTCAGAAGTCAGTGAGTTTTCCAAATTCATAGAGAGAGAAGGAAATACCTGTCCCATAAATCGTTTTTGATGATTTTACCTTCCCATGTCGACCCGGATTCCGAAGAGCATTTCCCAAGCTGAGTCCGATCAGGTATGGCGAGCAGCGATGCAAAACGGACATGTAGCTCAAAAATGCAGTCCGATATATCTGACTCACGCTGAAATAAAAAATAAACAAATGATTCGAAATCCTTTATTTGATTTATAAAAGTCTGTTCTCTATGCCTGGTCGCATACGCTCGTTTTTCGTCCGTATTCGGACATCCGAATATATGTCATTATAAAATACATTAAATGACGGACACGCTAGTTTTTTTTCTAACGTAACAAATTCCGTACGTACGTTTCGAATGCAGGCCCATACATTCGGAGACCCCATTTGGAAAGTGTAGGTGTAGGGACACCTAATGACGTCATCCGGAACGCAGGGCTTGTATACATTTTGTTTGTGCCGGCCATTGACTTATTAAGGTACCGGCGCACATTTTCGTAAATTTCCATTCAGAATAGAGATCGGTACCAAAACATCGGCGCGTCGACTTAAAATTATCGGCGGTGGCGGCGTTGTCGGCGGCGGCGTGACCTTATTAGTCAGCGTTTTAAGTCGGCAGTACGTTTGGATATCTGCGCGCATATCTAATCCGTATTGACAGTAAGTATATATTCCGAATGAAGAAAAACTAATGTCTGCGCTAATCTCAAGGAATTCCTAATAGGAATCGAAGTAGTCGCATTCGGAAAACGTGTGTAAGCGGCCAGGCTAAAACGCTGTAGAAGCGTAGCGTTCGCGCGTGTAACTAGTAACTACAGAAGTTGTTGCCAATAATTCCTAGTTATCACATAACTACTATGATTAAGTACCTTCTAAAAGTGAATATCGAAATAAAATCCTTATAAAGTTATTGTTTTATAGAAGCTACATATAAACACTTTTATTTTTGCTGAGTTTTTGCTGTATAGTAGGAGAAAAAAACATTTTTTTTCTTTAATATTAGTTAATTAATTCATTCATGCAAAACTAAATTCTTATAAATAAAATCACAAATAACGTATATATGTACTTGACTTATAAGTAATCACGTCATTCTTTGGCCATATTTTATTGACACGATTGCTTTTATTGCTCCTAAATACATGTTAGCAAAATTAAATATTGTAATAGACATTATAATCTTTAGCATAATCATACGTACATAGTTGATTTATAAATCAGAGGCTACTAATTAAAACAGTAGCCCAAGTTAGGATACGTCTCAAAATTTGTCGCTTTACTGTGTTAGGACCAAACCCTGTATATTTTTCCTTTAGTAACTAATTACAGAGTCAAAGTATTCTTATCCTGAGATACATAATGTATGAGATACCTACAACGCAAGTCAAAGTTCCTATCTCTACAAGCTTACAAGAGCGACAACATAGGAATATCCTAAGTAAATTTATTCGAGAAAAGGATCCCGTCCGTCACTAAGCTGTCTGCTTATCTTAATTTTCATCGACCTATCGTCTACCTAACGTAGACAAATACATCTACATATAGTAAACGTGCAGACATTGTATAGCGACTAAAATAATGTCTGTAGCATGAAGATAACAATGTTGGTCATAATGTATATAATATCTTTGGAGTGGATAAACTAAACTTAAACTTATCGTCAACATCGACAGCTAACTAGCATATTGGCTAGCATCGGTACCAAAGGTCGTCATGGCAACACTGTGCTTAAATATCCTTTTAAATCGAGCCGCAAATTTCTTAGGGTCTTAAAGTGAAGACAGATAAACATTATTTAAATATAAAATAATACATTCGGATCAAGAAATGTGTTAATAGAGTTTTCTTGAAAAATTTAACTAGTAGGTACCATGGAATTTGAATTTGTATTACATGGAACCTAAAAATAATTGTTGAACTGTGGGTGTCCAATTAATGTGGCATTTGCAAATACTTTAACTGTAAGAATATCTTGCCTTTCCCCACTCCAATTTCTTTGTACTTACCTCTTTTTTACTTGCTTAATCAATGTGATCTTAAAACACCGTAGTTTATACCTTCCAGATTTGAGACCATCTCTCAAACTGGCTTGTGATGAGTTCTAATTAAAAAAAAATTAAAACCTTACGTGATTCCGTGGTACGCTATCATAGACAGCCGATGGTCGCGGACTGTGGAGTATCTTAGATAGGCTGATACGAGGTGGACACCCGGCACCACTACCCTGGACACCATGCCCTCAGGCTTGGTCAGCAGGACAACGAGCCACCCAAAGATGGACAGCTGCATATCCAAAGCTAGTTGATGAGTCTGCGGGGCGCACTGGAATGGCCAGTAAGAACCGATAGAATACCAAAAAGTTTTTAATTAACTTAAATAGATAAAATTGTGATTGCTTGACAAATTCCATGAAATGAAAAATAAAAATAAATCCATCTAGAATCTAAAGTGATGGGAAGATCAAGAGACATATGCGTTTTCAAGGATAGAAAAACAAGGTACCTAATAGAACCGAGAACTAAGCATAACGATTCTTTGTTTTGGCGTTATTTTTGTCACATTCTTCTTGTCACTAGCTATCTGTGCATGTGTATGTCTCCTATGTCATTGGAAAACTTATACGTGAACATTTTCTATTATATGTATTTGTATTTGTAAATGTATTTTATTCAGCTGTAAGTTTCTGTAGGTCTGGTGTTCCGGTTGGAAGGGTGTGGTTGCTGCTTATTTTGATAAAGGCGACCATCTTAGTCCTCGAGGGTAGAAGTCTAGCAACACATAAGAGAACTACTTCGAATATGACTAATTCTACAAAGTAATAACAATCACTAACTGGCTTATTATTATGAATAAATTGTCTCTATTAGTCCCTGCCGATATTAGTATTCATTCCTACTGACTAACTAATAGCATCACGTAATGTTAATGAATATCCTATTCTAACTCTTTCAGCGCTTTCGCAAGTCCTGTTCAAACTTTATCGCTCTCTTCCATTCGAAAAATGAAAGTTAGGTAATATTATAATTGAGCCTTACCATCTCTTCCATCTTAAAGTGGTTCTGGATGAACAGCAAATTCCACCACCAGTTCTCCTGGCAAATTTCGGCGTTCTTTGTAACTAAGGTCCCCCACATGGGGCCTTGGGACAAGTTGTCCCAAATGTACGCGTAGAACAGCGTGACGGCGAGAAGTGCCGGCGCCAGCCTGTAATTGCAAGAGTGAATCAGTAAGAGCAGGAATTACTGTGCTGATTCGACATGGCATTCTAAAAGGTCACCAATCACAGTATCACACACCTATTTTTTTGTTTAACGAGTGGGAACCCTTGAAAAGCTACCCGGACGTCGTGGGAGCGACGCGGGGTTATGTGGGACTTTTACCCACTAAAACCCGGTGGCCTACTCCGGCGCTACAGGAGGTCTCTGGAATCTCTTGTATATCGCGCCGGTGCCCTCCGGCGCTGCACCCAAGACGGGCTCTTCCCGGTTTACACAACGCTGTGCAGCCACAAACAGCGTCGTCTTTCTCGGGCTCACATGATGGACGGTTCGAGCTCCCCCTTTCACCGCCCGCAACCCCAGAAGTCCCCTTTTAGTCACCTTTTACGACAGGCAGTGGCTACCGTAGCACTATTCTGGTCCCGACAGACAGAATCACGTCGGAGACCTGAGAAAACAGTTCGCATTTCAGAACTAATGAGTGTACTCTACTACGCTGCTGCAGTGTGGATTGGTTAGTAGCCATTGTCTTAAACCTATACTCCAAAGTACACATTTATTAACACGCTTTTATTAGCTTGGTATGTATGTATGTACTCCTCTGATGATACCCATCAGAGGAGGTATGCACCTATCTATGTAACGGAATCTTTGTACGTGACTTTCGCCCACTGCAAAACGTCGGATTAATTTGAAACTTTGCACACTTATCAAAGACCGATGACAATGCAATAATTAAAATAGTTAAGGTTTTTTTTTCAATAAAAAAAATTGTCGTCATAATGTGGCGCCGAAAATCGGTCATTATGTATTTGTTGTTCTGTATTGAAGGAGACCTACAGAGAATGAGAAAGAAACACCCTGGAGGAAGGAGGTCAGAGATATATCGAAGTGGAGGAAGATCGTGGAGGAGTCCAAGACCGACAAAGGATTGTAACGACGTAGGAAATAAGTAAGATGGATACAATAATTTTATTTCTGTCCTTTACGTCACATTAGCCGCGTAGGTATATTATTAGCACTATTAGCTGATAGCTAGTTAAAATGTCAGCAAATTTACCCAGCTAATTAGAAACATCAAGTATATCTGCGCGTAGTATGTATATATACTCACACCTACACTTAAATTAAAACAATATTTTTATTTTCATCAATCAAAACTGAGAAACTGAGAAGCACGATTTTGCACGCACGCTCGTGTATATATTTAAAGTAGCAAGTATGTAGCCAATGGCTCGCATCGATTAAATGTGATCGAAAGAGTTAAGCAACGACGGCCGTGGTAGGTTTGTGGTTTGAACCCCATGGTCGCTAGTGGCAACATTTCATGGACGCTACCGTGCTTCGGAGGTTACGTTAAGCCGTCGGTCCTGGTTGTTTTGAGTTCCATTAGCCACCGCTGTATTATAGAGCACCCAATCCATTACAAATTATTACAAAAACTCACCTAATATATCTGGATACGACGATATCGACAAGGGAGACACGATGGGCCTTCAGAGCCCCGCTGAGTAGCAGGAAGCTGTCGGTGAAGATCCAACCGGCGCGAGACCACGACCAGATGGGATGGCTCACTGTCTGCAAACAGGCATGTTACGACTAATAAATACTTATTATTTTACAAACGTTCGTATTTTTCTAACCAGAAATTCAGTTTGGAGGATCTAAATGCACGTTTATAGAAAATGTTGCACAAGGCGTACCTACTACACTATCTTATATTTTCAGTATGAAAAATATATCCTAGGTGCTACTACTAACACTTTAGCGTGTTTGGCTGCATATGTCACCGCCATGCGCTAAAGGAAAACATCATGAGAAAACCTCCAGAATTGGGCGTTCTCCATCATATTTTCGAAGGCATGGTAAATGTCTGATAATCCGCTATTAGCATTGTTGACCCAATTGAAGTGAAATCCTCTTGAATATTCATTTAGATTACCTTCAAGACGTTCATGTAATCACACTATATAAAATTATAAATGCAAAAGTTTGTGAGTGTGTGTGTTGGTATATTTGTTACTTCTTCACGCCCAAACTTATGAAGCAATTTTGATAAAATTTGGTATGGAGGTAGCCCTGGATTAACATTTAGAATACTTTTTACACCGATACTGTGTTCACTTGGGATAAAAAATCAAATTCAATATGTATTTTTTGAGTTTATACATACAGCAGGGAAATAAATAGTAAAACAAATTAGCAATATTAGGCTGCTGGCCTGCAGTGAATTTGACTATGAAGAGCGTGTAGGCACTAAGTTGCAGTGTGATAAAAGGGAGCAAGAAAGTGCCACAGCAACCAACTCTAATTCCGTCAAAGAATTTAGCGGACGTTAAACGCCCGTGGTTCAAATGACATCCAAGCATTACATTATTCAAATGTTTTGTTTACATAAGCACTCCCAACCCGTAAGAACGCTGCACACATGATTCTAGTTGGGCTCTTGCCAGCCAGTAGCAATAAACTCAAGACAATTCGTTTTATTCCATCTCTTCGACTATCAATCACGAACGATGTTATTTGCCGAATCGTCGGGACTTGATCAGGCTCCTTCATTTTCTTATACCATTTAGATTAATGTGACAAATCGGTTCAATCTGGGGAGTGTTATTTCCTCTGTGTTAACGCACGCGTTTGTGGAGTAAAACAAACAATTATACAGAGTACTTGGAAATTTTGGACGTCGAGTAAAAATCAAAGAAGTGTCTTGTGTAAACGCTGCTAATGTTAATTAAATAGCTGCTTTCATTTATTTACGTTATAACAATACCTAGACAAAGAGTGTATAGTCCTGAAAGGCATGTAACAGTACCTACAATCAGAATGCGTAGGGGAATATATTAAAGCGACGCATACGGTACAATTCAACGAGTGCATACTTTTATAAGGCCTTCTTTGATATTTTAATGTCAGATTATTCGTATTAGGTTATTTCAGTAAATCTATATATATAAAAGGAGAAGGTGACTGACTGACTGACTGACTGACTGACTGACTGACTGACTGACTGACATATCAACGCAGGGCCTAAACTATAAGGGTTAGAAACTTGAAATTTTGCACAGGGGTTCCTTTTATAACGTAGGGGAGCACTAAGAAAGGATTTTTGAAAATTCACCCCCTAAGGGGGTAAAACGGGGGTGCAAATTTAGTATGAAACTTTGCCGTTTTTGAAGTCAAGTGGGCAACCTGAACGCGGGCAGACGTCGTTGATGGGTCTAATTCTACGCGAGCGAAGCTGCGGGCGTCCACTAGTATATTATATGCGAGGGTTGTCTTGGTAATGAATTCTTTAATTCTACGTAAGTAGTATTTAGAAGTAATCACAGTGGTACCTATAATGCGGGATTGATCTATGATGATGTTTAAGTTGATCACAGTTGTAATGGGCGGCAGCTGATGAGTGATGTTGCATGCTTGTTTGCTATCTTTTATTCATTTAAAAAGTAAGCCACTGAAACCCTTACTAGACTGTGGCAGTACTGTGTATATTGTTAGTAGTAGTGTAGTACGAGTAGGAGTCATTAGTTTAAAATAGCTCCTAAACTTTTAAATCGCAATGACATTACCGCTTAATTGTAATCTCGTCGTCAGGCGTTTTGCCAATGTTTAAATGGTTGCGCTTAAAATAATTGTATTTATTTCTACTCACCTCCGTGACTTCTAACCGATTGGTGTAGGGCGTGACCCCTGTGGGGAGGAACTTGTGGGCCACCAGAAGGGCTATGGTGCTGATGGCGCGAACACCGTGGATGCATGATATTTCCTCAGCGCGAGCAGGGCCGATGAGCTTGCCAACGGTGCGGTATAGTGAGAATGCGCTGAGTATTCCACCTGGAAAATTGTTTGATTGATGTTAACTATTTCCATGCAAAGACTAGGTGTTCCAAAATAAATGAGGCTTTGTAAATAGGTTTGTATGTTTGTTCACTTTATTTAATAATAATATTAAATAATTTAGTGGAAGAGACTTGTGTCCAATAGGATGCCTATTGGTTGTAGCTTAGCAATTTATCTGTTAGTTCTGTTTCATTATATTACACACAAATACTTACATCAAAGTCAATTTATATGTAGTTATAAGACAGAAAAAGGGACCTCTAATACATAATTTTCTTTGTATCTTTATCTTACATCGTAATCCATGGAAATATCACCTAAAACCTTTTGTTAGGTAAGGAACGCGAAAGTAGAGTGACAAGCTAAAGTGGCAAGTTTCAGGGACGCCAACATAATTTATAGTCCCGGTAGGAAGTCGCTGGAAAATTGATGTTTCTATAAATAATTTTGAAGCCCTAAAATCCTCTAATTCCAGTTTGAAAGTTGATCTACGGCTCGACAGAGTTTTTTTTAACTCGATGAACGAAATAATTTATTACGAAAATTGGTTATTACGACAGCATACCTACTTCTACGTCAATACGAGTTTGGGCTAGAGATCTATTTCTCGACTGTTTATGTAAGTTTTCTTAAATTGCTTATGCACAAACCAAATTTATATTTTATTTATAAATATATTTATAAGGTGATGTCCAATTTTTCTATGGAAGATTGATCTCTACCCCGAAAACCTAAGTTAGTTAAACCAACGACAAACCTCTTATGAAAGGTATAAAAATATAGAACTTTAATCGCGAATAACTTATTTATAAGCCCTCCTCTTCCACATAAGCGGCAACATTACCACTTAGCTGATATAACATTGACATGATATGATAGAAACGAAACATTATTTTGCTTTTGTCGAATTGTCGTTGGCGCAGTCTGCTATAAATTACAATACTGCATGTTAATGCATGAAGCATAGATAGTATTTTTGGTATTTTGATTTTTATTTTGGATGGTATTTTTACTAGGGCTCAATAATTGTTACTCTCTACTAACCTGTACTGGATCATGCTACTGCCAAGTATTCCTTCGCATACATTAGGATTAATCGTTGTGTCGCTTTTTTTGCGTCCATAGCCCAATGGCTCGCGTCGATTCAAGTGATCGAAAGGGTTACGCAACGACGGGCGCGGTCGGTATTTGGATGGGCAAACCGCTAGTGGCAAAATTTCATGGACGCTACCGTATTTCGGAAGACACGTAAAGCCGTCGGTCCCGGTTGTTTTCGATGGTGGAAACAGACGTTAAGCCTTGTCGAAGACCTTCGGGTGGCTTGAGAACATTCGATACTGGGTTGGCCACTAACCCCTCCACTAATCCGCATTGGAGCAGCGTGGTGGAGTATGCTCTAGACCTCCCACAGCTGAGTCTATGGGGGAGACCCGTGCCCATCAGTGGGACGTCAGGGTCGCAGCGATAATTATTTGCGGCGCCACTTACATGGAAATCCACATGATGTGTTTCTTTTAGGAATTTGGTTACAAATTCGCTGCAAACTCCTGAGAGCTAAAAGTGTATCCGGCACACTTCAAAGATAAACAAAATGGGTGCTGAGAAAGCTGATCTAGGCGAATCATTATCTTTTTCATTTGGTTGCGGAATGCCTTCAGTTTAATGACAAATTATTCAATGAAATTTAAAAATATATTCTCAATGTCGGGCTATTTTAAAAATTTTATTTTTATTTTCTAAATAAAGACTGGGTTTTAGGATCTCTTTTAGTAACATATACGAATGACATTAGTTATAGAACTTTTCGTATGAAAAGTCCACCTTTAGCCTATATCTATTTATGTTTTGATACCACCGTCGTCGGTACGGCACTAAGTTTGCTTGTTGCTTGTAGTAAGTTTTTAAAACTGCAGTTGCTGTGCAAAAGCTTCAACTTCAAAACAGAAAATTACAAGAAACTGTGAAGGAGATTGAAATGTTTTATGTTGAAGCCCGCATTTAGTCCCTGCGCCAAAGCAAGTTTCTAAGTAAGTAAACTGGACTATTTTAATTCTCTTATAGGATTTCTAATAATACAATTATTCTAAAAAGGATCCTAATCCTAATGATCTTCTTTGGCCCCGGGGAACATTCGTAATTATTATTTCTTTTGTTGCCCGTGTCTAGGCGACGATGGATCAAATAGATCAAGTTGATCGTTAAATAAATCTGTAAAGTAAGCATGGGCAGTGGGTAAACCACTTAACATTAAGCTACAGAGGGTTGGTTGTTTTACGAAATAGCGTGGGCATAGCCTAAACCGCCTGGAGTTGATACCGCGTCTTTAGCTCAAACAAGAAATTGCTTTTGAACCGAGACGGCGTTTGCCAAGGTTTTCTTTGTTCTGTTCGTGTATTTTTATTTGTATATTATTATATACATTGAAGTACCTATGTTAATTGGACCTCTAAACGTTCAATGTCAAAGGTGAGCTTATAGGTAATCCCGACTAACGTTGTAGCGAAATTTATTCTGTCCGTGTGTTTGTTGTCCCGAAAAAAATATCTGATTAATTGCAGATAATTCCAAATTATATTCATTGTATTCTTAATTATTTATTATATTTGTACACGGGCTGCTTGCTTAGTGCAGATATTTTTGTACTGTAGTCACGGAGAAGAAAGTGAGAGCGTTTTTCTAAGATTATTTTGTTTAAGTTACTTATTATGTTTTAGTTGGTCATATATCTTGTCTTGTAGTCAGATGTCTGACGTTTAAATATTTTTTCTTCTTATTATATTGGAATGAATCGTATGCCTTACGTACATAATAATATACTTATTTATAGGTATCTAATTATAGCTAAGGGTAAATAAAATCGGAAATATTTAAATTCTTTCAATCACAATTGTTTAATACATACCCGTGAAAATACGGGAACATTGCAGCACGTGTAAAAATAACCCAAGCAGTAACTCCCGTTTCCCGCAAATGTTTATTAAACAAGTGACGTCTCCCAGAAACAATACTTCTGCCATCGATTCCACAATAATAAATACCGCGCGAGGAAACACGAAATGGTGGATGGTTTGGGGTCAACTTTTTATAAAAAACTACACATACTACATATATATGTATACTAGCTGACCCCGCAAACGTTGTTCTGCCATAAAATGTCAAAGTGACGCGACACTTCATGTTAAATATTGTTCATACAAAAATACTAAAGTCGTTCCCATTCCAAAAAACATTTTCCAGTGGACCAAATTATGAATCTAAACAATTCTCGAATACACACAAAAAATTTCATCAACATCTATGCAGCCGTTTAGGAGGAGTTCAGTGACATACACACACAATAAATTTTTATGTTAAGATATATTAATAAACATATTATATTAAGATATTGAGATATACATATATAAAGATATTAAGATATACATTATATAATATAACTGTATTTCCCTGAATGGGGCAGGCCACTTTTCACCAATTATGTTAAGGTCCAATTATTGATCGAAGGGTCCCATATAAGTCGTCAGCCTATTGCCAAACACCGGGCACAAATCCAAACTCCGAGCTAATAGTTGGAATTTCAAATAAGAAAAACCCAATTATACTTTGCCCGAACTGGTGATCGAACACAGGACCTCGCAGGAGCTTAGCAATCACGCTTGCAACGACCAGATCAACGAGGCAGCTTGGCAGCCTACAAAAATTGGTATGAAATTCTTGGTATATATTCAGAAATATCTTATAATCATTTTAAATTGGTAATTACAGTAGCGTCCATATTCCAATGGCACGCGTCAATTCGATGTGATCGAAACAGTTAAGCAACGACGGGCACGGTCGGTTTGTGGATGGGTGGCCGCTAGTGGCAAAATTTCATGGACGCTACCGTGCTTCGGAGAGCACGTAAAGCCGTCGGTCCCGGTTGTTTTCAATGCTGGAAACAGTTGTTATTAAGCCTTGTCGAAGACCTTCGGGTGGCTTGAGAACATACGACACTGGGTTTAGTGGCCAACCTTCCCTAACCCCTCCCCCAATCCGCATTTGAGCAGCGTGGTGGAGAATGCTCTAGACCTCCCGCAGCAGTGTCTGTGGGGGAGACCCGTGCCCAGCAGTGGAACGTCTACGGGTCGCAGCGAATCACAGTCTGATTCATTCAGAAGAATACAGGTGGATGAGGTGTATTAACAAAAATTTTAACGTGGGTTGAGCCGCGGAGCTAAGCTAGTATTGAACTAACTTCGGTTAATTGGGCACGTAGGTAGACGGAAGCGTAGCGAAGACTGGTTATGTTAATGTTTATGATGTTCCACTGCGCTGACTGTGGTAAAGACATCATAAACACAACCAAACAACACCATCCTCGAAATGCAATCATTTATCTGTAGATTATATTATCATCTATTAATCATTTCCATCAAAGGGTTAGCTATTCGCTCTAAGAGCATGTTTTTTTAATTTTTAATATTATTAAGTCAGTTTTTGTAATATTATTTGATTTTTTTGTCGTTTAAAATTCATAAACGTCTACCGCTACCTCTCACCATCTCAAGGGTTGACTGGTAGACAATGTCTTCAGACATTAAGTCCGTTGTAGACAACAATAAAGCGTAAAATAAATAAAATAAATGTCTATGCTGCTAGTACGTATGGAATCATCGGCTATGCCTATTACAACTACATTGGGGCTATCCTGTAAACATATCACTGGATCGCCGTAACTCTTGTTTCAAAAGACAACTAAATACATATTTTTATTATTATATAAGTCAGTACCCAAATGTATATTTTGAGAGCAACATGGATGTAGCACTCCTCATCTGCTACCGCCCATTCATATTAAAAAAATAACGGAATCGCTTTACCACAGCTCTACAGCAATCGTCATAATTTTTTTTTTGGAAATATATTCTGACGAATTTTTCGACGAAAGGACTCCCCTCGTAATACATGGGACTTAAAATAACTGGTGAGAACTGGGTGTACTACATACCTCGCCTACCCCTTCGGAGAAATACAGGCGTGATGTTTTGTTATTTATGTTAATAAACACAACATATAATAATACGGCATAACCAAAAATTAATGAACGACGGCACTGCAATAATCAGCGTACATCACAAGTGGTGCACTTAATTTGGAAATTTTGTCCGACGAATTTTTCGATAAGCTCCCGAGCTGGATTTTTGTGAACTATAAATAAGTGTGTAATGACATTTATCGCTTGATAATTACATTGCGGTCGTAAATCAATGGCGCGGGTCACGTAGCATTGTGTCCACTGGCCACTGATTGTGACAATTAGCTGACGTGACTTGAGGCCGACTGTTGGCCATTATAAAGTGGCCCGCGAAGCTGATAATGATTTTCCTCAAATTAATTTGGGTTCTAGGTCGATTTTACTCAATTATTCGCAGCTCCTTACGAATCTTGTTATATATGTATATCATGAGAAGCAGCTACGGACACGGGACATGCAACCGTTTACTTTGGTCTACAATAAAAAAGTAACTAAACATAGACTAAGGATGTAGTCTGTGCTATAAGTAACAAAGTCATTACTATCTTACTCACGCTTTTATTATTATCTATTCTTTCAATTAAGAGTCATTGACTATTTCTTTTGTTATGATCAAAGGACTCGAAAAGGAGGTAGAAGAACTGTGTGTGATAATGCAGACACCACTGCCACACCCGAATTTGAAATAGATCATTTAACCTTTTCTACATTCTACGGATCCCGATTTATCAAAGGCTATAAAACAGCAAACCGAGCAGAACTAAAACGACTGATTTTCGGTTAGTCTAAGTTTTGTATAATATTTTCGACCCAATTTTTTTAGTTCTTATAATTTATTTTATTTATTGCATTTATGTTTATAAATAATTATTTATATAAATACTTACATTATCATGTAATATATTATTTAATTGTTTTTTATTAGTTACATCTATTTAATTTTAACATATTATTCTTTTCTTTGGTTTAATTTACTTTACTGCCTTTGACCTTTGTTTTTAGAATTAAGTCCGCCTTTTGTTCCACAAGCCTTTTGGTATTGTAAAAATTAAATTAATAAATAAAATCTCCAGTACAAAGTTGCTCAGAAACTAAAATCCTAGAGGACTAAAATGGTCGCCTCCAGAAAATCTGTCCATCCCGACCTACCTCAACGTTGCTCAACTCGTTCGACAACGTTCTCAATCATCCACGTCGTCAATATGTCATTGATGTGCGAATGATTTATGTTAATTAACATCTAAGCCATCAGACCGATCGGAATCACAATTGCGTTGTGGACTAGTCCGAATCGGGTTAAGGCCACGTTGCGAGAAAACCTTTGCGTCTGCCAAAAAATTATGTCAGAGACGGACAGACAGATCTAATTGGAGTGAACTGAGGGATCGGCAATACGTGATTCGTTTGCGGGTATAATCTTCGGGAGCTACTGACTCGGTTGATTCATATCACTTCTTAGGACGGCGCGGGTAGTAACTTTACGGGCATGGACGTATAAAAAGACCACCGCGTCACCTACAAAAGTAAAGAACCCGATTAGGCCAGTCATTAAAGCCTCAAACCCCTAAGAAATTAGTAACTCGCTGAAATTTTGAGGATTTGTTAAGGAAGGTAAAATAACTTACCGTGTGATTTTGCAGCATTCTGGGGTGTACGGAAAGGGGTGAAAAAAGTTTTTTGTTTATAACATTGCCAAAAAAATTAGTAACACGCTGCAAATTAAGAATTATGTTGTTCTTACCATTTTGTAACATGTATTAAATTTGCAGCGTTTTGCAACATACGGAACATTGTTTATTATTAAAAAACAATGAAATTTGTTAATAAAAAGGGTAAAGAAATTAGTAATGTTCCGTTTGTTGCAAAACGCTGCAAATTTAGTAGTTGCTATAAAATGCTGTAAACAGGGTATTTACAAATTTACAGCCAGTTACTAATTTTTTTTACCCCCTCATAAAAACAAATTTAATTGTTTTTTAATAATAAACAATGTTCCGTATGTTGCAAAATGCTGCAAATTTAATACATGTTACAAAATGGTAAGAACAACATAATTCTAAATTTGCAGCGTGTTACTAATTTTTTTGGCAATGTTATTAACAAAAAAAACTTTTTTCACCCCTTTTCAACCCTTTCCGTACACCCCAGAACGCTGCAAAATCACACGGTAAGTTATTTTACCTTCCTTAACAAACCCTCAAAATTTCAGCGAGTTACTAATTTCTTAGGGGTTTGAGGCTTTAATGACTGGCCTAGATTGTGTTTATGCGTATTTGAGGATGTAAAACAGCACCCACAGATGTAGCGCCGCGTATTGGCGGTCTGCCGGCACGCTACGATGTAAATGTGTGCGTGAGACACTTACACACGAGCGATTTGACTTGCTTTGGGTGCATTGTTTTGGATAGTCACCGCGAATTCAATTTATTTATACATACATATACATAAATCGATGTAATTTAAGAGGATTCAAGTGACACTTAGATATTGGTAAGCCATAATGGTACTTGCACGTATTAATATTGTAAAAAGCTAACGTCAATATATGAAGTGTAGATGGGGGTAGTCATTAAATTATTTTACACTAGCTAAGCCCGCAATTTTCAGTAATAATAGGTACGTGTAACGTGTTTGCGTGCAGGACCGCAACGTGCGCGTGCACAGCGCGGCGCACGGCCGGCACACGAAGAATTCCGCGGGACCCCGGCCGAGGACGGCACGCTCATTAAGGTATCTGTACTAATACTAGTGGACTCCCGCAGCTTCGCTCGCGTGGAATTAGACATTCACTAACTTCAAAAACGGCAAAGTTTCAAACTAACTTTCCACCCCCGTTTTACCCCCCTGGGGGTGAATTTTCAAAAATCCTTTCTTAGTGATCCCCTACGTTATAAAAGGAACCCCTGTGCAAAATTTCAAGTTTCTAACCCTTATAGTTTAGGCCCTGCGTTGATATGTCAGTCAGTCAGTCAGTCAGTCAGTCAGTCAGTCAGTCACCTTCTCCTTTTATATATATAGATTATTGAATGTCACGTCACACTCACAGCTAAAAACAAGTGACGGCCATAATCCTAAACTAAGCTGAGCGCTAAAGGGTACCTGACGTAGTAGATTGGTTAGATAACTATTAGTTACTCATAAGCTATTGATTTGAAAACACATCATTTACCGAAGTTTCTGTATGGACTCCGTTAAGACTAACATGACTGAAACTTAACATTAGGTATTCCACCCAGCAGTCAATAGGATTTGACGTCATAGCGTCAGTGGTGCCTTTTATTTGGTGCACAGATTAATAAATAGTACCTTAGTTAGTATTAATTACTTCCTTGGTAGTACTTGGAATGAGAAGAGGATAAAAAATATATTCAAAAGTAAGCATTATTCCATATTTATGAAAAACGCATTAGAGGAAGAGTCAAACAAATCAAACATCCAATCATCCAAACATCCAAACAGCCAAACATCCAAACATCCAAACTTACCTGATTTGGATTTTCATAACATGAAATAGAAAATTTAATAAAATCATAAATTTATATCTATATATATAAAAGGAGAAGGTGACTGACTGACTGACTGACTGACTGACATATCAACGCAGGGCCTAAACTATAAGGGCTAGAAACTTGAAATTTTGCACAGGGGTTCCTTTTATAATGTAGGGGAGCACTAAGAAAGGATTTCTGAAAATTCACCCCCTAAGGGGGTAAAACGGGGGTGCAAAGTTAGTATGAAACTGCTGTTTTTGAAGCGGGCAGACGTCGTTAATGGGTCTAATTCTACGCGAGCGAAGCTGCGGGCGTCCACTAGTTTTATTTATATTCGGGTATCAGGGTGTCACAAGCAACAGTTGCGTCTTCCCACATGAAGTTATTTTCGGGCCCTTATCGCGGCGCAGTCAATAGGGTGTATAATTATTTTTCGCTCCCCTTGACACGTATGAGGCACCTCAAATCCCACCGAGCTTTCCTGTCACGTTTTTTATTGCTTCCACACAACGGTAATGTTTTGAAAGACCAAGGACGACGTAAAAAGAAGATTAGGAGCATAAAACAGCAATGGAATTTCCACTGCGGTCCTCATAAAGTCCGAGGTACGTAGTCCTCATAATAACGATTACCCATTTGAAACTTTGTGATGTTTGCCACATTATACTCGAACCTGTATAATAGTTAATTAAACAAAAAGGCTCTTTTCAGTTTCAAAACATCCAAAATTTGCCAGTAAAATTGTGCTAAATAGGTTTAGAGGTGTCTGTTTAAGTATCTACGTAAATATTCAAAATAAGTTGTTATGCTATGCTGCTTACGTTATTTACCGCACGAGTTACCATAAGGACGACTGAAATTATAAAACTCGTTTCTTCAACTTATCGACGCCTATTCGTAATATAAGTGCTTAGATAATATTTTAATTCTGAATTTAAGTCCTTGGAAATGTTTAGGAATATCGGTATTCTCTACCTACCTAACCTACATTCATCTGTAGCCAGATTGGGGAAGACGCTCACTTCTGTACAATAGAGAAAGATAGAGCAGAAGCCAGGTTTTCCAGCACAACATGTACTTAATACAATTTGAATTTTTATACGTATATTTGTATGAGTTGGCTCTACAAAATATTACATGTTAAAGCTCGTTACAAAACTGCATCGTACCTAATGGCTGTTGTGTTAATGGCTTGAAATGACTAGTACCTACGAAATCTAAAAGTTTTAATAATTCATAACGTACTCGCTATAGAATTAAATCAAGTACGTTCTTACTCATTAAGGTCCTTCTCTTTCCTAATGTTCATTGAAAAAATAATTTCTTATAAGCTTTTGAAAATTCCATAAGACTGACCTGATTTTTTCCCAGATTCCTCTTTCGTGGCACCAGATTCTTCTACAGCTTGGTCAGAATCTTGTTTGTCACTTTCACCCTCATCTTCTTCTGCTTTCCTATCCAGGTAATCTAGTAAAGTAGCAACTATAACCAGCAACACGATAGCTCCGTAGAATCCACTGCAACAAAATAATTATTTAAATGCACATGTATAGACTATAATTTAATTCTAAAAGGTAGGTCCTTGCTGCTGGGATTCTATTCCTACAGCGACATAGCAAAGGTTGCCACTGGTTAAATTTCGACCGTAATTTTATTAAATTTTAGATTCAAGATCATCGTCTTGTAACAAAAGCGTCATAAAATTGTCTACCTAGCTAGACCTAGCTGCTTAAAATATGTTTTTTTTTAATAATTTTATATTTCAAACTATTTGCTACACTTATTTATATTCATGTATACTTGATTTTAACAAATTTCATAATTAATTATTTCAATAACTACCCACAAATTTACCTACCTCACGTAAGAATAGATCAAATAAATTGGAGTAGTGAAGTACAAACTCGAAAATTTGTTGATAATATCAATTCAGTAATTTGAATTCCCTTGATCTCGATCTCTCTTAAGGCATAATAAGAGCTTGGGAGAGAGAATAACCGGAGAAAATGTATCATACATGTTTAATTTTTTTTTGCTTGTTTACAAATGTCATTCAAAAGCGTAGAGAACCTACATTCAAAAGCCATACCAAAACAAAATTAATAAAAAAAAATTTTTTCTTCACTACTCCACTTTCTTTGCAATTGACAGATAGTTAAATCAAAACTCACAGCGTCACTAAGGTGGGAATCTCCATCCACTTATCCCACCACTTGCTGCTCGGCCGCGTCTGACAGTCGATGTCTTCCACCTTGACTCTGACCACCAACCCGATCTTGTGCTGATAGTGCTTGATCGCATCCTTGAGTATCGTCTCCACATCCTCCGCCTGGCAGGGGGAGGGGACGCACACCCCCCAGCTCAGCGTGGAAAAACGCGGCACGAAGTGACCTGGCTGAACCAATTACCATACGGCTTAGTGTCTTACAGAGGTTTGATGGAATAAGGTTCAATTTATTTTAACACACTGGGCGAATAATGAGTTATCTGGTAGAAACTGGATAATACTCTTAGTGTTTCTATATATACCAATTATTTTAAGTAATTTAAATAAAAGAAAAGGGAATAAGTGTACAGACCACCGGCCATCGTCTGTGTATATACATAATATATATGACCATGAGAGAGTTGAATCTAAGATACCGCCTAAATTATTAACCTGGTTACTAAACAATCGGTATGAAATAAGCATTGAACTACCGATTAATAAAGTCTGAGTTTCGTGTGGGTATACTTTAACGTCAAATTTATATTGAGTTGTGATACCTACTATATGAGAATGGGTTCATTTTATTTCATGATTAAGGGTTTACATAACGTATTTTAAAAAAAACAACACCTTGACAAAAAGCATAGGATATTGACTCTAGATTCATTAATAAAGAACCTCAAATCAAAAGGTAAATAAATACTTCAGATCGATAACATATTTAATTTAAACAACCCGTGGTCATCTTATCGCATAAGCGCAGAATATTTTTGTCATGGATCCGATGAGTTAAATGTTATAAATAAGTGGACACACTAAAGGCGTTTCCACATAGGAATGAGCATATTAAGTTTTATCTAACGACGACGACACTCTTTACTCTTTTATCAAGGATGCTATTTGAAATTTTAACTTCACCGAATTAATTATTTGTCTGTAAATTCAACCCAACTGCAATGCATAGATCTTGGTTTGATCGGCTAGTAAAACCCGTAAGAAAATTTAAACGCAGATATCTAAACTTATGAAAATAGTAGTGCCCTTGATAGCGTATGCTATGACCGAGACGTGACGACATGCCTAATCTATTAATATTACTATACGTTGTATGCACAGCGAATTCGATGTAATATGCGGAAGAAAATCTTTGAAGTCTAATAGTGCTTATAAACACTGCCTAAGAGAAATTCATTAAGCTTGGCTAAAAGCTTATCGATGTATGTATTAGCATCTCTCCCTTCCGTTCGTACGCAAGTAATAGAACTCAATTTTCCCTATGAAATGGTAACTTGGCTATCTCCACTAGTATCCTGTATCCACTATCCACTAATTACTAGGTCGAAGTTCCATATTCTGCTATCAAGGACTACAATGTTTTTGTCAGATAAATGTTTTAAATTCACAAAAGAATAACGATTTAGAAATTTGAATAAACCAATATTATGATTTTTTAACGAGGAAACGTTAAATAATGACTCATAAAAACATCTTCGTAATTTGCATATCAGAATCTTAAAACTACAGTTTAAATAAATAAAAGGTGTACTCACATCATCGATCCGGCTGTGGACTAAGTTTTTGGCTTGCGCCAAATGCACTGGGGCCTCCAGCTCGGAATTCTCCGCTTTTACTTCGAATCTAGCCAAGCAGTACTTTCCCTGCACCTTAACCACGCTTCCAGTGTCGAGCTGAACTCTCGCTCTGCTGCCCATACACTGGTCGAAGTCACCCAGTTGAATTCCATTACCCTGCAGTATCCCGGAGGGAATTTTAGCTGTTGCGTCGAGCACTGTAATGAAAAATTCTACTTTTGTGCCACCATAGGTCCTTTGGGAGTTCTTTACTCGTGTATAAACGCAAATGAGTAGACACGAATGGCGTCAAGGACGCCGTATATGCAGCATGCTCGTCACACTAAAATAACTTTTGTAGTTAACTATACATTATTATATCTCAAAAAATACGCTTCACCTTTTGTGTACTGTCACGGCGATAAATTTGATTAATTAAACTTATAACTATGAAATATTCATTTTCATACCTATCATCATTGCTTTCTACAAAAGGTCAAACTAAATCATTCAACTCATTGTGGGATCTTGATATTATGCCGAATTAGAGCTTATCTGTTCCAAGTACCACAACAATGATAACTGGTTTAGCATCGTGGTTTATCCGAAGTCATAGTTACATTACAGTAATTTATAAATACTGGTCATTACAATATTAAGAATTATAGTATAGAAACGACAGCTACATACTACAATATAGCTAACTAAAAATTGTATTAGCCTCATGTTTTAAATGACTCAGTTACAGTTGCTGGAATTTACACCATAATCATTCAGCTCAGAGACTGTAAGGATAGCCATTTATTAAGACTGGTGGTACTTACTATTTAAAGCCCATAATTTGGTCCCACGTAATTGCCGTAACAGAATTTGTCCGTGACGTCTGCATTCCGGATTTGCAATTCGCGAAAAATTCGGTGCAAACGATGGGAAGAAAGCGTAAAAATCTTCGAATTCACTCTGTAATAAATTTTTTCTTTGCAGAGCTTCGGATACTTGTTTGATGTAACTTTCAGTTTTAATAAGTTTGTCTTGAAGAATATCAGCTACCTGTTTTGATTTTGTACTTTCCTTTTTTCTGTATTTTTCGATGATCTTCTTTTCTGTGTCCTGTTTGTTTTCTTTTGTAGTTACCTTTATTTTATTCTCCTTAACCTTGGGCGTCCCTTTCTTCACTTGAGTACTATCTTGTTTCGCTTTCTTTGGTGGCTCTTTATCAACTTTTTCCCCTTCAAAAAATGATTCTAATTCTTTTTTTACGATTTCACTAACTTTTATTTCTGGTTTTACCTGGGGTGTACTTTTTAATTTAGAAATCTTGTCATCAGCTGATTTTATGTCAGTTGGCTTTTTATCTTTTATTGGGATAAGTTTGTCTTTTTGTGTTGGTTGTTGAATTTGATTTGTTGTTTCAATTTTTTTCTTTACATCTATAGCATCTTTTGTCACTTTGTTAATATTTTTAATTCTAACGTCGTCGTCGTCCCCATCACTGTCATCATCATCTGCATCATCATCGTCGTCATCATCGTCATAATCATCATCTTTTTCTTTTTTCTTTTCAATAACCCCTAATTTTTGGATTGATGACTTTTCAACATTGTTTTTGGTATCTATAATCTTAAGTTTAGATTCACTAACAGTGTTTTTATTTGAAGATCCAGTAAATTTGGCTCTTTTGTCGTCATTGTCATCATCGTCATCTGTATCCTCATCATCATTATCATCAACTTCTATGTCTTCAACTTTTTGTTCCACCTTTTTAGTATCAGATGCTTTCAATTTCGGTGTCGCAATATTAGGTTTTGTTTTTTCCTTTACAAACAGTTTTTCTTTACTGATATTAATATTGATGCTTTTCTTGTTTTTTTTATCAACATCCTCATCATCAAAATCATCATTATCATCTTCATCATCATCATCATCATCCTTTGTTTTTAGTAATTTGGGTGACTGTTTTTTTACAACTGTCTTCGTAACAGGTGATGTTTTTTTTATATTCTTAGATATTTTGTTTTCTTTTTTTCTATCATTGTCGCCACCTTCATCGTCATCGTCATCATCATCATCATCGTCATCGTCGTTGTCATCGTCGTCATCGTCACTATCGTCATCGTCGTCGTCACCATCATCACGATCAACATGAATTTTCACAGATTTCAAAGTCACAGTTTTGGCTTGTGATATTTTGTCTATAGACTGTTTTATGTTTATTGTATTAGTTTCTTCCTTGGAACCTACTTTAATTCTTTTTAAGTTGCCAATATCATTATCTGCTTCATCGTCATCTTCATCATCATCGTCATCATCATCATCGTCATCGCTATCATCGTTATCATCATTGTCATCTAAATCATCTTTATCGGTTATTTTCGCCTTTTCTTTTAGTTTATCACCCTTGCCATCATTGGTTTTTGAAAGCTTTTTAATTTTTACACCACTTGATTGAAACAATTTTAATTTCCCACTATTATCAAAGTCGCCATCTTCATCATCATCGTCGTCGTCATCATCGTTCTCATTCACCTTATTTACTAACGTTTTTTTATCACGAACACTGTTTTTCAAATCCACATATGGACGTTTAACACTTTCGATTTTAAAACTATGTAGAGTTTGATCGAGGTCAAGTTCATTCACTTCACAACTCTCACATTTGGACTGTTTTTTGACACGTCCAGTGCCATCGGAAGGACTTCTGGGTAGATCGCGCACACGAAATGCCGTTATCACTGTGGCTAGGATAGGGACGCTGATTAAAATAAGAGCTAACGTCCATCTGTGGCGCATCATCGCCGTTGCGTGAGACGCTCACGCCGCCATCGTACGTTCGACTGAAACGTTCACAATTCCAATCCCTGACGGTTATTTGTGTCATACCACACGCGCGAAACGCACCTCATTGAGAAGCCGCCGATGCTTCATTGATGGTCAATATCGAGGGGTATTTTAACGGGTATTTAAGAAAGTTTAACGAAAAACTGAACGTTTCCCGGCTCGATTTAATTCGAGTGTACTGGCGCGAGGGCACGTTTTATGGCATACATCCAAGAGTGGAGTAAAAATAGTATTGCAAAGGCGATTGTCCGGCCCACGATTCGAATTGATGACTATGGGATTGATTGCGTTCTAAACATTTTTATTTATACAAGTGCACTGTGTTACTATATGCAAAAAACTGACCTAAAAAGAGCGCTCATTCTCGTACTTGTTACACTGAATTTATTTATAGATACTAGTTTAACGTGGCAATTGAGTGTTACATTTAGCGAAAAAAATAACTTGACCTAAGAAGCTGATATTTTCCAGGGCGATAGGCATAGGCAGTTTTTAGGAATGAGACGCCCAATAAGAATTTTTTTAAATTCTACCCCTAAATGGGTGAAAAAGGGATTAAAAGTTCTTGAAAAAGGGATTGAAACTTCTTCATTTGGACAGCCTAAGCCACGAATATTGTAGAGTTTTTGTGAAGCGTGTGAAGGATGACCTGATACAAGGTATTTAGGAAATGTTACCCTAAGATGGTAGAATAGGTGAAAGAAGTTTGTCACTTTTAATATTTAAACTTTTAGTCGTCTCGTCGATACTATGACTGATTTTGTATTGGTGTACCCAGGTGAATTTTAAGTAGTACTGGGAGAAACAGAGGCAGGAAGCACCTACCTTATTGTTTTAGCTGTTCTCCTATTATTTCATCATGCAAATGTCGATCTTTTTAAACTTTCCAATTAAAAATCGTGTATTGTAAGGGTATTTTCTTAAGACGAAATAACTATGGGTTCACTATCGCTTTAAAAGGTGAATTTAGAATATACAAGATATTGTAGATTGGTTTTAGATTAGTTACCAGCTGACCCGGCAAACGTTGTTTTGCCATATAAATACTTTTTGGTTGATCGTAGAGGGTTGAAAATTCAGGGTTGTATGTATTTTCTAATGTTGTATCATAAAAAAATACAAAAATAAAAATTTATCTAACAATTAAAAAAAAAAAATTAGGGATGGACTACCCTTAACATTTAGGGGGATGAAAAATAGATGTTAGTCGATTCTCAGACCTACTGAATACGCATATAAAATTTGGTAAAAATCGGTAAAGCCGTTTCGGAGGAGTACTGCAACAAACATTGTGACACGGAAATTTTATATATTAGAAAGATGGATCCTGTAAAGAAAGATGATTGCGAGTATCTATGAATATTTCAAGCCACCCGAAGGCCTCTGTCCTAAGTTGGTGGGACCGACGACTTGAAGCACTCAAGAATTTTTGCCACTAGCGGTCACCTATCCAACTGCTGTCAGTCGGGATCGTTTAACATTATCGATCGATTGATAATTTTTCTAAATGCGTGACCACGATCGGTTTAATTCATTCATATTGGCGCCTTTACCACCACAATAACCCTTTTATACCACTGAAACGCGAGGCGTTAGGCCTTAGTACACCACGCTGGCCAAATGCAAATTGGCAGACTCCTTCCACATGCTTTTGAGAACATTATGAAGAACTTTAATGGCACATAATTTAGAAAAGACATTACTGCGTTCCGTTTGGATTTGAACCCGGAGAGTGAGAAGTGAGTTCGATAGCCAATTAACTGTCACCGCATTTGTGCCTTTAACGAACCTGCTAAGTCCGAGAGTAATGTTATTTTCATTAGCTATTTGACGATACACCCCCAAGGTTAAGTTTTGCCCAATATTGAGTTTTTCAATGACACTAAACCAATTGTCTTAGAACAAGGGATTATTCAACACGAACTGTCTCTGTCCAAAGGTCCAGATCCATTGTTTGGTAACATTCGTGAACCTTGCCGTTCTGTCGCAAGTGCATCTCAATTAGCATTTACAAGACAAACTGTATTGTATTGTATTGTAATTGCTGTATAATGTTGATTCGGACCGCCTGCGCATAAATTATTTCTTCTGCATCTTCAATGTCATATTATGCACGTGTCGCAATTGCGAATGCAATTTGGTAGTTGTCGCGGACGGTATTAATTTAAAGTCATTTGCTGTTTAGCTGCACCTTTTTATGTGTAAGTTATATTGTACATGCTTGTTCACTACTCATCCGTTTTTTGTCCATAATATCTATGATAGACGAGGGTAGTGAGTGACGTTAGTCCAGTTATCATAAAAATTATAATATTAATCTTTACTTCTATACTAATATTATAAAGAGGAAACATTTCACACAAATTAAATTAAATTAAAAAGTAAGGTTATCATACAAATTTTTTTTTACTGGAACGATTTAAAAAATAAAACACAAAAGAAAGCTGCATATGCACTGAGTGGCATAGGCTATATAATATATCTAGATGTAAACGAAACTATTGTGATGTCAATTCCACGCGAGCGAAGCTGCGGGGCGTCCACTAGTATTATTAATCACTTCGATTAAATCATTCACATAATTAAAATCGAACTTTACTAAGCTCGTTTGATTGTAAATAAATAGGAACATTAGTAATTCTGTTAATTTCTTCCGCAAATCCACATTTCCATGTACTTACTTGCGAAAGGTTTTTCCCTGGTAAAATAAACTGCCCACAGATATAACTAACTGCACAACATAACTCGTGAATGGGGAATCAATTGAAAAAATATACAGTTGATGCTTTCTGATCGTGTATAATTAAATCTCATAAAAAGAGTAATTTATTAAATGGTCACTTTAACAGGTCCCACCCCGGTCTCCCATATAGGGGGTTATGTAGCTCGACGACTTATTCATATCTGAAATTCACTAGGCCACTGTAGCTCAAAGTATGGGCGAACAAAAGCCCTGAGATACTTTAGTGTCGTAACAGCTGTGTAGGAAAAATACATTTAAACAGTTTAAATATTAAAATTCAAATTTATGAAAAAATTTAATGTTTTGATTACATTTTGTTGATTCTTTAACATTTGGTGTTAGAATAGGCTTACGGGATGAGGCTTACCTAAGTGTGGTTAAAAATAATTATCGTAATGTTTAATAGGTAAAGAATTTATTTTGAGACGGCCTGTTTACATTTTTGTAGGGACACTAGAACAATATTTAAGCGCAACACTTTGAGAACCCCTGCTTAAGGCGTTGTCGGGACTCTCAAGACATTTCATATCGACAATCTTTATGGAACTTGCTAATAAAAATTAAGTTTTATATAGCAAACGAACACGCAGCACCGGCCATCCGCCAGACCTTGACAACAAGACTCTTATAAGAGTCAAAGTCGTTAAGTGGCTACACAGCCCCATTCAAGGACAAGATATTCTCTCACCAAAGTCACCTATTGGTTCGACTAGGTAATGGAGCCCTCGTGTGGCGCCGGAGTAGGCCACCGAACGGGTTTTACTTGGTGAAAGTCCCACATAACCCGGCGTCGCTGAAACGACGTCCGGGTACCTTTTCAAGGTTTCCTACTCGTTAAACAAAATAAAAAAATAAAAACAAAAAAAAAAGGTAATGGAGTGCGATGTTATGAGGGCATGCTGCCGGCACATGGGTTGCATTGCAGGTCTGTGGTTGCAGTTGTAGCAAACCATAAAATAGCGTGGCGTTCCATCCATCCATCCATCTCCCTTAAGAAGGGCACAGCTGCACATCGCTGTGACCCATAGACGTCCCACTGCTGGGCACGGGTCTCCCCCACAGGCACTGCTGCGGGAGGTCTAGACCATACTCCACCACGCTGCTCCAATGCGGATTGGTGGAGGGGTTAGTGACCAACCCAGTGTCGAATGTTCTCTTCTCGTCTTCGACAAGGCTTAGCGACTGTTTCCAGCATTGAAAACAACCGGGACCGACGGCTTTACGTGCCCTCCGAAGCACGGTAGCGTCCATGAAATTTTGTCACTAGCGGTCACCCATCCACAAACCGACCGCGCCCGTCGTTGCTTAACTCTTTCGATCACATTGAATCGACGCGAGCCATTGGGCTATGGACGCTACAGCTGCACATAGGCCCGCCTTAATCTGTGCCACTCCTCCCGATCCTGTGTTATCGGTAAACAGAATCGTGTTGTTAACATAGTACAGGGGCCAGGTAAATTAATTCCCTTTGATTGTTTTCACGCGGAAGACATAAAACGAACTCTTCATGTCATAAGATGAGCTATAAAATGTTATGCACCTCGCAGGTACGACACTTAAAATACCAAGCGATCGTATTTCGTATCATAAATTGAATGCACAAGGTTAACACGTGGTAGAATCTGATACAGGGGCGCATTCCAACATAAACATAATATAAGTTCACGCCTGTATGACCTTGGAGGGGTAGACAGAGGTATTTATTCTATTCTTCATCCACATATTGCCGAGGTGCATAACATTTTGACGAGTTCGTTGGCGCAATCGGTAGTGACCCTGCGTCTGTTGCGCCAGGGGTCGTGGGTTCGAATCACACTCAGGACAAATGTATGGGTATGGGTACTGGGTATTTTAAGTTAGTAAATACCAATATGTAGAACCTACTTTTAATACAGGGATCAAACTCAGTACCTCAAGTTTTAACACTAGACCAAAGGCTCTTATTATTTCAACGTGAAGCAAAGTAAATTAAGCGGTTGAACATAATTTAGTAGTTAATTTAGGAATCTACCTAGCAAATTCTAATGGGTTGCTCTACAGGAGCAGCACCTAGCATAGAATTGCGGAACCATGGTAGGTACCCATGGTACCGCATGGTTGATGCAAAACCTGCAATCAAGTTTAAACCGCATAATTGAAACTGTGTTCTTGGAATACTTCACATGGCATGACAGAATTAATCATTTATAACTACAACTCAGTAGCACAACCAAAACACATAAAAACTGACACACACATACAATATTGCTCACTGTTTACAAACTGTCACCTGTCACGCTTGTCACTGCATATTAAGCAAGAAACACAGAAAGTTGAATGAAAAGTCGCTGTCGCTGCGACCCATAGACGTCCCACTGCTGGGCACGGGTCTCCCCCACAGACACTGCTGCGGGAGGTCTAGAGCATACTCCACCACGCTGCTCCAATGCGGATTGGTGGAGGGATTATTATCTGTCTGATACATACATATTGGAGATCAATTTAACAATGTTAATCTAGTTATGTTTAGTTGGGGAGGGATAGGACAGGGAGGGCACTAGCCCAGTGGATATGGAACGCGCCTCTCACGAGAGAGTGTGGGTTCAAATCCAAAGGAAACGCAGCAATGACATTTTTACGTAAAGTCCGATTTAAGAAATTAATTGTCACCTGCTGCTGAAAGGATCATCGTGAGGAAACCTGCATGCCTGAAAGTTCTCCATATTGTTCTCGAAGGCATGTAAAACTGCCAATCCACACCCGTGCCCAACAGGGAGATATAAAAAGGGTTGAAGGGTTGAAGTTAAGTTTATTTTAAATGAATTTGAGTAGTCGAGCCCTAGTACCTACTGTGCATCGAACGACCCTGGCCTACTATATTATTGTTTTGTATCTCGCAAAGTCGACTAATTAAACAACATTTACCTATATAAAACAGAAAAAGTTAAAGGGTTTCAATGTCAATATATTATTTATAGAAATAAACCTAACTTTTCATTAGCAACTGAATGTGGGCAACGCGATGAAGAAATTACTCTTGTTTTATACATTTTAAGGCCGTCCACCTCGTTGGTCTTGGTCGTGAGCGCGACTACTAAGCTAGAGGTCCCGGGTTCAATACCCAGGTCGGGAAAAGTATTAATGGGGTTTTCAAACTCGAAATTCCCAGTAGTAACTCGGAGTCTAGACCCGGTATATGGCAATAGTCTAATCATTTATTACATTCGATCTTCCGTCAAGGCTGATGATAAATTTGACCACAGCCAATTTTTAATCTGGGTGTTATTATAAGACGTACAAAATATTGTTTACATCGCAACTACTCAAACATCAAATCTTTTTTTTTTTTTTTTTATGGAAAAAAGATAGCAAACGAGCTTGCAGCACCACCCATCCGCTGCCGCCCATGACAACTGTGACTGACTTTGAACAAGACTCAATTAGGGACTGGGATGGTTAGTCCAATTAGTTGAGAGAGTTAATTAGAACATTAGTTGGTCAGTTCGTTAGTAGGTATGAGGACTGGGGACTGTTAGTGATAGTTAGTCCTGTTAGTTGGTGTTAGTAATAGTCCAGTTAGTACTTGTTAGTAGGAGTCTCGTTCTAAGTCAGTCACAGATGTGTTGCTACCCTTGAGGACTAAGATGGTCGCCTCTAAAGAAGTGTAACCGGAATCCACACCTTTCCAACCGGACCACAATTGCTTTAAAAACAATTATTACACGGCAGAAATGGTACTAGGTACCGTGGCGGGCGGTGGTACTACCCCGGGCGAACTCTATATGGAACCAATTAGCTTTCATATAAAACCTATTTGGTTCCCTATAGGCTCTACCACCTACCATCTATCAAGCTTTCAGCTTCAAATCAACATGGTAGTTATGTGGTCATTTACAAGAACCATTGAAGAGCATTTTTTGCACCTTATTATCTTACCATGGCAGAACGCGCCCGGGAAAACCTCATTGCTCATGCATAACCAATAAAATTGATAATTACGTATGTACTTCAAAACACGAAAAAAACCGCGAAGCTACGCTTATACGCCCTACAGTATAATAGGATTCGTCATCCAATTTAATTCGTAAACAAAGTAGACGAGTAGACACGAATTTGAATAGAGAACAAGGTAACGTAGTAAGTGCTCTAATTGTTTTAATACGAGATTATTCACAATACCGTTGACATTGACGATGGATCGGGTCAGTATGTCCTTGGCCGCGGCACACTGCGGTATAAAACTAACCTATTTAAGAGCATCATTGATGAGTACTTAGGTGCGCGTAGTTTTGAAAATAAAATTATGTTCAGCAGCACTACTTGCTGTTATAAATAAATAAAACGTGTCAAAAAAAATATCGGATTATATTTGACGATCCCGTTGGCGCAATCGGTAGTGACCCTGTCTGTTGCGCCAGGGGTGTTGGTTCGAATCCCACTCAGGACAAATTATTCGTATGATCACTTGTATTTTTTCTGTGTCTGGATGTTAATCTATGTATGTATATCAGTCTCTGACACCCATATCACAGGCTCGCGCCTACTTTGGGGCGTGTGTGAGAATGTCCAAGATATTTATTTATAAGTCCAGTTAATTAATTATTAGAAACTATTTCGTAATCTATGGTAAATCAGTCTGTGTGTTCTAAATCAGTCACACACGGAGTTAATCCTACAGATTAGAATAAGCTCTGACTCAGATAGATACATGACCCTTTATCGCTTGAAAAACTGAATCCAGTGTCATACAAAGGTCATGCTGGTCAATACACTTTAGTTGCCTATAATCGTCTTGGAGATGTGTGCTACCCGGATCTGACCACAGATCAAGTTAGAGCGCTTTTTAAACAATTGGATCCGTTTCATCTTTAGCCTTAAAAAATATGACCACCACCCACAATTCCCACAATCGCCAACAGTTAAAGTGGCTTCCTTTTCGACAAAGGCGAGACTTTAAAATTGTTAGCCTACTTTATTCAATTTTTAACGACTAGTGGACGCCCGCAGCTTCGCTCGCGTGGAATTAGACATTCACTAACTTCAAAAACGGCAAAGTTTCATACTAACTTTACTAACTCCCGTTTTACCCCCTTATGGGATGAATTTTCAAAAATCCTTTCTTAGTGCTCCCCTACGTTATAAAAGGAACCCCTGTGCAAAATTTCAAGTTTGTAATCCTGTTTAGGCCCTGCTTTGATATGTCAGTCAGTCAATCAGCTTCTCTTTTTATATATGTATATACAACAAATCCTTCACAATTCAGGCGTTACTACTCTGGAACTCCCTACCTGTGCACTGTGCATACCAAGAAAGCACCTAGTTTATAGGTATCTATGAAACTTGTTCGTGAGCGCTACCTATCACCTTCCACTGTCGGATAAGAGTATAATATGTGTGTAGTATATGTACCTATATCTAAGTATATGTATTACCTATATATGTTTGATTGTATATATAATATTTGAGTTTATAGGTATTTGTATTATGTATTTATAGGTATTGTATGTATGTATATATGTTTATATTTTTTGTATGTATGCAATATAGTTAAATGTAATTTTAAGTTTCTTTTCTACCGCATCTTTTCCCCACTCAACCTGGGAGAAAATGCCATAAAGCATTAGAGCTGTCAATAAAGTTGTATAAATAAACAACGGCGAACCACATCCTTCTGATTCAGATTCTGATCAAGATTTGCCCGAAACCAACAAACAAATAGCACGCCAATTACTTATAAGTTTGTAAAAATCAGTTAAAATCATAATACCGGCGTGTTGACATTGATGTTGGCCCACGATGGCCTTGACCGCTTGCAAGAGAGAATGTGGCCATTCTGAAATAATCATTATCTCTTATATATACCATACAGATTCCCGTTTATTACGTCACCAATAACGTTTACGTTTAATTATGTAATATCGACACAACATTAAGGTACACATATATTTATTTTAAGTAGGTAAGCATATAGACCAGTGCAGAAGCCTTTAAAAATAATAAAAAGTGAAAAAAAAAATAGTAGAATATAACCTATTAGAAAAGGAGGAGAATATTATAAACATTAAAGGAAAAATAAATTCCGGGCGATCTGACGTAGGGAACGGGAAGGGGGGGGTGTTTAATGGGAAAAAACGGTTTATGTCGATTTCCGGCAAAACTAAAAGTCCTATGGAAAAAAGTTAAATGGCAAAGTTGTAGATAGTAAAAAGATCTAAAACTTTTGTATTTATACTTTTTTCACATAACCTCAAAATGTATGTGAAAAGTTCAAAAAACCAAGTTTTTGGTTTTTTATTTTTATCTTTTACAAATAATTTTTCTTTTTCACGAAATTTGGTGAAAACTTACCTTTTTATGTCCCGAATACGCTGTAATTTATTTGATTAGAAATATTTATTTTTTCAACCTTATTTTGAATTAATATCGAAAAAGAACCCTAATTTTCAATCGAAAATTCACCCGTCAAAATATCAGCTTTTTTCAAAAAGTTGGTATGCTTTCTGTTCGTTGAAACCTCTACTTTCCGATGGTGAAAAAAAAAATATATCTTACTGTAGTAAATCTTCTCAGAAAACGCAATTTTTAATTACTTCTTTTCCTTCCTTTGCTTTTTTTTGTCTTACACATATACATTTTTTACATCACTATACACTTTATATAGATTTTTAATATATTTATATATTTTAAATAATATTTATATATTTTTAACAAAACTTTTTACGGACTTTTTATAGATTTTTAATATATTTATATATTTTTAATATATTTATATATTTTAAATAATATTTATGTATTTTAAATATATTAAAAATCTATAAAAAGTGAATACTGATGTAAAAAGCAAATGTGTAAAAAACAAAAATGCAAAAAATGTGTAAGACAAAAAAAAGCAAAGGAAGGAAAAGAAGTAATTAAAGATTGCATTTTCTGAGAAGATTTACTACAGTAAGATTTTTTTTTTTTTTTCACCATCGGAAAGTAGAGGTTTCAACGAACAGAAAGCATACCAACTTTTTGAAAAAAGCTGATATTTTGACGGGTGAATTTTCGATTGAAAATTAGGGTTCTTTTTCGATATTAATTCAAAATAAGGTTGAAAAAATAAATATTTCTAATCAAATAAATTACAGCGTATTTGGGACATAAAAAGGTAAGTTTTCACCAAATTTCGTGAAAAAGAAAAATTATTTGTAAAAGATAAAAATAAAAAACCAAAAACTTGGTTTTTTGAACTTTTCACATACATTTTGAGGTTATGTGAAAAAAGTGTAAATACAAAAGTTTTAGATCTTTTTACTATCTATAACTTTGCCATTTGACTTTTTTCCATAGGACTTTTAGTTTTGCCGGAAATCGACATAAACCGTTTTTCCCCCTTAAACACCCCCCCCCCCTTCCCGTTCCCTACCTCAGATCGCCCGGAATTTATTTTTCCTTTAATGTTTATAATATTCTCCTCCTCTTCTAATAGGTTATATTCTACTATTATTTTTTTTTGTTTTAAAAGCTATCGAGACTGGTCTAATATACTTCGTTTATTTCACATATAGAAAGCTATTAGGCATCTATTTCGTTAATAAAATAATCAAATTAAGATTAAATTATTAATTTTATAGAATAGTCAACTCAACAATGTCATCAAAAGAATTGTGTTTAAAAGAAATGGTCATCATCCTTGTAAAAATCTGTGTAGAAATAAATAAAAAAACGCAATACAGTACAGTACAGTAAAATCATTGAAGAATCGGTAAGTTCCTACTGGTTAGTAACTTAGTAGTAGAACTTGGGCTAAAATATACTCATGAGACCTTTACTGAGAAATATACGAATGTAGTTTCCAGTCTCGTGAGATGTCCAGGCCGCGAATATATCGCCAGAACAGCACATAACTCTACACACGCGCAGCTAAAAATACGTTTAAAACATTACATATTATGTAAATGGTGCTCCCGACATCTTTACATGCCCCGTTATAGAAGAATTGCAGCATGAAAACAAGATGGCAAGAACTTTACCATAAATTACCTACGTTGTTTTTCATTGTTTATGGTCCGTATCTTAGTTCAAGTCCAACATATAATATGTATAATGTCATCTATTCGGTGTTTATGATCATGTATGTATGTACCTATGTTGTAGCAAAAGACCATTCGAAAAAAGTTAAAAAAAAGTGTCACCTCTTCGGTGACGCCGTAAAGGACTGTATGACCATACAGCAAAAGTCTATTCGGGAAAATAAATAGTGTCACCTGTGTGTATCCTGTGTGTAGTGTGTATTCATGCTTTTAAGCGATATTCGTACTTACTAGTATTAAAGATTTTGGAGTAGCCGTTTTGAGTAAGCCGTTAATTTAATTTTTGCTCACTCTGATGATGATTCTGATAATGATCGGGTTTCAAGTGTTCAAGTGTGTGTCTCCACACTAGGAATACCGTTTCTGGGATGTGAATTTTTAAGCTATTAAATATTTATTTATAGAGAGAGAGGTTGTGACAGGAATCAGCCATGCGGAGTTTTTGGTTGTATACTTTAATTATTATATTAATTGAACGCCATTTTTAAATCTGTTCCTTAACGACGTGGTTTGTGGCAAACTACCGTGTACTAGCCTCCTAACATCGGACGTCCTGTGCGGAAATAAAGCGGTTCGTGAGGTGCCGCACATCGAAGCTACAGCGGATTTCCTCGACCGCCGCTGTGCACGTGACGTAGACTACCCGCTCTAGCTATGTTGCTCGGGATATCATGTTGGGAAAGTGAGAAGAAAAGGAAATTGTTTCAGGTAGGAAATGGGGTGTTAGTTAATTGGCTTTATTGACACCGTTGATTTTTTTTAACATAGATTATAGCCTAACGAACAAGCAGACGAGCCATTTGATGGTAAATAGACACACCTGTCTATGAACATACAACATTCTTTTTTCTTTTTTTTTTTCTTCAAACCTTTCTTTGAAGTCGGTTAAAAAGCAACCTAGTCGACAGTTCTACAACATCGTACTTATATCGCATATAATAACGTAAAATCAAATAAAACGCGCCGCATAATCAGTAGGTATTATTAAAATCGCTTCTTTACAAGACAAATCATTAAACTCATAGATCGCACCCGTTGCTGTAGTAGTTTAGTTTACCCGTAGTATTTCTTTTCCTTTAGGTATTCATTTGATTGCAAAATCATGATTATGGAAGCTTTAATGGAACCAAAATCTTCATCGTTTTGTACACGCGAGAGTTTTTGTAGTTCTACATACGTACACGTCAACATTATGAATAATCTGAAAATGATTGCTACAGCCCAAGTTCAAGAACCGTTGAATCGGTGATGTGGTTTAAAGGAATTATTAAAACTTCACTTGTTTTTTGCTATATTGCGCATGAATGACTAAACTGATTTACGCAACAAAAAGATAAAAGAGTACTCAATAAAAGTTTACCTTATTTCGTTTACGATTAACTCTTTCCCGAAGCTGATGGTAAAAACCGGTGCCTATGGAAGTGGGGTATTCCGCAGTGGTACCAATGCATTACATGTCGGGAAGAGTTCTTTTTGTGCCAATTTTGAACAACCCCGCTATGAACATGAAAGTCTTATATGGAATCTAATTCCAATTGTCGCACGTACGTAAGGTGCAGCAATGATTGTGCAAACATTTTCGAGGAGGACCTCAAATTCGGTTGGCGTGATTGAATATTCAATCGTTAGAAGAACGGTTAAGTTAGTTTTTTGCCTTAGATGCCATTTATGTTTGTTGGGTCTACTGGAAGACATTTCGAAAAAGGTAAGTAGATTCCCCGTACACCATTTTTTTGGATCGATACTCTAAGCAAGATTATTAAAATAAAAAATAAAAATAAGAATTCACTTAACAATATAAACCAACCATAATAGCGATGATAGCGCAGTGACTATTGAACTCGCCTCTCGCTCGAGCACGCACCAATTACTTTTCTAAGTTATGTTCGATTTAAGAAATTAAATGTCACTTGCTATAACGGTGAAGGACACATCGTGAGGAAACCTGCATGCCTGAGAGTTCATCATAATGTTCTCGAAGGCATGTGAAGTCTGCCTATCCGCACTTGGCCAGCGTGCTGGACTAAGGCCTAATCCCTCCAATTCCGAGAGGAGACCCGTGCCCAAAAGTGGGACAAAGAAAGGCTGATGATATAAATCAATTGTTTAGATAAAATTAAGTATTAGCCTAAACAGATCGGGCGATAGGCGCGCACAAAACATGCTATTTTTATTATTATATTTGGAGAGGATTCCTGTCCAGAATTAAACCTGAAAATGCTGTTGGATGGATGAATGGATGGATCAAATATAATAAATTATGTGAAACAACACTGAAAGAATCTTTTGCTTTCACTACCAGTAAATATATTTATTTGCTAGTGCCCAAAAACTTTAAACTAAGAAATAATATTACGCAATGACTTTTTCTAACATAGGTGTAACTTCCGGTGACTTCTTCTGGTTGAAACATTGAGTTTGGCCGGTTCCGATACAAAAGTTTGAAATCGAAAATCAACAAACCGTTAACAAACATCAGGTTATCGGTTAACCTTGTCAGGATTCAAGAACGGGTTTGCCGAAGCCTGTTCTTTTTAACTAGCCGGCAAAGTGGCTGCGGCAAGTGCATTATCTTACTCGACAAAAATAATAGGCACACTTTACAGCCACTGTGGCTTTAGTGTTTGTTTACTGTTGACATGTCATTTAAACCAACGGTTTGAGTTGGAACTAATATTTCGTATCACAGGAAGTTTAATTGAATCTATTAATTATAATACGCCAAAGGTTACTTTTATGACGGATGATGAAAGAAAGCCATATCACAGAGAAAATAATAATTTATATATATTCTAATAAGCCATATTAAACCTACATTATTGCGGTTGTAAAATGACGTAGCTATGTTAGTTTGGCGATGACAGTGGTCGCCATCTATAACCATTTCTATCGGAATACGATTGCTTAAAAACACTTATCCACAGATTTCGGATTTTGCAGAATTATTAATATTACAATGTAAATTCCTACACCATTTTCAAACTGGTTTTGCTTATCTCGCTATATGTAAGTATGTGTCCTAGAATAGCTTTTGTTTATTTAAATGTTATTAAATTCTTACAAATCAATAAATGGGAGGGTGTGTCTGTTGGTTTATCCTTCTTCTCCCCATCAACTGAATAAAAGATCCTCGTGATATTTTGCATTATATGTAGATCCTGGAGAGTGACCCGGAAAATGGCACTGTTTCCATGGAAATTGACAAAAACCTATAATTATTATTCGATTTATAATCGATATTTTGTTGGTTTGTTCGTTTGTCCTCCTTGTCCTTATCGACTGAGTCATGGATCAACGTGATTTTTTGCAAAGTGACATAAGCAACTTTTTATCTGAGTAAATTGCACGGTTGCAGTGGAAAACCTTTACTTAATTATCCTTCGATTTTTAATCGTTTTTTATAAATTTTTTTTTTGGTTTGTCCTTTGTGAAGTGATTTTTTGCATAGACGACTAGGAAGTGACAGAATACTATAGGATTTTATCCCAAAAAGATTTCTTAACAAATAAAAGGCTCTTAATGTTAACATGAAATGCCCGATGCTTGTTTTGTAAGTTGATTTAATTAACATCAGACTACCCCCTACCCTTAAACAGAACAAAGATTTGGGCTTACAAGTAGTTTGCCACTCAAACTTACGTGATACAATTTGTTGGTGTAAAACTTTAACAAAATATCTTCATTTAAATAAGAAAAGATGTTTTTCTTGTCGAGCGTCGTCTTCTTTTTATGTTTTAAAATTGATTTGTTGTTGTTTGCTTTTTACCGAGATACAAACTTAATCCCTCACATACTCATCTATACTAATATTATAAAGAGGAAACATTTTGTTTGTAATGTTTTCACACGAAAACCTTTTTTTTTTATGGGTAAAAGATAGCAAACGAGCTTGCAGCACCACCCATCCGCTGCCGCCCATGGCAACTGTGACTGACTTTGAACAAGACTCAAATAGGGACTGGGATGGTTAGTCCAATTAGTTGAGAGTTAATTAGAACATTAGTTGGTCAGTTCGTTAGTAGGTATGAGGACTGGGGACTGTTCGTGATAGTTAGTCCTGTTAGTTGGTGTTAATAATAGTACAGTTAGTACTTGTTAGTAGGAATCTCGTTCTAAGTCAGTCACTACTGGACCGATTTCAAACATTATTTAAAAGCTGCATCTTTACTGAGTGACATAGGCTATATAATATTACTAGGTGTAAACGAAACTATTGTTATGTCTAATTCCACGCGAGCGAAGCTGCGGGCGTCCACTAGTTTCGTCTCATGAATTAATTAATTAATGATCAATCAATTTATTTATTTGTATGTAAGGTTATGTACAATAGATGGTAAATATAAAATTAAATTTCGCTTATCATTACCCATGATGGGTGTACAAATGTCACTTATTCATAATAGTGGACGCCCGCAGCTTCGCTCGCGTGGAATTAGACATTCACTAACTTCAAAAACGGCAAAGTTTCATACTAACTTTGAACCCCCGTTTTACCCCCTTAGGGGGTGAATTTTCAAAAATCCTTTCTTAGTGCTCCCCTACGTTATAAAAGGAACCCCTGTGCAAAATTTCAAGTTTCTAGCCCTTATAGTTTAGGTCCTGCGTTGATATGTCAGTCAGTCAGTCAGTCAGTCAGTCAGTCAGTCACCTTCTCCTTTTATATATATAGAAGATTAGTTCTCTGTTCTGAGATTATTAAATACAATTTGCAGTGTCACAAATAAATAATGATATCTTTATTTAAAAAAGTACACATTCAAATGCAAAGAATGAAAGTGTAATCAATGATTTAGTAATTATGTAAATAACTAACCTACACTTGTTTATCTGTAACATACATAGGTACTAAAAACAGACTTAAGGCGTAGTGCTTAGTGCAGGGCCCGTTAGTCAGAATTTTGCAGCCCTTCCGAATACCTCGACATGCCGAACATGACATGACACGACTGCAAAGTACTTCATACTTCGAACCACAGCAGCGTTGAATTTTACAAGGTCACACATCCCACTTGCAGACCGAAACCGGTGGAGCTTAACATTCGCCTTAGTGTTGAAAATGTCTTAAGCACCACAATCACTTCACTTCACATAGAAAATTTAAACTATTTAAAGATGGTTTCAAACGCAAGACTGGCTAATGCGATGAAGAAATCCTTACCACAGTCTGCACTGCACTATCACTGTTTTGATCAGCCAGATGGCTTAGCCGATAAAAGTATCATTACTTTCCTACATCACCTTGCTATTCTAACAGCTAATAGTTGGGTAACTCATTTACACATGAAGGTTAGACGGCGTTACTCGTAAATCATTTTACTAATCTATACTAATATTATAAAGCGGGAGATTTTTTTGTTTTTTTGTTTGTTTGAACGACGAATAGTATAGGTATATCAAGAACTAGGCATCACTTCTCAAATTGCCGTAAATAATAATATTTGTTAAGCAAGTCGGAAGGGCAATCGCTTCTAAATATTTTTAAACCGCGTGCGCCGTCTTACTGCTTCGTCATAGGTTATTACCTCAATCTAAATAAAAGTCCGGGATAGCATATACCTAACTCTCAAACATAAATCACAATAAGGTATTTATTGAAAAAAAAATTATGCAAATTCAGTGATTTACGAGCGGTTTTATGCATGACATATTAATCCTTACTAAAGAAGTAACTTTCTATCTTTCGTCATCAAGAAAATTTTATGAAGAATAATTCTTTATATTAGTATGTTAATCGGATCTGTAGTTAACTAGGTAAGTAAACATAAAATTAAAGGTCGTATTGAAGGGTTCATTTGTAAATTATCACCGTACTTATTTATTTACTGTTTAGGTAGTAATTGCTACTTCTTCCTAATTTAGCGAACCGTCTTTATTATGTGTAAAGACAGGAACCTTGCATTTGGACACTTGACCAACGAGCGATTCAAAACATCATTGTATTTTAATGGAGTCAGATTCATGCAATTGTGTTTTGCGTCAATTGTATGTGTATGAGTATGACTGACTGATTGTGCACTTGCCCTAAAGATTGTTACTTTATATGTAGCATCTGAAACGAGGTTCGCCCGAGGCAGTAGGTACTACCGCCCGCCACGTTACATAGTACCATTTCTCCATCCATCCAACGTCTATCCATGAGCCTTTTTGGGTCCACTGCTGGACATAGGTCTCCTTCAATTGTCGCCACTCCTCCCGATCCTGCGCCCTCTGAATCCAATGGTTTCCCGCTGTCTTTTTCAGGTCGTCAGTCCACCTCGTCGGGGGGAAGAAACGTATAGGTAGGTTAGAATAAAAAAATAAAATAAAAAAAAACGTTAGAACATAAGAAGGAAGCAGGAAGAAGATGTTTTTAATAGATACGATTAGTGCAAAAAATGGCATTATATACAAACATAATTATTGATTCTATAATATTAAAACTACTCTTAGATTTGTCTAATTACATTTTTGCATGTCATCATCACGCATCATATTTGTATCTATTGGAATTACAGACGAATCAAAAATTTGGATATCACCTTTGGAGCGGACAAGTTAATGATGTCAATCCGATAAAAAAAACTATGATGACTCATAATTTTTTTTAAATTTTTTTTGTTAGTTATAAAGTTCAAACGATCAACTAAATGGTTTTTTTTTAAATAAATCACCCGGTAGTAGGTCAATCTAAGAATATACTGACTCATGATCATTATCGTATCATCATTACAAACAAACAAACAAAATTTGGGCCTGTATTTCCCCGAAGGGTAGTGGTGGTATGTAGTACACCAACATATGACCAGTTATGTTTAGATTAGTGGACGCTCGCAGCTTCGCTCGCGTGGAATTAGACGTAACATAACCTGAATACAAAATTTCATTGAAATAATGTAGGTATATACGAAAAACTTTTATACCTACTAACTTTGCACCCCCCTTTTACCCCCCCTTAAGAGATGATTTTCGAAACTCAATAAAAAACCTTCATAGGTACTGAATTTCATTCGAATAACATCAAAAACGGCAAAGTTTCATACTAACTTTGCACCCCCGTTTTACCCCCTTAGGGGGTGAATTTTCAAAAATCCTTTCTTAGTGCTCCCCTACGTTATAAAAAGAAACCCCGTGCAAAATTTCAAGTTTCTAGCCCTTATAGTTTAGGCCCTGCGTTGATATGTCAGTCAGTCAGTCAGTCAGTCAGTCAGTCAGTCACCTTCTCCTTTTATATACAGGGTGTCCCAGAATGAATGGATAATCCTTGAGCCCCGCACAGAACAGCTCTCCAGCGCTTAGAAAAAAATATCAAAAAAAAAAAATTCCAAGTGATACCCAAAATATGATTTTTTTTAGAAAAACATACGTTATTTTAGCTTCACTTCACATTAATTTACACAACTGCCACAAATTAATGATATTCCTGGCGTTTTTGGTGTCATTTTATTCCTGATAGACGATACTACTAGAAATACATCAAATAATATAAGTATCTGTGATACTTTTTTTATTAAAAAAATAAGAACTTGAATTTTAAACATGAATTTTGATACCAAAATAATTTAGACATAGTTTGAGAGTGTTTCATGTAAAAAAAAAGAATGAAAACGTAAGTGTCCAGCAATTTTAAAAACATGCGCAGTTAATACAGATTAAATAATGGTATAATACATCATTTTATCTAATACTACTACGAAGTTATTGCTATTGAGATGCAAAACGAGTAAATACGACTAAAATTAAAAAGTTAATGTCTTAATACATTTTAATAATAATAAAACATTTCAGGTGTCGCTGCGACCCATAGACGTCCCACTGCTGGGCACGGGTCTCCCCCACAGACACTGCTGCTGCGGGAGGTCCAGAGCATACTCCACCACGCTGCTCCAATGCGGATTGGTGGAGGGGTTAGTGGCCAACCCAGTGTCGAATGTTCTCAAGCCACCCGAAGGTCTTCGACAAGGCTTAACGACTGTTTCCAGCATTGAAAACAACCGGGACCGACGGCTTTACGTGCCCTCCGAAGCACGGTAGCGTCCGTGAAATTTTGCCACTAGCGCTCACCTATCCACAAACCGACCGCGCCCGTCGTTGCTTAACTCTTTCGGTCACATTGAATCGACGCGAGCCATTGGGCTATGGACGCTACATTTCAGGTGTACATTACATCAATCTTTATTCACAACAGGTGTTCAAATTGTCTGCCACCGATTCTAATACACGCTCGACATCTTCTTTTATAGGCTCTACTAAGAAACCGTGCGTAGAGTCATTCATTTATTTTTGAAGCGGCCTCTTGAACACGGCTGCGTAATTCCTCATTTGAAATTGTTTTCGAGTACACTTCTTCCTTTAGACAGCCCCAGTAAAAAACATCCCGACAGTTTAAATCTGGAGATCGAGGAGGCCACAGAATAGGACCCAAACGACCAATCCATTTGTTTGGATACGTGGCATTTAAATAAGCCCGGACGTTTGTACCATAATATGCAGGGCAGCCATCATTCTGTAACCAATGGGATTCCATTACCTCCTACGAAACAGTCGTTAAGCCTTGTCGAAGACCTTCGGGTGGCTTGAGAACATTCGACACTGGGTTGGCCACTAACCCCTCCACCAATCCGCATTGGAGCAGCGTGGTGGAGTATGCTCTGGACCTCCCGCAGCAGCAGTGTCTGTGGGGGAGACCCGTGCCCAGCAGTGGGACGTCTATGGGTCGCAGCGACACCTGAAATGTTTTATTATTATTAAAATGTATTAAGACATTAACTTTTTAATTTTAGTCGTATTTACTCGTTTTGCATCTCAATAGCAATAACTTCGTAGTAGTATTAGATAAAATGATGTATTATACCATTATTTAATCTGTATTAACTGCGCATGTTTTTAAAATAGCTGGACACTTACGTTTTCATACTTTTTTTTTACATGAAACACTCTCAAACTATGTCAAAATTATTTTGGTATCAAATTTCATGTTAAAAATTCAAGTTCTTATTTTTTTTATAAAAAAAGTATCACAGATACTTATATTATTTGATGTATTTCTAGTAGTATAGTCTATCAGGAATAAAATGACACCAAAAACGCCAAAAATATCATTAATTTGTGGCAGTTGTGTAAGTGAATGTGAAGTGAAGCTAAAATAACGTATGTTTTTCTAAAAAAAATCATATTTTGGGTATCACTTGGAATTTTTTTTTTTTGATATTTTTTTCTAAGCGCTGGAGAGCTGTTCTGTGCGGGGCTCAAGGATTATCCATTCATTCTGGGACACCCTGTATATAGATTTAGGCACACCCACTTTTCACCAGTTATGGCTATTTATAAGAGCTTTAGTTATAAATTATCTCTTTATGCACCTCCTAGATTTTAATCTTCAAATTTAGTTTTTTTATACAGAAATTTAATTCTTACGAAACTGCGAGGAGGATTTCACGGCTATCTCGCATGAGGTGATTACTGTAGCCTTTTCAAAATAAATTAGCATTTCAAGAAAATATTTCACACTTATTCACTTAGGATAAATTAATTGAAATTGATTTATTCATACCAACTCAATCGTTGCGCCACCGCACCGGACATAACCCTTCGTCGGCGACTAACAAGGATCCGATTAAAATTAACCTTTAGTGGTTAATTCATCCCATTAAGTTCGTCCCATCAAATGCGAATTCACTGAAAGTCACATTAGCGAAAAGCGCCTCAAATTGCGATTCGTCGAGCTTATTAACAACGCTTATGTATGAACTTTAAGATCGACTTCCTTACTTGCTGTTTGGTAATGCATCTTTGGAATTCCTTTATGACAATATACAACCCATAGGACTCCCACATTCAGGCCTGATCTTTCTCACAGACATAGTACCTGGTTCCCAAAATACACAACTCGTAGTCTCGTAACAGTAGTTCAATCATGATAAATTTCTTTTGCTTTAAATAAGTAGTGGACATAGGTTCAGTCACTGCTGTCATGATCCTCGTACATAATCTTCTAAATTAAACTTGATGGACGGAAAGTAGTGACATACACATAAAAACGACCAGTCCGACTTCGCATCTAGGTATTACCAATTTGAAAAGAACTAAGATAATATAAAATCTATTTACAATTCACATGTACTTAAAACAAAAAAAAAAAACCTTAAATATATAAGCTAAAAAAAATTACTAAAATATATCATTAAAAGGTGTCCCTTTAGGCAAGGTTCCGAAGATACTGGCAGCGTTCCCTCTTTGAATAGCAATACTAATTCTTTGTCCTAGGTAGCTGCCAGCTCTTCGGTCTCCTGTGATGTCGACTAAACTTTTTGCTATTTCCTTATAAAGCCTCATAGCGTTAGGACCCCACGGACCAAGGGTCTCGACACCGAATGGGACAAAATCATATTCGGTGCCTAGACCCCTGTATTTGTAAAAAAATATAAAAATGTTAAACATAAAAATGTGTGGCAGATCTCAAATAGCTATGAACATCTCAAATTATAATTAACAGCTTATATACAGAATTTCAACTCAGTAAAAGTACTCAGGAAATAGTCAGCGCTTATGAGTGTAGCTAAATAAATAGCACGCAGCGTTTTCCTGGCTATTATGCTTTCATTAAAATTTCATATTCATTCAGATGTTTTCAACGCATACGAGCTATTACAGCTGTCGTAGGCTATAATTTTAACATTTTCACGGTACTAATTCTCTTTGTAAGCAAGCGTTCTTGGTTAGGTTGAACAAAATCTCTCTCCTGTTTAATGATTACCATATGTTTTATGTTTAGCCGGTTCGTGTACGGTTGTTATAATTTACTCAATTTGTCCTACTTTGTATTACCGAAAAGATTACATACTGATTAATTACAAAATCTCAGGAACTAGCAAACTTGAAATTTGAAAGGCAAAATCTTGAAAACCAAGCTATTAAATATTTTTAATCCAATCCTAAGATTCTGAATTATGTTTTTATTAGTATATTAAGTTACTATCCATACATGTGATCTAAATTGGACGGCAATTAGATTCAGTAAGGATAAGTAAGACAGAATGGTAGTAAAAAGCTGCCCGTCTACATCTCGCATATATCTATACGTCCAAGGACTTAATAGTAGTCCCGATGGACAGTTGGGAATAAATTTAAGTAGGTATGCGTCGAATGCAATTAGTGAAAAGTATACAATAACATCGCCATAAATTATTAATAACAGTTTTTAGTATGCAATAAGATTTAGTCACGGCTCGAGGCAATCAATTGAACAATTAATTGATGATATTAAATACATGTTATATTAAGACGAGCCAGTATTAAAGAAGAATTCAATTCAACTCATCCTGGTGTTATATAAGTTAACGAGTTACACTTTTTCTCACTTATTAGGTAAAAAGGGATTGAAGCGGTGATTACTGATTAATGAAGATTGACAAATAACTCGATATTATAAAACTATTAACGTCTTGAGAAACACCAGATATTGCTAAGTGGCTTTAAGAAAAACACTTTTTGTGAAGTATTCTTAACGAATACGGTAGTTTTGTTAGTTTTTTAACTAAAAAAATCATACATACATGCATAGAACAATGAATTTTCAAGCAAGTATTTAATTCAATTGCATTTCATTTTATATTAATTATATATTAAATTGAGATATAATAATGGGCGTTTCCCGTCGTGTTTTGGTCGTGGTCATGCAAACGACAGGTACATAATGGTTCCATGAAGATAATGGTCAGGTTTCGTATTTAAAGCAAATAAAGTTACTTCCATCTAATAATTAATTATAATAATATTTACAGATTTCAGTGTGTAATAAAGTAGGAAAACAAATAATATACAAAATAATGTAAAAATGGTACGTATATTCACAAAATAAATATGTCATCCAGAAACAGACCTTGTGGCATTGTACCCAGAACGCTGGCAGCATTGCCCCGCTGTATAGCGAGGCTAAGTTTTTGGGCAAAAAAGCTGCCAGCCCTCTTGTCAACTGGAAATGAGCCTGGTCGACAAGACTTTCATGAGAGTCTTCATATCAGCCGACTAATTACCTAAAGTTTCTTCTGCAAGCGCCGCAAAGTACAAAATTGCCACTTAACCAATTCTGCCATACAAATAATATCGCTGCGACCCATAGACGTCCCACCGCTGGGCACGTGTCACCCCCACAGACACTGCTGCGGGAGGTCTAGAGCATACTCAACCACGTTGCTCCAATGCGGATTGGTGGAGAGGTTAGTGGTCATCCCAGTGTCAAATGTTCTCAAGCCACCCGAAGATCTTCGACAAGGTTTAACGACTTTCCAGCATTGAAAACAACCGGGACTGACGGCTTTACGTGCCCTCCAAAGCACGGTGTAACGCACAAATAATATACCTAGTTAATATTATTAGATTAGATGCATTATCATTGATAACTCATTACAATAACTTCAATTTATAACATCGAAAATAATTTTCAATTTACATCACATTTAAACATATAAAATAACAGACTCGCGCATGACCAAGTAAGTAAATGGGACAAGATCAAGGTCATTTACTCCGAGAAGGGCCTTTAAAAAGCACAGAATACCTCAGTTTATTTTTCATAGACCGGTTAGGGCTTGATTAACTGCTCAGTTTGCAAGGGCATGGGAGGACCACGCATTCCTTATGACGGCTGATGTACAGAGTATGAAAATAAAACAAAATGAAATTTTAAATTACAAGAAACCAGGGAAAGGAATGACAAATTCAGCATGGGCAGTACTCAAGTAGCTTTGAATTGAAATGATAATATTTTGTCATTGGAATGCAAAATTATATGCACAATGATATTTCCTCAGAGTAATGAATGCATAGAGCTTCCACTTTAGCGGCTTCGTAAAAATATAAGTAGAATTATGTACGTAAATATGTAGTTAAATTGTAAAATACCCTCAATTTTGCGACCTTAGAATAATCGAAGTTTAGTGAATACTTCTCTAATCTAACACTGAGAATTATCAATTGATAATAATTGATGTACAATGCCTCATGCATCACGAATTTATAAGTACACTTAAATGTTGTATTGTTAATGTGTCTTGGAGTTTCCGAAGCTTAATAAATACTGACACTGTTGTTTGTTATTTAACCGACATGGTACAAACATGTCTACTTTACTAGCTATGAAAGTTTTAAGCTTGCTCATCTTCTTACCACCCCATAAGTACATAATGTCATATTAACGTAATTTTTGGAAATTTTGAACCGCTTTTTTTCCGCTGAAAGCGGCGTCGATAACGGGAAGCTATTACAGCTGTGGAACTCCAATCTGTGGGAACTAAATGGTTAATAGATGAATACTATCGACATAAAAACTTCGACAAATAACCTTAATCTTAATACGAACAACAGTATGAAAACATGTGGGTAAAGAATAGTATAGTATAGTAATGAAAACGGTTGGTTAATTTGTCCAAAGTCAAGGTTATTACGTACAAGTTATAAATATTTCTTTATGCAAATGCCAAGCACGATTCTTCTCAATAAACAAACATCTCACGTTTTGCAAACAGCTTTTATCTTGATGTCTGCGGCTTTTATCCCATATGCTCTTGTGTGGTATGAATGATGTTGATGACTTACCTTTGGGCGACTAGCTATATTTACCTGTATTATTATCACAAACACAACACGCTGGTGGCATTTTGGCGTCAGATGATGTTTTATTATTGTGTGATTTTTATTTATATCTCCAATTAAGAGTCCAATCTTAAGAGTTGAATTAATTGTCTTTTTATATTCATTATTCTTCTTACCTATTTTTAGCCCATTCTAAAACTTGTTTCTCTTTGGATCATTAATAGAACGAATTAGCCTGCCGGTTCCCGTTGAAAACCAGCGCCAGTAGCCGCAATGCTTAACTTAGTGGAAATCATCATTCATAATTCAATTCAATTTTAGTCATCATTCAATTCAATATGACTGTCTTTTTAAAGTGTCTATGATTTTTTTTTTTCATTTTTACTTACTAGGAATTTTGTGTTACCTTATTATTAGGAATTTTCTCTCAAGTTTTTAACTCGTTCGGTTTATGAAATCTAATGAATGATTTTTGATTAAATATAATTGAATTTTGCTGGATGTAGACACAAGAGACAGGTGGTACATTACAGAACAGGTACCGTTCTAAATTTCAAATCCACCTTTACACTTACTACTTTCGGGTACCGTTGCTAATTCTATAATCCTTTTGAGAGGGTTATTTGAAGACATTATTACGGTACTCAAACACCGTTGCTCTATAGCTAATTATAATTATTGTTTACGAGGAATCAAGTTTAAAATACAATATTTAATCTGTATTAGTTGTTCAGTAGCTATGGTTTTCCCTTGAGATGTGAATCCCACTGGTATAATTCAACAACACACCCTAGATTTTTTAACGAGTGGTTTAATTCAACAAAGGAAAAACGCATGGTAGATATGCGCGCCGCTGTTACTTACTTTGGTCACAAAGTAGATATTAGGAACAGAGGCTAAGCTTCTTAAGAACATGCAAAATTGTTACCTATTTTGGTAGGGTTGTCACAACAGGTTAAGAGAAATTAAAGAAATCATTTGTTAAATAGTTTTATTATTCAGAATATAAAAAGAATACTACAATAAAAACCAATACAGAATAGAAAATATAAAATAACATACTTTACAAATTTCTTACTCTAATAATTTTATTTTTATAATTTTTATTTTTTAATATTTTACTATTTCTTTTTATGGTATGGAAAATTCTAAATCTAATATATAGTTTTTTCAAGTAATGTATCAGGAAACACTCACATGGCATATCAAATCCTAGCTGCAGCGTCAGGTTATAATCTATCATATTATTGTACTGTCACCGAAGTTACGCAGGAAAAATTTCAGTTCAATAAGACATCTGGATGTGGTTCAAATCTCACTTGCAATACTTAAATTTAAAACGCATAGTACGTACCAACCCACCCACATACCTACAAATGTTTAGTAAAAGCTTGTAATAATAATAAAAAGGTAAAAACACACCGTGTAGTACACATTTCTTATTAAAAAAGGGATAATTCCGTAAAATAAAGGTACTTACTTGAAAAAGTAATAATCAAATATTTACTTACCTATTGCACTCCTTGGGATAGTTAAAGTAGTTATGATATATTTTTATTTTTTCTAGCATTATTCATACACACAGTACAATATACAACCATTATTATTAATACCACGTTTTTATATTAGATATTCAAACTTGCAACTAACAAAACCAACAATGTGCGTAGCGATTACCCTGCGATTTTCAACTTGATGTGACAGCGTCAACCGGTTTTTTCCAGTCTCGCCGCGTACGCGACAAGCGGCCAGTGGCCACACATAGATGTCCCGCGTGCTTGTAGGAGTGCAACCGATTTGCACGTTCATATGAAGCTTAATCTCTGTTCCTAATATCTACTTTGTGCTTTGGTGGTGGTAGGTATAGGTACAAAACCTATACCATAACCTATCTACTAAGCTTGAGTATTTGCTCGCAGGTTACCTAAGCCTTGTGTGATTATGAGAAAGAAATTATGATTCATTTAAGACAGGACATCCTAACACAATTTCAAAATCAATTAACAATCCATTCAAATAATAATCATACAATACAATACAATACAAATACTCTTTATTTGTACACCAAAGGAGAAACATGTTACAAGTACGAATAACAATTAGGGTATACAAAAAAGGCGGCCTTATCGCTTATAAGCGATCTCTTCCAGGCAACCTTTGGGTAAAGGAACATTACATAGTAGTAGGAAGAGTAGGTAGGTGCACATAATATAAATATATACTTAAAAAGGACAACATGAATAATGTAAATACGAAGTAAAATAAATATGTGTAGGTATATATAATATATATAAGTAAATATGTAAATACGACTATATATACATATAATAAATAATAAATAAATATATATATATATAATATATAAAAATAAATAATAATAATAATTGGTACCAGTTGGGAGACAAAAACTTGATTGGGTTAACCATTCCGGTTAAGATATAATTCCTTTACCTGCTTCTTGAAACTGGGCAAGGACGGAGCACAACGGATATGGGGAGGCAGGCGATTCCATAATTGTACAGCGTGATTTGTAAAAGATTTGGAGCAGAAAGAAGTAGTATGAGAAGGGGTTTGAAGAGCAAGGTAATAGAAAGAGCGACGTAAGCGATTGTTAATAGCAGTCTTAAAGTTAAACCGTGTTTTAAGATAAGTTGGGGTCACAGGATTGAATAAAACAGAGTACAGCGAAGAAAGAATGTGTGCATCCCGGCGGAGACGGATTGGAAGCCACTTGAGTTTTTTTCGAAATTCGGAAACATGATCATATTTGCGTAAGCCAAATATGAATCTAATGCAGACGTTTTGGAGGCGCTCAAGCTTATTTATTTGCTCCGCAGTGACATCAAGATAGCAAATATCGGCATAGTCAAGAATAGGTAGAAGTAAGGATTGAGTAAGCGCAATCATATTCATTTGTTAATTAAAATCGAATTAGGTTCTTACCCGTTCTTGACGAAACACGTGACGACGGAAACAACGAATCATCAAGGAATAAACGGTTTTACATCGATTAACTTGCATAAACAATGTAATTATAGTTTCTGACCTACTGTCAAGAAAAGGGTTTTTAAATTTAATCTCGTTCAGAGTTTTTTAGTATTTTACTTTTCCGGGTGTCACAGTCGCTATTGAACCTGGCTGTTTCTGTTCTGATTTGTTCTGTCCGTGTTGGATTTGTCGAAAAGCATCCACAGAGCCACCACATACGAGCGACGGAACGAAAGCGATCAGCATGAACAAAGAGCAGCTATGAAGACAGAAAGTCGCAAAGATGTTCCCTCTCTCTTAAATCGCTTGGATGCAGAAAGAGACGGAAGTTAATCGAACTCGCTTTCATACCTCAGAGAAAAAATAAATTAAAAATTCATGTTGTCTTTGGTTTATGGATTCCCTGGTTGTTGTTGGAGGTATTTGGGAGAGTTGGACTATTTCAACTCGTAGACCAAATTTGATACTACCGCAACGATCTTAGACGTATAACTCTGATTTCGCGAAACTATGTCTTACAATAAATTGGCTACTTATTAAATTACATGGAGCGAGTAACCGATTCAAGTGTCGTGTCAAATTACCCTGACCTGTCACTCGAGGCTCGTGCGTGGTCATTTAATAGTTTAAGTATAGAATAATTATAGGTAACATTAATATGTATATGTATCTCTCTCCGTCGGAACTAAATAGTGTATCATACAGCGCATTACATGAAACTGTCACCACTCGTCGGTTACACTTTTTGAAAAGCGACCAAGACTCAAGGGTAGCAAGTCGTAGCAACTCCTCTGTGACCGACTAGAACTAGATTGTTATAATAAATAATAAAACTAAATTTATTGTCGTTAGGTATAGGTTTGTCATAGTGGTAGGAAATACAAAAAACCAAAAAAATAAAAACAAAACGACAACAGGAGCTGTCTCAGCTGTTGCTACTGCGGGGCTAGGGACCCGTATAGCGCTGGTTTTCAGACAGCCCCTACACCCTGAGTTGGAAGGCGGGTATGTGTCCGTTGTTGATTTCGTGTTTGTTATGAGTCTTCACCACTTCACCACACAAGACGGTTGTGGCAGATCTCGTACTGCCACAACAGTCTTGTGCGGCAGCGGATGGTTGCTGCACGCTTGTTTTGCTGTCTTATATCCTCAAGAATACCTTGTATCAGGTCAGGCCAGGTTACACTTTCTATGGTAGTCAATCATTAAACCAACTAACACTCATACACACGGTTGCAGCCCAAATACCAGTGGTTAACCTCACCACCTATTACATGGGACCTAAACATAACTGGTGAAAAGTGGGTGTTGTACCTATACAACTCAGCCAACCCCTTCGGGAAAATTCAGGCCTGATGTTATGTGAAGCGCTTGCCCAGCCTAGTGGATTATGGCTTTTGCTTTACTTTGGGCTCTGATCAGATCTACAGCCACAGCAAAGGTAGGTCTAGAGCATACTCCACCACGCTGCTCGACGCATCGACTCTACCGTGCTTCGGAGGGTACGTAAAGCCGTCGGTCCCGGTTGTTTTCAATGTTGAAAACAGTCGTTAAGCCTTGTCGAAGACCTTCGGGTGGCTTGAGAACATTCGACACTGGGTTGGCCACTAACCCCTCCACCAATCCGCATTGGAGCAGCGTGGTGGAGTATGCTCTAGACCTCCCGTAGCAGTGTCAGTGAGGAAGACCCGTGCCCAGCAGTGGGACGTCTATTCGTCTGCAACATCGCAGCGATTCGAAAGGACGAACGATTGCATGATCTGTATATTTTTAAACAATGACCAGAAGTGGTCGCGGAAGGTCCCCAAGGTATATACAAGGCAGCTAGAATTCAGGTTTTGCTACATTATAACTTAACCTTAACACTAAAAAGGTTACACAGGGACATTTAACTGTAAACCTAAAATACCTTCAATTAAAATTAATAAAAGGACCATTGATTGGTCAAGTAAACGAGTTACTTTCACTTCAACTACCCTCACACATATTTATGACAATTTATTTTACTCCCGGCCGTCATAGACACTCCATACCATCATTAAATTATGCTGTAGCGTTGTTAAACAGAATAATTTAAAACAACAATAAAGTGTCTTGAAAATACGTTACGAAAAAAATTTACGTGTAAAGATGTACCTACGTGTGTAAATACGTTTTTGATCGGAGCAGGTGTGAAGGAGAATAGTGTTTCATAACTCCATTGTCCAAAGAAGTATACATATCAGTGCCAGGCCACATAGTGTTCAAGTGCAAGTTAACTTGAGAGTATAGTATACCGGCGGCGCGCGAGCACCGCATCATTGCGAGACACAACATGGCCGTGCGCGCTTGCGTGCTTCTCTTGGCCGTCGCCTGCACCTGCGCAGCCCGCGAGTGCATCGAACTCACCCTCCCCCACAGAAGCCTGACTGAGGGTATATTCAACGGGACGCTGCTGAAAATCGCCGCGAGCAACGAGAGTTATGTTGAAAGTGAACCTGTTAATATATTGGACTTGTGGGACCGCTTCCCGAGGACTGTGGTACCGGTGAACGGGACCAGCGAGCAGTGCCGCCGGGACAGCCGGCTGTTCCTCGACAGCCTGGACCGGCTGGAGTTATGGGCGTTGAAAAGTAAATATTGAACTTTATTACTTAATCAGCGATCTGCGTTTAATCCTGGATTTAGTTTGTAAAAATGGTATATACAAAAATAAAATTCAAAGGAATAGATAGTTTTTCGTCCATTTCTAAACGGTATGGTCAAAAACACAAAACAAAATTGTCCTTTTTGATGCCGACCATTCCAATAATAGGTTAGGTGTCTAGAAAAAAAATATGACAAAAAAAGGGTCAATTATTGTTAGATACATGCGTGTCTGCAATAATTTTATCATTTGTCCATCAGCTTTTGCAGATCAATCAATCTAAAGCTTGTTTTTGACCGCAGAAACTGCATTTTCGAGCGCATCATTCAAATGCCCTATGAAAATAAACCCTACGAAAGTAAAAGTGAAAAGTCAAAAGTAAATAGATTTTATTTTGTATCAGCCGGTATAGATCAGCTTTTAAATCGGGTAGACCGATGACCTGCGGATAAAAACTGAAAAGAAAACGCTGTATCCTGAAAGCACAGGACAGGGAGACGTATGGTATCCTACTTTTTGAAATAATCAGATTTCTAAGCACTGTGTCCGGATTTTGGACGAGTGTAATACTGTGAAGTGTGATTTGAACATAGTGTTATTATGCAAAACTTACAAACACAAGGGTTAATTACTCTAATTGCAGTGGTTATCTCGCAGGAACTAACAGCGCCGCTCGCGTACCGTCCGGCAATTCAAAGATAGCAAAATAAGGCTTTATATTTTTAACCATTTGATAGGCGAAATATAACTCAACACTCTTATATTAATTTATTCAGAGTGCTTTCCATCATTTCCACATGTTGACTAGTGGAAAAAATAAGTACCTACCTTTATAAAAATGATCATTTATTGCATTGAATTTTATAACATCTTCAGGTAATTTCGACTAAATAATTATAGTAGTTTACTTAGTAAAAATTATTAAATTTAACACCTATGATTATTGTATGCGCCTACTTAGTATTAATAAAAAATTCAAAAGCATTAATTCGCAAAATGGTATTGTACGATATTACCTATCTTTAACGTATCAATTTTATTTACGAGTATGTACAGTAAAGTGCGGTGTTATAGCTTTATATGATAAAGTACGAGCAATCGTACTTCAGGTAACACCGCGGGATATTGAATCTATAAACTCAGGTAAATACCGGAGTCCAAAGATTATAATCCTTTTTAATAAATCCTATTTTGCCCGGTTTTTATTTATATCCCAAAATGACCTTCACAGTTACCTACCGTATATTTCTAGAAATAATAATCATCAATTATGTCTTCCTTGATCAATCGCCTCAACAAACATCTAAATTAATATTTATTCTGTCATGCAAATAAATTATTTGCAATCATTAATCTTTAGCAGTATTAGCTTACACTAAGTCTAAATAAATAATTAATAAGTAATTAGGATTTTGGGCATAAAAAAATTAAATTAAATTTTGATAAAAATGATGGTGGACATAATTTACTAAATTAATATTTTACACATTATAGTTTTTGCAGCTTATACTTAAATCACAATTGTGAAGTAAGTATAAACCACAGTCTAAATTAAGTATAAATAAGTTTTACTTAGGTTGCATGCAAAAGTTTTTTTAATTATCAACTTACCCTAAAATTTTACGGTTACCTCAAAGTCAAAGTCAAATAATTTATTTCGCTACGAGGTGCTTGTACACGCTTAACGAAATAAAACCAAGTTTATCGTTCGATTTTCAATCGATCGTCAGTTAACGCTCAATTTGCATGCGATTGATCTATAAATTTAAATCTTTCTACTGCTTAATAATTGTTATTAAACAAAGGACAAGGTGACTATTTACAAAACATGCATCAAACCGATTATGGCCTATGCTAGTGGTGGTGTTAGTTCATGCAAGCCATTTAAAAACCTCCAAAGGATACAAAATCGTTTCATGCGGACCGCCACGGGCTGTTCATTGTAGGATCTCGACTTTGAACTACCAACTTTAGTTCAGTTCATGATGCAGCACTCAAAGTCCTACTCCTACCTATCGGCCATCCAAATCCCTTGGTGGTTCAGCTGATTACGTCCCAGAACAGGGAGTACCAGCTCCAGATTAAGACGACCTAGGCATGTGCAGAAGACCCCGATGACGCAATCACTTTTGCTAACAACCTGATGACTCCCTATCTCAGATACAAAACACATCACATGTACGTACACCCCTGTGTTTTCGAACGGCCAACAAGAGGTATCCCCGAGTGATTGGTCGATCCCCCACTATAGTTACAAACACAGCGTTGACCTAAGCCGAGGTCCGTACCCCGGGGGCAGACCCTTGGATCAATCGCACCCACACACTTGAAGAAGTTAATCCTTTACCTTTTGGTTTGAGCTCTTCTGAAGCTTACCACCCTATTTGGTTACGCCGTAAAGGTCTGTATGACCATACAGTTTGATGAAGAAAAAAACAAACGGGAACACGTCATTTTACTTAGAATTATTTTCATTACCAGCGGAAATATACATAAAACGAAATTGGTTGAATGCATTACATAACCGTGTCAATAACCTAGCAGAAATATGCTGAACTTGAAAATTATTATGATAAAAGGAAAAAGAAGATATTTTCCTTGACGACTGTACATTATAATAATAATGTCATGTTACGAAAAATGCGAGACGCATTGCGCAACCGCGTTTTCCGTGTTCGATTCCCGATAGGGGGAAACAATTATAAGGCAGCAAAATCAGGGTGAGAAGTAGCGCATGAGTCGGTTTTGATTTCAATCATTTTAGTGTTATCTACTTTTTTATTTTTCAATATTTTAGGTGATTTAGTAACACTTTAATTCAGGTAATAGCAAATCTTTTATTGCAGGCAACAGTACATAATGACAGACTAAACATAAATATTTTATTAATTACCTGCCAAACCTATTAAATGGCGGGTGCGATACGTAATATTGCTTATTGCACATTTTCAAGCGACAATAAATAAGGTCCGGTGACTCCCGGTGGTCACAAACTGTCAATTCAGCCAATCGCTTAAAATTAAACTTATTGACTTTAATAATCTATATATATAATCTAGATAATAATCTATTTGTGATGAGTTAGCAGCCGTTCTCACATTGCATCAAACATTGCATGGTCGTTACTAATTAGGTAGGTACTTTGTTTACGTAAAAACTTGATGGCCTTACGTGGAATTCACTAGAGACACACCCACTGGGCTAGAAGCACTTCCTAGCGCATATATTAAAATGTGAATGTCATGACATCGGAACATTTGGTCGAAAAAATATTAAGATTTTATTTTGGCAGAATTATTCAAATTTATGTATTTGGGAATCAATTTGTGTATTTGGGAAAAACTGGAGGATTCTGCCAACCCAGTGTCGAATTTCAAACCACCCAAAGGTCTTCGACAAGGCTTAACGAATGTCTTACAATTGAAAATAACCAGAACCGAGTACAATTTGAGCAACGCTACATGAAATCTCCTGAAATAGGGGCCCATCAGGGCTTAGAACCGGGTTCCGGTTCTTGGAAAAACTGGAGGATTCTGCCAATCCACTCCGACATTTTGACCGATATTTAGGCCTCGCAACAAATTTGTTGCTAATGATAACAATAATTAAATTAATAGGTACATCAAATGAAATTTACCTAATCGAATAATTCATTGGAAATGCGTCCTTTTTATGCTGAATATTTCTCATAGTGTCGTTTATCAAAATAATGATTATTTTGATGCTCAATGTGATTTCCTCCTAATCGCTTGACAGCATTAATTCTATCGACCTTTGTATTCGAAGTTTATACTTCATTTGCACTATTGGCGCACATCTACCGATGAAGAGTTCATTGAACGTGGTATTTTGCAAGTTAGTTACAAACATCTCGTATAATTATTTTTAATATCATTTTTAATATTAGTTTTGTATCGATACATAAGGTAATTAATTTGATAGATCTAAGTAGGTAGGTGATATATAAATAGAATTGGTAATGTTTAATAACTAGCACTGTGGTCCATGGATAAATAGTAAAACCATGAAATTCTTAAGATATATTTCCGGTCAACTTATTTATTTTTTGCCCAAATAATATATTTGCCGCCAAAACAACTTCTGAACTTAGGACAAGATTAAACAGAATACCAGTAAGTACAAATATTTACGGAAACATCATCGGCTTCGCGTCAGAGGCCCAAAACGTACGAAAGATAATCCCTGTCGGAAAACTGATACGAAACGTTTCCGCTAGGAAACGTGTGCCAATCACAATTTCTATCTCACGAATATGTTATGTAGTATTTGGTTAATATTAAAGATTCATATTATACATAGTACGACATATCATACTTCCCACGATTTTTGCAGCGAAACAGTTCCGGGTTAAGATATGCGCCGATGGTTCCGAATCTATAAATACACGTAATCTCATGATCTCATCACATCATCATCACAACCCTTTGTTTGTCCCACTGTTGGGCTCGGGTCTCCTCTCAGAATGGGAGAGGGATTAGGCCTTAGTCCACCACGCTGGCCAAGTGCGGATTGGCAGACTTCGCATACCTTCGAGAACGTTGTGATGAACTCTCAGGCATGCAGGTTTCCTCACGATGTGTCCTTCACCGTTATAGCAAGTGACATTTAATTTCTTAAATCGCACATAACTTATACTTACATAACTAACATAGAAAAGTCATTGGTGCTTGCCACTGGGGTTTGAACCCGGACCGCTCGAGTGAGAGGCGAGTTCGATAGCCACTGGGCTGTCACCGCTCATGATCTAAGTCTTTTCAAATTGGTTTTTATTGAATTTTTGATGATTTTATACCTATGGAATTTTTTTTTAAATTAAATTTTAATTGAAATGCTTTATTCCGTCTGACTAGTGTAGTACTAGTGTGCAGCGCAGTAGTTCATACCTTGGGCTTCATCGAAGTCAAGAATTCAATCGAACAATACTATACACAAAAGCGGTGACAGCCCAGTGGCTATCGAACTCGCCTCTCACTCGAGCGGTCCGGGTTCAAACCCCAGCGGCACGCACCAATGACTTTTCTAAGTTATGTGCGATTTAAGGAATTAAATGTCACTTGCTATAACGGTGAAGGACACATTGTGAGAAAACCTGCATGCATGAGAGTTCATCATAACGTTCTCGAAGGTATGCGAAGACTGCCAATCCGCACTTGGCCAGCGTTGTGGACTAAGGCCCACTCCCTCCCATTCTGAGAGGAGACCCGAGCCCAACAGTGGGACAAAGAAAGGGTTGTGATGATGATGATACTATACATAGTTACTAAACTTTGTGGTCGGATTTCGCTCCGCCAACATTTCATAAAAATTAGTATCATTAATTAAATTAAATAGGGTATTATATTTTGTAATTTTTTGATTATAGACCGATAAGAGTTAAACTTACGTAGTAAAATCAATATTTATATTCCTTAACCTTTGACCATAACGTATAGTACGTACGTATAGATAGTAAACCATCAATTTATCTTCATAAATCATCACCAGGTACGTGCCCTGATTCGACAATGTTTGAGGTAAAGGAGCAAAAATCCGTCTATTTTCCTGTTACGTTACCCAATGCTGTGTGATACTTTGTTATTCAATGCGTGGTTTTCTTTATATATATTTATCATTTAAAATGATAACAATTTTAGATTCAGCAAATTCGTTTTACATTGGTCAGTGGTCAGTGTCAGTATTAGGTATTACTTTATAGCAATAGGTAAATAGGTAATGTGAGTCATAAAAACATTCGTAATATGCAAGCGGGCTAAGTAGCTAATTAGATGACATAGTAGGTATACACAGACAGACCACAAATATTTAACCTTAAACAGAGAAACGGAAATTTTTATAGCACCTTGGAGTATTATTTAAACATAGTCATCATACCGAAAATGCACTTGTTGACAGATATCAAATAAATAGGAGTAGTGAGTAGAATCTCGAATTAAAATATTTATTGACAGTATCAATTCAGTTAAATATCTTATTCATCTTTATGTCATATAGCATATTATGAACGTGAGACTGAGAGAAATGATTCACTCTGTTTCTTCTTTTTCGCGTGTCACGATATTGAATGTCATTTTGGTTCTAATGGTTCTAATTACACGGTCAAATTTGGTAGCAATTTACTTCAAACTTTAACCTGACCACCAGACCTGTCATCTTTTTAAGTTTTTATTCAACATTCATAATTGACTACATTTGTTTTTTAAATATTGTCAATTATTATCTCTATATTATATTATTATATCTTCGTTACATTCGTCGTATAATCCGGTATTCTATACAATACCGAATGCCCAGCCGGTAATGTGTTTAAAATACATGATCAGTTAAGGGAGGGTTGTAAACACGGTAACACACCACGAACTTAGCTGCACGATATTTTTTTTAAAGATAACTACAGTGTATGACAACACAGATGTCGACGGAACACCGACGGTCCTGTTTTTGTGTAAATATGAGAGAAATATAACGTTATATAAAAAATACATAAGAGGATCGTGACAATACTATCACAAATTATCTACATACCTAGTTAGCCAGTGGACACGCCGACTTTGCTCCGCTTGTAGTAGTGTAACGATGATAGCGCAATTATAGGATGCTTGGTATCTGTAAGTAAATTAAGTACTACATGATGTTACTCGTGTGCCTAGACTAGGCGCTCATCACCGCGAAAAGACGTCGAGCTTATTCTGGGAATAAATTTCCGATTTATCTCTCCGATAGTCGGATCCGATAGTCCGATCAGACAATCTGAAGGCACTCGTGCCATATATAATCGGACGTCCGATCCGACAATCGGATCGTATGTGTATTTAGTATTCAAACTAATGTATGGAACGAGTGCCATCAGAGTATCGGATCCGACTATCGGAAAGAAAAATCGGAAATCTATTCCCAGCCTTAGTCCCAGTACTCCCAGTCCGTCTCAAAGTTTATTCGGATTCAGCGCACGCCCGCGCGCCAACCGCTGCAGTCCAGTCACGCCAATGTCACCCCGTACGCGAACGCATTTTGCATTCCCCACTCACTGTCATTTCGCCAGACTTTTGACATAACAAGGTTCAATGGAAGTGAGTGACATTAAATCTCGCCGTGAACTAGTATCCGACCCGGCCGTAACCTTTGCACGGCGGGGATAGAGGTACCTGTGTAAATTGACCGAGTTAATCGGTATTCGGTACAAAATCGTCATCGATATAATTAAGAAAGCGATTATTGTTAACCACGTAAAAAATATATATATTTATTTTAATCTTAATGTACAATTTTAACGTACAAATTTATTTTTAATATATTAATTAAAGTATAAAAAAACAATTAAAAAATCTAATTATTCCTATTATTCATATTATTTAACATCTTCATAACACTTTCATCTTGTTTTCAAATTATGCGGATGACTTGAGCGGATTGATACTTAAATGATAAACGTTTAAGTACGGGGAATATATCTTGATTACATTAAAACCGGCCAAGTGCGAGTCGGCCTCGCGCACTAAGGGTTCCGTACCATTATCTATACAAACGGTAAAAAAATCATGTCTGTTGTAGGTACCCTTGAACTTTTATTTTTTCTATTTTTTAGTATTTGTTGTTATAGCGGCAACAGAAATACATCATCTGTTAAAATATCAACTGTCTAACTACACGGTTAATGAGATACAGTGCTGACAGACGGACGGACAGACGGACAGCGAAGTCTTAGTAGGGATTTGCCATTTGTGTACGGAACCCTAGAAACATATATCTTAAATGGATTTTAACTAAATTGTAAATGTAAAATAGCATGTATTTTAATTACTTACATACGTTTCAAAGCAGTTAAACATAAACACAGTTGCTTACCATAGGTGACCGCACAAAACATAAATCACACAACGGAACCGTTGTCCTCCGTTTCGTAAACAAACACGACCCGTAAGCGCTTTTGTTATCTCATTCGGTATTGTGTGACAAAGCAACTTTAGATTAAATTGGTCTGAACTGAACTCTGTCGTAACCCGCAATACTCGTAACGTAAAGCTTGGTACAATTCAGACCAATTATTCGATATTTTCTTAATCTCATTGCAAATATTTGATGTTTTTTCCAGTGTTTGACGCCACTGCCAAACCACCGTCGGGCATACTGAGTGGAAACGCTAATCAGTATGGGGACTTCGACGAGTGTTTGGGAATCGACGACGCTGTTAGAGGAAAATATTGCCTTGCTTCCCTTCAAATAAATCTTGGCGATTACGGATATGAAGAGTTGGACTACATGGTTCACAGCGGACATTACATAAGAAGCAATGTTACCGATGTAAGTCAATTCAAATTTTTATCATAGCCGTAGTCATAGTATATCAACCCATACAACCATGATACACAATTTCCCATACAACCATTAATGATGTCATCACAATAATATTATAAGGGCGAAAGTTTGTGAGATACAACAAATACTCGTACACACAATTTGTATGTTTGTTACTTCTTCACGCTCAAACGGCTGGACCAATTTTGATAAAATTTGGTATGGATGTAGCTAACACCTTTTTTTTTTATCGCTGGGAAATGCAATTTATGCATCCCACCCATGCAATGTATAAGGTCGGGCGGATATGTGGGACTCATACGCGTACATAGCGTTGATGTGAGACGTCACGGGATCGCTTGCGCATAACTACCGTGAAGACACGGCGCTCACACACCCTGGATTAACTTAAAAGAAACTGTTTTATCCCGATACTATGTTCCATTGGGATAAAAAATCAAGTTCAATATTTTTTCAGTATATAGTACTATAAATTTCACACGGGCGAATCCGCGGGCAGCAGCTAGTGCTTCGATAAAACCTGAAAGAATGTTTGGAATAATTTTCAAAAATATTCACAGTTCAGCCATAGGCGACGACGACTGAGCTAATTAAAATCATGTATTTGCATTATTTTGCATATCCAAAAGAAATAACTAATTAATAATTGTAAATTAGCCATAAGGCAGGTTAGGGACCTTGTAGGATTAGCTATTCATTCAAGGATCAATAGCTCATCCTTTGCTTTATATTAATCAGTTTAGAAATCTCTTCTCTTTAAGTAGTTTGTACCTAGACTTTCGTTAAGCGTGTGTCATATAGCGAAATAAATTATTTGAATTTGAATTTGAATAAATTAAATAAAAATTACGAACCAATTGTTGTCTGACTACAGATTACCTAGAACATGAGAAAACCAGCAGACCATGTAGAATTTGGACAAGCAGATAATAAATAATTATTGCAGTCATTTGTTTCACACCGAAACACAATTTTGGCTGCAATGGCGAAACGCTGATGCAAGCGCATCGACATGCACCGTGCTTGGGTCAGCTGGAAGACCCTGACCCATGCTTGAGATTACCGTATTAATTTAAAACATCACTTACACTGTTTATTGAAATCATATAAGGTCCCAACCCGATAACAGACAATTTCAAAACCCTCGAGCGGATTCAAATTCAATAGGCACGCACTAATGATTTAAAGTTATGTATGATATATCATCTGTTGCAAAGAATTGAAGGCATTTGATGTCTGCCAATCCCCATTGCGAGAGGAGGGCCGTGCCGAACAGTAGAACAAAGAAAGGGTTGTAGTGATGCAAGACTCGGGTCCCTCTATCCTCGTACCAGGATTTCTCATGTTTTTGCCTGAGACATCATCCCAATCTAGAATTTTTGGCCACGAAATATAAAATTTAATCATTAACGTACCTATTTTGTTCATCTCCCGGCTGGTGAGATCAAGGGTAGCAACACATCTGTGTCTGACTTGGAACGAGACTCTTACTAACAATTACTAACTGGACTATTACTAACACCAACTAACAGGACTAACTATCACTAACAGTTCCTAGTCCTCATACCCACTAACGAACTGACCAACTAATGTTCTAATTAACTCTCAGCTAACTGGACTAACCATCTCAGCCCCTGTTTGAGTCTTGTTCAGAGTCAGTCACAGTTGTCATGGACGGCAACGGATGGGTGGTACTGCAAGCTCGTTTGCTATCTTATATCCATTAAAAAAATACACCCAATTTTCACCAGTTATGTATAAATCCCATTTAAGGTGGTGTCTATTGACCTATTTTTTTTTTTTTTTTTTCAAAAGGTCTTTATTTAAACATAATACATATTGAAGTTTACATATCCAGTGTACATTTAAAAGGATAATCCTGGTATGTAAAGAACCATGAAGTTAAAATCGCATATTAAACAAAATGTTTCTACAATGCTTACAAAGAATTACTAAAATTAACAATATAACGCTATGAACTTACTACAAAATAATAATTAGATATGCCTATCGCTTGTTTTAGTGCAACAATGCGATTTCTCACCATAAATAAATGTTTTTTTTTTAGTGTACAAAATGTACCGTCAAGTTTGGCGGTACTTTGTTTAATTATTGATGAGCGTCGGCAGTAAACAGCAAGAACGTTATCTGTCTTGTTCCGCACACAAGTTAACGCGCCCCGCCGCGGCGCGCAAGCCGATACCGCTCGCATCGACCAGCAATAAGGGCGGGAACAGCGCGCGCGCCGACTAAGCGGTGCGAACATTATGTTAGAACTACTGTACCTATTCAATCGCACGCGTCGAGGAACAAGTGATGTGGGAGTTTGTATCGATTGTATTTGTCGATATATTTCAGGTCTTGTTTACGAGTTTTACAAATATTTTTTATTATTGAATTATTGTGTTTCGGGTTGGTTATAAGATAGAATTTTTGAGATAATTTATAGATATATGAACTTAAGCTAGGGAGCCCGATCTTAATATGTAATTTTTCAAGATTAGTATAAAGTGGTGTATTATATGAATATTTAATCGCTTTATTTTGAATTACTTGAAGCCTATTAATGTTAGTTTTACAAGTGCTACTCCATACTGGACAGGCATATGTAATACATGGCCGAACTAAAGTGCAGTAAATTTTTAATTTAGTTTTACTACTTAGGGGGGACGATCTGTTAATGACAGGACTTAGGGCGTTTAGTGCTTTTATGCCTTTAAGGCGTAATTTATTTGAATTTTCAGTCCAGTTTAACTTGGTGTCCAGGACAACCCCTAAGTATTTAACAGTTCGATTCCATGGAATAGAAAAGTTGTCAATGTTTAAAGTTCTCCTAGGTGGAGCACGCCTTCTTGTAAATAATATAGCTTCAGTTTTCGAGCAATTAATTTTAAGTTTCCAACTACGGTAATAACGCTGAAGAAGATCAATGGAGAGTTGAAGCCGATCAATGATAAGATCAACATCGCTGGACGAACTAAACGAGGCTATGTCATCAGCAAAACAAGCCAAGCTAGTGCGTGGTTGTGTGGGTATATCGTTAATAAAAATAAGGAACAAATGGGGCCCGAGGATGGAGCCTTGGGGTACGCCTGCTGGGATGGAGTGTGACAGTGATAAGGAGTCTTTGTGGTGAACTTGGAAGGAACGATCTGCTAGGTATGATTTTACCAGTTTGACAAGGTGCATTGGAGTATTTAAGCAAATAAGTTTGTGCAAGAGTGCATCATGCCAAACCGTATCAAAAGCCTTTTCTATGTCTAGCAGGAACATGCCCGTTGACATTTTGAGGTTAAGGTTATGTGACACATTTTCGGCCACTCGAGTCAGCTGTTGGACCGTAGAGTGACCTTGCCGAAAGCCAAATTGCTCATTTACGATAATGTTTTTGGTAAACAAGCATAAGCGGCTATGAATGACCTTCTCAAAAAGTTTTCCAAGGCAGGGTAACAAGCTTATAGGTCGGTAGGAATAAGGGTCAGATAAATCTTTTCCTGGTTTGGGTATCGCAATCACCTTGGCCACTTTCCACTGCAAGGGAAAGTAACTACGCTGTAGGCATGCATTAAATATTTTAGTTAGTATTACAATACATTTCTGCGGCAAGTTTTTAACAAGTAGATTAGATATATTATCAAGTCCCGGTGCCTTGCGAGTTTTAAGTTTAGTTAAATGTCGTTTAACCTCAGAGGGCCGAACGAGCGAGTAGCCCCTACCGTCATCGGGAAAATGTTCCAGGGCTGTAAGGGAACAATCAACTGCCGATTGCTGATCACTTAGCCACGAGTGAGTAAGTAACATGTTACTGTGAAATGCACTAGCGAGTGTATTGCACTGTTCCTGGCAATTTGTGGTGAGTGTACCATCCCTAGTCTTCAAGGGTGGGATAATAGAGGCATTACTTGAACGCAAGCCTTTTACTAGTCGCCATATGTCAGTCCTAGGATTATCTACCTTTCTCAGTTTATTATTCCAACTTTCATCATTGAAAGTCTGCAAGGAACTTTGGATTTGGGTAACTAAGTATTTGATTTTACAATTTAATATTTTGCGATATGGAATATTTGTTTCAACCGCGGCATACCTGCGTAGTTGATTTTTATGCTGGATTAGCCTCCTGATTTTTCGTGGAAGCCGTGATTGGTTTGGGTTTATGTTAACTGTAGGTACGCATAAGTTTCTAGTTTCAATGATTCTGTTTTGCAAAAGGTTAATCGAAGAATCGATTTCATTTTCAGATTGATAACATTTGGATGTAACTGCTAGGTTGTTATTCAAAGTATGGCGATATCTGGCCCAATTTGCTTTGGCATAGTTAAATCTAGTTATTGGTTTACGAGAGACGGTTACATTCAGCTTAACAAACACTGGTAAGTGATTGGAAGATAGCGCAGGGATCGTTAGTATGTCCTGAAGGGTGTGAATATTCTTACTTATAAGAAGATCGGGAATAGAAGGCTTATGTTCAGCTCGATAATGGACCAGAGTTGAATCTAGAGGTGCGTGAACGACAAACTCGTTATTAAGCATGTGATTGTAAAGCCGAATACCATGAGGATTTGAAGAGCCAGGAGACCAGTAAGGATGTTTCGCATTTATGTCCCCCATAACTATCACATGGTTCCCAGTAGACATTAGCAAGTCTAGGTCATCTGTTAACAAGGGGAGATTAGGTGACTGATAAACAGAGTAAAGCCTGGTAACATGCTTACCAAGGCTTAGTGATATTCCTATCACTTCTAGGTTTTTAGTGATTGGTGATGAAAGAGGGCTATGGCATATTTGGGTCCTAACTAGTATTGCTACACCTTGACCAATGCCGTCGCGGTGTTTGTCCTTTCTGTAGCAAGTAAAGCCAGGTATGTTGAGCTGAATACGGTCCGTCAACCGGGTTTCACATATTGCTATAATATCTATATTAAGATTACTTACCACTAATTCTGTGAGTTCTTGCTGTTTACTGCGAACGCCATCAGCGTTCCAGAAAAGTATACGTAATTCATTATAATTACTATTAAACATAGTGACCTAAATGTGTTAAGACTAAAATTACTTTATCCATAAAAGTTTTACACAATAAGAATTCGTTTTTAATGGACTTGATGGTGGATAAAATTTCCAACATTTCAGCTGTCGCTGGGTCATGTGTGTTTGGCAAGGGATTTTGGGCTGGAGCTTGTTTCTGGGCGAAGGATTCGCTGGTTTTCGTTTGTTGGACCCACACAGGTGGCGATTTTTCTTCCTCGCAGATGGGTCTATCAACTGGTGCCATGGGCTGTTGAAGATTCCTCTTCTTGGGCGCAGTAACTGGAACCCAGGATTTAGTTTTCAGAGCGGGAAAGTGTTTATCATTCACCTCTGTGTTGAAGATAGTCTTGCGCAAGGTTTCGCGTTTAGACTGAATGCGTTCAAGGTATCTGAGTCTTTCAGGGCACTTTGCATAGTTAGCTGGGTGATCCTGTTGGCAGTTGCAGCATGCCGCTGGGTTCTCTTTATCCTTTTTCTCACACTCCCAGGTAGGGTGAGCCATGGTGCATTTAACGCATCTTGCTGGTCTGTTGCAGTTTCTTGACGCGTGACCAAAATGTTGACATCTAAAGCACTGAGTGCCTGTTTTCTGAGATGGCATGAATTTTTGTATTTCCACTACACAGTTGGAGATATATTTGATCTGTTTGAACTTGCCCATATCGGTGCCAGAGGGCAGTTGAATGAGGATAGGAGGGCATTCAGTGGCATTGAGTGATTTGAGCTCTGTTATAGTAGCACCAACAAAACCCATTGAGCTTAGTTCTTCAGTTAAATTACTTTGCAGGAACTTAGGTAATCCTTTTAAGACAGCCTTCGGGAGTTTCTCATCTTTACGTGAAAAAGTGTGGAATGAAACGTTCTCTTTGAGAAGGCCATCTTTAAGTAGTTGGTGACCCTTGGCCGTGTAGCATTGGACTTTCACTCTATGGCGTCCTTTGAATTGGAGATGAAATCCTTTTTCATACTTTTCTATGACGTCTTTGATTTTTTGATGGCTCCAATCACCCAGGAGTTCTACTAATATAGGTGGCACCTGGCTGATTGGTTTCTTCTTTACGGCCTTCTTGTATGTTTCCGCAGCTACATCATCCACGGGAAGGCAGCTGAAGCTGTTATCAGTCGCGGTTTCATTGTTCCTTTGGGCATTCTTAGAAACCGCGAACTTCTTCGGTTGTTGCCATTCTGTTGGAACCAGGCTCTCCTCGCGTGGCCTCTTGGTGAGATTGGGATTCGATGAGGACTTCTTGAGAAATTTGTCCATGAAAAAGGCAGATTCGTTTATGGAATCAACATGTCGATATCGATATCGAAGTCAGTCACAGTTGTCATGGGCGGCAGCGGATGGGTGGTGCTGCAAGCTCGTTTGCTATCTTTTTTCCATAAAAAAAAAAAAAAAAGATATCTCAATCGACAACACTAGAAGAGCGTTACCAACTGTGATTAATAAACCGGATTAGTTGTTTATACACCAACGCGGCAACGGAGTGAACGCGTACAGCCGATCGGACGACTATAACTGAACTGATACTTAATCAAAAAAAAAAAAATTAAAAAAAAATCAAAAATAAAATAATAGTTTGCCCGACCCGGGTATCGAGTCCGGGACCTTTATCTTAGCAGTCACGCTTGCAACCACTAGACCAGCCAGCGAGGCAGTGCGTGTTTCGTAGTTATTTATATGGAAAACTCTCAGATTTCCCGGGATTTGGCCGATTAGTTTTTTTGATTCGTTCCTATCGACAAGCTTTAGTGCGATCAATAAAATATTACTTGATGTTAAATTTAAATAAAACATAATATAGGTGCATACATATCGACTTGATTTTTCACATAAATTCGCATTTCAAGGAAGTCATATTTATAAATACGATTTGCATTTCTGTCGTGTTATATTTATGGAGATGATTCAGTGATGTGGATGAAATAATGGAAACAATAAAAATAATTATGCAAAAATAGTTTTGAATAGACGAGTGTCTGCATGTTAAATGAACGTTATCTATTATGACATCTTTCTGATATAGAAGTAGGTATAAGGATAGCGAGGGCGATCAAGTGATATAGCCACCACAACCCTTTCATTGTCCCACTGTTGGGCACGGGGCTCTTCTCATAATGGGAGGGATTAGGCCTTAGTCCACCACGCTGGCCAAGTGCGGATTGGCAGACTTCACATGCCTTCGAGAACATTATGAAGAACTCTCAGGCATGCAGGTTTTCTCACGATGTGTCCTTCACCGTCACAGCAAGTGACATTTAATTTCTTAAATCGCACGTAACATAGAAAAATCATTGGTGCGTGACGCTTGGGTTTGAACCCGGACCGCAGTTACGCATAGGTATCTATGTACTACCTATTAAGTTAATAATAAAACAATGCAAAAATAGGACCACACTCAGCATTTGCCATGATTTCAATGAAATCATTACGCTTATTTTCATTGTGGATGATAAGTTATATATTAACCTGTCGTCTAGTTATTATATGCCTAATAATGAAAAATTATTTCGTGATGTCGTTCCATAAAAGTAACTCAATTACATACAAACATACAAAACCTCTGCTGAACACAAATCAATGCACTGAATATTAATAAAATGTTCCTATTGAATTTGTTGAAAACTTACTTGTTTCACTATCGGTAGTCAAATCGCCTTTTTTATCCAACTGCGCGACGCACAGTCGAGGCCCTTTGGAGTGATTTGATTGGGAAGATTTGATTTATAAAATTCGATTGAGCCCCGTCTGAGATGAGTCGTTCTGTTATGCATTATAATTTATTATTTGTTTTTTTTTTATTCAATGGCGTTGTTATCTTAATTGCTGGTGAGCTTCTATGTAATATTCTTTGTAATCTTTGTAACTGCGATTTTTATTGGCAGTCGATTTCTTTTTTTATTTTATTTAACTTCACTCGTATGTATCTTGTATGTATATCCTGGAATCTTGCAATCAATATTTCACCGACTTCCACTGAAGCTATCGAGCTGAAATTTGGCACACATATTAATTGGTTCCGATGACAATGCATGAAAATAAAAAAAAAGTTTAAAAAGCTTTTTTTAAAAAAAAAATTTAACTGTATAATTTTATTTAAATAATCATGTCAGAGGCATCATGTTCTTTTGAAAAACGAGTATTGCCCGGAAACAACTTCACAGGTTCGCCTTCTCTTATATTTAAAACTAGTGGACGCATACAGTTTCGCTCGCGTCGAATTAGACATAACAATAGTTTCGTTTACACTTAGTAATATTATATAGTAGCCTATAATCACCCAGTGAAGATAAAGCGATCTAATGGTGAAAGAATTTTTGAAATCGATCTTGTAGTTTTTGTGTGAAAACATTACAAACAAATGTTTCCTCTTTATAATATTAATATAGAAAAGCAGTCAAGAACAACCCCAACAGGAATTTCCGTCAGAATGCATCTCATAACATCTCGCCTGTACCCCGAAGGGTTAGGCAGAGATGTGTAAAAGTAATACACTATTTACACGTTACTTGACTTAAAATTTAATAAATCAAAACAATCAAAATAAATGCGCGTTATATTATATAACAAATACAAACTAGTTATAAAACCTCACGGCGTGTGCGTCTGAATTGCTTCCGATTCCAAAATAAGCTAGTGTGAACGGCTCTTAACGTGTCGCTTGACCTTGCGACCCGCGGGGCAAAGCGGACATGCACATCTGGTTGGCCCACAATTTATATCAGGTTTTAGCCATTTATTTTCAAAATGATAATTTACGCGTCAACACGATACTGATAGTATATATCGGTCAAGGTCAGGGACCATGTACAAGAATGCAGATAATAATAATAATAAAAAAATATCTTGGACATTCTCACACACGGCCATCTGACCCCAAAGTAGGCGCGAGCTTGTGCCATGGGTGTCAGAGACTGATATACATACATAGATATTTTTAAAGACATACATAAATAGATAATATTAACATCCAGACACAGAACAAATACAAGTGTTCGTCACACGAATATTTGTCCTGAGTGGGATTCGAACCTCCGACCCCTGGCGCAACAGGGTCACTACCGATTGCACCAATGGGCCAGTCAAATATTTGAGTGGGTTTGGAAGTGGGTCGTGTCACCACCAATGCCTTAGTTAATAGGAGTTTGTGCGACTAGCTGTGGCAGTCTGGCCACTAAATATAGCATGCATGGTTTACAAGCTCATTTCAGACTAAACATCGGTTACCAATTTCTTCTTCAACTTCAATACCCACCATCTTCGCAATGTGAAGTAAATAAGTCTTCAGAAATCTGTGAAACATGATCTGTGATCAAACTGTGATGAAACTGTGATCATCTTTCTGTGAAAACATGCAATGCCTTCGGGTTCATTAGTTCTCGATAAGAATGTTTAAGAATATCGATTCGATGCCCAACCAACCCTGTAATAATTCAGCGTATGTATATATAAATTCATGTGAATTTCATTATAATGTATGTAGCTGTACATTATAATTCAGTGTACAGAAGCTATATTGTGAATCTTGTTCGTTACGTATGATCATGTGATAATACGTGTTCGTCAGTATTCCATATCGTTGATATCAACCATGCTCGAACGGTAATGTATTCTACGAAATTGTTATAATGTCCCATTCATTCAATGTGTCTACCCAGCACTGTCAATCGCGTGATGTCATGAATGTGTTCGGTGACGTCAAGTGCTTCTGCAACAAATTCTGATATGTCAATCCCAAAACGTATCCAGGTTTCTTGGTAATCTTTTCCTATATTAAATCTGTACAGCATTTATGAGACGTATTATTTGATTCGGTTTTGTATCGTGGACCTTCCTTGTTAGCAGAAGTTACTATCCACCTCATTAGGTTTAGGTCAGGAGTCGGTAACCATTTGAGTCGGAAGAGTTAATAATTACAATTTACAAAGTTTCAAAGTTTGTTTAAAAAACAATCTTGCCAACAATAAATGGGACGTACTTGCATAATTCATTTGACAATCTATTTATTCATAAGAAAAATATCTATTTTTACTAGCTTAAGGAACTAAAGAGCCGCAGCTTCACATCCGAAGAACCGCATGTGTCTCGCGAGCACCAGGTTGCCTACCCCTGGTTTAGGTGAATAAATACTCAAGTTTAGACTGATAAATTACATTAAATGCAGACATGTGAAGTTTATTGAACTCTATTTTGACGAAATTGCTTATTTATCAAATGTCCCTCGTTATTAGGTCATGCCTACATTATAATCAGCGTTGCATAATTTAACGTTGCACCTGAAAGCACCCGATGTGCGGATTTGTAGAGGTTATTGACTTAATGTTTGTGTTGTTGATAAAAAAATTCAAAAGGGAAAGCAAGCGATTTGTTCAAGTTTCTGCTGCCTGCTGCGCTGGGTCGAGAAAAGTCGCGCTGCGACCCATAGACGTCCCACTGCTGGGAACGGGTCTTCCCCACAGACACTTTTGCCGCTAGCGAGAAAAGTATTATTGTCTAACTTGATATTCCTAGTAGCAGCTTAGGGCCCCCATTTTTTAATTTCACCGATACGACTTTAGATATTCGTATGTTAAACATTTTCGTATGCGAATTTCATAGCGAGTTAATTGTAGGCTTACGAAAAGTAGAAATTAATCTTATACAGTGCGAATGAAATCTATTACACACATTTCATTGCCGGGCGAAATTAGAATTCGAGTGGTACGGACCACTCGTTAGATAAGTCGTGCGAGTCAATATACGGCCCCAGAGACAGGAATGTCTGGACACCGTCCGATGTATGGACTCACCAGTTGGTCGTAACAACCTTATTACCTCCTTATTATGAGACCTAATATACCCAATAGGAGAAAAGTAGTTGGACTACATACTTACCTATCTCTCTAACTCTTTGTGGAAATACAAGCATGATGTCATGTTATGTTAGGCGTTGTTGATATTGTTATTCAGTACACATCTCCTAATACTGCGAAAATATGGCAAGATCCTTGTATATTCGTAGCAACTGTCACGCATGGTAAACAATGACAGTACCAAATTTAAGAAAAAATATCAAGCAACCCTGCTTAGTCACATACAGGTGACCAGACTAATATTTATACAGACTCTTAGCATTGCGGTTTATATATAAAATTATCATCTGCTTTACAAAAAAACTAGGATACAGATAGCACATAAAAAGGTACTTGGAAGTTTTTCATTTATCGTTTAGGTATACCATGAAGTGTTGACTCTGTTGAATCAACTGAACTTTGAAGCACAATCGCTGACAACAACTCAAACGTGCGTTCGGGCAGAAAATAAATACATTTAGCTGCATACAAAACACTGTACTGCCGCAAACAAAGTGTAATTGTTCAAATATTATTTTATTTGACCTACCGTCCTCTCTGAGTTCCAATAAAACGTGATATGAGACTTCCTTAGACGTGTTGATAAGACGTTAATAAACTTAACTGAAAAAAAATTATATCCCACTACTACTCCCACTATAAGCGGTGACAGCCCAGTGGCTATCGAACTCGCTTCTCACTCGAGTGGTCCGGGTTCAAACCCCAGTGGCACGCACCAATGACTTTTCTAAGTTATATGCGATTTAAGATTTAAATGTCACTTGCTATAACGGGAAGGACACATCGTAAGGAAACCTGCATGCCTGAGAGTTCATCATAACGTTCTCGAAGGTATGCGAAGTCTGCCAATCCGCACTTGGCCAGCGTGGTGGACTAAGGCCTAATCCCTCCCATTCTGAGAGGAGACCCGAGCCCAACAGTGGGACAAAGAAAGGGTTGTGATGATGATGATGACTACTCCCACTGGTGGGCAAGGACTCTCACATAGGTGGTCTAGACTCAAGCTAGACCATTCTCCACCAGGCTGCTTCAATGCGGATTAGTGGCCAACCCAATGTCGAATGTTCTCAAGCGATCGATCTGGCTTTAACAATTTGAACGTTTTACAATTTAAATCAACTGGGATCGACGGCTTTTGAATCACACACACAGCGCCCATGAAATGTTGCCACTAGCCACATACCGACCGTGCACGACTTTGCTTAATTCGCTCTATCAGGTACGATCGACGCGTCGCACGAAAATGTTTGCCCAATCCTGGTTTATACAAATACGGTCGCGGTCGAGACAGTTGAAAAAGGGGTAGATGACCTCGACGAGTATGGAGGTAAACCATCTCTTGACCAGCAACGATCACACACGCCCTACGTGAGCGGTTTCTAAATATTCGAGGAAAATTAGAAAAATAACCGCTCGCTGAGCGTTGGTTGGAACCGAGAAAATTCAGCCACGAATGGATTAAGTTATTTAACGCTGAACCTTCGGTGAACCCGTCCCTGTTTTCAAGTTTGAGAAAAGACTTGAGTAAAGTAAGTGAAATATGATACTGAATATCTTCTAATATATAAAATTTCCGTGTCACAATGTTTGTTGCAGTACTCCTCCGAAACGGCTTTACGGATTTTTACCAAATTTTATATGCGTATTCAGTAGGTCTGAGAATCGACTAACATCTATTTTTCATCCCCCTAAATGTTAAGGGTAGTCCACCCCAAAATTTTTTTTTTTTAATTTTTAGATAAATTTTTATTTCTTTATTTTTTTATGATACAGCATTAAAAAATACATACAACCCTAAATTTTCAACCCTCTACGATCAACCCCTATTTTTCCATCGCGATTTTTATTTTTTATAATTTCCTTCAATTATGATTGGCAAAACAACGTTTGCCGGGTCAGCTGGTACTGATATAATTCTAAACTGGGTTTAGTTCATTGATATTGGTCTACCTACATCTTTGCTCTTTTATATATTCTAGTTAGTAAAATAAACCTTTTATTTCTAACCCAACATGTGTCTATCTACTCCTAATAGTCACCTCGGCGGCGAAGGCCTCCCCTAGACCTCTCCAATCCAATAGTCATCCAATTCTTTCCAGCTCTTTGGATGGAAAAAAAATCCTTCGTATTCTAGTTAGTGGTCAAAAATTTGGTATTTTATTCCTGGGAGTCGGGATCAAATTCTCGGAACGCCCCTTTTCCTTTGCCGCCCGCCCGTCGACTTTTCTAAGTTGTATAACATTACATAACCTAACATAACACAAGGTCACGCCTGTATTTCCCCAAAGGGCAGATATACAGTTGAAGGAAATATCATGAGCCAAACTCCATAGCGTTTTCTAAGTCAACTGAAGTAACCATTACAGTATTGAAGGAGACTTAGTTATGTTCCATAAACCCCTTTATTTGTTTCAATATAACCCTACTTTGAACAAAGGTTAGAATATATACAAAAGCAACAATATAAAAACAACTACATATATTGTTTTCTTCTAAGCAACTGATCCTTATAAAGGTTAACTAATGAACTAATTACTCGAACAAAACCCAACTTCAATACCTACCCAAAAACGAAGCTAATTTGAACGACGTCATACTTTTTACCAAGCCCAATTGTCTCGGGTATTTTTCGGAATTTCTGAGAACGAATGGTGGAGAAAATGAATCCAATTTTCCTTTGTACCGGTCAAAAGGGTCAGGGTAAGTTGGAATGGTCGAAGAAAACATTGATTGATGCGTGTAGAAGTAACAATTTAAAATCACATGTCGTTGAAGTCCCAAAAACATATTTTTAAGACCATAATGTTTTTTTCTAAATTGATTAGAAAAATCCACAACCCTTAGGTAGACCCAAAGTAGAACGCGTTATATCTTACGCAATAATTTGAACAATTAAATTCTTTCAATATTTTATTGTCAACTTTAAAAGTCTAAGCTGACAAATGAGGAGTCTAATAAAGAGGATTTCTCTCCGATTAACTAGAATAAGGACTTGATGAAGAGATTAACGGAAAACCCCAGTGTTGAAAGTTTGTCGATCAACCTGGGATAAGTGTGTATATTTTCACTATTATTTTTGTTTAAAACAGACTGAGCCACTTGATAAATAAGGATAAAATTTCATAGTGGTTTACTAGGATGACTTTTATGTAGAAGTTCACATAATTTATTAGTCGTTTTTTGGATTGCAATCGGATAAATAAATTAATTAATAAATATTGATGATTCTCTTGACATTTCAAGAGAATCATCAAATTGTTTATCATAATCATCATTTTAAATATTGAATTTTTAGTGAATAAGAAAGGTCAAACAAGTTAACAATAAATTTTAGCAATTTTATTATTAAATTATTCAATTTTTATTTATCAATTTCATTTGCAATATCTATTGCCGGGTCTGTGTAATCAAACATCATCGCATATATTTTAAGTAGGTACGGATGAATATATTGTCAGGAGGTTAGTCACAATCCTACTCTCACAGGTAAAGCCTTTAATTTATTTTCAATACATAATTAATAGCACAAAGAAAATTAATTATAAAAATGTATACTATCACTATTAATTTTTTTACTGAATGATTCGTGAGATTCATAGTACACTGTACACCAGAGTGTTCGTTGCGAGCGCGTTATTCCTGAAGATGATTATCATAATCGATCGAAACTAGTCGGCCTATTTCCGACTTAAGACGCTGTAGACCCGCCGAGACCGCGCTTGCTAGTTTTTTGAATCCATGGGAAACATAAAAAACAGTGATTTAAAATTCTAAAAATAATATATGTCTTATTTAAGAATCTGTCGAACATCCAGTCGGGTTCAGTAACACAATTAGATTAACTTTACTCGATATAAAAAAATCCCAAAGTTACCCCTTTTTCTAATGTTTAATCTATCTTATCAGCTACAAAACAAACGTTTAATTTTTATTTTTATATGAATGAAAAGATAGTAAGATTGTCTAGATCCAGTCGTAGATTTTATCTAGATAAAATGATTAAAATAATTACTATGTTGAAATATCTATCAAATGCGCGAGAAATCCAAGCAGCCCAATCGCGAGTCATACTTCAGTCGCGCGTCGGCGCTCTTAGACGGTGGACCTGTGTCAGTTTTTTCCGCGCAATCATATATTTAATCCGTCAAATGCAGCTCATAGCTCATGTCAATAAAATGCCACAGTAAAAGTAAAACAGTAGTTGGTAGGTGGTAGAGCCTATAGGGAACCAAATAGGTTTTATATGAAAACTAATTGGTTCCATATTGAGTTCGCCCGGGGCAGTACCACCGCCCGCCACGGTACCTAGTACCATTTCTGCCGTGTAATAATTGTTTTTAAAGCAATTATGGTCCGGTTGGAAAGGTGTGGTTTCCGGTTACACTTCTTTAGAGGCGACCATCTTAGTCCTCAAGGGTACTGTCACAGTTGTCATGGGCGGCAGTGGAAGGGTGGTGCTGCAAGCTCGTTTGCTATCCTGTATCCATTAAAAAAAATTTGTGTGTACTTATGTACACGCGTTAGAATTTATACTTCTTTGTATAACCTTTGCAAGAACAACCTGCACTGTCGATGTCTTATTTCAATCACTATGACATTGACGTTGTCACAAGAAGAACAACTGAAAATAAATAATTTTCGAGGTGGAAACTAGGCTATACCTAAAAGGTATATAATACATTGAAAGTTTTATTATAACGCATTAACTATCTAGTTAAATAAAGTTTATTTAAATATCACAAAAAATCACCGGAATGAGCCCGCAGACTTTGACAATTGAAAGTGTACACTGTCAAACCATTTTTTGACAATGTTGACTATAGCTAAATTTTTTACACTTTATTACTTCAATTCTTAATTTATTATATAGTTGACGTTTTGATTTCTTTTTTTTATCTTTCTTCTTTCCAATATAGTGCATTCTCACGTATTCATATTTTTCAATCACAGCTTTCAGAAAACTTACTCTGTGGTTAAATATGGCTGGTTACTCTAGAGAATGTTGATGGATTTCTTTAAAAATATTAATGTTTATGAAACCTAACAACATCTCCAGGAATTCTAGAATAAATTAATTGTATTAAACTAAAAATCCAAATCAAACTAAACATATTTAAATCTATACATATATAAAAGAAAGTCGTGTTAGTTACACTATTTATAACTGAAAACGGCTGAACCGATTTGGCTGAAAATTTGTGGGGAGGTAGCTTAGAACCAGGATACTTTTTATCACGTTCCGTTTGTTTTTTTTTTATGTCAGTTGAAAGTTTGACAATTTGAATTTTTGAAGTCGACAGGTGTGTTTGTTTCGAGTTTCTATAGGCTAATAATTGAGCCGATATTATCATTAACAAAACAAGAAGTAAACTCTATTAAAAGAAGGTGAGAAATGGCATTCTGCTTAGCAAGATACCTTGTTACGACGCAATTATTGGACAATGTAACGTCAATTCTAATTTCAAACGCAATTGTATTCAAGAGTATGAAACCAAATAACACTCAAGATGTGATTGGAATCACATTGATGTTGGACAATAATTGATGTTGTTTTCAAGAGAAAGAGTCCTGATCTGGCACCGTATGACTTATTTTGTTTCGTATAATAAATTTCCTATTTAATCCTATCCTATATTATATTTCTCTAAAATAAAAATCTGCTGAAAGGGATACCGTTTTTATCGCTGGAAGACGCGCTAACAGCGTTCGAGAAGGCAGTGGAAGGGGTGTCTGCGGCGACTGGAAAAAATGTTTCGAAAATTGGTTCAGACCCATGAAACTTTGTAAAGAGGATGGTGGAGGGTTCTTTGAAAAGATTTAATTAAAATATTTTATCCATAGAAGTTAGTTTTTTAGTTTCTCTAAACTTTCTTTGTGTTCCACGTACATAAATAAATAAATATTTATGAACAATCCCACCACGTTAACCTAGTCCCGTGGTAAGCTCGTAAGAACTTGTAATACGGGTATCAGATAACGGAAATAAATGTAAGAAATTTTATATTACAGAAACAAATGTCTTGTCCAAGGCGGGATTCGAACCCGGGAACCCTTCCTTTGGTGTCGGCCGTCAAACATACAATATAATAAAATAAAGGTATAGAATATTAAGATTAAGAATATTAGATATTATAAAATTGTACCATTTGAAGTAAATACACTTTTTTACAAATAAATATTTTTGCATTTGTATTATCTTTCCTTCTGTTAGAATACTGTAGTCATATTGATATCACTGTACTGTGACATCTGTGCTACGGCCGCCTGCCGAACTTTTGGCGTGTAACACATTGACAGCTCCCCGCGGATTGCCCCGCACCTCACCCCCTCAAATCGGCTCGAACGCCGGAATATAGGGCCTTAAATCACACGTGAGTAAAACGGTAATTTCAACTATGAATATCAAATAAAAACACTAATATTATTATCTACTAACCTCTATATTTACCACCAGAGCCTCTCCAGCTATAAGATCTGTTTTTAGGTTTTGCTTAGAGTTTGCCCGGGACAGTACCACTGCCAGCCATGGTATCATTTCTGTTTCTACCGAGTAACAATCGACAGCATTTGAGTTACGGCTGGGACGATGTGTTTTCCGTTTAAACTAAATAGAGGCGATCTTACTCGCAGTCCTGTAGGATAGCACCATATCTGCGACAGCCTTGGAATGAAACTTACTAACAATTACTGTACTATTACTAACAACTACAAATAGGACTAACTACTCACTCACTGTCCCTACCCCAGTCCTCATACCTAATAACGAACAGACTAACTTATATTCCTCATAACACTCTCTGTTAACAAAAAAAAACTTGTAAATTATGTTCCTACCCACGCATATCCAAATAATTTTGATGGAATCGTTACATCAACATCTTGATATAGCAATTAGACATAACGGAAGCGCGACGATTGTCCACAGAGCATAATGAATAATAATTAAATAACAAAACAGTCTTAGTAACGCTCAGATTGCCGTCACGCAAATCCTCCTAAGGCCGCTTCCCTAGTTAACATTCTGTGAGGAGCACGCTTGGCTCCGTCAACTTATTTGGTCTGGTATTTTGAATCACAATCGTTATTGCAACAATGAGCCTTGACCAAGACGGGTCCTGTTTACTCGGAGGCGAAGAATTGGTATCAGTCGATAATGTAACAATGTCTTCAATCCTATTCCAGCTTTACGAATACGGGCAGCCTGACGTAATCAATCGAGACAAAGATAAGGCTGTGGAGTGGGTTCAAAAGCCTACAGAGACCATTGTAGAACATTGTAGTGATTGTCCAGACTTAGCGCCATAAATAAGGGTCGGTCTGTTTCGTTTCAATGTCGTAGATAGATTTTGTAGGCAGCGCAAAGAAAACCTGAAACTTAAGAGACTCTTGAAGATAACTTGAATTAAACATATTATCTTCTTCTATTTTGAGATGGTTTTGTTCTAATTTAAAATATGCTTTAAAAATTAATAAAATAAATAAGTCGGAAATCAATCAAATAATTTCGTGTTCGTTAACTGAATTTAAATTAAAAAAAAATATAGTTGACAAAACATCTTATAGATATTTATGATGAGTATTGTTTTAACCAATACCATCAGGTAGCCCGTGTGTCTGTTTGTTCGTCTATCTTCTAAAAAAAAATGACCACCACACTGGTCAAGTGCGGATTGGCAGACATTTCATGCCTTGGAGAACATTATCTCAACTCTCAGGCATGCAGGTTTCCTAACGATGTGTCCTTAACCATCAAAGCAAGTGACTTTTAATTACTTAAATCGCACATAACATAGAAAAGTCATTGGTGCGTGCCGCTTGAGTTTGAACGCGGACCGCTCGAGTGAGAGGCGAGTTCGATAGCCACTGGGCTGTCACCGCTTGCTTACTGTACCTGATATCAAAGATTTTTATGAACACTGATTAAAAAGAAACTTACTAAGCTGCAGCTAACACAGCTCGACTGCACAGCAGCTATGGATATTCACTTTTATAACCTGCAAGAAAAAGCTGAAAACGACGTTAATGCACTTAATGAAGCTCGCACAAAAGCACCTCGGAACTTAATATAACTTGGTTAAGTTTTAAACATTATCCTAAGCTTTTAAGCTTTCATTGTTCCGGTTCTTAATGCCGGTTTCAGTATAAAACAGTTTTAAGTTTGAATTTTGTGTTTAATAAGCAACACAGTTTGATTTATTTAATAATAAATGCTTTTCCCGATTCAAAATATTTTTTTGCAAATTTTTTTCTCATCTACTCGTAGATGTCAGACAAATAATCAAAACCTTGTTTTAACCTGTTCCACATCCGTGTAGTTTCCGATTACATTTGAGTTCCCAAGCAACTTTAATCGTGAACTCGAGTTCTGTGACAAACTTTACACGAGACTCTTATGAGTGTAGTGCAGGGTCTATCACAACGGTCATGGTTGGTACTGGTCATTTGCTATCTATTACCGTACGTTTAGCCGTCGGTGCCGGTAATTTTCAGTTGTAAAAAAATCGTTAAGCCTTGACGAAGGGCTGAGGACTGGGTTTCCCAATGGCCACTTAGTACGGTAGAAGGGTACCGATACGCATTTTAGCAGCGTGGAGTAGGCTTAAGATCTTTTTTTTTCTTTTTTTTTCTTTCTCTCTTCTTTGATCTCCCTCAGCTTTAGCTGTAGGAGGACCCGTGCTTACGTTACCGATCTTATATTCATAAGAACGTGTTCCCACAGATGGGGCACCGGGTCCCTCGCTACTCGAGCCTGTTGTGGGGCGTGTGCATGCCGAGCTCGTGCAGCAGCTTTGACCTGGAGGAGGAGCTGTCCCAGCGGCTGGCGCCCCTCGGCATCAGCGCCAGGGTGCCCCACACCATGTGCACTGTGAAGAACTTCAAGAGACCCTACTCGTTTGGGAAGACACTCTCTATGTAAGTCCTTGTCTCTCAATAAATAGCCATTTAGGTAATTTAAAAAATTATATAATACAACGTATGGAACTGTCCAAGCATCAGTCTAGCAGTATTAACACAGAATACATAATAGTACAAAAAAATAACAAAGTGAGAAAGAAATATTGAGAACAACAATATTATGAAAGTCAATCTGATTTACATAATTCTGTAACAATTACAAACTCGTAAGAAACCAATATGAATAAGAAAATATAAAGTATGTATATGAAATCCAGTTACAATAGCAATGTGCGATAACTTTTGTATTTCACACGGATCTGCAATATTCCGCACGTCCCGAACTTTTATAACAGTTTCAGAGCTAAATGATGGCGTCTATGCTTACGTTGAGAAAACAAATCCTTTGATAGGTATTTAACTTTTAAAAGCTTTTATTTAACTTCACTCATATGTATGTATGTATGTATGTCCTGGAATCTTGCAATCAATATTTCACCCACTTCCACTGAAGCTATCGAGCTGAAATTCGGCACACATATTCCGATGACAATGCACAATAATAAAAAAAAGTTGTAAAAGCTTTTTTAAAAAAAAATTTTTACAGTATAATTTATTCACGTTTTTTTTTCAATGAATATATGGTTAGTTAATTTACCATTTGATTTTTAATGTAGTGAAACTTAGATTAATAAATTTTTGATTTGTATAAAAATCTATATAAAATTGAAATATGTATATGGATTAACAGAAATTCATTTTAACCGTGTCAAAAACGTTATGCAGGTTATTCACAAAACAATCTTGGCTAACCTACTGATTGTGACGGTACTTAATGAAAACCTATACTTCTGATTAAAATGTGGGTAGGTATATTTTTTTTTAATACGGACTTTCACTTTTCGCAGAACATTTTTCCTGGCAATCATCCTGCTTCTCAGTTTGGGAACCATTATGGACGATGGCAAAGAAGGCGTCACGAACTTCGAGAAGCTTCTAAACGCTTTCTCGCTGAAACGCAACGTGAGGAAAATCATAGACCTATCCGATTCACCGACGAATGTAAAAGGAGTAGACGCGTTTAGGGGTGTCAACGCCTTCGCATTACTACTGGCTCACAAATCTATGGCCATGGCGCACAGCCCTTATGTGAACAAGACCAGCTTTTCAGCGGTAAGTACCTATGCTATGATACCGTTGTAATAATTTTAACACTTTCAAAGCAAATTTGATCTAGTTTTACGTTGAATAAATTACTGCAGGCGGGATTCGAACCGATGAACTTTTCAGGAACTGTGAATATTCTAACCGATAAGCCACCTTCGATACTGGCAGTTACAACCGCAGTGACTCAATCATTAGAGCAACTTATCATCTATCTCTATCAATTGAGATCGTAAGAACTTTAGATCCTATTCGGTGACGCCGTAAAGGTCTTTATGACCATACAGCAAAAGTTCATTCGAAAAAAAAGACTATAAAGGTTACAGATATTATCGAAAGCCCTAACAGAAGAAAAATTAAGTACGACTGAGAAAATTAAAATCATCTGACCTAACAAAAACAACAATAGGTACCTACAGGCGTTTATGGTTAACGCTTGTGCTAATGGCCCATAAATTAATGATGACCAGCTGTTATGATCTATGTTACAGTCGGCAATAACAAACGACCTTAACAACCCTGAAAGTCTGCTGCTGTTATCAGCAACAACAACAAATTCTGCTTTATTGCTCTCCAATATAAAAATATTAACAGATGTAATATGTAGCTACTTACTTATATATAATAATCTTACATTAAATTAAGTAATTTCTTGGGACAACAGAAACACTATCTAGGAATTCTTCTTTAGCAGCTGCCAATTTTGCTCTCCCATCTAAAAATAATAACAGATGTACCTAATCTGTAGCTACTTAAATAAACTTACATTAAATGAAGTAATTTCCCGGGACAACTGAAACACTATCGAGGAATTCTATTTTAGCAGCTGCCAATTCCTAGGTTCATCAAATTATTTATTTTGTTTAGCACCTGCGTAAGACGAAAATGTCGCTATGAAATTTTAATTACATCTCGTAGTCGTTAAATTTAAGGGTTCATAACAACAATTTATGGGTGGCCAGGTAAAGTGCCGTATCATTATTAGAAAACAACAACTGAAGTTGTGCTATTATGAACTTGTTAATTAATTTAACGTGAAAACATTTTTGTTCCGTTAACCCAATTAAAAGGTTTACTTCGCTCAAAGCGGTAAAAGTTTCACAAATAACTATTGATTTATGAAGGAACTTCGTAGTTGCGTTACTTGTGTTTATAAAATCTTGTTTGATGGTGACTTATTGTAACCAACTTCAAGGGATCGCAAGTCTATGGACACACATAATGTTGTATCTGATAACAGTGCATATACACCTAAAGTTTTCTAAATTACTGTTCTGGCCAAGAAAACAACCACAAGTCAAGTTGTACCTTTTTATGTACAGTTGTAAAGGCTTGGGTAAACTTTGTTTTTGAATTCATGATAATTAATATCATTTCAAAATTTGTAACACATGTTACTACTGTTTCTTTACTTTTGCACCCAGGGGTTCGAAAAGATTTATTTCAAATTTTTATATAACTTCGCTTCGGAGAAAAAAAAATTAAATTAAAAAATGCATGATGACGTCATTGCTAGGGCAGAATGTAATAAAAATGTTTTACATAAATTGATGTCAGTGATTAAAAAGTCAAATGATACAAATGTCATTCTACGAACATAATAGAACCAATGATGTCATTGGGCGTTTAAGACTTAAAATGTGATGTTTTTTAAACCTGAAAATTTATGTAAAAACGCGAGTTTTTTGGCAAATTTAAAAATATGTATGCCTTCTTTCATTCGCTTTTTAATAAAATACTAGTATGAGTATGTTAAAAAAAATTAAATGTGGCGTACAGTAAGAATGGTTACCTTACAGTAAACCAGACTTTGGTGATTTTTACTCGAAAATCACACACCATATAATGATGATTCCACAATAATGCCGTTTGACGGTAGAACCATAAAATATACATCTTATGCTTTCCAGGTATTTGGCATGCCCTGGGCAGTAGTGGGGCGTTCGGCGATAGTGTACACTGACAGCTTCCTGTACCTCAGCGGGTTTCTGAACGCGAACAATCTGCTGCAGGAGCTTGAGCGAAAGGGCAGCATCGACCTAAAGGGCAGACTGCTTGCGAGGTGGTTCAGGTTAGTGCATGAACATTCATAGAAGATTTGAAAGAAAGATTAACAATGTTTGACACTAACTTATTAAAAAAAGTATGCAGTAACAGATGCAATAAAGAAAAAATAAAAATAAAGAAGGATTATTATATACCCATATCCAGCGTAGCATACGGCAACGGCTCGCGTCAATACAATTTAATTTACAGAGTTAAGCAAAGTCGGGCGCGGTCGGTTTGTGGATGGGACCGCTAGTGGCAATATTTCATGGGCGCTACCGTGCTTCGGAAGGCACGTTAAGCCGTCGGTCCCGGTTGTTTTCAATGGCTTAAACAATCGCCAGGGCTTGTTGAAGACCTTCGGGTGGCTTGAGAACATTCGACACTGGGTTTGCCACTAACCCCTCCACCAATCCTCATTAGCAGCGTGGTGGAGTGTGCTAGACCTCCCGCAGCTGTGTCTATGGGGGACATCCGTGCCCAGCAGTGGGACATCTATAAGTTGTAACTAGTTATCTAGCCATATCACAACAAAATTAGCGGATACGGTACATTCAAGTGCACATAATGTGCATGGGAACCCCAAAACAATATGCCATCAACCGATTACAGGCAAGGTCTCGTGTCAAAATGAGAGGGGCTAATGACTGACTTCGTGTTCCATGGACTAGCCTATACTTACTTCGTAAAATTCATGAGATGAGATAGAGTTAAGAATGGACACGAGGTTTTTGAATTCACTTTTTAATTTAGTTCATACGCGATTTAGAAGTAATGCGTGGAAATATTTATTATTATATTAATATTTAGTTAAAATTTATAATTAAATAAAATATAAATAAATAATAAATATCTCGGACATTCTCACACACGGCCATCTGACCCCAAAGTAGGCGCGAGCCTGTGATTTGGGTGTCAGAGACTGATATATATACATAGATATTTTTATATACATACTTAAATAGATAATATTAACATACAGACACAGAACAAATACATGTGTTCGTCACACGAATATTTGTCCTGAGTGGAATTCTAAACGACCCCTGGCGCAACAGACAGGGTCACTGCCGATTGCGCCAACGGGCCTGTAATTATGTTGTTGAAGCGAATATTACATATAATTTTTATTTATTAAACACATCAAAATGTTGCAAAAGTTAAGATTAATAGGCTAATAAAAAATTTATTGACTAAATTGCCATTTAGAGTGCATAGATTTGAGTTGGCTCTTATAGAAACCGCTGGATTCTGAAGGCACAGAACCGGTCGTAGTGGCGTCGTTTAGGACGATTATGATTATTGAAAACACAAAAAACAACAGAACGCGATAGAACACCATAACACAGATTACTTATGGATATGGTGTGTGTGTAGTGGAAAATATTACTATTACCTACCTATAATTTGTTAATAGATGACGATTTAGTAAGACACATCTGTAACATTAATAAAGTTAAAAATCGTATTAAAAAACCGTAGTAGGTACCTAAAACCACTCGGCGTCCACTAGTTAAACCATAGTTAAACAGTTAATATTGAAAGATTCCATATTTGTTTGAGTTTAATACTGTAACATTCACATTATTACAAAATAATAATGACACATTGACGTAGCAAAATAAAATAAAAGTTTTATTTTCAAAGTTGCCGTAAAACAAGTTAAATGTTTTTTTTCTACCTCATAGGTTATTTCCACTGTTCCTGAGCCTGATGCTGTTCTGCACATACATCCTGCCGGACCTCAGCTCGGGCCCGCAGTGGAACCTCGTGGTGGAGGAGCACAGCCGGGTCTGCGAGAGGAACATGTGGAAGAGCTTCCTCTTCATCCACAACTACTTTGGTTTCGAGGACATGGTGAGATAAACAAGCACACACAGCCACAGTGAAAATAAGAATAAGAATTTATTTATTTTGCCACACAAGTTAAAAACAAAAAGAAAATCAGGTGATGATAGTAAAATATTACTCGCTGCATGGCAAAAAGGGACAGCACTATCAAATCAGCTGATGGCTTAGCTGATTTTCAGCACAACCCCGAGTTTTGGAGCAGTTTCAGCATGTGGAGCGTACTAAGCAAGTTATGCAACTAAGAAAAATTAACTAAACTAACTGGACTAAAATTTATACACGAAAAGTGATTACAATAAAATTCAAGTTAAGCAAAATTAAAATAAATATATAACAATTGTGAATAATTAGAGAAATATATTAACATGTTGGTCTGAGGTGGGTGTGTTATACTTTCTTCACTTGCGGGCGCGTTCGGGTGTTTGTGTGCGTGAATGTGTGTGTGTGTGTGTGTATGCGTATGCATTTGTGCTTGTCATGACTCTCTTTTTTTTTAAATAGTATACTGCGTACAATCACTATACACATATTATGTAGTCCTTCCTACAGGCGTTTATGAGATGTATGTAAGTATATCTGAAGCGGTTTTTCTTACATAAATTATCTACTTGAAACCAAAGATCATTCAAATGGCGTTCACGTTTGGCCAGAGTGCACAACACTGGCCGTCTATGGTAGTTTTAACTTAACCACAGCAACACTGTCAAGAACAGAATTAAGTACTTACACAATATTGTAGCAACAAGGCTGTAAATGTGCCTGACCGACTGCTTAACTAAAGTTATAAATAATAATGAGAAACATGCATGCACACGCAAAAATACTCAAACTGTTAAAACAAGTGTCTTATTTGATTTGATCAGTGATCAATATGAAATAAATTTCAAAAACTGTCAATTGAAGTTATCAGCTTAAGTATCAACTATCTTTAATACAATGCCACGCAAAGGTAATTAACTTGGAAAAACGATACTTAGGTACCTACCGTAAAAAACAATAGACTACTATGATGCGTACTGTTCTATTTCCCATGAGGTTTATATAATATCTGCCACTTATGATTTAATACTATTGTGCGCGAAGCAAAATGCATTCCGAGGTAGAATCTTCACGTTCAATCAAATGAACTTATTGAGACTTAAAGAAAGAATATTGTTTATGAAAAGATTTTATTTTTATTTTTTATTTATTTAATGCATAACAAGTCTGCGAACTTACAGCAGCAAGCCAAGGCGTTCACAAACATTTAACATTAGTGTGCTGCGACCCATAGACGTCCCACTGCTGGGCACGGGTCTCCCCCACAGACACTGCTGTGGGAGGTCTAGAGCATACTCCACCACGCTGCTCCAATGCGGATTGGTGGAGGGGTTAGTGGCCAACCCAGTGTCGAATGTTCTCAAGCCACCCGAAGGTCTTCGACAAGGCTTAACGACTGTTTCCAACATTGAAAACAACCGGGACCGACGGCTTTACGTGCCCTCCGAAGCACGGTAGCGTCCATGAAATTTTGCCACTAGCGGTCACCCATCCACAAACCGACCGGGCCCGTCGTTGCTTAACTCTTTCGATCACATTGAATCGAACCGAGCCATTGGGCTATGGACGCTACATTAACATTATATACAAAATAAAAAATAAAAATAGTCACTCATACAAAAAAAAAAGATAAATTCAATACAATGTCAAAACGTGCAAAAATGGCAATGAAAAATACGTCAAATCAAGTCAATTAGAAAACATGTCACAATCCATACTTAATTAATAAATTCCATAGATTTATTATAATTCTATCAATTGCAATTTGCAAAAATCTTACTGTTATAACTTGCTTGGCTTGCGCTAAAGGTCGTTTAGAAATTGTTTTATTAAACCCCGTGATCATATCTGAAGATAACCGCATTTGTAGATACAACTTTCAAAACAAAACCCAAAAACTAAATTGCTTCACTTCATTACAGCAATTCATTACCTAGTAAAATTCATTATGACTAAATCTGAAGTAAGAAATCATAATTTGAGCATCAACAAATTATCATATTATTTCAACAAATTAGTGTAGGCGAATCCGTAGCAGAACTAATTTATTTAATGCGTAGTTTCAAAATATCCTTTCTCATTGCGCTCGATTTAGAATTCTCATTCCACAGTTTTCTCCAGAAAGGGCAAAGGTATAAACAGGATATTATGAAATTTGACCCAGCCATTATGTTTTATTTAATGATTTGCGAACTTTTAACAATGAAATAAAATCTTATATTCTTCATTTTAGGTCAGTTTTATTTTAGTTCTCTATTGTTATTATGAATAGGTACCTATATTATTATTACTAGAGAAAGGATTTTGAAACAGGAAAGACAAAGATTCTCGTATTCTTTCTAGCCAAATTAAGCATGGGTTCTACCTGGAATGAGATATTTATCCCCCATAGTAATAAAGTGTCATCGATTTTTTTTAAGGCATAACGCAGTTTTCCTTTCACTGTTACAGAAGGTGTTTATAAAACGTTATGCGTGTTGTTAGGATTTAAACCCATTTAGTTGCGATTGTCATATAACCATTTTGCTGACTTCGGATGTATGGACACACCTACATGTTTACTTGATGCTCTATTCGCACATTAAAAAATATAATTTTTATCACACAGTATAGTATACCCACTCTCACAAAATTTTAAAGGCGATAAATATATTATGTGTTTCAGTGTCTCACCCACACGCACCAAATCGGCATGGACATGCAACTCTACGTGGCGACCCTGCCACTGATGGTGATGCTATGGCGAAATCGACGTCTCGGCTGGGCGCTCCTCGCCGCACTGGCAGCCGCATCCACTGTGCTGCGGTATCTCGCCATCTACTGGTACGAGATCAGCATGTTCGTCTACTATGGCATTTCGTGAGTATTTCAATTTCAATATTTTGTTCTTTAGGCCGAAGTAAGTAGAGGCCCCATGCTTCGGAGGGCACGTAAAGCCATCGGTCCCGGTTATTTTCAATGGTGGAAACAATCCTTGAAAACATTCGACACTGGGTTGGCAACTAACCTCTCCACCAATCCGCATTGGCGCAGCGTGGTGGAGTATGCTCTAGACCTCCCGCAGCTGCGTCTGTGAGGGAGATCCGTGCCCAGCAGTGGGACTTCTATGGGTAGCAGCGAAGCAGAGGCAGAGGCGGTCGATTCGTAAAACCTAAAGAGCACAGCTGTATGGTGTCTGCAAGACCTAAAGTTATTAAATTAGAACATGTTCACGAGCGAAACCTTAAAAGTAACGGGGTTTCGTGATGAGTGACTCCGGGTTATGTGGAATTTCCATTCAGTGAGTATAAAATAATTTATTACAGTTGCCACTGCCTTGTCAATCGATCATCTTGTGAACAATAAGAAGAATATGCAATGCGTAAACATGTGGTAACTCCTTACGTAAGCAAATTAATGTATAACAAGTGTAGTAAATATTAACTGAGTAGTTGAGATCATTACTTACTTCGTATGCATTTGTTTGCTTACATTAATAATCTAAATGGCAGTTGGATCGCCACTTATTGTTATACTTATTTGAATTCATAAAACAAACTGGCAACTTTTGTTCAAGTCATTAGGTACTAAAAAAAAACTTAGGCTCTAGTTGACGTTTGTGACTTTTTTGGCAATAGGAACATCAAAGCGAGACCAAAACTTAATCACACGAGTATGCGTGTAATGTGCATGTGTGCTGTAAGCGGTTGTCAATATTACATCAAACTCTATAGTATTGTGGTGAGAAATTACTAGAAATTCACGTATTTGATAATATTTTATATTCAATTCCTATGCATTCAGAGCATTTATATATTAAAATGTCACATTATTGGCCATCCATTTGTTAATAATTTCTTTTACAAAGTTCTCAAACATTGCAATAGGAGAATAAAATCTTTCAATCGTACTTACATATGAAATGTATAATTCTGTGGATTTTCTTTCTTAGATGAGTTACATCCTGGTACTGCACACGTAACCATAATCATTTACGTCTAAATCACACCAAATCTACGCTTTTAAACGTGGGATTTAGAAAAATAAGCAAAATTTGTTTCGTTCACAACTGTCGTTAGGTCACTACAGGCCTATAGAGTATTCGCAAATGGTCTCGCCTATCTATCTCGCTCTAACATATGAGTATCTATGTTCTTTCTCTTTCGCATAGCCGATCTTTCTCTAGTATAGAGTAATAAATCTATGGAGTTTACAGTGACTGGACTCGCTAGCGTGTGCGTAAAATAATTCTATGAAAAAATGTACAGCGCCCCTAGCGGCCAGTATCAGAATTAAAATCGGTAGTATGAGTCCATAAGTAAAATCCTATCGAAATCTTTTCGCTAGCGAAACGCTATCGAGTGACGTTTTGAAGCAGTTTCTATACGAAATTGGTACCATGAGTTACTTTTTTGACGGGTGCCATCGAGAAATACCTTTACTACTGTAGTTAAGTAATTCACTAGCTATTCGAAGCGCGTTTATACGCTAGCGACTGTAGTAACGTAATGTAAATTTTCGATAGCAACTCATGGTAAGGGTACTGATGGTGAGAGGTTACCACTCATCGTCGCCTATGATATGCAAGTACAATATAGGCGATGTAGGGATATCACAGAACGTTTTACTCTGGTTTTACACTCAAAGAGACAAGGATTGTAGCATGCATTTACTATGCCTGCCTAATACAAACTGTACAAGAAACAACGAAAGTGTGCAAAAAGTACAACAATGATTAGGTACAAATTATAAGAAAAAACAACGCAAGTTGATGTAAAAATAATTTCAGCCGTGTCTTTCTTCTCTCTCCAAGCGGCACGGCTTTGCCATATTTAGTCTAAAAAAGAAAACCGTTGAAATATTAACGACCTAGCACAATCAAATTCGTGAATGTGAAAAGTAGGGACCTCCGGTAGTACGAGAAAGGCCCACGACCCAGAATAATTAAACAAGGAGTCCGCCTGCGATTCTTAATTAGGTCAAACAACAATTTTATTACGTCATAACCTGAATTCGAATATTAAGTTAATGCGATCTGATGTACCGATAAGATGTCTATTTCGTGGCGTCAATTAAGATAATCGTTATTAATTTCATAGCATAAGGAAAAAAAACTATACACACTTTCTGTCTTTCTTTTGAAGAATATCCAAATAGGTATATATCTCAATCGTTCATCGACGGATCAAACATTTATTTATTTATTTAATGAACCACCAACAAAATTATATGTGTATATGATATAACTATGATTTAGCCTTAAGTTTATAAATACATATAATTTCACTTACAGGTAGTTACAGCTTGCATAAGAATATTGCACGATAACAATGTGATTTAAGACCAGAATAGAATTTAAAACAAATAATTAATGCTATATTAATGTAAATAATTTTGACTTTGAGAATTGACACTGAAACGTTTAAATTTGGTGAACTTAATCCAATCTATTAATGACTAATGTGTGAAATATTAACATAATGAGATACAGGCTACCTTCTTGTCAAACAGTTATGCTATTTTTAATTTTTAATTTAAATGTAGCTAAGTTGTTACTAAATAAGTCGATGGACTTATCTTTGGTGCATAGTTCCCTATATTGCCTACATATCCTAGGTATTAGGGAGTGATGCCCAAGGTTTGTTCTGTAGGGTTTATGTTTAAGTAGTGGCATGGGGTACCGCGGTAAGCGCGAGGGTACTTTGAAATATATTTGGCTCAGCAATTCCGTGTTATCAATGGTTCCGTTTAATAATTTGTGAAGAAATGTCAAATCATGAAACATGCGTCTATCCATCAATTTATTAAAGTTGAATTTTTTTAAACGCTCCTCGTAAGTCAGTTTTTTGTGTGATCCCACTGAGTAAAATTTTGTAAACCTCCTCTGTATGCTTTCTAGGCGATCTTTATGTATTTGGTAACTGGGGTTCCAGATAACTGTGCCATACTCCAGTTTACCTCTAACAAGGCTGGTGTAAAGAAGTTTTTTGGTCTCAAGTTTTTTAAATTGCTTGGCGCTTCTAAATATGAAACCGAGCATTTGGCGTGCGGATCTACAAATATGCTCAATGTGGAGGTTAAACCTTAGTTTGGCATCAATTATGACGCCTAGGTCACGGATGAATTCTTGTTTTGGAATTGGGTTGTTATTTACGGTGTATTTGGTTTCAAGAACTGTGCGCTTACGAGTGAAACTTATGTAAGAGCATTTGCCAGGGTTAAGGTCCATGCCGTTTAGATGACACCAGTTGGCGACTCTGTCGATGTCAGCCTGCAAGGATTGAGCGTCGTTGTTATTTGATATTTCCAAGCCAAATTTAAGGTCATCTGCAAAGATAAAATATTTAGAATTTTGAATGCACTCGGTAATATCGTTTATAAAGATGTTGAATAAAAGAGGTCCTAGGATGGATCCCTGGGGCACACCAGATGTCGCGCTGAATACTTGAGATGAATGTCCTTTGATTGCGACATACGAATATCGGTCAGATAAATACGATGTGAGCCATGACAAGAGAGTGCCCCCTATTCCAAAAGCGGAAAGCTTTGTCACTAACAATTTATGATTTACCCTGTCAAAGGCCTTCGAGAAATCAGTGTAGATAATGTCGACTTGTCTTCGTGAATCCACCAAGGGAATAATAAAATTCATGAAAACGCTTAGGTTTGTGACTGTTGATCTAGCCCCTATAAAACCATGCTGGGCTTCTGAGAGCCCGTGAAGTACGTGGCGCGTTATTATAGGATGTATTAGAGACTCGAAGACCTTTGGCAGGGCTGACAGTATTGAAATTGGCCTGTAATTAGATATATTATCACGGCCACCTTTTTTGTAGAGAGGCACAATTCTTGCCAATTTCCACATATCTGGGAAAACACCGGTTTGGAGAGATTTGTTAAAGATCATGCATACAGGTGATGACAATGATATAGCGCACTTATTTATGAGTAACGGTGACAAGTTATCTGGACCAGCTCCCTTCTTCGTATCAAGTCTTTTTAGCTTTCGAATGACTTCATTAATAGTAATGTTGACGGAGCAAATATGGTTGACAGAAAAGGGCTTTTCGTTCATTTTATAAGTGTAGAGCGAATCGCTATTAACATATACAGAGGAAAAGAAATCAGCGAACAGGTTGCAAATACTTGGACCGTCGGTGGCTACCCTAGCGTTATGCATCATTCTAGCTGGATACGTGTTCGGTGATTTTCTTATATTTTTCAAGTGTGTCCAGAAGTATTTGGGATTTTCGGATAAGTTATTTTCTATTTCTGCGATGTATGTATTATAGCATTGATGAATTAGACTATTACAGTCAGACCTTAATGATTCGTACTTTTGTGTGTCTAACGGGTTGTTGTAAATTTTGGCTTTTAATCTGAATTTTTGTTTTTGTTTTAATGCATGAATTAGTTTATTATTATACCATATTGGATATTTTTTGTTTGTAGGTTTGACTTTAGGGACATGTTTTTCTATAATTTTATTTAGTGTATTGTAAAAGATTGTTATCATTGAATTGACGTTGTTACAGTCTTTGAATAGATCTAACCATGGCACGTTATCTAAATCTTGATTGATTGCCTCGTAATTGGCTTTGTAGAAATTGTATTTTTCAACTATGCGTTCATCTAGGTTTTTGACCTTATTTAGAATGAGTTTCACGTTAAGTGGTGGATGGTGATTGTCGATAGTGCTGATGGGGTTTTTATTTTCTGAGACCATTATTTGGCAAGAGTTGGATAGTATCAGATCAAGAATTCTTTCATTATGATTTTTAGTATTATTAAATTGTTTTAAGTCATGTTCTTCACAGAAATCTACAAGTATGGTTCAACATGGGTTGATAATGTTGATTATTATATAAAAAGTAATCATACTAATATTTAATCATATAAGTAATCATATATAATCATATATAATTACTTTTAAGGACCACTATCTTAATCTCGGGTCAACATAATAACACACCCACCACAACCCTTTCTTTGTCCCACTGTTGGGCACGGGTCTCCTCTCAGAATGGGAGGGATTAGGCCTTAGTCCACCACGCTGGCCAAGTGCGGATTGGCAGACTTCACATGCCTTCGAGAACATCATAAAGAACTCTCAGGCATGCAGGTTTCCTCACGATATGTCCTTCAACGATTCATAATAACCACAATCCAATATTAACCTTCTGTGGCGCAGACTTGCGCATGGAGTTCATCTCAAAACATTTTATTATCTACTAGCTGTTCTCGCGAACTTCGTTACTCCGTAATACTTCGTCAGCGTGAATTAGGTTTTTGAATGTTTTTCCATACCAAAATTTCATGAAAATCGTGTTAATATTATATAATCCATCCATCAGCCCTTTGGGGTCCACTGCTGGACATAGGCCTCCCTCAAACGACGCCACTCCTCCCGATTCTGCGCCCTCTCAATCCAAGTCTTCAGGTTGTCAGTCCACTTCGTCGGAGGGCGACCAATACTTCGCCCAGCCGAGCTGGTTTCTTCGGGAATTATTTTTGTATAAACAATACTACAATGCTTAGAATGATTTTTGTATTTTTCAGAGTTCAAAAACTGCTGGATGCGGCGCGTTATTCTTACATACTGCCCACACACCGGGCGACGATATACCTCTTCGGTGTCGCCATGGCGTACTTTATACGAACCAAGAATACCTACGTCAAGCTCAGCGATGTAAGTTCAATACTTACATTACTCTAAGAAATTTTATTCATAGCTAGTAGTAAAATTATTATTCATTCTAAATTTCACGGGCATCCATTAATCCGTTGAAGAAAAATGAAAGGACAAACCAACAAAAACACTTTATCATTAGTAAGGTTCTGCCCAAATCGATCCGTAGTGATGATTTCTGTTTTACAATACCTACTTATTTTCAAAATTTAGAATCAATACAGTAGAAAGTAGCAACCCTAGTGTAACAAGCTAGATTTTCCTTGATACAGATTCTACAGAAGCACCACACCCAGCGATGTGGACTTTCCATATGTGGTATAAGCTAGCCCTCCACGTAACATCCAATTCGACGGGCTAGTTGGCGCAATCGGTAGTGAACCTGTCTGTTGCGCCAGGGGTCGTGGGTTCGAATCCCACTCAGGATGTCACTCGTGTGACGAACACTTTTATATTTGTTCTGTGTCTGGATGTTAATATTATTTATCTAAGTATGTATTTAAAAATATCTATGTATATATATCAGTCTCTGACACCCATATTACATACAGGCTCGCGCCTACTTTAGGGTCAGGTGGCCGTGTGTGAAAACGTCCAAGATATTTATTTATTTATATAATTCCAGAACCAAGTGCGTCTCCTTTGGGCCGTGGGCTTCGGCCTGGCTGCGTTCACAATCGTCAGCCCCTACGAGATGGGGTTGGAGGGCTACCACTACGAGCCGTTCGCCGCCGCCCTGTTCGCGGCCTTTGCCCCCGTGCTCTGGGGGCTGTTCATGTGCATCGCTCACTGGGCCATCTGCAACGACTATGCTGGTGAGTAGAGGTCCCACTGTTGGGCACGGGCCTCCCCAAAGACACAGCTGAGGGAGGTCTAGAGTATACTCCACCATCCTGCTCCAATGCGGATTGGTGGAGAGGTTAGCGGCCAACCCAGAGTCGAATGTTCTCAAGCCACCCGCAGGTCTTCACCAAGGCTTAACGATTGTTTTTACCATTGAAAATAACCGGGAGCGATGGCTTAACAAGCCCTCCGAAGCATCGCCTACAAATTTTTGCCATTAGCGCATGTTGCGCCACCTATCCACAATCCGGCCGCGCCCGTTGCTTAACTCTGTCGATCACGTAGAATCGACGCGAGCCATTGGGCTATGGACGCTATGCTGGTGAGTAGAGAGAAGATAATTATACTGTGAAACTAAACTTAAGTTAGATAAAGGACTGGCTTGAGTAATTTTGTAGGAAACCTGCATGCCTCAGAGTTCTCCATAATATTCTTCTAGGCATATGAACTGTGAAATCGCATGTGACGAATTACGAAATTTATAATAAACATACTTACATAGACTGTACGCCAATAAAAAGACAAAAGTTAAATGCGCATGCAATTTAAAAATGCACTAAGTAGTTACATAAATTATTTTTATTTCAAAAATACTTAGTTTCATTCACAACAATGTTGCTTCATTACTAATTTCACGTCACTTTACTCCTTACTGAAAATCTCACATAAAACGATAGTAAAACAACTACCAAAAGACTGGTATATGAACCCAAAACGGACACGTCGCCACTAAAGTTATAATGTATTCCTCAGTTTCATGTTTATGGCTCGACTCCATTACCATTTATTTTACGATCCCGCAGAAGGTGCACGCCAATTATGACGTATAGGGGCTGAGGTTTTACTGCCGAACTGGCAATAGTATCAATGTTGTAGTCAAAGAAAATAAAACAGGGTTCGTTTAGGTATACCTTAATTCTAGACCGTATACGTGAGCCAGGAATGACTAAAGACATTAGACTTGGCTTTTATTTAATTTAAACGTTGCCATAAACGTTGCCATAATGCAAATTTGGCTAAATTGCTACAGAGTGAGACATAAGGTATCTCCTCATATTATTCCGAACCAGATTCATGGAGGAAAACCTAAACAACTGCGGCTACCATAATATTGTACTCCGAAGCTACTCTGTGATTTTTGTAGCTTTTTTTTTAAATCAAATTACAGGGCTTTGTCGCTAAAGCGAACATGCCGCCCTGGTTATATGCATATTATATGTAAAAGACGACATTTAAACTTATCTAGCAACAAATTTAACCATCGCGGTCATGAAGGCTTAACCCTTTTTCCCTCCCTTATTTATTTAAAATTTATGACATAATTTAAAAAAAACGGCTTCAGACAGTCTCCAGACAACGCAAAGATTTCATCTTGCTTCACTTAATTAACACACGGCCACCTGACCCCAAATTAGGCGCGAGCCTGTACTATGGGTGTCAAAGACTGATATACATACATATATATTTCTTACATACATACATACATAAATAGATAATAATTATTAACATCCAGACACAGAACAAACACAAGTCGTGTTCGTCACACGAATGTTTGTCCTGAATGGAATTCGAACCCACGACCCCTGGCGTAACAGGCAGGGTCACTACCGATTGCTCCAACGGGCCGAAATTTATTTTATTCAAGGCTACATTTACATAACATGGATGTTAAAATCAATTTTGCAGGCATAGGCACCATGTTCGTGGAATGGAAGGTGTTCAAGCTGTTCAGCAAAGTGGCTTACGGCGTCTACCTGACGCAGTTCCCTATCTTCTTCTTCAACGTGGGAGTCCAGCGCCACGCTGACTACTACACTCCGTTGTTGCTGGTGAGTGCAGACATGTTTTAACAACTCCCGGTATCCAATCAATGTGGTTACCCCGTCTTTAAGACCCCTAGGGGTCAAATAATATAGATGGACTAATAATGCCAGAGTCTATTTCACCGGAACCGTGCATTCTGGGATAAAAAGGAGCTTAGCCTATGTTACTCTCCAGGCCCTGTTCTACATCAAAATGACATAGATCCAGGATCTTATTAAGAAGGAGAATAAGAGAAAACCAACAAAAACTGTCGATTAAAAATCGAACGATTATTACGGTTTTTTGTCCATTTCACAATTTCGTTGAGGAGAAGGACGAACCAACAAACACACTTTCCTATTTATATATTTGTAAGGAAATTCTAGTCCCATTACTACTTAGATGTAATACGCTCTTAAAATACTCGTAACTAGGCTTTTCGCAAACATTAAGGTTTACTTCCACTTGTGTTTTCCAGGTGTACTTACCAGAGATGCTGGTCGTCCTGGTGATATCTGTGATCGCGACGGTTACCATCGAGATGCCCTTCAACCAGGTCTACAGGATATACTTCGGTAACTTGAACTACCTGATTAACAGCTTACTGATAGCATAGCACTTGGCCAGCGTGGTTGACTAAGGCCTAATGCCTCCCGTTCTGAGAGCAGACCCGTGCCCAACAGTGGGACAAAGAAAGGGTTGTGATGATGATGATGATGATAGCATAGTGGCTTAGATTTCGGTCTGTCACTTGATATGGTATGAGTTCAAATACCAATGAGACTTATGTATTAAAAACTATTTCTAACAAAAGGTAAATATGTAATTACATAACATCGTAACTCAGAGTATCAAAACTTATTCCAAACATGCCCTACTCTTGATCTGAACTTGAGAGGAACTCCGGCAAGTTGTTCGTACATCGTACCTACCACTCCTACAAGCAAAACTCCGAAAAGTTGTTTACAAGAACCTATTAAAACTTACACTGCTGCAAAGCCGCCAGCTAAAAGACTAACTACTCGTACTTCGGTACACTGTATTTTTGGGACGTATAGCTTCTAGTTCTATGGTAAAACTGACCTAGATACTCCACAACCAGAATGATGCGGCAATGGGCAAATGCTGTTTAAAAACAACAAATAAATGCGTTTATCGTCTTGAAAAGACATGTAGATATTATATTATATAATTATAATTATTATAATTATAATTATATAATTATAATTATATTAGATATTATATATATATACTTATTGATGTTACAAAAATGTAGCTCATTTAAATTAAAAATTCAAGGCCTTCTACAGACAGAGGTTGAGGTAAATTTCTCAAAATTTTAATGCGTCGGATTCGAAAAAATTATATTTTGAAAAAATATTTAATGGACAGATAAAGTTCCCCTTTACTATTATTAAAATATAGATTCTACTAAATGATGATAATGAAACTATTTATAATCTTTTTCTTTCAGGAAAATCACAGACGAAATTAAAGGAAAAGTGACACGAAGAGCGAAACCAAATGTGTATTATAGTTAGCGATAGTGAAACATCACGACTTAGCTGTATGTTACCTTTGACTATTTTTGTACCATAAAGTAGAATAGAAGTATTAATAAGTTATTAAATAAAGACTTTTGTATTAATATCTGAGAATATTGACTTTTTTTTCTACGCATATTTTTTCGTCACCTTGTCTGATGATGATATTAATATCACAACTTAATTACATCAAACAAATCACATTTTTTTAAGGAGCGGGTCCTAACTATGCTTTAATATGCTTGGTTTCATCCAAAACATAGTTCTAATTGATTATCCCACACTTTTTAAAATGCATATACACACAGCACCTATTTCTTGTCCACACATTTGAGAAATTACCTTACAAAGAGTCCATAGAGATTTTTTTTTCTTTCTATCAACTAGTATCAGTGATTCTGACCGTTTGGTAAATTTTTCCGCGAGCTCTGGGCAACAGGACCTAAACATAACAGGGGAAAAGTGGGACTATACACCACCAACCTTCTCGGGGAAATACGACCCTCTCGGGGAAATATAACACTTCAAATAATAATAATTACTATATCGTACGTCAATCATAATTTGATTGAGTAATTAACATAGCAAGGGACTGATGATAATCGTGAGTGGACCAATTTAGATAATTCAGATGTCGGAAGTTGCTAATGAAGACATGAAGGGGTTTGGTCCCGAAGTTTGTTCCCAAGACGATGATTACTCATTAACGTCAAATATCATAATACCCTACTAGGTCTTGCCCGCGACTTCACTTATTGCATTTGGTTATTATGTAGAGCCATCCATCTAGCAGACACTGCTTTACATAGCTCCCAGGCGACCTGACTTTCTTCGACGTTTTCAACAATCATCCTGCCTTCCGATATGATAGTGCTGTTAATTTAAATTAACAAATAATAACACAAATTGTATGAAACTGTATAAAATATATTTTATTTAGTCTCACGACAGGTCCAACATCGACACAGAATTAACTAAGTGTTATAATCCACTAAAATGGTTTTCAAGAAATTCCTTAAGCCCTGATACTCGCAAAGAGTACAGTAAAAATTCGCTGTAAATAACTAATGTTTAATAATTAAACATCATTTTTATCACTGGTGATCTAATATCCTCAAACGATATATTATATTATGTACTACATATCTACTTGAATTTTCAAACACAAAAAATTTGACTGTGACTGTCAAAGCGCGGGTCCCGGACTCTAATCATAATTCTTTTTTTAAATAATTTTTTTTTTATATTTTGCTGATTTTTGCACTCGGGTCACAGATATTAAATTGTGTTATTTTTAGTGTGTCCGCTACCCGCATCACAATTCACAAGCCTAGGCATACCTACACATCTTCCAAAAAATATTACTTAGTTACATAATATTATGGTTATCTGTAACCACTGAACAACAAATCACATTTTTGAAGTGAAAACTTCTTTAGCGGCGTTGAGCACTTTTTCTGTAATGGGTATAAAATCTTAAACTCGCGTCAGGACACGTGACCTGATCGAAAAAGCGTAAGACGGATGGAGAGTAGACAGCTATCCCCTCTCTACGGCGCGGCGAAAATGTATGCCTACTGTTTCGTTTAGGCAGGAAAAAGTCGTTGAAATTATGGATGAAAGTTGATTTTTCGGAGAGATAAACTTTTTAATGTAAAATAATTGCAATAGTTTTAGTGTTAAATTTTTAATGTAATATAAATTGTCATGTTTGTGTACGATAGCGCAATAAATGAATATTGTATTCTACCACATAAATGATAGTACTTTTATACTGATAAAGCAATTGGTGCAAAATGATTCCCTAACCATTCCAAAATATCAAACATGCTCAACGTTAATAATCAAGTTTTCACTTCTGCCGGCACTCCCGTTTTATCCTTAAAAATCCTAATTAAGCTTTACTCAATGCTTGGTTTCATCCAAAACGCATTTAGTTCTAATTGATTATCTTACATTTTCAACATGCATACACACAACACATATCTCTTGTTCAACTCTCATAAATTACCTTACCAAGAGTCCAGGGAGTATTTTTTTTTCTTTTTTTAAACTAGTAAACTAACTAGCACCAATAAATACTTTAAGTACCTACTGTTCGTCAGCTTATGACGAGGTCTTGGCACGTCAGGCGACCTACGTCTTAGTTCTCTCACATTGTCTTTATGCACCTTTGAAAATTAAAATCTCACTAGACTACATACAATGTTCAGTTTTATATATTTTTTACACTAATTTAGCACCGGAGCGTCAGTTGTTTCGAGCGGCACTTGCATATCACGTGACCGCTTATGTCCCGCGCGAATTAATTGCTCTTCTAGATTCTCACACAACTTATCAAGGTTTCAGTGTTCAGTTACCATCTCACGTAGAGTCCATAGAGTTCAGATTTTCTTATGGCATTGTTCATGTCAGTTGGTGTCCGTGCGGCACTGACATGTCACGTGGCCACGCATGTCTCGCGCAAACTAAGCGCCATTCTAGATTCTCACACAACATCAAGGTATCAGTTAGCATCAGATTTTTACAGCAGAGGTATATTCGTCAACTTTTGGCGAGGCTAATATTGCAGTTGGTGTCCGCGCGGCACTGGCACGTCACGTGACCGCGCACATCCCGCGCGAGCCAGGCGCCCTCCGAGCACGGGCCCTGCGTGTGCAGGATGTGGCAGGTGGAGTTGAAAGACGCCGCGCCCTTGCGGGTTGAACAGGCTTCCACCTGCAAGAACAACACAATGACTCGTTATTTTGTTTGATAATTCTAACCGAAAGTATAGCTTTGACATTGAATGCGCAGAACGAAATTTAAGGTATCGTCTTGGCTAGCGGATTTTCAGTCGTAAGTGGTTATTGATTCGCCTGCCGTATTATTATTTACCTTCACCGAATTTCGTCCAGAGCTACACTTTCTTGCCGTCAATTGTACTTCCGTACATAGTGTAAGTATACAACTTTTGCGAGCAGGCCTATTACTTTTCGAATGGCAACTTCTTAGCGGTACGGTCACCTACATTCCAACAGCTCTCACCTCTCTCCTGGAGCAAACGCCACTGCCGCACGCGCACACACCGTTGTGGCTCAGTCCGTCGAGCGCCGGGCGGGCCTCGAAGTCGAAGGCCACCACCTCCCCTGCGGGGCACGGGTCGGCGGTGCCGGGCCGGTAGCAGCGGCGCCGCTCAGGCACGTACAGCCTGCCTCGGGCGCAAGGCACCTGCGACATACAAGATGATTAAGGACTGCGTCATTATCATTTTGACCACCTCAGCTAAGCATACCAGTACTCTCAATATAGGCCTCTCTTTAGACCGCTTATTCGTCTCATAGTGACAAGTACTTACTATCCTTGACGTTTTTTTATGGGACAAGTCAGGCACAGATGTGTTGCTAGTACCCTTGAGGACCAATATGGTCGCCTCTAGAAGTGGTTCTAGTGGAACCGGAAACCATTTCTATCCTTAACATAATCGCTTTAAAATCGATAATAATTCATCGCCTAATTCGATGATACAATTACCAAGTAGTGTACTCTGACTTAAAGCCCTCGCTTGCAAAAAGGAGCACAGGTCGCCCTTCGACAAGACCTGAAGATGGCAGCGGGAAATTTCTGGCTTCAGAAGGCACAGGACGGTCGGAGTGGCATCGTTTAAGAGAGGCCTATATCCACTTAGAAGAGACTTTTGGACGCTCGCGCATGGAACGATTTGCATCGATATTCTGATCGCGAACCTTAGCAGTCTCATTCTGCTCCGTGTTCAGTATGCTGTGATGTTGATAATTCCTTCACATACCTTGGTGCATCTCCCTCCTCTCGCGATCATCTCGTCATGAGCACAGGGCCCCCTGGTGTACAATCGGTAGCAGGCACCATCGGACGCTCGCGCGTGGAACGACTTGCATCGACATTCCGACCGCGAACCCCGCGCCGTCACCTCTGATATCGAGAACAGGTGTCCTTTGGGACATGGTCCGATTGAATCTGGAAAACAGTGATGTTTATGAAGAAATATGGTAGAATTTTCCATAAATATTGTATTTAATAAATCGTAAAATAAAGGTTGACACAGCTAACGAGCAAGAATTGTTGAAGATGTTACAACCAAACGTGGAAATGAATCTCCTATCGGTAATCTGTATAGGTAAATTAGGTACATCATCTAGGTAGATTGTCTATTGCTGGTTAGTAAGTGAACCAACACCCTCTACTGAAAGATGAGTTCGATAGCCACTGGATTGTGTAACTGCTGTGTATTTGTGCATCCAATCCTAAAGCCGATGACCAGATAGATACTCTATCGTGACATTAGAGCTTAGTTTAGTAGGTAATTATTGTAAATTAGCCTTAAGCCAGGTTAGGCACCCGTGTAGGATTAGCTATTCATTCAATTATTAATTATTTGACTTTGACTACATTGCACACTCGTACACATAAAAGTGTAGCTCAGAACGAAATTCGGAGGGGATGCTTCGCATGGGGTATCAATGCGGGAGACTGAATACGACTGGCGAACCAGTCATCGCTTACGACGGACAACCTGCTCGCCCCGCGCAAGTCCTTCTTTACCTACCTGACCTTCTCTACCTTAAATTTTGACTTCAAGATCAGAGCTTCACCTTCGTGCCGCTACTGTACTGCTTATATTCATGTACAAAATCAACAAATACCTAATTCGTAGCACCCTCCAGTATCGTTGTGATAGTGTGGCATGTGGCTCTCGCAGCCGCACCTGCCCCCGGGCAGGAAGAGTTGCCCACGCTCGCAGGGGCCTCGAGAGTAGTGGGCGTAGCAATTTCTGTCTGCAGCCCAGTAGTGGGGACCATCGGTGAGACACTGGAATTTGTCAATTTTTTTTTAACCATAATTAAATATGCAATCAGAATGCTGTCTAGGCAAAACAAGTTAAGTAAAGGTTATTTTGATGGACGCCTTTCGAAGCTCTGCAAAAACTTTATTCAAGTGTGAAGAATATTTTAGTCAGGTTCAGAAATTCGGGTATTAAGACACTGCGATCTTACATTGAAATCAGGTATAATAACTAACATAAATCTGTACTTACAGAGCTATGTAATGTACTGCTGCGACCCATAAATGTCCCACTGCTGGGCACGGATCAGACACAGTTGCGGGAGGTCTAGAGCATTCTCCACCACGCTGCTCCAATGCGGATTGGTGAAGGGGTTAGTGGTCAACCCCAGTGTCGAATGTTCTTAAGCCACCCGAAGGTCTTCGGCAACGCTTAACGACTGTTTCAACCATTGAAAACAACCGGGACCAAAGGCTTTACGTGCCCTCCGAAGCACGGTAGCGCCCATGAAATTTTGCCACTAGCGGTCACCTATCCACAAACCGACCGCGCTCGTCGTTGTTAACTCTTCTTATTAACTCTTTCGATCACATTGACGCGAGCCATCGGGCTATGGACGCTACGTAATGTACTCACGCTGCAATTGGCCAGTCCGTCGCTGCCGACGTCCAGCACAGCGCCAGTGTAGCACGGGCCCTGGGAGTGGCGGTAGTAGCAGCGCCCGTCCGGCGGCCAGTAGAGCAGGGTGTCGTCCGCGCACGGCTGTGGCCTCACGCACATGCCTTGTCGCTCACTACCATGGAAATGTCATAAATTATTACAATGTTAGCTTCCCTGTAGGGTGCGAAAAGGAAATTCTTAGAATACACACACAGCTAGGAGCTATTTACACAAAAGCTCTGATAAACAAATATGCACATCGCATCAATATGTTCTCGTCCTCATCTCTAACCTGTGCCCAACTATGGGTCCCAGCTTAGCTTTTTTAATACTATAAAGTATTGGTACAGTTTAGACCGCTGCGCTATCGTCCGCTGCTAAGCACAGTCCATCCGTGTGTAAACTTTACAAATTTACATATTTTACACTATACTCCACACAATACCCAATATCCCCCTTGGGGATTGCCAGTGCATCATTCGTCTGACGGCCAATAGAGCAAGGTCTGCCTCGCCTGGGGCCACGTGCGGCATCGGTGGCATACAAAGTGATGCTACTCATTCAATAGGAGTTAACATAATAACCTTATTTTAACGAGGACACCGTGCGTCACTAAACAGATGAATAGAAATCCGTGCTAACAATTTCGATTTTCGCGCATAATATGCTTTCGCAATATTATCTATGAAAATTTTCGTCGACTTAAACACAAACTTGCATTGGGTATCAACTAGATGGGTAGGGCCTACTGTATTCTAAAATAATTGAAGTGATGGCAATAAACATAAGCATGTCCAATACTGGTGCAGGAAGGAGCTGAGAATTTCTTCCTGTACCACTATGGTAATAATATTACGTCATATTTTCAGGTCTGTCTAGATCTTATCTTGATCTAGTGTATAAAGGCTGAGGCGAATTGAAGCTTAACTATGCGTTACTGGCGAAATATAGTAAATTATTGTAATAACTTAACAAACAGGTTTTTAAAATTGTTTATTGAGCTATTAGAATATTTCATGTTTTTCTATTTGGACGGCATGGAGGTGTTATGCATGAAAGGGTACAAAGTAGATAAAACTGACTATATCAATGGATATTCACAAAGTAAAGCCTAATACAATTAACTACATTTGGAGTATTTTCAAGTCACTTCTCAAGAGTGGCTGGTAGGTATACCCAAAGAGTATATTATCACTACGTATACACAGAGATCTTTTTTTTTACACACGGCCATCTGACCCTAAATTAGGCGCGAGAATGTACTATGGTTGTCAGAGACTGATATACATAAATTTTAAAAATACGTACATACTTAAATAGATAATATTAACATCCAGACACAGAACAAAGTGTTTGTCACACGAATGTTTGTCCTGAGTGGGATTCGAACCGACGACCCCTGGCGTAACAGGCAGGATCACAGGCAGGATCACACATTATCAGTTCCGGATGCTTCCGTCGCCAGATCTTCCGGATGCTTACCTACCCTCGCTTGTTGAACGACTCCTCGACGGGCGCGAAGTACTCTCCGGCCCTGCAGGGACCCTTCTCGAACAGCTTGTGGCAGGCGGACGTGTGCGGCAGCTGAGCGGTCCCTGGAGGGCACTTGCACTCCGCCACCGTGCGGCCTCCCCAGCGGCCGGGGCTCAACTCCTGGGTCTCGGGACATGGGTGGCCTTTCTGGAATTAGAAAGAAGATTCGTTAAGGAAGAAATTATATTTTTAATTAATTTATTATTAACACCATGTCATAGCCCACCGCACAAAACGCAATTACTTATCTACTAAATCGACAGTTACATAAGCGTAGAACTACATGCTGTGGGTTTGTATTGCTATGCTATAATATAACTATAATTTCCAGTTTAATAAAAACTGGAAATTAGATAATTTCTGTTATATCTATTATTGATGTAGCTATTCTTCGCTTCGAAGTTTTATTCAAATTCAAAAGAAGAAGTTGAAGTTCTATTTGTCTAATGTGTCCATGACTTTAGGCTAGTGGTTTATTTTATCGGAAGATAACAGTGGCTTCGTGTGGCCTATGAATCGACCACCGAGTTGACCCTTTTGCAATTCTGCACTGGAGCAGCGTGGTGGAATATGTACGCTCTAGGCCTACTGATTTGTGATAATAGACTCGTGCATAGCAGTGGAACTGTTGGCTCTGTTAATGTGTTGCGGCCATTTTGTCACTCCAGTCGTATGCACTTGTAGAACCCAAATGGCGCCCATGCGTTTTCTTAGCTCATTTCCGCACGGTTTGATTTACATCAGGGTTATGTTATTCGGTATCTGGTTGTCTGACCGTGTTATCGATCGTAATATTACGTTAGATTAAATTATTTAAATTTATCTATTACGTAAAACTATTAAATCAGCAGTTGTTGCTTTGATCTTTGATTTTCTTATACAAAATCAGACGATGATTACTAATTAGAGCATATCTCTATATATCTCTGGCTTCTAGTTACTGGCTTAATGATCATTTGGATTCATAAAATAACTACGACGTTTTACTGAAGTTAGGGTTGGATTTCAGATGGAAGTCTGGAATGAGTTTCATTATAAGTTATGCCTGCTGTGACGGCGAGAACATCGTGAACAAATCTCAATCGTCTAGAGAGATTAATTATGACAAACCACTTCGGTGAAACTAGTTTTAAAACTCAACTGTTCTCAAAGAACTGAATATAAAAATCGCTAATTTATGATGCCTTCGAAGAGAATCAGCATTTAGTTTTCCTTATTTCCTGAGTTATTCGCCGTCTTGTATGAGATCGAGTTATTTTATAACAAAAACTTAGCGTTAACAAGCGGCCTATGGTATGGTTGGCTAAATCAGTTACTACAACCGACATAAGCAATATACATTCTAAGTTTAAGGTACCTACTGCCGGTTATGTCGACTTACCTTTTGGTTTATGATATTTTGGACGCCGAACACGTCTTAAATTGTGCCCCAAACGTGATTTCCGGAATATTATACAAACGGTTTAACATGCATTACAGAATTATTAGTACGCTGAGCGGGCTTTGTGCCCATTTCGAAATATCCCTTAAGAATTGTAGCCGCGACTTATTCGACTATAGGTACAACATTAACTAGGTACCTGAATTGTATTCTCAAAAAATCCATTAATGAGACGATAACCATCGGTATAATGAAGATGAAGTACCTATGTTTAAAAAATATAAGTAGGTATTTGTATTCCTTTATTTATTTCATAACTGTTAGGTACACTAACAGTGTAAAATATCATAATAAAATTAACTTCCTCACTAAAGTTAGTTATATGTATATTGTATTATATTATATATATGTATACGCTTTGAAAATTTTAAATCAGTATGGTGTAAATCGTGAAATATAATAATAATATACATGCTTTAATATGCACATATAGGCGATGGTTTGGGTACATATTTTTTCTTTCAAACACACTTTCGATATTGGTATGACAGACCATTAAAAACTACGGAATCAAATTTTTATGGACACTCATTTTTAGGGTTCCGTATTTCTCTGTAAGCAACCGCGGCTAAGTCTGCGCCATACAAAAATGTATAAAAAACCTTACGGAATGGAACAACTAGGTACATAATATTATACTCGTAGCTAACCAAGATAAAATATAACAAATGTTTAAAGAAATATTTTTTAACACAAGTGTATCTTACTACCGTAAAACTACCATGTTAAAAGAAATCTGATCATGTTTAAACAGTCACCCTGTAATTAAACATCGAACCTGCTACGGGTTCTAAGCTAGGTAATCTCTGTAGGATTGTAATGTTAGGTATGTGTTCACAAAATCTAGAAAAACTGGACGTGTTTAAACCAACACACTGTGTCAAGGATAGGTTACAAAAGTTCAATCAATCAATTGGCAAACTCCAAGCGCCTGAACAACATTTCACTTTCTCATACCACCTGTATTAAGAATAATATCGTTTAGTTTGAGGTATGTATATCTTAGGTAGGTACTCCAAAAGCATTTTTATAGACATGCGAGAAGTATATTTCCTATAACCCCAGAAGACACGGGATTTTTCTCACAAAAGAACTCACACTACTCAGTGTGAATCAACTGTTAGTCTGAACCGAACTTCATAAACATAATTTATTTTCAAGATTATTTATCTTACGTAATGTTCTGCCTCTGTAGGGTAGGTATGCAAATGTCAAAGTATATTAAAAAACAAAATTAAAGAAGCTTTCATAGGGTTAGTGTGGCTAAAATACAAAAAACAAATATGTCAGTAAAATGTCAATAAGTAATAATATAATTAAATAACAATTAAATTACAAAAAAAAACTTCACTCAAACAAAACTTATTTCATTACAACACAATTTTTCATTGACACTATAAAATTCTTGATCATGTAGCCAGGCAGTCCTTTTTAAATTTGTTGTGAGATAGTATATCTGATCTAATACCGATAAGCAACTCATTATAAATATTAATTATAAAGTAACAAGCATTTCTGTTGCACATTTTTAACCGACAAGATGGTATTTGCAAGGTTCTCTTTAGCATTCTTGAATACATCTATTAACCTTCTTATCTATCTATTCTTCTCGGTACTAGATTTAGGCATAAAGTAGCTTTAATTTTCCCTTACAAATACACATGCTTCTTTAATATACAAATATGGCAATGGCAAAATATTTAGCCGCTCGAATACTGCGTCTAATCGTCGCCAAACACAGGAAAACCTCCTCAAACTTAAGAACATCGCTCTGCAACAGGTTTTACAACTAGGCTTCCACATCGCTTCTCGACTGTTTATTTCTATTAGGACGCAACAAATGTTACTTATCAAATCAAATACCGGTTTGTCCAGTTCGCGTTTCATCCACGCTTTTAAAGACCGTGACCGACGTTAGAGTGATTGTGTCACGCCCACTGACCCAGTAAGACCACAAAGTACGGAAGCGAGAGGAGTAACCTTATACACATTTGTCATACTCAACTACTGTAACATATTTGCGGAAGAGACTGAAGTGCAGCTGCTAAGCTAGAGGTTCAAGGTTCGGGCAAAGTATTGTGAGGGATTATTGAGTTTTTCTAATTGTTATTATCCCAGTAGTAGCTCGGAGTCTGGATTTGTACCCGGTGTTGGGTTGACCACCCTATTACACGTGATTTAAACTGGTGATATGTACTACACACCTCTGTCTACCCCTTTGGGGAAATAGAGGCGTGATGTTATTGACATAACATCACGTGCACTATAATTCCGCCTACTTTACTAAATCAACGTAGTGTAGCAGAAAATAGCTAACTACTGGTGAATATTATTTCGCTACGGCTCACTAGGCTTTACGCTCCGCATAGACCAGGGACTGATGTCAGAGGACACAGTTTAGACAACGACAAGACACAGCCGCATATAACAACTCCTCTCCTTTCCGTACTTCGTGACGCATTCTGCGAATGTTTCATAATAGATTATCTCCTGCATAATACTTGTAACAAGTAAGATACGTTTGAATAGACAAAGGTGCTTTGTTACAACATGTGACCTATCCTTAATTGATAGCACGAGATGATCATATCATTTGAAAGAGAAGTGATTATTCCATGATTGATCTTTCCTTATATTTCATCATCACACCATACCAAGTGCCAAATACTGAGAACTCACTGGCATGTTTCCCAGATGTTTCATGCCTAAAAAATCATTTTGATATCTGGGACCTGAGGGTGGCTAACTGGCCTATTTTTGTCGTAGGCATAAAAACTAAATGAAGTAAGCATAAAAGCGTCCTAAGAACTTTGAACAATGACCCTTCTAAGAGGTCCCCTTTTAAGGTCATCACGATTACACTTTTAGAGTCTCCTGCACACGACTTCCTGGTTCCTATGAGCCATAAATATGCGACAGCTTACTGCCAATCCCAAGAAGACCGCAATTTACTAACTGTCACATAAACTGAAGTTTACTACTTGGATACAATGGAGTCTGAAGAAAAGTAATGGTTATTTACTACCTAATAGTTCTTTTAAATATAAAACTAGAAAAATAGTCTAGTTGGTCTCAACCGGTTTCATTTTCAACATATTGCCACACACACACATGAAGAAAATACATAAAAATGTTAAAAAAAGTTTGACAAGAGACAAAAAAAAATCATAAGCTCTTTGGATGTTACGACAAGGACAGGCTTTACTGTTATAATTGTTACGGTTAGGTAAATGTCGCTAAGCCTTGTTCGACATTTAAAAGTTATTCCACCACAAACCATTCAAAGTCCTACTGTTGGGCACAGTGTTGGGCACGTGTCTAGGTACTCTCAGGATGGACGGAGTTAGGTCGTTCTCCCAAGTGCGCATTGGCAGCCTTCACATGCCTTTCAGAAAATTATGGAGAATTCACAGGCATGCAGGTTTCCTCACGATATTTCCGTCACCATTACAACAGGTGACATTTAATTTCTAGAACGCACATAATCTTAAAAAAAATGATTATTAGTGCGAGTCGAGTGAATTCAGTCTTGTCGAAGTCCAGGCTTTGGGGACACTTGAGTTGGCAACAAACATACACAAGAGTATTGATAATTGGTTGCAGACACAGATTACTAGGCCTAAAATAAAAAAAAAGGCTTTATTATTCTGTAGCTTATGATCAAGTCGATTACTACAATACGCTAGAATGAGTTTTACCAGTAAAAAATCTCTATACACTCCATGTGAATGGTAATGAAGTGTATAATCAAATCGACCGATTGTTCTTATTGAGCAATCTTTGCCGTCTATGTTGGATAGATGCCCAGCTAGCGGTATTTGTAATTTTGTATGCATTGAATTTCTACATACAACCATAGACATGTTCATTGGATGTTTTTTTTTAAATTCTAACACAGATTACAAAATAGTTACTACGTAATTCTATACTGTATAATCAAGTGCATAATCATATCATTCCAGTGTGCTGGTAGTTAGTTTCTTTCCATTTAGTATTTAGGTTAACGTTTTTAATATAAATCTGGCCATAACGGTATGCAGCATTCAAATAGTTTGAAACAGCAAAGGATTAAACGTTCGTAATGCAATATCATATTATGATATAAGAATATTTACGTGGGTAAACGAAAAACTAATTATTAAAACTTAGGTAGCTACTAAAACAAGAAAACTTTTGTCAGCTTTTAGAATACAACAGAATAGATTAGATTTTTATTTTACTTTGCAATACAGTTAATCGGTACAATATCAAACCTACATAAGTAGGTACTAATTATTACAAAGCGAAATAGGACTGCTATAAATATATATTTAAAAAAAATAGGGAAGCTGAGTAGCTTTTGCCATTATCCTTAGGATTGGATATGTCTCTGATTTTCAGTACGGCCCTATTGCGAGCTAGTTTGATCGATAAACGATATCGAGATCTTTAATATACTTGTAAATATATTTTATATTTATATTAATGTCATTCTCAATATTTATCCTCACACTTTTACTTTTACTACCTATCGTTGTTTTATTGCTGGTCGAAATCGATGAAGATTCCATCCATCCATCCATCCATCAGCCTTTTTGGGTCCACTGCTGGACATAGGCCTCCCTCAACCGCCGCCACTCCCCCCGATCCTGCGCCCTCTGAATCCAACGGTTTCCCGCTGTCTTCTTCAGGTCGTCAGTCCACCTCGTCGGAGTGGGCCGCCCTCTACATCATTTTCCGAGACGCGGTCTCCACTCGAGGACTTTTCTTACCCAACAGTTATCCGTCAAGCTACGTCAAGGTACTATGAAGATTATAAGCAACAAAAAGGTACCTTATAACTGAATTGTCACCAACCTTGTAAATTGTGTAGCATTGCCCATCGGAGGGCCAGTACAGCATCAGCCAACCTCGAGGATGAGCAGCGCAGGGGTTTCTCCTTATATCCGCCCATGGCGGTGGCAGCACCGCTGCCTGGCTTCCGCAAAGCAAAGCTGTCATCCACACCCACACCGCCATTTTGACAGTTCCTTTTTCAAAATTCAAATATAGCAGCTTTTTCTTACATTTTACAATTTCACTCACGTAAATTATAATTATATCACGTCACGTCTATATAAGCATCATACTTGTTTTTTAACTCAATTTTATTTCACTACTTAATAATTATTCTTCTTATCTGCTCATTCAACATTTTCGATGCGTCTTGCTTACTTATTCACGTCTGCTAACTAAACAATCTTCCCTCGTAATGCACTGAAGTACCGCGTAACTTTATATCGTAATGTTTAATACTGAAAAAGCGCTTGAACCGTTTCGAATGTACCTACGTGCTGTAACGTTAAAGCTATTAGCAACGAACCGTACTTAGGAAGTAAATAGTGTTTCACTGTAATATTTTAATTTGCATGTTACACTTAACTAGTTTTTTTTCCAGTATAATATGTTTAAGTCTAACGTGATCATCATTATTAAGTGTGTCAACTTCGAGAGTAAACCAAGAGAGCGGCAACAATTTGAGGATTGGATTGTTCCTTTATTTGTGGAGCTCATCAAAATAATCAAACCCAGATATCAATACGTCTCCACTATAAGAACAACTTCATCCAGAGAAGACGGTACGCAGATACCGACTGCAAAAGTTCTCAAAAAGAGAGATTTTCTTCATATATCTCAATGCAACCAACGCAAATGGAGTCGTCATACATAATGGACAGCGGTACCTGCATTTGACGGTTGCAGCAACCTTTGCAATGCCACTAACCATTAGCTGGTTAGCGGTTCCGTACCTATTCGAATGAAACCATAACATAATGGGTTGAATGCTGTAATGTTACGCATCTCGTCTCCGCTCCGCATTGTTAGTTATGTGCGGCGAATTACCGCTCTAGCCGGTGTAACGGTCTCCGGTTACCGTTGACGGCGGCCACGGAGGCACAGAGGTGTCGAAATAGACTACAATTATTAACCCAGTTACTTCTTGCTCGGATTACGTGCGAACGGCCGCGTGTGGCGTGTGTTGGAGGCGGCGGCGGGGAGACACGATAGTTAAAACGTTAAGATAATAGTACTATGCCAGGGGTCGGCAACCTGCGGCTCGCGAGCCACATGCGGCTCTTTGGATGAGAAGCTGCGGCTCTTTAGTTCCATACGCAAGTATAAATAGATATTTTTCTTATGAATAAATAGATTGGTTTTTTTTTATCAAAAAACTTTATTTATGCAATTGTAAGATTTTATTATTCTGACTCCAAAGGTTGCCGACCCCTGTTCTATGCTAATTTGATTTTCAAATCCGCTTCTGATTTTTTTTAACTACACAGACAACCATTCAAATTGGCAAAATATAGAAAATTTAATAGAGAACATGACAAAAGTTAGCTACACGAAAAATTACTATTAAAATTAAAAAACAAATGAAGTCACACATAAATCGCTGGCTTTTGTGTTTAACATTTTTAAACTGTGCGAGCAGATAGGTACTTATTGTTTACCGTAACTTCTAACAAGATTCCTGTTCAAGATACTACATCTGTTTGTCACGATATCTTATTATATAATTCAGATATCTTTACAGTTATGATCATCTAAATAATTTGTTTCAACCTCAGATGAATTTTAGAGATATTTCAAGAGGACATTATTGCACCCACCTATTACGTATATTAGGGATGAGTGTTATATACAAAAGGTTTATCAAAAAATATGTTTACGATTTAAGTTATTGGTCAGAACTGAAATAAAAATATTATAAGCCTGCCTACCTACGAAGTCGTCGGGACGATGACGCTGCATTTTTGAGACGGATTTGTGTAACTCCGGCCTCCCCATCCATAATAGAATAAGTCAGTCGATTGTAAGCCTCCAATAAAACCAGCCTTATTAATTATAATTCTTATGTAATTATTTTTAAAAAGACATCTCCGTTCGCCCCAAACTAATCTACCTACCCATCACTTCACGAAAATTTTGATAAAAAATTACATGGACCTACGTAATATAAATGCAAAATATAAACCCACAAAGAAATCTTTGTAATTAAACACAATATTAACAAGGAAGTAAAGATAAACTGGAACAGACCACTTAATAAGCTTGAAGGGCGTCAGACTACAAAACTCAAATGTCGAAGCAATTGTATTAATTGGAATAATCCGTAATCCCCCAATCTGAGCCTTTACATCAACAAATTAAATGCAAAGGCAGCACGCATTAATTCTCAAAATTAAAATGTTAATACCCTATCTCATCTCGAAAATGGCCCTGTTACGATATAAAAAACGCAAAATCAAACAATTAGTGTTGAAAAATTTATTAAAAACACTAATAAATATACCACATGGACAACAATTAAGTTCGAACGAATTAAACTTTCACCATATCTTGTATTTTTAATCGAAGTTCATGTAAACGTTACAATTGCTGGTTAATAACGATAAAGTTGATAGTTGATGTAAGTTTAAAAGTAATAGATGGTTGCCGCGTGAGATAGATCACACGCATCGGTTCGGTGTCAAGAAAAATTGCAAATTACCACTTCACTATTGCTACACGCTCACGATCAATCATAAACGTTACGATACAACTTATCGACGGCATGTGTAATATGTACGTCAATTATCGACAGCTACAGCTTACCTACATGCTTTTTGTTTCTTACGACCATATTGGGCATAAGATTTCAACATTGATACGCTGATTTTTAATATTAGCTAGTACGTTTTATTGGCATCGACGATGTGAAATGTTAACTTGGGATGATACCAGTTCATATTGGGATTTTACGAAAGCTAGATGGGCTCATTTATGATGATTCAATTGATGATGACACTTAGACAATGCAGGTTTAATACGATGGAATTATTTTATGAAATTAAGAATACACGAAGAGAAAACTGTACTCAGAATTTTGAATACTAAAACTTATCTACCTCTTAGCTGAAGCTGTCCTAGCCTCCCTTCCTCCACAGATGAGGAGGAAGGGAGGAAAATAGAGCAAATAACAAATGTCCATTCGAAAAATATAGATATCTAAAAAAAATTATCGATAGATCTTTTTAATACCTCCTTGTAATTTCTGCATGAGTTTTAGTTTTTTTTTGTGATAAACCATTTCTTTTACAACATTTGAAAAAGTGCCCTCGTGCAGTTGAAGGATTGGCAATTTTGACACAGTCTTTATAAAGACTATTGTCACATCTAAGAATTATTTAGTAACATGGGCAATAGAATTAGAACATGGAATAGTGGAAATCCACCGACAAATAGACTAGGATACTTTTTTTTGTTCCTACAGTTATATTTATTTTTTTACTTACATATTTACTTAAGCTCAACCAAGTTACGTATTACTGAAACTGCCCTGATATCAAGGATATGAAAAAGAATATCTGTCACTACTTATAGCGCACAACTCCGTTATAAGGACTAAACGCTTCGTTAAAAGCACAGGAAGCGCGTCCTCCAATTAAGTTGACTGAAGCTTTGAAGATAAGAGGTCCAGTCGAGGAAATGTCAATTACGGAATGCCTTCATTCAATGGAAATCCGAGTGCTGATGCATGGAAATTATGCTGTTATGTCGGATAAAGAAATAAACACTCGGCAGATATAATAATAATAAACAATAATACTCTTATACCATTCACGGATTATCACGGATTCACAATACCGAGGACTGCCAACCACAGAAAACAAGACACTTTCAGTAATTAGAGAGGAATAACAAATATTGATCTACTAAATAAATATTAAAACAATTTAAATTAAGCGTATCATCAACAAGCGCTTCATCAATAGCACATCAATAAATACGATTTACTCGTGCAACAGCTGCGTATTTACACAAAGTGCAAGGAAGTGACCGATGTTAAAAAAATGTGTTTTTAAAAAGGCTTTGTCGTTAACTCAGGCAATTTAGCACCAAAATTTTTAATAAATAATAATATTATAATCAATGAGGTCGCGGTTAATGATGATGATATTGAGGAAATGATGTCCTTTCAACTTAAATAACCTACAAAGAAAAATTACTAAGTAATTACAAAATAAATATGCCATCCAGAAACAGACCTTGTGGCATTGTACCTACAGCAGCATTTATGTTATTTTTATTATCTTTCAAATTATAGTAATTTGATAGAAACGGTTTATGCCACTTCCTAGAAGGTAGGTAAATAATTGTCTCGTGATTTTTTTTGTTTTTGTTTGTGAAGATTTTTACGTTTTGAAAACTGAATATATGGTAAGCAGTAAACAGTACGTACACTACCATTAAAATCAATTTAGTAATTTGTCACGTCAATTAAATAACGTCTTGATAATGGAAGATTCAGTGGATATGCGTCGACCTGATTCCCGCGACCGTATAATGATAGGTGTCCCAACCGCCAGTCTCACTCTATACTGGTAGAAGGTTTCGAGTTTGCTTAAATCAGTATACCTACTATTATTTTATCTGTGCAATCAAAAATTTTATGTTTTTTGTTTTTAACGTAGACGCGAGCGCCTGATCGAATTGTGGTCTAAAATAGAACTAAGTAGATATTACGCGAAAACTCGAAATTTAAATTCGGGCAATTACACTAGGCGTTTACACTACCTAATATATTGTCACGTAAATTGACGTGCAGTGCGTGTGACGAGCGACCGGCGCGCGGCTCTAGCCACCGAGTCTGGACCGCGACTGCCTTCGACAAAGCTTACTTTAGCTTACGATCGACACGACTGACTGTGAGCAAAGCCTTTGCTTAGCCACCACTGCCTTATTTCGTCTGCCAATGGCGATTGCTCGATTGGAGCTTCATAGCTTCAGATAATTTGCCGCTAGAAATTTACAGGTATCAAAACAATATCACTAACAATGTTTATATGTATCAATAAAACACCGTATTAGTAACAACGTAACAACATACTAAAATTCAAATAATTTTTACTTACTTCCCTTCGAAAGGCAGTCGTAGGTTGTCGATATTTAAGGGAGGTTAATATGTCGTTCGGTTATATATAAAATTGCTGTTTTCTGCCAGGATAGAAAATAAAATATAAATATCATAGACATCCTCACACACGGCCATCTGACCCCAAACTAGGCAGAGCCTGTATTATGGGTGACAGAGACTGATACATAGATATTTTTACACGACCCCTGGCGTATCAGGCTCACTACCGATTGTGCCAACGGGCCAGTTAAAAATAATTATACCGTATTTTTTTTTTTTTAAAAAGCTTTATAAAACTTTTTTTTTATTTTCATGCATTGTCATCGGAACCAAATATGTGTGCCAAATTTCAGCTCGATAGCTTCAGTGGAAGTGGATGAAATATTTATTGCTAGATTCCAAGACATACATACAAGATACATACGAGTGAAGTTAAATAAAAGCTTTTAAAAATAAGCTTTACTTTTCCCTTGGAAGAAGGGTTTCCCTAAAAGTGAGGTATCGACGCTATCGACAAAACCTCTTTTTTACAAATAGTCCGTCATCCTCTTTTTCTTACAAAAAGTCTGTCATCCTCTTTTTCTTACAAAAAGACTTATGATGGTACAACAATAATGAATACACCTTACCTTGTTTTATCTGTTGTTTCCTGTAAATTCCTTTAGAATACGTAATTCAACAGCAGGCTCTTAATAAAGTAAACAGGGTTCACTCGACGCAACCTTGTTGATTTTGGTTATTAACAGGTTCGATAGTACCTAATGTTCACCATTGCTGTAGCCGGGCCGAAGATTACCTGTTTTGTTTGAGATACATTTAGACGGTACCTACGTAGTTTCTCTGGACACGTGTTCTAAGCAATCCAACTTGCATTCAGACTGTTTGTGCAGTATCTAATAGTAATAAAGTAACGAGTTTACCTGCCAGGGATCTTGGGTTCAAATTCATAAGGTACGCGCTATTGCCTTTTGTAAGTTATACAATTAAAGAATCAATTTCACCTTCTGTAACAGTTGACGGAAAACATCGGAGGAAACCTGCATGCTGAGAGTTCTCCATAATGTTCGCGAAGGGATGTGAAGTCTGAGAATCTGCACTTGGTCATCGTGATAGACTATGGCCTAAACCCTCCCATTTGGAGAGGGACCCCACCACATTTTCTTGGTCCCTCTGTTAGTGGACAAAGAAAATGTGGTGGTGATACCAACTTTTACTTATACTTCTATGTCCCCTTTTGTATATTGTATTCATTTTGTCCCCGGGACTAACCATCGGGCTCATATGCCTTTTTAATACAGAGATGACCTAAACCTAAGCGACTGTTTAAACTGTTTAAACGCCTACCTAACAATACACAACCCTAAATTCCTAACACCATAAGAACATTGTTAGTCCCCGAACTATGCCTGTTTACTAAGCTAAGCTGCAATAAACTTTGCAGACAAAGTTGTTCTGGCAACACGAGAGGGACCTAACAAACCAAGGTCCCGACTTCCGGCAACAAATTCATTGTTACGTAAAGCCTCAAGCTAGATACCTTTGCTTTGTCGTCACATCACAACTCGCTAGCACCAACTCGATTTTAACTAGGGCTGCCACAAGCTTTTACATTCGCTGACAACGGATCAGACACAGTAGAACTTTTATTGTTATAACGCAATGATTATACGTCTGCATTTTGTTTACGGTCGCCGTACGGAAAAGTGCTATCTAATAGGTATATATAAATCAAATTACTAACTCGACTATTACTAACATCAACTAACTGGACTGTCACTAACAAAAGTATAGACCAGTATAGACCAGGACTCGAGAAATGGAGTACCTATGGAGGCTGCCCTCCAACGAGGTGGACTGATGACCTGAAGAAGTCAGTGGGTAACCACTGCATTCAAAAATCACAGAACTGGGAGGAGTGGCATCGATTATGGGAGACATATGTCCAGCAGTGGAATTCGAAAGGTTGGATGGATGCGGGTAAATGAAATCGGTGGCCGTAGTCAGATGTATCTAACAAGAAACGGTTCTTGGTGTAACATAAAAGTGGCAACCCTATAAAAGCCTGAAATATACGGAGTGTTACCCAGGTTAAAAGTTGAGTTTAGCTCGGTGTTAATGGTCGATTCCCAGCCGAACAGAGGATCGACATTTCTCTTCGGTTAGTGCCTCGGTGATGTCGAAAATCAATACACGAACTCTCCCCTCAATGGCGACAACTTCGAAAACCACGGTTTGGCCAAAGAAATTTACTGGCTGCTAATGCTACCCATAGACGCCACTGCTGGGCACGGGTCTCCCCGACAGACAAATCTGCGGGAGGCATAGAGCTAGATACTTCACCACGTTGCGCTGCTCCAATGGGGATTGGTGGAGAAATTTACTGGCTAATCTTGATAAATAAAACCCTCACTATGTATAAATCTACTATATATTATTAGGTATATTGTTTTCTGAATCTAGACAATATTGCAATTCTTTATTCTGCATAAAATAACTACACTAGAAACCGCATTTGATCATCAAAGGGTGAGCTGAAGGTTTAACTGTGCGATCAAATCTACAATCAAGTATTACGTGGCGTTACGTAAATCGCTGCCAGACGCCTTGGCTCTTCCGAAGTTTCTACATAAATAAGAACCTCCTAAGTAAGGCCCCTTTTTTACCTCCTGGTAAAAAAGGGTTTTTATTAACATTTTTCAACAATTCTAACGACAATTAATTTTACATCTTCTGACCTTGGATGCGCGTGGTCGGTTGTATCGCTGCATGTAAGCTTCTGGCTGGTGGTAAGAGATCAAGTGCTGTCATAAATAAAATTATATTTATCCGGTAGATGAAACTTATTTGGTTCCATATCGCCTATATGGTCGCCCGTGGCAGTAATGAACACCGCTCGCGATCGTCCCAGTACCATTTCTACCGTGTAATCATTGTTTTTAAAGCAATGTCGGCTGGAGAGATATGATCTCTTATTAAATCTCTCTGCTAAATGGCTAGAGTCTAGCCATTCTGAATAAGACTGTTTAGCCGCTAAACAGTCTTGTTCAAATTCAGTTGTCACGATTGGCAGTGGATGGGTAGTGCTGCAAGCTCGTTTGCTATCTTACATCCATAAAAAAATGGTTGGTCATTTTATTCAATCCCACTCCAAAGACTTTGTTTAGTTCTGTTTATGAAATGTGAGTTATCATTGTAACTCGCGTCAATAAAAGCTACGAAGGCGTAAGCAACGTCGGGCGCGGTCGGTATGTCTAGTCACCCAGGATTGGCAGACTTCGCATACCTTCGAGAACATTATGATGAACTCTCAGGCATGCAGGTTTCCTCACGATGGCACGATGGCTGCACTCGGTTAATAGACTATAAATAAGCTTTATAGCCTAATACTTCCTGTCCCAGTGTTGTGATTTGAACACGGTAAACAATGAGGCGTATAAACGCCACCCTGTCTCGCCGCGATGCGTCATGGGCCCACCACGAACTCTTAAAACATTTCGCTTCCTTTTCAAGAAACAATTATAAAAATACGGACGGATAAACGAAATAATTAATTTGATGCTGTGTGTTACTCCTGTGGCATCTTTAAAATGTACAAATCAAGCTCATTTATTTATTCAAGATTTTTTAAGGGTGATAGGTAGGCAGTGTTCCACTAGTCGACATTAAATAGCGTAATCTAAGAATGAGAGACTTTTAAATTGACATCGACTTTTCATCCATTCCATTCATTCCACATTGCCTACTTAGAATGCCGTAGTACACTACAGGCCTTGGGTTCCACCATAGCACACGTTCCGCAGCGATGCAGGCAATCACGGGCCCGTATACCGTTAAACTAAGTTGAGCGACCGCGCCCGCCTCCACAAAAACTGCCTTAACGACGCGCGTCAGATATTCCCTACTAGCCCCTACTATGATTAGGTACTTTGTAGACTGCTTTGTTACGTCATAGGTTCCGTGCTACTTTACATGCACTTAGTGGTTTATAACCATTATTAGTATTTATGAACCGTTAACCCGTGCCCAAAAGTGGGGCAAACAAAGGGTTGTAATGATGATGATGATCCGTTAAGACGTGATAAATATTTAAATATTTTACTATATTTTAGCTTTTGAAATACTTTTCTAAATTTGTTGGTGTATATCTTTCACATTATTAATTATATGTTTTTCTTTTTTAGGATTATCAGTCAATTATTTGATCAAAAAATATCACGATTCTTTCGAAGCTTTATTAATGGGACAGAAAACATTTTAAGTTTTTTGTAATAAAGTGTCATATTATAGTAATAGTGTTGTTTTCCACATTAAATGGAAATGTAACTTTTGTCGTGAAAATGTAACTTTTTGAGGTGTCTCATGTTACATTTGACTATCTGCCACTGGCAACACTGTTGACGATTGACATTTGACATAACGCACAAGTTACAACTGTCATGCAGTCATTAAATATTTAATTTTATTTAGTTATTTTTTAAATTAAACAATATTTAATCTTTAAATGTACTTATGTATATTAAATTATGTTTACATAAATCGTGGGTAGTCATTTATTACTTTTATTTTTAAATTATAAACTATATTTAAATAAAGTTGAATCAGTTTTGAATAATGGACAAAAGCAAGACTAAGAATGCCTCCGAAGGAATCGCCGTAAGTTGTTCACTCACTAAGTTTTATTGAATTGCTTACGAAAATTTTGAATCGTATACATACTTCATAATCTTGAATGTTTTTTTTTAATTTGTAAACAATAATGCTCTGTCTTCTTCCTTGACTACCTACCTTAAGTATTCTATTTTAATGAGGATGTATGAGATTGATGACCCGTTTAAGAGTCATCACTCTCATACATGACTCTAATATACATATAATGGGAACCAAAATGATTACTCATATTGAAGTCATAATAATTATATTAATCATGAATTTACCAGCTGATCATAAGAGGCCTTAATAGTATAGTTTAATGTTACAGCCTATGGGCATCACATCGCTCAGTGAATCAGCGGATAATCAGCCTGAGTCGAGGTATGAATGCCCAGTGTGCCTCAACTGGCTCCGAGACCCTGTCATCACCACCTGTGGCCATAAATTCTGCAAAGGCTGTATTACTTCCTGGTTACAGTAAGTTTACATAATATTTTTATTGTTAGATATAGGACATGGAAATTATTAAATTATTTCCCTGAAGTAGCAGGCAGTATACCAACTTTTCACCAGTTATGTTTAAGTCCCATGTAATATAAATAGTGAGTTATTTATTGATTGATTGTAAGATTAACTTTCCCTTCTGCTCTGCCCATGTCAAATAGTTTTAGGTGCAAATTTACCTCTATAATCAAGGGATGTTTTAATCACCTTGTAATAATTTTTCAGAAATAGTGGCCATTGTCCCATAGACAACATAAACCTGAGTATGAAGGTGGATATATTTCCAGACAACTACACTAAGAGAGAAATTCAAGAGCACAGGATGTCTTGTCCTTTTGCAGCTAAAGGTATCATTCATCAAGGTTATCATTGTCCTAGACTTAGTATAGTCTGATGTGTAGTCTGAATGAATAACTATTATAATGTAAAGCATGTAATCTAGGGGCTAAGCTTGACATTAAATTTTTTTTGACTTGTTTTTTTTGGCGTAATAAAGTGCAATAAATTGTATTGCATTTTATAGAATACAGATCACACAAAATACACATTTCAAGCACTGGTGCATGCATAAGCGTAACCCATAGCTTAAAAAAAGCTTTAGCTATAAAAAAGGCAGGAATGACTGCCTTTTTTGCTAAATATCACTCCAGTAGGTGACACTGTAGAGGCTATTAGAAACATTTTACATGCAAAATTTTCTGTGAGCCCTATCATAGTTTACCTAACCAATTACTAAAGCATTAGTACAATATGTTTATTAATAAATTTTCTTACACCAGTATACAAAATGTACACGAGAAACAATAAATTGTATGGTTATTATAAAAACCTCATTCCGCACAGGGTGCACAGTAAAAGTGACACCTCTAGACCTGGACGCACACATAGCAGACTGCAAGTTCAACCAACCCGAGGCGTCCACCCAGCCAGAGATCAGAGTGCCGTGCTCCTTCCAAGCGGTGGGCTGCAAGGAGACATTTGAAAGCCAGGAAGAGATGAACAACCATCTGCATGCCGACATACAGAGTCACATGAGTGTGAGTTTGAAAAGAGATTTTTTTTTTAAATTTCCATTTATGTACGGAGGAACTAGAACAGGAAGTATGAAGTATAGTAACACATGTACAAAGCCTATTTATTTCATTTTCTGTATCTTATTACCCATTTAATTAAATCACAAGGACTGGTAATGCCTAGTGTCATTCTTGACTAGACAACCCTGGGTGATGAAAGTCTGCGGTATGTAAATAATACCTACATCAATAATTAAAATAAAATAAAATACACGTACAAACACATCAATAAAAACATATGTACATTACATCTATACTAATATTATAAAGAGGACACATTTGTTTGTAATGTTTTCACACAAAAACTACTGGACCGATTTCAAAAATTCTTTCACCATTAGAAAGCTGCATCTTCACTGAGTGACATAGGCTAAATAATATTACTAGGTGTAAACGAAACTATTGTTGTCTCATTCCACGCGAGCGTAGCTGCGTCCACTAGTTCGATATAATATAAATTTTACTGTTTAGATACTTAAATTTCACTGTTGGCTCGTTTCCGGTTACACTTCTTTAGAGGCGACCATCTTAGTCCTCAAGGGTAGCAACACACCTGTGACTGACTTAGAACGAGACTCCTACTAACAAGTACTAACTGGAGTATTACTAACACCAACTAACAGGACTATCACTAACAGTCCCCAGTCCTACTAACCTACCTACCTACTAACGAACTGACCAACTAATGTTCTAATTAACTTTCTCAACTAATTGGACTAACTATCCCAGTCCCTAATTGAGTCTTGTTCAAAGTCAGTCACAGTTGTCATGGGCGGCAGCGGATGGGTGGTGCTGCAAGCTCGTTTGCTATCTTGTATCCATAAAAAAAAAAAAAAAATTGTGGTCAGATGGCCGTGTGTGAGAATGTCCATGATATTTATATTTATTTATATTAATTTAATTTCAGTATCTAATGAACGCCTACTCGGAGATGCGTTTATTTATTATTTATATTAATTTAATTTCAGTATCTAATGAACGCCTACTCGGAGATGCGTCTAGACACAGACATGTCCCAGGCCAGCGTGGACGCGAAGCAGCAGGAAGCGCTCAGCCTGTGGGAGGCGCCCGACAAGGACGGCGCCCCGCCCGCCGCGCCGCTGCACAACACCAGCGCCCTCATACGGTACTGGCACATCTATACTAATACTAATATTATAAATGGGAAAGTGTGTTTGTTTGTTTGTCCGGCTTTCACGTCGCAACGAAGCTATTATATGGTATGGTTTTAGTGTGTGGAGATAGTGAGGAGAGTGGAGAGTGACGTAGGCTACTTTTTACCCCGGTAAAACATCCCCATGGGAAGATATCGATTTTTTGTTATTTGCTAGATATTTAGCTCCGGATGTTGTTAATAGATGGCGTTAGTAACATTCATTTGCAAGTTCTGAATTTCGCTAACAAATTATACACTATACAAATGTGTCATGTATGATAAACAACTCATTGTTAATTCCCTTTGACCACGCGGGCGGAGCCGCGGGTAAAAGCTAGTTTGATATATATTGCTGCGACCCATAGACAGTTCATTCGTTGTTTTTTCGAGAGGACTTTTGCTGTATGGTCTTAAAGACCTTTATGGCGTCACCGAATAGGAAATTAATTCTTGTCTCTCTTTCTCATACCTGTACCACACCTATGGTCATACACGCTCAACCACACTGTAAAGTATGGTTGAACGCTACGGTTTCTGTCGCTGCGACCCATAGACGTCCCACTGCTGGGCACGACTCTCCCCAACAGACACTGCTGCGGGAGGTCTAGAGCATACTCCAACACGCTGCTCCAATGCGGATTGGTGGAGGGGTTAGTGGCCAACCCAGTGTCGAATGTTCTCAAACCACCCGAAGGTTCTCGACAAGGCTAAACGACTGTTTCCAGCATTGAAAACAACCGGGACCGACGGCTTTACATGCCCTCCGAAACACGGTAGCGCCCATGAAATTTTTTTTTTACATTGTAATAAATTCATAAATGAGCTTGATTTATACCTACATTATAGAGGATGACACACAGGAGTAACAGCTTCAAATTAATTATTTCGTTTATCCGTCCGTATTTTATAATTGTTTCTTGAAACGGAACTTTACGAAGGGAAGGGGCTTTACGTGCCCTCCGAAGCACGGTAGGCCATGAACTTTTGCCACTATCGGTCACCCGTCCACGAACCGTCCGCGCCCGTCGTTGCTTAACTCTCTCGATCACATTGAATACAGCTGAATACTGAACCTCTAATAATATTGTCCACAGAGCTTTATACGAGCGAGTCGTTGTACTAGAACAGCGCAACCGCGAACAGGACATAGTGATAGCTAACATATCGAAGCAGCTGTCGGCGTTCGCCGTGGCCAAGATGAAGCAAAACACGGACATGTTGCTTCGCTACTGCATGGGGAACTACATATGGAAGGTGGACAACTTCGGCGCGCGGCTCAACTCCATGCTTAAGGACCATTGCAAGATGCTGTACAGTCCCGGGTTCTATACGTCGCCTAATGGTTATAGGTAAGTGAACCTTCACAGAGGCTATATCGAAGCAGCTGTCAGCGTTCGCCGTGGCCAAGGTGAAGCAAAACACGGACATGTTGCTTCGCTACTGCATGGGGAACTACATATGGAAGGTGGACAACTTCGGCGCGCGGCTCAACTCCATGCTTAAGGACCATTGCAAGATGCTGTACAGTCCCGGGTTCTATACGTCGCCTAATGGTTATAGGTAAGTGAACCTTCACAGAGGCTGTGATTGACTGGCCGACGCGGGATCCGGGTTCGAATCCCGATCGAAGCAGATGTTGAAGCATATAAATATTTCGTCGCCAACAATTTATACTAAGCTGACTCAAAGGTTTTTTTTTTTTATGTTAAGTTGCTTAAAACGTGGATTTTATGTGCTATAAATAAAATCGTGAAAACATAAATCTACTTTTCGAAATCACTCGAAATAAATTACGCCAACAATTATTAGCGGAGCGCGGGGATAACTTCACGTCTGTATTTTCTCCGAAGCGGTAGGCATATGTAGTACAAATTGACCTACACACACTTTTCACCAGTTATTTTTAGGTCCTATGTAATAAATGGTGAGCCTAACGCCTTGAAGATTCGCCAGCAGCATTATGACCCCGGAATTGATACCCCACGAGCTACCTATTAGTTCACTTTCGTGCAGCTCCGTGAAGAATAATATTTTATTACAGATTCTGCGTCCGCCTCAACATATCGCCCCAGAACCCCCTATGCTTCGCTCTCCACGTACACCTAATGCGTACGGAGCACGACGAGTGCCTCGACTGGCCGTTCAACGGGCGGATCTCGTTCGCGATGGTCAACCACATGGACGCCGAGCTGACGCAGCGCGACACGATGATGTCCAACTGCAGCCTGGTGGCGTTCCGGCGGCCGGCGGCCGAGGTCTGCGTGAGAGGGTTCGGCTACACGGAGTACGCGGTGGTCAGCGACGTGGTGAGGAACGGATTCGTGAAGGACGATGCGCTTGTGATTAAAGTGGCGATCAAATGCGTATGACGAAAGGACTGACCTTTCTGTTTGTAGTCAGCGACGTGGTGAGGAACGGATTCGTGTAGGACGATGCGCTTGTGATTAAAGTGGCGATCAAATGCGTATGACGAAAGGACTGACCTTTCTGTTTGTAGTCAGCGACGTGGTGAGGAACGGATTCGTGTAGGACGATGCGCTTGTGATTAAAGTGGCGATCAAATGCGTATGACGAAAGGAGTGACATTTCTGTTTGTAGTCAGCGACGTGGTGAGGAACGGATTCGTGAAGGACGATGCGCTTGTGATTAAAGTGGCTATTAAATGCGTATGACGAAAGGAGTGACATTTCTGTTTGTGAATCGTTTATGTTGCAAATTTAATTCGTGTATTTTATCGTGTATATACTATAATTTATAGCATAAGTGCGAGGGTTCGGCTACACGGAGTACGCGGTGGTCAGCGACGTGGTGAGGAACGGATTCGTGAAGGACGACGCGCTTGTGATTAAAGTGGCGATCAAATGCGTATGACGAAAGGAGTGACATTTCTGTTTGTGAATCGTTTATGTTGCAAATTTAATTCGTGTATTTTATCGTGTATATACTATAATTTATAGCATAAGTGCGCGGGTTCGGCTACACGGAGTACGCGGTGGTCAGCGACGTGGTGAGGAACGGATTCGTGAAGGACGACGCGCTTGTGATTAAAGTGGCGATCAAATGCGTATGACGAAAGGAGTGACATTTCTGTTTGTGAATCGTTTATGTTGCAAATTTAATTCGTGTATTTTATCGTGTATATACTGTTGGCGACTGCCCTCACAAAGCAGTCGGCTGCTCGGCCGTGCCTATGGGGAGCCAGGCGCGGCCTACAACAGGGCTCTCTTTCTACTCAGCCGTCGAAGGATAAGGTTGTCGGTACCTGTGATATGTGACGGTAACTACGCTACTTTGCTGTAAGTACGTTCCATACTTTAATTTATTTGGTGTATTTGATGCCGAAGTGGGTACTTGTTAATCATGTTTTTCATTTTATTTGAGCTTCCCTTCGGGTTGCTAAAAATACTATAATTTATAGCATAAGATCTGGGAGTGTTTTTTTGAACCGCGTGACTTAAACGCTCCACTGTGACTTGTAATTCGATCGACATACCTACTAACGAACTGACCAACAAATGTTCTAGTAATTAACTTTCTCAACTAATTGGACTAACCATCCCAGTCCCTAATTGAGTCTTGTTCAAAAAGCTCGTTTACTATCTTGTATCCATAAAAAAAAATCACAACCCTTTGTTTGTCCCACTGTTGGGCACGGGTCTCCTCTCAGAATGGGAGGGATTAAGCCTTAGTCCACCACGCTGGACAAGTGGCAGACTTCACAAGCCTTCGAAGACATTATGAAGAACTCTTAGGCATGCAGGTTTCCTCACGATGTGTCCTTCACCGTTATAGCAAGTGACATTTAATTTCTTAAATCGCACATAACTTAGAAAAGTCATTGGTGCGTGCCGCTGGGGTTTGAACCCGGACCGCTCGAGTGAGAGGCGAGTTCGATAGCCACTGGGCTGTCACCGCTTTGAAAGGTAAAATGTTACACTTTAAATCACTACAATGTAACAAGTGGTTAAACACTCGATTGGTGGGCCAAAAGACCCACTAAGGAGTGTGGTATTTATAATATATCTTTTCTATTTAACGAATATGAGTCGCAGTTTACTTAAGCGCGTATCGATTTTATTCACGCGAGCGGTTCAAAAATAGACCCCCTTGTCCGTGAACTTAATCGACTCTTCGCATTTTATGCATGTGTGGTAACATTTTTAAAGTTCATAACTCAAGATAAACGCTATCGACATTTCCTTAGTTAGTTATTTAATCTATCGAAAAATATACTTAGTTGCTTACAATACAAAAATACTTTATTGTACAGCGGAGTATGGACACGGATACAGGTATAAGCAGAACATTTAGGTGAAATAATTGGCGATCTTATACTATATACTGCATAGATAGGCAGAAATTTTATGACTATTTTATTTTTTAATGTTTTAATATCACATTCCACCTTATACTTAATCTTCAGAAATTGCAGTTTGTTATGCAAAAGCGTATATTGTTATGATTTGTTATATTCTTTAATAATATATAAATGGGAAAGTGTGTTTGTTGGTTTGTCCTTCTCAACGGAATGATGGAAAGAAGATCGGAAAAATCGATTTTAATCGATAGTTAATATTCGATTAATTTTTAATCGTTTGATCGGTATCTTGGATTATGATCGGTTGAACTGCGAGTAAAGCAAGATTTTGACTAGTGGTAATCTTTGGTGTAGCTTGCCGTAAAGGCTATACTTAATATGTTTTAAACCATCCCTTGATGGTAGAGGTAATTGTGCGCGGAAAACGATTTAACACGGGCGAAGCCACGGGAAAAGCTGATAGCATACATTTGTACTTACAGTATTCATTGCAATCTCACGTACTTAATTAAATATTTAAGGGTAAAATGTTACACTTTATGAAATATGTTATAAGTACTTATTTATTGTTATTTTTATATTCAGATCTGAATGTTACACATTCCAATTTGTTAGTATATTTTTAAATTAAGAATTTAAATGGTGCCTTAAAATGATTGTATAATTATAATTAATTATGTAGTATTTACCTTTTTTATATTAATAAAAGAAATGTTAATAGTTGCTGTATTATTTCTCATTCGCTACTATATATAGTTAAACAATAAGAATAGGCAAATAGGACTATACATCTATATATATAAAAGGAGAAGGTGACTGACTGACTGACTGAATGACTGACTGACATATCAACGCAGGGCCTAAACTATAAGGGCTAGAAACTTGAAATTTTGCACAGGGGTTCCTTTTATAACGTAGGGGAGCACTAAGAAAGTATTTTTGAAAATTCATCCCCTCAGGGGGTTTACGGGGGTGCAAAGTTAGTATGAGACTTTGCCGCTTTTGAAGTCAAGATACGAACGCGGGCAGACGTCGTGAATGGGTCTAATTCTACGCGAGCGAAGCTGCGGGCGTCCACTAGTAGGAAATATAAATAAAAGACCATTATGAGAATCCACATTATATTGGTATAAGAAGTCTTACAAACAATGTAAACTTATTAAAATATATAGGAATATAGCTTACGATTATAACTATCTAGAGCTAAGTCACATTCGACACTCTGTTCCATATCACATCCAACCATCACAATTTTTCTCCATAAAATTTTAATTTAAATCTTGATTAAGATTAATTTTGATTAATAAAAGTTTGATGAAGTGATACAATTTCCGTCCGTAGCGGCCGTGGTATGAGAATACAAAAATACGTATCGTTAAAGACAAACTTGAAGAATTCATAGAATAAACATTTTATATTGCACATAGATGGCAATTATCATATTACTATACGCAGGCGGAGCGTTAGTTTCGTACAAACCTGACACCTATAGGTGTGGTTACAAGAGCGCATATCGCTTTGCAAGGTATGTGTATATTTGTATAAGTTAGACGAAGGGTAATTAATAAATGTATAAATCCCTTTCATCAAAGTTCTGTGGCTTACCTCACATTACCAACGTGTGCAGCCAACATTCGCAACACGTTAGTAATAATAATATGAACTTCAACCATTATTAAATCAAAATAAAAACCATTATTAAATTTTAAAAAAATTGCTTATAAAGTATAATAGCAAAATATTATACATAAAGTGGATACATTTTTTTATTTTGAAAATTATTTTAATCATTTAATCGATAAATATGGCACACATACTAGAGCATGTTTAATTGCACATTTTATATAAATAAAATAACACAATATTGTAATACATGTACAGTGTTTTTGCTGAAAAACAAAAACCTATATCATAAAAAGTTGATTACATTTTTACATGTTAAAAAAATTGATTAAATTTTAACATTGTTATATATTTGAAATTATTATAAATTACATTGACAATTATTTTTAATTACTCGCATTGTGTAACTATTAATTATTTATGCTATATGGCATTCTACCCTGATTAGATTTTTTTTTAATAAGGTGTGCAAGACGGAAAAATCATTTGTAAGGTCTGATAATATTTTTATGATGGAACCATTATGGAACATACAGTACAAACGGCGTAGAACCTGTTGAATTTAAATGACGTGTTGTTTTAACGTGGTCAGTTTTATATTATTATGTTCTTTGGAATTTGATTAGTCACTAATACTCGTACATATAAGAAACTCAGTCTGTTCAACGTTCGAAATTGCCAAAGATATTATAATTTTACTGGTTATTTATTGTTTAATTTAATTTCCAGACGTTTAAGACCACTCGTTTCTGATCACTAGCATTTCTAATACTATCCAAGGGTCAACCGTGCCTATTATTATTTCTACCTAAAAGTTTAACTACCATATTTTATCTTTATCTTCCACTACAATAGAATTTTTAAAATAAAGATTATTTTAAAGAAACTTATGTAACCGTAATTTCAAAATTCCATAAATATTTATCGTTTTAAATCTTCGATCAAATAATGTACAAGATAGAGGATCATGAACAAATACACGTCGTTCAAGTGGCCACGGTTACACACACACATAGATATTTGGCATCGCATGTCAACGCCTAGAACAGAGTAACACGGAAAGGCATAGAGTTGCAGAATATATTTTTTAATAGGTTTAAGTTTGTCGTTTTAAATTAGTAGCATTCTTTTATTGTAATAACTTGTTGCTTATATAAACCCTCATAGTGTGGGCTTAGGAAATTTGCTGGGAGCCTTTTTTAATATATTTTAAAAATTGTGTAATAAAAATAGGTAAATAGTTATTATGACTATGTATGGTAAAATTTAAAATAAAGTATTATAAATCAACCGTGACTAACTATCTAATTGTGTTTATTAACCGACTTCAAAAAAGAGGAGGTTATATATTATGATTAACTTAAAAATTATTATAAATGTTTATTATATTGACCTACCTGCAATTTGGGAATTGCTGATTTTAGTAAACTACGCCTTTGCGTGTTTCCGGTTATGTCCAATTTATCAAAATGTATCAAACATATTTTAGAATTTTTACACGGGGCGTAAAATTCTTCTCCTCTTTCATTCGCGACAATAGATACCCATTTTGCAAAGCGAAATGGATCATTCGGAAATCTACAAATAAAAATATAGCGTATTATAAATTAACAATACTACTCCATGCATTCTCTGTTGAATTATGACCACTAAATTTTTCGTGGTCTAAATTGTGTGGCCGTTTTTGAAGCGTCGACCGGGAATCTTGTACTTACATTATTGATCGAAGTTTTAAATAGAAAAATGAAGCTTATTTGTAGGTAGTACTATTCATCGCTATCACAGACCGGGCAGTCTATAACAACCTCGTACAACTGATAATTTATAATAAATACGTGGACGACCATCCTCGTGGTATTTTCCTTCGCTATTACAACAGGTGACAGTAGGAAAATCTACAGCTGAGATATGAACTATCGCTATTTGTACTACCACTCTAATATTTTATTATTTTTGTATATACTTGTTGTATGTTGTATCTTTATCCTTTTCGTGTACAATAAAGGAATTTGCCTGTCTGTCTGTCTGTCTATCTCGAGTGATAGGTCGAATTTGAATCTCTCGGATATCACGCTGTTGCACTCACACACAAGTATAAATTATTTGACTGCGCTGTCTCAAGTGACTTGTTACTAAATAATAGATATAAGAATTTTGTTAAAGCATATAAGTAGGCGTGGGCCGACATAGCGGTTCCCAGTATTCGAAAAATTAAGGCGTAACTAACACCGTCATCGCGCCGAAACTATTTTATTATACATATTATAGTTATCAAATAAAAATAAAATTAGTTAATTGAAATTTAAAAGAACACGGAAAAAAATGGAATACGCTTATTGTCGAATGTAGATTTATTTTGTATCACCGAAACTATTATTAAGGAGTAAACCAACGAGATCATTCATACAAATCTATGTTCTATATACTATTAAATAGTTAATTTTCTTATTAAGTAAGTTCAAACGATTTCGATATTCAGATACAATTTTTATATAAGTAATTATTATCAACCCGATTTTTTTGTAATAAATTGTGTGTGAACTGAAATGGTGAAGACAATATTAATTCACAATATAAGTGGGTTGCATACTTGCGAGCGTGACTGGATCGATTTAAAATTAAAAATAAAAGTTATAAAATTAGTCACACAGCTCTCAAACAAAAGAAATAATTATAAAAATTAATCATAATATTCTAGGAAGACAAACGGAAGTGGATCCAAAGATATTTTGTAGATACTTTTTTATAATACTTCATACACATATAACACAAACATGGTGCCTACTTTGCTCTCGTTCACAGATTCTTACATTTGTCAGTGAAAATAAATTAAAAAAACATTTCAACGAAGTTTATTTCGAATGATTTCAATGTGGAATGCAACAAACAAACAAACGGCCAATTATGGGAAATTGTAAAAATTAACTATTACCCTTTAAATCTATTATAACATGTCTATTTTCTAATATATATCACAGTTACGATAAATAAAATGCATGTGTTCACTATTAAAAATGTTTCCCACAGTCAGATGAACAATATATTCATCAAAAAAACAACATCAGCTCTGAATCAAAAAACTTCAAAAAATGTTCATTGTCCTCGTTTGCAGGAGTAGGACAATTTATTAAATTATCTTTTGTTGTTACTTTTCTGCACAACTTAAGATTTCAACCAAGAATCAAGCATAAGTTTAGGTTATGGTAATCCTCAAGTTATGCTCGACCTCCGAATAATTATTCGAATAATAAAACATTGGATGCCATTGCCGTGGATTATTAAAAGTAATGTATTACTAATATGATTCATAATGGCTGATTTTCTGATTATAATCATTGGTTATAACTTTATCACTTAACACCTAATTGGCCGCATAAGGAAACTAAAAAAAATCTTTACTCGTCCTTATTTAATTTAGAAATCTATCAATAATAATAAATTAATTATGACAATAGTTTTACGGTAAATAAACAAATTCCATGATTTATTTTATCATAGTAGACCGGTTTATGCGAGAGCGGACAATTAAGAAAAACAAAAAACAAGGGTCAACTTATAACGTCCAAAATATTCGGATAAAAATATTACAACTGTTTTTTATCCACAACATCGATACAAATTTTCACGAGTACAAAAATAGTTCTTATATCATACAGCTAAAAGACTACTGCTACAGCCCATTTTGGGGCATACATAAGAAATATTTTACCTTAAGATTGAATCTTAGTCGTTTAGAAAATCTATATACCTAAAAATGCTTTTGAAACAATTCTCAAAATAGTCCTAATGCCAATTCAAGGGTAGTTTGATAAAAAATTACGACAGTGAAAAGATCCGGTGATAATTCACCCAATACACCGAAAGCCCCGTAATAAAGTTTGACATGCTGGACATCTATACTTGTAATCATTACCACAATTTGGCTTAAATATCTCGCCCAATCTCTGCATTAAAAATATTGTGGCATAACGTTTAAGGGTTTTCTTCTAACTCAACAATATAGATTGCCACCACTTTCATACTACGAGTTGCTAGAAGTGATGAGTTATTAAGAGAAGCCCCAATCACTGTTGGCGAGACAAAGCCGTTTGAGCTCGACAGTAAGTTGCAGCTAATGAGCTTTTTCTACAGCTGCATTACCATTTAACCAACAAATCGATATTTGGCCACGGAATCTTCTACAATGACTACACTACTACCATTGCCGCCCTTCTAACGTTATTCATCGTTGTGAGTTGCGTATTGTTTTAATTAATTTTCTTCTATCGCAATTTCACAACTCATTTTGCGCCGTTGTGCGCCACAAACCAGACTTTTTTACGACCAAATGCAGCGTAAACTTCACGAGAATACGCAATTTACAACTAAAACAATTACGCTAGTCTTGTAGTCTAACCTTCACGGATCACACAACCTTCCATATTCCGTGTTTCAGTTGGGAGATACTTGTTGCTTATTCCCGAATAGTTTCCTATTTGCGTCTTGTTTTCAGAGTCTGTCACAGTTGTCATGGGCGGCATTGAATGGATGCTGCATCCTCGGTTGCTATCTTATATTCATAAACAATTTTACAACATTCCATATTCGAAGTTTTAGTTTAAAGGGATGGTTTTGACGAACGTGTGCTTTGCTAACGCTGCGTCCAATGTGAGCGATCTGGATGCGAACGCGATGCGAATCCGAAGAAAACCTCGATACTAAATCGAAGTTGATACGTTGATAGTTGCCAAACGCAGGCAGAAGCGAATGCTCGATATATACGTGCGGAGGGCGTTCGCGCATCGCATTGAATTCGCTTGTCACCGCAAGTGATCGCGTTCGCTTTTAGATGGGTGATCTAGGACACGAACACTTCTTACACAGAGCTTCGATACTAAATCCAAGTCGATACCTTGATAGATGCCAAACGCAGGCAGAAGCGAATGCTCGATATGTGCGGAGGGCGTTCGCGCATCGCATTGAATTCGCTTGTCACCGCAAGTGATCGCGTTCGCGTTCAATCACCCATCTAGGACACGAACAATTCTTACACAGAGCTGCTAGAGTCTCCCGGGAAATGCATCAGGTTGTCATCGAATCGGATCGCGTTCGCGTTCAATCACCCATCTAGGACACGAACGCTTCTTACACAGAGCTGCTAGAGTCTCCCGGGAAATGCATCAGGTTGTCATCGAATCGGATCGCGTTCGCGTTCAATCACCCATCTAGGACACGAACACTTCTTACACGGAGCTGCTAGAGTCTCCCGGGAAATGCATCAGGTTGTCGCCGCTGCAGCTGGGCGTCGGCGACGACGGCGCGTCCAGCGAAGCGCGCGACGCCGAGCTGAAACTGCTCGAACTCAGCTCTTCGGGCTCTGCCTCGAAACGCCCGCCGCCCTTTATGCCTGTGGAGTACCAGATCGTTACATTATCTATATATATAAAAGGAGAAGCTGACTGACTGACTGACTGACATATCAACGCAGGGCCTAAACTATAAGGGTTAGAAACTTGAAATTTTGCACAGGGGTTCCTTTTATAACGTAGGGGAGCACTAGAAAGGATTTTTGAAAATTCATCCCCTAAGGGGGTAAAACAGGGGTGCAAAGTTAGTATGAAACTTTGTCGTTTTTGAAGTCAAGTGGGCAACCCGAACGCGGGCAGACGTCGTTAATGGGTCTAATTCTACGCGAGCGAAGCTGCTGGCGTCCACTAGTTATAGATAATAGAAAATGTTTATTTTGCCAAAATTACGTACAATCACAATAAAAATAAAAACAAATGGACCTTAAAAAACTAATTAACCTAAATAAGTACGAATTTTACAAAAAGGGGCCGTGCTCAGCATTAGTCTTGGCGGACCACGACCGCTTGTTTTCAGTACGACCCCTGATTCCGTACAGTTCGGACAGTAGTTTATTATTCCATTAAACAAAACATTAGTAAATGATTATTTAAAATAAATTACTTTAAACGATGGAAACCCTTGGTGCGAAGTATCTCCAGCTCCATGTTTAGTTCAATATAATAAAAAAAAAATTTTACTATTTAGGTTAAATATTTTTACTATAAACTACAAGGATGTGTAGAACCCCAACAAAATCCCCAAGAGCGGATTCACCGATTGATAATTTGTTTATACTTTAGTAGAATACCTTCTACTCTTCAGGTTTGTCGTTGTGCTAGATGCCGCCTCCTCTATTCAATAAATAATGTAGGTACCTCCGGTTATTACTCGATTGTATCATTTCTGAGTTCATTTGATGAAGTCAATAAATATACTAAATAGATAATTGAAAGATGTAACAAAGTAAGTATGTTGGTATACAAGCAATACAAATGTTGTTTAAAAAAATGTACTTAGCAAATATATAGGAATTCATGAAGGGGTCAGAATTGTTTACTTTGAGTCTAATAGATCCACTGGTAATTTCTCATGAAAATAATACAAATTTAAACACAATAAAACAAATTATTCGTTTTTGAATTCATATTTTTATTATTTCTATTTGAATTTATTAAACACTCCATAACATTATCAACAAAACGGTACAGATTTACAATACAAGGCAGCCGCAATTTAAAAAGTAAATTTTAAACACGCCAAAATTATGCCCTAATCACAATTCCTAAAATTTTACTTATTTGGTACACAGACTTCATCTCTGGAGATTTCCTTACGCATGGAGTGAATACAGCGATATTATGTGCTTACCTTTCAATTGAGAACTATTTTAATTTTTAGACAAAAATTTCATTGTATGTGTACATTTTGAAAAAACTTTGCAGCCGTTTTATAAGTCAAACCCATAAAATAATTCAGTTTATAGTATTTTCTAACAATTCGTATTTACTCATATTATTGCCACGAGATCTGAGAAAACAAGTTTTTCTAGATACTAAGGCCATATTAATAAATCAAACTCAGATTTAATAAGGTCTTTACTAAAGAATTGAGTAGGCACTTTGATCATAAAGTCGGAGATCTGCTAATCCTGGTCTGATCCTAGTCTGAGTTTGGTTTTAAATACGAGCCTAGGAGGTGAATAGCGTAATCAACTGAACTATTTTAAGGAAACAATGTTTCCTTAAAATAGTTGGTGGTAAGAAACATCTACCATCATTAAACATGAGCTTGAATTCTTCACAAACATAGGTTTAAAGGTGTAAAGCGCTGGCTGTTTTATCCTTGTAAAAATAACGCTAATCAAAACATTCCATGTTATACAACAAAGCCAGGTTGTCAGTTAATATCCCTACACAACGTTCCAATAATAGTTCTTCTCCAAATGGTCGATATATCACGATCACATTGGCACATTGGCTAGGCATTTCTCGATACAATATAACATTATCACATCGTTGTCTTGCACTCAAGCAGTCGGTAAATATTCTCAAATCTCCCCATTGATATCAATTGATAGAAAATTTGTTTAGATCGAGTGCGTATTGTTAACACGTTAAAACCAATAGCCTTGATTGATGTAAATCGAGCAGGCGGAGAAACACTTTTAAGCAGTTTCTTAACAACATTACGTTTAATTGACATTAAATTACATAATTTTATCTTTGCAGCGAATTACAATATAATGCATAGCATTAGTATTTCATACGGTCGTGTAGCCTTTGTGCCAATGTGTCCTCGAATATAAATCATAGCGTGACAGATCATTCACGAATCGCAAAAGATATATAGTATTTAATAATAATTTGGTTACTCTCGTCTGTTCAATGATTCCCTGACCCTCATTTTTACAATTCATCAAATGGGTAGAATATTCACAAATACTTTTTAACCGCGACAATCACACGGGTTTCTAAAATTTATAAACATTTAAGTATATATTTTATTTAACGTTCGTATCGTTTGTACCTGTAAAACATAATAATATGACGTTGGTAACATAATAGTATGTTTAATTAGGTACTCTTTAAAGTGATGGTATTATGACGTGGTCATAATTACCCCGTTCGTTTATCATGTCTTCTACTCGGTCTAAAAGACCCAATGTGAGACATTTTCAATTTTACTAATTATTCTAAAATTATTGCCTTACCTAAATGTCGATTTTAATTATTCTATATTTCAAATAAAATTATTCAATATCACGCGTGACATAATAAGTGTACTTATAATATAATAAGATATCAATAAGTGCTTAGTTCAACCCTGGTGTCGCCAGAATTTTATAAATTGAAAGTGTTTGCACGTCACAATTATTTTAAACATCATCCAAACTTTGCATTTTGAAAATTCAAAAGCAATAAATCTCAATTATTAAAAAATAATTTTAAATTGAAAAAAACAACGTGTGAAAAACGTAATTGTTGAAAAGGTTACAACATAAACGTAATTAAAATTGTGTATAAGTTCAAATCAAAAATACGTGATTGGATGATACCAATGTGTGATTTTAAATCCTTTTAGAATACTTTTGAATTAATCGAAATTTAGTAACATTTCAAAAAATGTTCTAAATAATAATTTAACTATGATTTTACTAAGTGACGATTTGAAGAGTGTTTCTCTACTATATCCAAAAGCACCCAGTATTAACTAAATTATAACTTACATTAGTTATATTGCTGATAAGTTTTGCCCGCAAAACACAATACCCATAGTTCTTATTTTTGTTTTTGTCTTTATTCCGGAAAATTCTTAGCAGTTAAAATCTCGTTATAGTTTTGCTGTATAGCAAGACCACGAGAGATTTAAATGAAGAGATAGATGGAGATTAATCAATACTATTAAAATTAAAGAACATAATAGTGATTACCTAATCTGGAATTCGCCTAATAACAACGGTAATACAGAGAAAAGTAGTTACAACTTTTATAACAAGGATTTCAACTAGCACAAATAAATATGTGACTTGAAAGTATGATTAAGTTTCTGATATCAGATCGTATATTTAATTATCACGATAGTTTAATTGATCAAACACATTAGGTACCGAAACGTATTCTACCTATTTAACTACTGAATATATACAATTAATTTAACTATCAAAAGAACTAATAATGCACCCATGACTCCAATTACTAAATATTTTAATTTTAAACGTCTACCATTTAAACGCACAAAATACATGTTTGAATAAGTGCCAAATATATTTGTATCCCAAATATTATGCTGATTATTTGGCGGGGGAGTGGGTTACGCCCATAAGCCACCTGATATAAAAATAATTCAAGTAACAAGCTTACAAATTGACACTTACAAATGACAAACAGGTCTGACTCGAAAATAATAACATTTTACAGACTTCGGAGTCCTCTTTATTTCATCTAACCAAAATTTTAATATCAATCTTAATGTGAGTAAAAATCACATAATAAATCAGACAAAACATTCTTTTAAATAATATTTAGTAAAGATTTTTTTTAAAACAATGGCCCAAATGGAACAAAAATAAATAGATAGGAATTCGGACTATCTCGATGACGTTTCGATACATTCTTTTATAATGTACTTCCAAAATAAAACTGACAAACGAATCGCATATAAAAAAATAAATATTTGTCATGATCAAACTTATTAAAACTAAATATAATGACAAAATATAAAACACATTAATAAATAATACTTTATAAATTATTTTTGTACATATAGACAGCAGTTGATCAAAATGGTATTATATACCGGGTGACTTAGTCGAACTAAAACTTGGGTCATCGCAACATAACATAATACTGAAGATTTGCTGATTTTTGATACACATAAATTAACAAAAATTACATAAAATATTTACAACAACTTGAATGAATGTGTTTTATTGATCATCAACGTACATACATTACACTGCATATAAAACAGTGGCTTTATGCACAGACTTAAATAAAAAGTAATTTGTTTATTACATAACTGATCTGATTTGGTTGTTCAACATACTCGTAGTTGTTTGATATATAAAGTAAAAAAGAGGTGATGTTACCTTCAGAAAATTCAGTACTCGCAAATTTCACATACGAATAAGTTGACATTAGAATCCATCGTGCAATGACGTGAAACTGAGAAAAAGTGGTCTAATTATATTCTATTTGACGTGCCAATTTCAAGGAGCATAAAACATTGCTACTTGTGTGCACTTAATATGTCAATGGGTGTTGATTCATTTAATACATTATACGAAGTCACAAAATAGTGAGCAGTTTTAGTTTTTTCCATTGTATGGCAACTAGTATAACACAAAAGTATTTTTTTAAAAGCACTTTGAAGCTATACTAAGCTGTTAAAAAATAAAAATTATACAACAAAGTAAAATCGTTTGATGTTTGATAGGATAAAACTAAACGCTCAATTGTTACTATATATTTTACTATTAAAAAGACAGAATTTTAAGACTACATTAATGATTTCAATTGAAACTAAATATTAGTAATCTATTAGTAGTCAAGGTGAAAACCGTAACCGATTATTTCGAATTAATTTCACTCAATTCATAGAAATTCCTATTTAGCAAATACATTTCGGTCTTTATTTAATTATCTACATAATAGACTATTTAAAATTATTATTGACAAAATAAAGTATGTCAAAAAGAACCGATTCCGAAATAATAATTAGGATCTACATTACACTACATAATATATATCTGAACTACATATTCTCAAAGATAAAATAAAAAAGTTTACGTCGACTATTTTATTGTATTATTATTATGAGCAGACGACCCTAATGGATAGGAAATCATACATTTTTGGTTACATTTTATTCGTTTGCAGATTGCCTATATCACAATAGCTGACACTTTAAGTGACATGAGCGTACACGTGTAAACATACGTATTTTGATTTAGATTAAGTTAGTAAATATATAAATAAGAATAGATAGTTTTTAGTGGATAATGGAACTGTACGAGATTCCTAGCTTAAAAATGTACAAGGCGTACTCAATCAATGGTAGCGCGGAGGTAATGAACTATCGTACTGGCCTCGTGGCGGTAGCGCTGAGCTGTAGGCACACGGAGTGTCATTATCCTCTTACGATTATTTATATAAAATTGTCTAAATAAATTACGAGAACATAAGTACTTAAACTTCAATAAAATTGGATTCCTCGCAAGGACTTTCCCTTCGCTTACGTCGAACACCGCTTTAGACTCGGACTTGTCTTAAGATTTAAACCCCAACAAGGAATCATTTAAAACATTTTTTGTTATTTTCCTACATTTTTTTTATTTTTATTTTCATTTTATCGATATGACGACGATATTATAAATCTAAATACTATTATAGCTACCTAAAAAGAAGCCTTGAGAACCACATTAAAAGTTAATATTTAAGCTATGAGTATTTTTTTTTTACTTTTTATTATGCGCATCATCTGCTTTCGCAAGACGTTTATTAAATAGTTGCAGCGTTATTGTTAGGTTATAAATAAGTTTACCACAGTTTACCGAAAAAACATAGCCTGTATAACCGAGACGAATAATATACCTGAACACCTTTTACTTCTTTTTCTTGCGTGACTTCTTTGCCTTCGACGCTTGTTTAGAAGACGGCAAAGCTAAATTCGAAGATCCTGCTGCCTTCTTATCTTCCTTATCACTGTCTGTGGATAGAACAGGGGACGCAGCATCGTCATCCGATGACTTCTCCATCAGGTCAGTGTCTTTGCAGTCATCATCAATCTTCACGTCTTGGCTCGTAATCTTGTCAGTTTCAACGACACTGAACCCCTTGTCTTGCTTAGAAGGCACCTTCTCGATATCGATCAAGTTAAACGTACTAGATTCAATAACCTTATTTGTGGTCTCTTTAATGGATGACAGTATGTCATCTATATTTATTTTACATATTGGACTGGTAACCTTGGGATCGTTTACTTCCAAAAGGCTGTCTCTCATCACTTCCAGTTTGAAATCGTCCAAACCAAAATCAAGCGGTTCCAGGGGAGGTAGTTCTTGCAATACTGAATTCTGATTATCGACATAGTTAAATTCCGAAGGTGTATCACATTCCGCAACCATAATATCAGTTCGCTTGCATAACTCTATCAGTTTTTCCTGTAGTATAACGTTAGACGATTTTAACTTTTCTACCGACGCCACTTCATCATTTCCTTCTTCCTTATCAAATTCAGGCATTTTCACTTCTTCTGCCTTTTTGACGTTCTTGGAAGCTGCTATTGAACTCCACGACTTAACGGGTATATCAGCAATTTCCTTTTCTTCGCTCTTTCTTTCTGGCTGTGGTGACTTTTTATGTGGTTTCGCAGCTCTTGTAATTTGAATTTCGGGGAAATCATCGTCAGTTGTATTTATAACGTAAACTTCTTTTTTGTCTATTTCTCCTGCTTTCTCAGACTTGCCGAGACTTGGAGAGGGCGATTTGCTCTTATGCTTAGGTGATTTCTTTACGCAGAGAGAAGAGGATGGTGAAAAATTACTGGCTTCATAACGTGTTTTATTTTTAGACGAATCTAAGTCAGATGACTTACATAGCTTCACTTCAGAATAATTATCTAAGTTATAAGCTTCATTTTGTCCACAAACAATAACTGGCTCATCTACGATAGATTCTTTTTTGTGGTTGGCTGGTTTTGATTTACCACTAGTAAAATCTTGTTCCGTTTCAAACCTATCACTAATTTTAACATCACAGTTATTGCTTTCTTTTTCTGGAGTAAAACTTTTAGATGTACGCGACTTTTTGGTTTTGGATGAATACGAAGGATCAATGTCTTCAAAAGGAGTGGAAATGGACACTAGTTCACCACTCGAAGATTGCTGTTTTTCATCTATATTATGAATTTCTACGAAACTATCATCGTCAACTTTAGTTTGCTGTTCCTCTTGTGCTTTTTTACTTTTACGATTCTTCTTGATTTTCTTTTGATCATCTATTTTGATATCATTAGTCGGCGGCGGTGGTACATCATGCTGCACGGGCGGATTCGAATCATTTAAGAGCATATCCCAAGCTTGATCTTCTGTTTTAATCTCATTCTTGCGACCGGTAGTCAACTTGGGTTCGATGGAATCCTTGTTCAAAGGTGGAGGCGAGGGGAGGACGGGCTCGGACTTTTTCTCCTTTGATACACTCCTAGATTTTGGCTTATCGATTTTCAAAGACTCCTCCTCGACGCGTTTCTTCCTCCTGTGCTCCTGCAGAGGATCCTTAAACGACTTACCTTCCTTAGAAGTCTCTCGTTTAACTTCTTCCTTGACTATAGACAAATCGACATCCTTAAGCGCGTTTCCGCCCCCGGGTGCACCCACGTCTGCAGCGCTACCGCCAGAGGCCCTATCGTTCGACTTTGCGGTGGGAGATTTCTTAACCCTAGGTCGGCTCACCGGCTGAATATCAGCCGGAGGCCGATCAGATTTCGGCAGTGTAGCGGGTTTGCTCTCGCACACCGCCCCGGCTCGCGCCGAGGCCCTGTCGCGCTCGCTCTCTCTCGCATCACTCTCACACACGAGATCCTCACTTAAACTAACGTTATGCGTAACTAATTCGATCTTATCTAAGGCAGCGATGACCCGCTCGGCGGGCGAGTCGTCGATGGGGAGCCCCGGGAGGAGCGGTCCGGGGTCGTCGTCGTCGGGCCAGTCGCGGGCGGCGAGCGCGGCGGGGATGACGACGTCGGTGGTGAGGGAGTGCATTAGGGCGGCGGGCGAGCGCGGGTCGGGCGCGGCGGCCTGCGCGGGGATGGTGGTGGTGAGCGGCAGCGGGCGGACCAGCATGGCGGGGTGGGGCGGCGCGGGCGCGCGGACCACGGGCCGGAAGGTGGCCTCGTCGGCGTTGGACGAGGTGTGGCGGTCGGGGTCGGGGGAGCCGGGCCTAGTGGGCGGTGCCCGCGCAACCGGCGGCGCCACCACGGTGCCCAGCGGGTCCACCGCGCGCTCCACCGGCCGCCGCCGCTCGCTTCCCGACACCGGACACCCTACGCGAAACCGAAGGCAACCATTAATAAAGTACTATCAACTAGCTATCGCACCGGATTTTACGAAGTCTAAATTTTTTCGGAGGTAATTTGGAAGGACACATGAGATCGAGGGCCGAGAGGTTCCGGGTGGTGGATGCCTTTGGCTTCGGTTCGGGCCGGTCGGGACGCGTACCTTGGTCGGTCAGCGGACCCCTCGCCGTCGATGTCAGGTGATCTTCGCCTCCGCTCGCGAGCTTCGTTCTTGTTGACTTCGCGATAACGCAACTGACGCCACTCGAATTGCACGCATTGCTTGCACAAAACTTGGCAATTAATAGCAAAAAAAAAATTTTTAACGGTCATCGGGGCGATCATGTTTTTACTTCCGGATTCAACACGAATTTTAATTGCAATGCAAATTGCAATGACATTGATTGGAAATCATAAGACAAATCTAGTATTTTAAAACAGAATACTATATCACAATAGAGTTAAAAATTTCTGCATGCTGTGGTCATTGCGTTTAGAATGGACACACATGTATGTCCTTGTATAATTATCTAAAGAGTTTAATTATTAACTTTCTTTAACATTATTTAACAGTGAGTGATAAGAGAGCCACAGGTCTCCCCACAATGCGGGGCGGCGCAGACAGTGAGTGATAGAGCCACAGGTCTCCCCACAATGCGGGGCGGCGGAGACAGTGAGTGATAGAGCCACAGGTCTCCCCACAATGCGGGGCGGCGCAGACAGTGAGTGATAGAGCCACAGGTCTCCCCACAATGCGGGGCGGCGCAGACAGTGAGTGATAGAGCCACAGGTCTCCCCACAATGCGGGGCGGCGCAGACAGTGAGTGATAGAGAGCCACAGGTCTCCCCACAATGCGGGGCGGCGCAGACAGTGAGTGATAGAGCCACAGGTCTCCCCACAATGCGGGGCGGCGCAGACAGTGAGTGATAGAGCCACAGGTCTCCCCACAATGCGGGTCGGCGCAGACAGTGAGTGATAGAGAGCCACAGGTCTCCCCACAATGCGGGGCGGCGCAGACAGTGAGTGATAGAGAGCCACAGGTCTCCCCAAAATGCGGGGCGGCGCAGACAGTGAGTGATAGAGAGCCACAGGTCTCCCCACAGCGAGGCGGCGCAGACAGTGAGTGATAGAGAGCCACAGGTCTCCCCACAGCGAGGCGGCGCAGACAGTGAGTGATAGAGAGCCACAGGTCTCCCCACAGTGCGGGGCGGCGCAGACAGTGAGTGATAGAGAGCCACAGGTCTCCCCACAGTGCGGGGCGGCGCAGACAGTGAGTGATAGAGAGCCACAGGTCTCCCCACAATGCGGGGCGGCGCAGACAGTGAGTGATAGAGAGCCACAGGTCTCCCCAGAATGCTGGGCGGCACAGACAGTGAGTGATAGAGAGCCACAGGTCTCCCCACAATGCGGGGCGGCGCAGACAGTGAGTGATAGAGAGCCACAGGTCTCCCCACAGTGCGAGGCGACTCCGGTACGTACCGTGGTCCTCCTTCATGGCCTCGGCGAGGTCCTCGCGCAGCTGCACGTCGCACGAGGACGCGGCGCGCCCGCCTTCCGCCAGCAGCGACTTCCGCCGGAAGCTGTCCGACGGCGAGTGCTCGAGTGAACCTGCAAGCCAAATTATACCTTAACACTGTTTGCACTTTATCAACACGAATTTGCAATATTAACTTATCTGTAATATAAGGTATTGATCTAAGACATAATCTGTAGGCTGTTTTGGTTTTTGTAATATAATGTGGAATAACTACAGTAGTTGGACATAAAGGTATCGCGACGATGATGAGTTCTGCAAAGTCGTAGTACATTATTTTATTTTATCATCAATAGTTTTCGCAGCACACACGATGTAAAGAATATTTTAGGTAATTTTCACACCTTGAGTTATATTATTACATTTTTGTTAGGGATCCCTATATTTTTTGAAAATGTAATAATTATATCCTATGTTACTCAGGGAAGATGCAGCTTTTTAATGGTGTAAGAATTTTTGAAATCAGTCCAGTAGATTTTGTGTGAAAAAATAACACAAATGGTTTTATTGCAGTCAAGCCTTCATGTTAACATGAGAAATTCTCAGTATTATTTTGTATGAATATGTGTATTTTTAATATAGTATGAACACTTGCGGTGACAGCCCAGTGGCTATCGAACTCGCCTCTCACTCGAGCGGTCCGGGTTCAAACCCCAGCGGCACGCACCAATGATTTTTCAAAGTTATGTGCGATTTAAGCAATTAAATGTCACTTGCTATAACGGTGAAGGACACATCGTGAGGAAACCTGCATGCCTGAGAGTTCATCATAACGTTCTCGAAGGTATGCGAAGTCTGCCAATCCGCACTTGGCCAGCGTGGTGGACTAAGGCCTAATCCCTCCCATTTCTGAGAGGAGACCCGAGCCCAACAGTGGGACAAAGAAAGGGTTGTGATGATGATGATGATGATGAACACTTACTGGCAGAGCCGGAGTCGATGAGCACGGGCACGATGGGCCGCACGCCCGGCATGTTGACGGGCGTGGAGCGCGCGGCGCCCGTCGTCTCCACCTCCACTGTCTCCGCCTCGGACAGCGACGAGTTCGAGCTGAACGTGTACCAACACTTACTGGCAGAGCCGGAGTCGATGAGCACGGGCACGATGGGCCGCACGCCCGGCATGTTGACGGGCGTGGAGCGCGCGGCGCCCGTCGTCTCCACCTCCACTGTCTCCGCCTCGGACAGCGACGAGTTCGAGCTGTAACGTGTACCAACACTTACTGGCAGAGCCGGAGTCGATGAGCACGGGCACGATGGGCCGCACGCCCGGCATGTTGACGGGCGTGGAGCGCGCGGCGCCCGTCGTCTCCACCTCCACTGTCTCCGCCTCGGACAGCGACGAGTTCGAGCTGAACGTGTACCAACACTTACTGGCTGAGCCGGAGTCGATGAGCACGGGCACGATGGGCCGCACGCCCGGCATGTTGACGGGCGTGGAGCGCGCGGCGCCCGTCGTCTCCACCTCCACTGTCTCCGCCTCGGACAGCGACGAGTTCGAGCTGAACGTGTACCAACACTTACTGGCAGAGCCGGAGTCGATGAGCACGGGCACGATGGGCCGCACGCCCGGCATGTTGACGGGCGTGGAGCGCGCGGCGCCCGTCGTCTCCACCTCCACTGTCTCCGCCTCGGACAGCGACGAGTTCGAGCTGAACGTGTACCAACACTTACTGGCAGAGCCGGAGTCGATGAGCACGGGCACGATGGGCCGCACGCCCGGCATGTTGACGGGCGTGGAGCGCGCGGCGCCCGTCGTCTCCACCTCCACTGTCTCCGCCTCGGACAGAGACGAGTTCGAGCTGTAACGTATACCAATACGATTCAGATGATGTATTTATGTTGCCGCTATAACAGCACAACAAATAATATAAATTAAAAAAATATATAAAAAAAAAGTTTTTTTATAACTTTTTATTTTATTTTATTTTCGTGCATTGTCATTGGAACATTAATATGTGTGCCAAATTTCAGCTCGATAGCTTGCAATACCTACCTATCTATATCTAAGGATAGATTTTTCTATTGGAGATAGAAATTTGAGTCTAATTTCCAAATCTATCCTTAGATAGGTTATTGAAATCCAGCGTTAATAACGCGATTATACCTCCCTGCCTGTACCTGACCCTACCTGTTGCGCCAGGGGTCGTGGGTTCGAATCCCACTCACGACAAATATTCGTGTGACGAACACTTGTAGCTAAAGCCTGTAAATACAGGGGTCTAGGCAACGAATATTATTTTACCCCATTCGGTGTCGAGACCCTTGGTCCGTGGGGTCCTAGTGTATAAAGCTTTTTATGGAAATAGCAAAAAGGTTAGTCGACATCACAGGAGACCGAAAAGCTGGCAGCTACCTCGGACAAAGAATTAGCCTAGCTATTCAAAGGGGGAACGCTGCCAGTATCTTCGGAACCTTGCCTAAGGGGACTCCTTTTAATATTAGTTATTATTTTATATTTTTTAAGGTTTTTTTAGTTTTAGGTTAATTAATAAGTAAATATACACTTCTTGTATTTGTTCTGTGCGTCAATAATGTTGTGATGTTAATAGTTAGTAGTTGAGCGTAAAATCCATACCCGGTGCAGTTGTACGTCTTGAACACGAACTGCGGGCCCATCCACAGGCGGCGGTGCGGGCCCGCGTGCGTCACGATCTCCACCTGCGACAGCCAGCGCTCCTCCTCGCTCATGCACATGTCCGCGCACCGCTGGAATTGTACAACCATTTGTTTCTCCATCCATCCATCCATCCATCCATCAGCCTTTTGAGGTCCACTGCTGGACATAGGCCTCTCCTAAACGACACCACTCCGACCGGTCTTGTGCCTTCTGAAACCAGCGGTTTCCCGCTATTGTTTTCTAATGTATACTATCGCTATTTGTTTTCTAATGTATACTAACTAGTGGACGCCCGCAGCTTCGCTCGCGTGGAATTAGACCCATTAACGATGTCTGCCCGCGTTCGAGTGGCCCACTTGACTTCAAAAACGGCAAAGTTTCATACTAACTTTGCACACCCGTTTTACCCCCTTAGGGGATGAATTTTCAAAAATACTTTCTTAGTGCTCTTAACCTAGGTTATAAAAGGAACCCCTGTGCAAAATTTCAAGTTTCTGACCCTTATAGTTTAGGCCCTGCTTTGTCAGTCAGTCAGCTTCTCCTTTTATATATAGACTAGCTGCAAACGTTGTTCTGCCATATGAAATCACACTTCACGTCAATGAACGACGACACGGTTAAAAATAAAAATACTAAAATAGTGTTTAAAAAACATTTTCCAGTGGACCAAATTGTGAATCTAAACCATCCTCCCCTTGAACTACCCACAAAAAATTTCATCATCATCTATCCAGCCGTTTAGGAGGAGTTCACTGTCATACCACACGTACACAAGAAATATATATATTAAGATTTAAAAAAAAACTTTTTAGCAGTGTTATTCACTCACCCGGCAGCTGAGCGGCTGCAGCAGCGGGTTGCCGGGCGGCAGCGGCGCGGGCAGGTCGGCGGCGGCGGGCGGCCGCTGCAGCGGCCACTGCGCCACCGCCTCCACCTCCAGCTCTATCGGGGACTCGTCGCAGATCTTCTCCTTTGGAACACCTGGAAAATCATCATCATCATCATCATCATCATCATCATCATCATCATCACAACCCTTTCTTTGTCCCACTCACTTTGTCCACTCAGAGGGAGAGATTAGGCCTTAGTCCACCACGCTGGCTAAGTGCGGATTGGCAGACTTCACATGCCTTCGAGAACATTATGAACAACTCTCAGGCATGCAGGTTTCCTCACGATGTGTGGATGTGTCCTTGACCGTTGTAGCAAGTGACATTTAATTTCTTAAATCGCACATAACTTAGAAAAGTCATTGGTGCGTGCCGCTGTGGTTTGAACCCGGGCCGATCGAGTGACAAGCGAATTCGGTAGTCACTGGGCTGTCACTGCTTAACTGCTGTGACACCGGTAATGCGCAGATTCAATTTGGTATTAAGGATAAGAGACGTAGAGACGTTGAATTATCTAACAAACAATATAAGGTACTTCAGCGAATAGCAGAAATGGTCAGCTTTCTATACTAATATTATAAAGAGGAAACATTTTGTTTGTAATGTTATCACACAAAAACTACTGGACCGATTTCAAAAATGTATTCACCAGTAGAAAGCTGCATCTTCACTGACTGACATAGGCTGCATCTTCACTGACTGAAACACGCGTGGCCAAGCGGCGCAGAGTAGCCGTCCTCAGTGTTGGAAACATTAACTTGATCTTAGTATTAACTGTGTTGTGACATTACATTGACGTTTTTGTTATCTGTAGAAACAACTTGTCAAATTTCCCTCTCTTATTAAATCCTCCGTCACGGGCACATGCGTTTTTTTATTCGGTTCGCAAATTGTTAATTTTGGACCTTTTCCTACTTTTTCTCACTCAGAGAAGGACGGGTTAGTGATCAGCATAGCATTACTCTGTAGCGTAATTACTGTAGCGTCCATAGCCCAGTGGCTCGCTTCGAAAGTGTTAAGCAACGACGGGCGCGGTCGGTTTGTGGATGGGTGACCGCTAGTGGCAAAAAATTTCATGGGCGCTACCGTGCTTCGGAGGGCACGTAAAGCCGTCGGTCCCGGTTGTTTTCAATGGTGGAAACAGTCGTTAAGCCTTGTCAAAGACCTTCGGGTGGCTTGAGAACATTCGACACTGGGTTGGGCCACTAACCCCTCCACCAATCCGCATTGAAGCAGCGTGGTGGAGTATGCTCTAGACCTCCCGCAGAAGTGTCTGTGGGAGAGACCCGTGCCCAGCAGTGGGACGTCTATGGGTCGCAGCGATAGCATTACTCACATCTGGCTGGCTTGGGGTGTAGCAGCAGGTGCAGGAGAGACCCGCTGGCCGCCATGAGATAGAGCGAGACGGCCACGGAGCGTCCTGTACCAGCGCCCGCCGCGCCGAAGCACGCGCGAGCCAACAAGGGCGCAGAGTTGCTGTCCTCCGACAGGGACGAGAGGCGTTGCCGACCTGCAACAGTACATGCTTGAATATTAGAATCGCGGATCACGCGGCTCGCAGAAAAAATTTGTTCATGAAATTTTAAAAGCTTTTATTTAACTTCACTCGTATGTATGTAAGTATGTCCTGGAATCTTGCAATCAATATTCCACCCACTTCCACTGAAGCTATCGAGCTGAAATTTGGCACACATATTTGGTTCCGATGACAATGCATGAAAATAAAAAAAAAGTTTAAAAAGGTTTAAAAAAAAAAAAAATTTAACGGTATAATTATTCCAGTCTCCAGTTGTTTATTAAAGTCGCTGAAAGTAAGCTCGCGTTGATTCAATGTGATCGACAGAGTTAAGCAACGACGAGCGCGGTCGGTTTTTGGATGTGTGATCACTGATGGCAAGCCTTCGGATTGTTTTTACCATTGCAAACAACCAGTGTTGCAGTTAACCACAATCGTTAAGCTTTGGCGAATAGAGCGACATCCTTCAGGTGGGTTGAGAACATTCGTTACTGGGTTGACCTTTGACCCCTCCACCAGTCCGCATTGGCGCAGCGCGATGGAGTATGCTCTAGACTAGAGAAATAAGCAGTCGACTTCAACTCGTTTGTTAAGCAGTCGACTTCAACTCGTTTGTTAAGCAGTCGACTTCAACTCGTTTGTTAAGCAGTCGACTTCAACTCGTTTGTTAAGCAGTCGACTTCAACTCGTTTGTTGTACGCGTCCCAACAGAACTTCTGTCGACCTTCCTGGACGCAGAGCTGTGGCCGAAGGGTGTCGTGTTCCGCAAATTTCGCGGACGTCGGCGACCTCCGGGTGTCACCGGACGCGCGGCTGCTGGCGCGACTTAAAATTAAGTTATAATATTTATTTATTTATTTATGTATTTACCTATGTATTTATTTATTTATGTATTTATTTATGTTTTTTTTTCCAAGCTTAACACAACATTACAGGCTTCCCGAATTCGTTAGTGCAGCTAAACATTGAACACAATTATAAAAAAAAATGTATGTTAGTCTTTAAGATATTAATATCATGGGCCTTGTGCCTGAAATAAAAGATAATAATCATTATTATGTAGCGTCCATAGCCCAATGGCTCGCATCGCATCAATGTGATCGAGATGTTAAGCAACGACGGGCGCGGTCGGTTTGTGGATGGGTGACCGCTAGTGGCAAAATTTCATGGACGCTACCGTGCTTCGGAGGGCACGTAAAGCCGTCGGTCCCGGTTGTTTTCAATGCTGCAAACAGTCGTTAAGCCTTGTCGAAGACCTTCGGGTGGCTTGAGAACATTCGACACTGGGTTGGCCACTAACCCCTCCACCAATCCGCATTGGAGCAGCGTGGTGGAGTATGCTCTAGACCTCCCGCAGAAGTGTCTGTGGGGGAGACCCGTGCCCAGCAGTGGGACGTCAATGGGTCGCAGCGAATCATTATTATTATATTATTAATAACCGAACTTATAACATTACCCGAGCTAGTGCGCGTGATTGTGTGCGTTGGCAGGTTGTGCGTCGGCCGGAGCTGGGCCAGCGGCGCGGCGGTCGAGGGCAGCGGGTACGGCGGCAGCCGCGGGTTAGGGTACCAACCCTCCACCACCTGCCGACAACCGGTTGGTGAGCGGACACAGTTCATAGCCACACTAACATTGGCCACCTTTCTTTTATACCACCCCTCCACCACCTGCCGACAACCGGTTGGTGAGCGTCGGACACAGTTCAAAGCCACACTAACATTGGGCACCTTTATTTTATACCACCCCTCCACCACCTGCCGACAACCGGTTGGTGAGCGTCGGACACAGTTCAAAGCCACACTAACATTGGGCACCTTTATTTTATACCACCCCTCCACCACCTGCCGACAACAGTTGGTGAGCGTCGGACACAGTTCAAAGCCACACTTACATTGGCCACCTTTATTTTATACCACCCCCCCACCACCTGCCGACAACAGTTGGTGAGCGTCGGACACAGTTCAAAGCCACACTAACATTGGGCACCTTTATTTTATACCACCCCTCCACCACCTGCCGACAACCGGTTGGTGAGCGTCGGACACAGTTCAAAGCCACACTAACATTGGGCACATTTATTTTATACCACCCCTCCACCACCTGCCGACAACAGTTAGTGAGCGGCGGACACAGTTCAAAGCCACACTAACATTGGCCACCTTTATTTTATTTATTTTTTATTATAATATTTATGTACACAATTACATAAAATAAAAATGAACAAAACAAAGGATAGTAAAAGTAAAATAAGTAGTACAAAGGAACTACTTATTTCTCATGGAAATATCTTCCAGCAGTCCTGCGGTTAGAGAGTTGTTACGTGATGGTAAAGTAGGTGTACACAACTACCTATATATAATATCTATATGACAAAGACATACTTAAATATACGTACTAATATTAAAATATTATTTTTTTGTTTTGTACCTAATGTATATAGTGTTTTGTACCTAATGTTAGAATTAACTAGTAATAAGTTTGATGATTTTATCATCGTTGATTATCAAAATCAAGGATAACAACATCAAATAGAAACTCGGATATAATATTCGTTGAGTGTGTATCTTACAGGGGAATAAAAAAAAATTTCTTTTGACCTGCTACCGTTTCTGATCGTTATAAAGGGTTATTCAATAGGGACGCTCGAACTTTGACAGCATATAGCGGCCCACCTTGGTAAGGTGATAGCTGTCAAATTTGGCGGGAACACATATTTAGTCGTAACATGTTCGTCTATAAAACAAAATAAAAATTGTAGCAATATTACTTAGACAGATTATTTTATTTCATTTCAAAGTTCGAGCGCTCTTAATTCGACCTATTCGAACCAATCTATATATATAAAAGGAGAAGGTGACTGACTGACTGACTGACTGACTGACTGACTGACTGACATATCAACGCAGGGCTTAAAGTATAAGGGTTAGAAACTTGAAATTTTGCACAGTGGTTCCTTTTATAACGTAGGGGAGCACTAAGAAAGGATTTTTGAAAATTCACCCCCTAAGGGGGTAAAACGGGGGTGCAAATTTAGTATGAAACTTTGCCGTTTTTGAAGTCAAGTGGGCAACCTGAACGCGGGCAGACGTCGTTGATGGGTCTAATTCTACGCGAGCGAAGCTGCGGGCGTCCGCTAGTTGTTATATACATAGCTATGCCATGTTATGCTGCTATTAACTGATATAGTTAGTACTCACGGGCGAGTGCGCGGCGTGTATTGGCAGGCCGGCGGAGCGGTGGAAGCGCGACAGGCGGTTGACGACGCGCGGCTGCGTGTGCGTGCGCACGCCGCACGCGCCGCCGTACGGGCTGATGGCGAACACGTGCGTCGTGCCGCGCAGCGTCGACACCGCCGCCCAGCGCGAGTCGCCCGATATCGATATAGTACTCACGGGCGAGTGCGCGGCGTGTATGGGCAGGCCGGCGGAGCGGTGGAAGCGCGACAGGCGGTTGACGACGCGCGGCTGCGTGTGCGTGCGCACGCCGCACGCGCCGCCGTACGGGCTGATGGCGAACACGTGCGTCGTGCCGCGCAGCGTCGACACCGCCGCCCAGCGCGAGTCGCCCGATATCGATATAGTACTCACGGGCGAGTGCGCGGCGTGTATGGGCAGGCCGGCGGAGCGGTGGAAGCGCGACAGGCGGTTGACGACGCGCGGCTGCGTGTGCGTGCGCACGCCGCACGCGCCGCCGTACGGGCTGATGGCGAACACGTGCGTCGTGCCGCGCAGCGTCGACACCGCCGCCCAGCGCGAGTCGCCCGATATCGATATAGTACTCACGGGCGAGTGCGCGGCGTGTATGGGCAGGCCGGCGGAGCGGTGGAAGCGCGACAGGCGGTTGACGACGCGCGGCTGCGTGTGCGTGCGCACGCCGCACGCGCCGCCGTACGGGCTGATGGCGAACACGTGCGTCGTGCCGCGCAGCGTCGACACCGCCGCCCAGCGCGAGTCGCCCGATATCGATATAGTACTCACGGGCGAGTGCGCGGCGTGTATGGGCAGGCCGGCGGAGCGGTGGAAGCGCGACAGGCGGTTGACGACGCGCGGCTGCGTGTGCGTGCGCACGCCGCACGCGCCGCCGTACGGGCTGATGGCGAACACGTGCGTCGTGCCGCGCAGCGTCGACACCGCCGCCCAGCGCGAGTCGCCCGATATCGATATAGTACTCACGGGCGAGTGCGCGGCGTGTATGGGCAGGCCGGCGGAGCGGTGGAAGCGCGACAGGCGGTTGACGACGCGCGGCTGCGTGTGCGTGCGCACGCCGCACGCGCCGCCGTACGGGCTGATGGCGAACACGTGCGTCGTGCCGCGCAGCGTCGACACCGCCGCCCAGCGCGAGTCGCCCGATATCGATATAGTACTCACGGGCGAGTGCGCGGCGTGTATGGGCAGGCCGGCGGAGCGGTGGAAGCGCGACAGGCGGTTGACGACGCGCGGCTGCGTGTGCGTGCGCACGCCGCACGCGCCGCCGTACGGGCTGATGGCGAACACGTGCGTCGTGCCGCGCAGCGTCGACACCGCCGCCCAGCGCGAGTCGCCCGATATCGATATAGTACTCACGGGCGAGTGCGCGGCGTGTATGGGCAGGCCGGCGGAGCGGTGGAAGCGCGACAGGCGGTTGACGACGCGCGGCTGCGTGTGCGTGCGCACGCCGCACGCGCCGCCGTACGGGCTGATGGCGAACACGTGCGTCGTGCCGCGCAGCGTCGACACCGCCGCCCAGCGCGAGTCGCCCGATATCGATATAGTACTCACGGGCGAGTGCGCGGCGTGTATGGGCAGGCCGGCGGAGCGGTGGAAGCGCGACAGGCGGTTGACGACGCGCGGCTGCGTGTGCGTGCGCACGCCGCACGCGCCGCCGTACGGGCTGATGGCGAACACGTGCGTCGTGCCGCGCAGCGTCGACACCGCCGCCCAGCGCGAGTCGCCCGATATCGCTATGTCCTGCCGACACAATCAAATATTTATTTTATTTATTTAAGGCTTTATTTAAAAAAACCTGAGAAAAGATTTTACAAAAGTACCACCATTTGTATGTAGTGCGCGCACTCGCTAAACAACACAACACTTTCGTGCGTGCGACAAAGTTACACGCAATAGTATATTTCGCTACAAGTGCGGAAAGCCTGTCATTGCAAAGAGTTCCGACAAATGTCTACCCGAGCCGAAGGCGAGGGTTGACAGTCGGAACAAGTTGCAATGACGGTTCCGCACGTGTACTGAACAACTATTTTTAATACAGTTGCGAAAAAATTAAGCAATTTGATAAAATAATAAAAACACAAACTAAACTCGCAGCGAACATTTTTGGAAAATGGCGCCAACCGTAAAAGAATACAGAGTATTGAAGAGATTTTTTTTTGTTTTCTTCACCCATTCTGGGTAGGTAAAGGGAACTATGCCCATACAGCCAAGTCTTCAGTAGAATTTTTTTATTGACATGAAATTTAATGAGATGAAATGAAATGAAACCTAACCTAATTCATTGAATCAAATCATTAAATCTGATATTGAAACAAATTAGTAGCTTCTTTTTAGAAATATTTGCATGAAACATAAAAACTTCTATGAATTTTTTTTTTCGTGGTTGGTTTTTTCTTTTTAATAGACATTATTTTGACAGTTGGGAAAGAGAACGCACGAGTTCGGAAAAGGTAAAGAAAAAGCACGAGTGTGTAATAGCTCACTTCCCGAACGCTAAACGTCCCTGTAATATGCCACTTTTTGAGCAACTGTATTAAAAACACTTTTGTGCGTGCGACAAAGTCGCAAACACTTTTGTGCGTGCGACAAAGTTATGTTAGTGTCCCGAGAAGTTGTCGAGCGAAATATCAAAATTGTCGTGCGGATAAAATGAGCTTATAGAGCGATACAATGTCGGATGCTCACACCTCGTCATATTTGTGTTACTACTTTTGACTGGCTTAAAGTAGGTAACTCGCCTGCACTTTAGCCGTGGTGTCGCCCCTGTGCAGAATGTAAAGATGATGCACGGAGGCGAGGTTGGGCCCACACGGGTGCGGATTTATACGGAACACGTGAAAGTCGTGGCCGCGCCGGTCCGCGGTCACCAGCAGCATGCCGCTCGGGTCGAACTTCAGGGCGATGATCGCCTCGGAGTGCGCTATGAAGTGAGCCACGATAGGGTCGCACGGCTCCTCGCAATCTTGACCGTCCTCGTCGTCTATGCCTTGCTGTGAACGAACAATGTTGGTAATTAACATTTCATATCAACTAACGGTGCATTGGCGAGAAGGAAGAGCAAGAGGATAAGAAAAAAATTGCTAATGTTGCTATATTACAAAAAACTAAAACAGTCATAGATTAACATTATTACAGCCATAGATTAACATTATACTACAGATAAGGTAAATATTGCAAATTTGGGTTGATAAAGTGAAAACTGATTGCACAAATTGGCGCAATCGGTAGTGACCCTGCCTGTTGCGCCAGGGGTCGTGGGTTCGAATCCCACACACACACCAACACGTGTTTCACCCCAAAGTAAGGCATCCTCAGGGCAAGTAGACTTCACGACGTTAATCGCAAAGTGAGTTCTATAATTATATAATTTTCTCCTAACTTGCAATATATTTATTAAAACTCCTATTTTGCGATATATTTGCTGCAAAATAGAAGCAAAGAAATTATCTACTTCTTAGCCAGAATCGCTCTTCTTGGCACTCGCTGACTATATAATTCGTGCAATATATACAGTTCCTCGCGCACAGTATTGTTTTATACATAATTATAAAATGTTGTTGTTAGCGAAAATAAATAAAATTCATTCAATTCATTCATTCATTTATTCCATTCGTACATTCCATTCATTCATTCCATTCATTAATTCTCACCTCCACGTCGAGTATGGTGACGAGCCCCGCGTGCTGGTTCTCCGCGTGCGGCGGGCTGGGCGACTGCGAGGCGGCGCGCCCGGCCAGGCTGTGCGCGACGCTCTCGCCCAAGCCGCGCAGCCCCTTGCTGAGCGACTTTGTTTTGTTCTCACCTCCACGTCGAGTATGGTGACGAGCCCCGCGTGCTGGTTCTCCGCGTGCGGCGGGCTGGGCGACTGCGAGGCGGCGCGCCCGGCCAGGCTGTGCGCGACGCTCTCGCCCAAGCCGCGCAGCCCCTTGCTGAGCGACTTTGTTTTGTTCTCACCTCCACGTCGAGTATGGTGACGAGCCCCGCGTGCTGGTTCTCCGCGTGCGGCGGGCTGGGCGACTGCGAGGCGGCGCGCCCGGCCAGGCTGTGCGCGACGCTCTCGCCCAAGCCGCGCAGCCCCTTGCTGAGCGACTTTGTTTTGTTCTCACCTCCACGTCGAGTATGGTGACGAGCCCCGCGTGCTGGTTCTCCGCGTGCGGCGGGCTGGGCGACTGCGAGGCGGCGCGCCCGGCCAGGCTGTGCGCGACGCTCTCGCCCAAGCCGCGCAGCCCCTTGCTGAGCGACTTTGTTTTGTTCTCACCTCCACGTCGAGTATGGTGACGAGCCCCGCGTGCTGGTTCTCCGCGTGCGGCGGGCTGGGCGACTGCGAGGCGGCGCGCCCGGCCAGGCTGTGCGCGACGCTCTCGCCCAAGCCGCGCAGCCCCTTGCTGAGCGACTTTGTTTTGTTCTCACCTCCACGTCGAGTATGGTGACGAGCCCCGCGTGCTGGTTCTCCGCGTGCGGCGGGCTGGGCGACTGCGAGGCGGCGCGCCCGGCCAGGCTGTGCGCGACGCTCTCGCCCAAGCCGCGCAGCCCCTTGCTGAGCGACTTTGTTTTGTTCTCACCTCCACGTCGAGTATGGTGACGAGCCCCGCGTGCTGGTTCTCCGCGTGCGGCGGGCTGGGCGACTGCGAGGCGGCGCGCCCGGCCAGGCTGTGCGCGACGCTCTCGCCCAAGCCGCGCAGCCCCTTGCTGAGCGACTTTGTTTTGTTCTCACCTCCACGTCGAGTATGGTGACGAGCCCCGCGTGCTGGTTCTCCGCGTGCGGCGGGCTGGGCGACTGCGAGGCGGCGCGCCCGGCCAGGCTGTGCGCGACGCTCTCGCCCAAGCCGCGCAGCCCCTTGCTGAGCGACTTTGTTTTGTTCTCACCTCCACGTCGAGTATGGTGACGAGCCCCGCGTGCTGGTTCTCCGCGTGCGGCGGGCTGGGCGACTGCGAGGCGGCGCGCCCGGCCAGGCTGTGCGCGACGCTCTCGCCCAAGCCGCGCAGCCCCTTGCTGAGCGACTTTGCCGCGTGCAGCACACTTGCCGTGTAGCTGTGAGCGCCTTCGCCTATGGTAATAGAATACAACTTAATACCGAAAAATTTGCAACCATCTCGTCTCTACCTTTATACCCTTTGTTCAGTCCGGGATTCATAGTTTCATAATTCATTTATTTGCTGTAAATTTGGTGCAATTTGGTTATGTGGTAGTCTTATTAAATTTATGTGGATCCTCACATTTAGCTAGTACATAGCATGCAAATATGTATTGGCAATTTACAAATTTATCTTTGAATTATATTTCTACTTCTAGGTACCTCATTCGATAGCCATACAACACGACTTTCAGAGACTTTCAAGGACTTCAAAGGACTTTCAAGGACTTTCAGAGACCACGTAAATAAATTAGGCAGTGCACAGAAATGGCTTCGTGTTGTACTGTTAATAAATAAATAACACAAGACTGTCTGCAAAGACCACTAAAGACGATGACAGGTCATTCCTTTTTTTTTTCGAGAGGACTTTTGCTGTATGGTCTTAAAGACCTTTATGGCGTCACCTGTACCACACCTATGGTCTAACCACACTATAAAGTATGGTTGAACGCTATGGTTTGTATACTACTACATAAATGATGCTACAGTAACATACTTTCATACCTACAGTCTTAGTATTTGTCAAAAAATAAAACGTAATTTTTTTTTTAATTACTCAGATTATAGCGCTCGTCTTTATTACGATCCAGGAAGTAATTAACGTGGTTTATAGTAAGCAAGTAATCCTGTTGATAAAAAATATGAACGATAACGCTAGATACCTTTTCGTGACCTCCAACCGGTTTTATTCCATCACTAGTGCACGCCCGCAGCTTTGCTCGCGTGGAATTAGACACAACAATAGTTTCGCTTACACCTAGTAATATTATATAGCCTTTGTCACTCAGTGAAGATGCAGCATTCTAATGGTGAGAGAATTTTTGAAATCGGTCCAGTAGTTTTTGTGTGAAAACATCACAAACAAATGTTTCCTCTTTATAATATTAGTTTAGATTGTATAGATTAAATCATGAAAAAGCAAGACTTTCTTTTTTTTATATATGTCGATATATTATAATAATAGAAATGTTAATAAATACAATTTTGTCGAAATTATCAGTCACTCAGTAGGCAAACAGAATTAGTAAATTTACATTTTCCGTAATTTGAAAGTCAAACCTTAAAATTCAAATTCTCACCCGTTCTTAATAAATACATATTTTAATTTAAATTGAAGTATCAATTTTAGAAATGAAATCTCAAATAAAAGGACATTTTAAACAATTATTGTGTAAGAGAATTAATTTAAACCTAATTTAGTTTTATACACCTAGTTATGTAGATAGGTACTTATGGCGTAATAACATTATCCCGCATACGTGTCATTATTTATTGTTAATACGTGTGTAGAAATTTATTTTGATATGGTCTATTTTTTTATGTCCGGGTAGTAGTAATGAATTTATGTTATTTATCCGTCTGATATATAAAAACCGGCAGAAGTGAAAACTTGATTATTAACGTTGAGCATGTTTGATATTTTGGAATGGTTAGGGAATAATTTTGCACCAATTGCTTTATCAGTATAAAAGTACTATCATTTATGTGGTAGAATACAATATTCATTTATTGCGCTATCGTACACAAACATGACAATTTATATTACATTAAAAATTTAACACTTTAAAACTATTGCAATTATTTTACATTAAAAAGTTTATCTCTCCGAAAAATCAACTTTCATCCATAATTTCAACGACTTTTTCCTGCCTAAACGAAACAGTAGGCCCAGGCATACATTTTCGCCGCGCCGTAGAGAGGGGATAGCTGTCTACTCTCCATCCGTCTTACGCTTTTTCGATCAGGTCACGTGTCCTGACGCGAGTTTAAGATTTTATACCCATTACAGAAAAAGTGCTCAACGCCGCTAAAGAAGTTTTCACTTCAAAAAGTACCTACTATTTGTAATCTAGGATTATACAGGTCAGGTTTCTATCAAAACTTCAGGTTTGGACGAGACTATGGTACCGGAATCTGTCTTCAACCTTGATAACTGGCTTTGCCGTTTGCCCAATGCATTGATCTCGAGCAAACACTTTGGAATTAATAATGAATAATTAAATTATTTCACTTGTTTTACTTATATGGTAACTTCAAATCAAATTAAAATACATGTTGCGCATTGTATGTCAGACTTACAATTTTTTTTTTCTATGAAGCAAACATAGGCGTACAATTTTGAATTGTAAATCTGAGTTACAATGTCATTTTATAAAGTTTATAACGTGCAAACTCATTGTAACTCATAAAAGGTAGTAAAATGAACGTAGTAATAGCATATTAATCATACAGTAATATAAATTATCCCTTTTTGACTACAACTTTCTAGTGTGAATGGCGTTAGGACATAACAGAACTGACTAAGAATTTTTTTAAACTTTAACGCGCTCTCCTGTAAAGTTACTAAAAATGAGTTACGATGTTCTTCCTTGCAGGTGTCGATATAATGAACTTCATATTTATAAACGTCCGTATAAATAAATAAAAACTGTCATAGTTGGGCACTAGATCTCATGAATTGCAGATAGTTGACATAAAGAAGACAATATAATTTATCGTCCAAAATCCTGTCTTAGCCAGGCATCCAACCCAAGACAGCTCGTTAGTCAGTCACTGACCACTGCGCCACGAATCACCAACTATTGCAAGACAAATATTAAGCAAACAACGTATTGTTTTAAATACAAGAGTTGTACTAGTCATGAACATAGGCGATGCGCGAAGGTGAATTCAATTGGCGCACTCGCCTTATTGTTTGGGTGGTGTGAAACAATGCACCACATTCTACTGGCGTGAGGTCAAAGGAGGAGTCATCGGCCTTTGTCGGCTGAGATAAATAGTGCTCGTGAAAAACTGCGATAACACGTATACAAATCCGGTAATCGACATTTACGAACCGTGTTCTACTTGCACCTCGCTAATTCAGTTGAGTCTCAAGATGAGATCTCAATATCAACTTGAGATTGTATTTTCATATGAATTTTGATTTGATTTATTACAGATTCCTTGATTACATGTTTTTACATAAAATGGATTTAATCAGTTCTATTATTTTCCAAAGAATTATCAAAGCATAGCCTAAGCGTCACAACCTGCTTTTCAGATCTTATCGTATGTTTTCAATACATTTGCCTTTCTCGTCGAGGGTAATTTAAGTGTAATACGTATCCTTTATTGCATCATACATAGCACACTAGTTGCACCGAGCGAGGTAAGTCAAGTGATTTAAACGCCTGATATGACGCGGTATAAAATACAAACTAATCACTTTTTTTTTAAAGATGGACGCTTCGATCCATGCCGGGAATTTTAAATACTATTTTTTTTTTGTTTTACAAATAGTGACATTATTTTTTAATTTACGCACATGCCGTATAACATTGCATTATTTGATGTATCAGTTTGGTTCTGAAGTTAAGCCAAATTTGAATATAGACCCACCATAAATTTTTTGAAGGTTTTTGTGGTTCATCAAGCCATATTCAAATTCGGGTTAACTTCATATCCGAAATGATACATTGAAATATACAATGCAACTACTAATATGCTATGGTACGTGCGCAAATTAAAAAATCATATCACTTTATATGTTCAAACTATGTAGTTAAAAACAACAACAAAATAATGATGTAAGTACATGTGTACATAGCGTGCGAGGTTTTACCCACAATTATTTTTACTTTTTTTTTTTTTGTTTTGTTTAATATTAGATAATAAGTGTTCCAACATTAACCGCTACACATGCGTCAGAGAAAACGAAATAAAAGCTTTTCTTTCTTTCTTTCTTTCATTTTAGATTAAATTTCCCGCCATGGAAGCTATCACCCTAAACTCTTATTAAAAACTGTTTAAAATAATAATGCCATCTATTGAGTTCACTCTGTTGTAGTAGGAAATTTCTTCGCAAGTATAGACAGAGTAATGATACGCGGTTAGAGGCAGATATGTAGAATCCAATAGTCCAATGGTTTGCGTCGATCATGATCAGTTTTATATTATAAACCTAGCTTTAACAATCAAAACCGCATATAAACTTTATACCTAACAACTTCTCTTCTTAAAAATATTTTCTTTATCATACTAATACAAGAAGAAAATTAAGTACGAGGGAATCGTTTGAATGAAATCTACTGTGATTGGTGCAAGTGTTAAATGTGCTTCATGCAATTATAACCAGTTCCGCTGTCTAGACCTCACAAAGTGCATTTGCAAGCAGTTCCCTCACGCCGCCGCGCCGTACTTGAACTTGTTAACAAAACGAGAACACAACAGTGGCAGTGGCGGCGCTGCCCTAGATTATACCGCTCAATGACGACGCCATGTTTACTTACAAGCAAGTCGTATCTTTGCATACGATGCGGCAAACGGGCATGAACCTCAACTGCGTGAGAACGAGAAATCCTCGAATAGGAATGTACAAAGAGGTCATTAATATAATCTATATAAATAAAAATCTATGTTTTTTTTTCTAATGGACATTTGCTGAATGGTCATAATGACCTTTACGGCGTCACCGAATAGGGCAAATCAATGTTTGTATGTTTGTCCTATGCGTTCCTAAACCATAGATCAGATCGCGTTAAAACTTTGGTAGGGTGTTCTGAGGTCGTCCAAGAATCCAACAAGGTGTTTTGGCCCAAAAATCTACATTTATATAAATTAAAAAAAATACGATTATCGTTAGTTTAAAGTGAAACTTTTGGCTTAGTCAGTTAGCAATATGCTTTAAAAAAACACTTAAATAAACCGAATATACATCTAAACGCATTCCGGGTGCTAATAGATATAAGTAGTGATCTTTTTTTTTAATTCGTAGTAGAAATATCTACGACGACTATCTTAAGTTTTTAGTCCTAAGGTAGCCTTGTATTCATACAGTTGTATAGACCAATACGATACTTACTGCCAAAAAATGTAGGCAATGATTTTATTAGTTTTTCGTACAAATATGAAAACACAAGCTTACGCATTGGTTAATACATAGGGACAGGTATGTGATATTTTGCCACCTGTAACTCACCTGCTACGAGATTTCTAAATCGCAAGGTGTACTACGATGTTATAAAATGAATAATGTTTAGCATTGGACCATCAAAAATAAATATAAATCCTTGAAACTATATTATTATACTAGTGGACTAGTAGTAGCTTTGCTTGCGAGGATATAGACATAACAATTAACAACAGTTTCATTTACACCTAGCCATCGGCGACAGATCAAGCGACAGATCTAGCGACTTGAGTCTTGACTGAGAATTAAATTAAAATGTTAAAAATTTGTTATACAAAATGTCAAAAAAACAATTTTAAAGTCAATTAAAATGGCGACCCTAAGCCCAAATGATAAAAATTTAAAATTTCATGAAACCCTCACCTTCACACCCCCCACTGCTGCGCTTTGACGAGTTGAGCTTCTTATCAGCATACGCAAGCCAGCGGTCCCCTAGCGCCAGGGGGTTGATCGGGGCGGTGCCCCCCAGGGGACATGGGCACGGGTAGCACGTGGTCACCGCCAGCCGGTCCTCTAGGGTGCCGGCGTCGAACACGGCGAACCGCTCCGAAAACGACACCACGACGGAACGTTTGTTCGCGAGCACGTCCAAGATTGGATTCTTGAATTTTATGCTCTTCACCTGGTCGAATAAAAACGTAAATACAACGAATTAATCTTTGTTTTTTGGGTTATGTACTCTCATCATTTCTTATATAATTCATAGTATCATTTTTATGTATTCTACTGTTTTCGCAGTACCACCATCAAGCTCATGCACCAGACAGAAAAGGTGAAGTTGCCCATTGGGTATTTACTCTTATTTAAGAGTCCGGAGGTGACTGACGCCAAACAATCATAAATAAATGCTAAATGAACATTCAATTGAAACCTGTGAATGGATTATGCCACTTATATTATATGGATTTTTCAAAAAAAAATCATGTACATCATGTACATCTTTTTGATTGCTGTCAAGTGTCATTGAACAAGAGGAATTAAAATTCCTCTCATCTAATGCTGTGCTTATGTCCTTATCTTAAACACTTATCATTAGACAATCTTTCCGATTGTTCGGCTAATAAAAAAGGGCAATCACCTGCTCTCCACCCCTGATTGATATGAAGCTGAGCGAGCAGAACGCAGGTCCCGGTCCGGCGGAGTCACAGAGCGCGATCAGCGGCCGTTTAGACGCGAAGCAGTCCCCATGCGTGGGCGTGGGCAGCACGCGCAGGACGCGCACAGTGCCCTGCCTCCACGAGAGCACCTCCTGAGCCTCGCCACTACCCGGCACCAGCCAGACTTGAACGCCGCAGCCGTAGCCGAGGATCAGGAGGAGGGGAGATGAATCGCTCTCGCCGTCGCCTTCGGAGGTCGGCTCGTTTATGTCCGCAGTTTCGAACCTGGATGCGACATTGAGTTCTTAACATCAACTGTCAACACAAACATGATGTTTTGACATTTTCATCTACTATTTAATGTCATCTTTACAAACTTTTATTTAATTTGCAATGTTTGTAAGTTGGTTTAGGGAAAATCTTGCTAGCTGAACTAATTTCCTCTAGAGTGTGGAGGAGGTGAAGTTTTGCATGCTGCTTCAGTTCCGATGTCAAAATATGTATTTATATGTTATGTAATAGGTATATCATTCTAAAAGAATATTTAGCTACAGACGAGGCATAGATATATTCAAAAAAGCTACAATAATTCAAGTCACTCTAGTGTTTCCCGCCTGTGTTGCTCGAGATCACACAGCCGAGCGTCTGCTTGTTCGGACATTTTATACTTACATTAATAGTCTAGTTTTAGTTAATGGGCATGATAGAAAGGTTATTTAAAAAAAAATCTATAACAGAACAGAAACGTGTCTCATTCTATTCTGTTTTTTTTTATTACGCACCTGGCCCATTGTATGACGTCCTTAGGGTCGAGCGTTGATGAGGATGAGAGCGTGACGTCATTAATGAACCCTGAGACCGCGTCGATGATGCTGCGGTCGCTCGGCGGCTGCGAGGGCACCGTGAGCGGCCCGCCGGCGCGCGCGTGCCGCGGCGACTCCGCTGACATGCTTCGTTGGGGCCTGTCAACAGCGGCGCGCGGTGGTTAGTGACGTTGTGAGCCTTTTTTTTTATTCGTGTACTTGGGGCTTAAGCTTTACGGCTCCTAGGCACGTCGATCAAAGCTGATCGTTTGTGCCCAGCCCATTAAAGTTCGCCATCCAGTCCAATGGCTTTGAAGTAAGCTAGGACTTTTTGGAAGGCGATGTGAGCGATTGTGAGCCATGGTCCCGGGTACAAATCCCCGAACTTATTATACAGGATTTTAATATTTTTTTTGTCTGCTATCGACAATTCAACACGGTCATGCGAGGGTGTGAGTTTCGACTTTCGACTTTGATGTTAGTTTATAGTTAAACCATTCAGCAATGCATCAGAAGATGCATTCTAACTGTTGATGGAGTGAAAACATGCCGATTGGTGCCGACAATTTTATTGTTCTCTCATGGATACTTAGCAAAAGAGCATGTCACACCACTCACTGCTGTCACCTATGACAACTGTGACAGACCTGGAACAAGACTCAACAGAGTATGGTTCCAATTTGGTCATGTGTAAGTAACTACATAATATTGAGGAAGACCCTATGTCCCATCACCTAATATTTTTCCTAGTGTCAGTGTCACCTTTTCCAAGTTACGTCCTTATGTACGACTTTGATGAAAAAAGGCGGGGCCAATGGACATAGCAAAACCTCACTCCTTGTGCTCTACCTCCTCCTGTGACAGTGCTCTAACAAAGATTATTTTTATTTTCAAAAATGAATATTCAACTTAAATGCATCATCCTTCGTTATGCGCGAGCAATCATAAACCATTGTGTTGTAAATATTACATAATTCCAAAACAAAACATCATCTATTGTTTGATTACATAATTATGGAAAATAAACAAAAGCACTCGTATCTAATTAATATTCAGTTTGGGTTTGATCGCGGGATAGGCGTCAATGCAAACCAGCTGGCATTGCAATAGTAATACGTAGGCGTAGTGCGAGTAACTATTATTATTTTGTTGTGCTCAAGGGACCGAGGACAAAGGAAATCGATGCAACCACAGCCTTTCCAAGAAACAATCGATAGCGCTGCATTTAGCAACACCAAAGATCAAATTAATCTTAAATCAATGCACTCACCTTCCTTACGGAAACTAATTTCATTTTAATTCCATTTTTAAATAATATGCACAAGTAATTGCGTCGTTTTACTGGCAGTCAAAAACAATGACGTCACGACAATAACTAATAAATACAACAACACTCACTCAAACACTTGATCTAATTAAATTACATAAACGATCATAAATAAATTAACTGAGAGTAAAATTATAATTTAAAAATATAAAACAATACACAACAGATGTTTAGAATGACAATGGTCTGACTCTGACACACAAAGTACTCTGGTACTTGTGACTGCACTAGCTCGTTCGATATTATGTGTTTGTGTGAGACAGAAAAACTCATATCTTTGAGAAAACGTAAATAAAACACATATAAACCTTACTAACACCACGGCAAATTTGACGTGTAGTTGTGTAACTATATAAAGAAACACACTGCTGGCGCTGGTTATTCATACATACACACACAAGCATACTTGGAATGTAATATGTACAGAGAAATGAAATCATTGCCTCAGCTGCTCGCTGTCATTAATGACAGTCTGAAAGATGGGAAACACTAAGATTGCCAGAGGAAAAAATCGTACCAAATTTATAAAATAAATTTTAATTTTAATTCACGCAAATGCGAACACATCTAAATAAACACAACGTGAAATTAATGAGGCATTTTTGTTTTGGTTAATAAATTTTATTTGCCTATGACAGATGAAGCGTAAAAAAATTGATGTTCCAGTTCACAGAGTAATCAGCCGCGGAGAAAAAGTCCGAGCGATGACCAAGGATAAATTAAAAATTAGCTTTTTGGTCATTTTCATACTTTGTTACGCCAAAGGTATAATAACAAAAAATACGAAATACAAATACAATGTTCTCTTTATATTCGTAGACGATTTACGACACCTGGCGGACGAAAGTGTATATTTGCCAAATATTCGAAAAATGGCGGAAAAAGGAATCAATTTTGACTTTGCATATGCCCAGGTAATTAATAAAATTAATTAGTAGAATATTAATTTCTAGAACTTCCAATTAATTTTTTTTTAAATTGTTTTTGTCATTTCAGCAAGCGTTATGTGCTCCAAGCAGAAACTCCATTCTGACTGGGCGGCGACCTGATACCTTGCACTTGTACGATTTTTACAGTTACTGGCGAAAAGCGGTCGGTAACTTCACAACCCTGCCACAACTGTTTAAGGAAAATGGCTACAATACATATTCAGTTGGTAAAGTGTTCCACCCGGGTAGAAGTTCCAACTATAACGACGACTATCCATACAGCTGGTCACAACCACCTTACCATGCACCGAGCGAAACATACAAAGATTCTGCCGTTTGCGAAGATCCAAAATCTAAGAAGCTAAAAAAAAACTTAATTTGTCCTGTTGTGGTATCAAAGCAACCTAACCAGACTTTACCAGATTTAGAAATTCTAAGCGAAGGGGCAAGAATTCTGAAAGTGATTTCTAATGACACTAAACCTTATTTTCTCGCCGTTGGATTTCACAAACCTCATATTCCTCTCAAATATCCTAGGAAATATCTTGGTAAGTGTTTGAAAATTAACAATAAATTAGCCCTCGGCAGCGTAGAATTAAAGATTAAGCGTATTTTGATATTTTAAGTACATACAAGCCGTAGCCGATACAGCAGTAATTTTTTATTGATTTCCAGACATGGTACCAATTTCTAAAGTTTGGCCACCGACGCATCCACATATGCCAGCACACATGCCTTTAGTGGCTTGGCATCCATGGATGGATGTGAGGCGAAGGGACGACATCGAGCGTCTTCACATCCTCTTCCCTATCGGGATTATGCCTCGCAAGTGGACGCTGAAAATCCGGCAAAGTTACTATGCCGCAGCTTTGTACGTGGACGACCTCATAGGTGAATTGCTTAACCACGTGGACAAGAAGAAAACTATAGTTGTGTTGACTAGCGATCATGGTATGTATGTATTTTACACTTCTTTAGAGGCACACACATCTGTGACTGACTTAGAACGAGTCCCAGTAACAAGTACCATAGAGTAAGGACCTACAATTACTCTAGTCTATTTACACCAACTAACAGGACTAACTATCACTGGCAGTCCCCAGTCCTCATACCTACTAACGAACTGACCAACTAATGTTCTAATTAACTCTCTAAACTAATTGGACTAACCATCCCAGTCCCTAATTGAGTCTTGTTATAGTCAGTCAGTTATCATGGGCGGCATCGGATGGGTGGTGCTGCAAGCTAGTTTGCTTTCTTGAATCCGTAAAAAAAATATTCAACACCACCAGATAAAGAGAACACGACTTCGAAATTGTTTTTTAGGTAATTTTGAATCGCATTTATAATTTTTTTGTTTTATTTCTTTAAATTTTAAACAATTCAAATCTTTCGCTACGAATAAATTGATCGTTATTTATCTTCAAAACACATAATGCCATTTTTATTTCATATCTTTAAATGATTCAATCACCTTTCAAAGAACATTAAAACAAAAAATAATTCAGTATATAAATATATTTAAATATTTGTACTTTCTTAAGTTCTACTTATAATATGACTTTTATAAATTCAATTCAATTTGTTATATATTTCATGTACCTACGACTCATTCATGGTACATTAATCTACTGGTATCTAAGCGCCCTCTATAATACTCGTGTAACATTTTTACAGGTTGGTCATTGGGTGAAAATGGCCTCTGGGCGAAGTACAGCAACTTTGACGTGGCCCTTCGAGTTCCATTAATATTGACGGTACCTGGAATGAGACCCAAATACATTGACACTCCAGTGGAACTCCTCGACATATTCCCCACATTAGCTGAACTGGCAGGTTTCCGAAACATTCCGAAGTGCAAGCATCGCGACAAGTCCAAGCTATGCTTCGAGGGCAAAAGCTTGGTACCGTTAATGGGGAAAAGGTTTTCGAAACCCTATAACGGCCAACCGTTTGCCTTCAGCCAGTACCCGCGACCTAGCGTCGAGCCTTGGGTGAACAGTGACAAACCCTTTCTAAAGGACATCAAAATAATGGGTTACACTGTTAGAACAAACAGGTACAGATACACAGAATGGATATCGTTTAATAACAAATTATTTACACGAAACTGGACCGACAGTTTCGGCATAGAACTGTACGATCACATGTTCGATCCCAGTGAAAGCGACAATGTTTACATGCATTCAGACTATCAAAAATTACGACAGAGACTATCTAACTTACTTCGATCACATGTTGAACGTGGTGTTTATAGTTATGATAATTTGTGACAAAATAGTTATGTGACATGCCTACAGACTATACAGTCTTCTTATTTACAACGAGCCAGTAGAACCAATGTGACAAATAACAAAAAGGACAACTTTGCCAAGAGATTTTTTCGTGTTCAAATAGTGGCAATTACTTGCGAACGACTGGCTCGTGACATATAATTTCAATTAATTTCCCTTAATAACCCATCAAAACTAACATGAAATTTCTTACGTTAAATAATAGGAATGTATGTTTAGTGGGAATTTATGGTTAACTCAAGTTAACGACGGTAAAGCAGACTATAGTTTCATTATGACCAAAATTGAAGCCAAAATCAAATGTCAAGCGCAATATAAATGTTTCTGACAATCACAATTGACTAAAACTAGTCAGCCTTACAGCCTTAGTCAGCTTTATACCTAATACATGTGAACCGCATATCTATATAGTACTAACACGGACTACATGCTATAGGTACCTACTAATAATTGCTTTGTTTGAAAAAAGGCGCCACGGGATAGCATTACGTCAAGCACGGTTTATATCAATATAAGTAACAAGTAGGGCGTAGGTCTATTGAAACACATTGAACAAATAGTTATAAGCATTAGAAGTGGAAATCCCAACTTAATTTTCTTAACTACAACATAATATTTTAACACAATGAACACATTACACATAATAATATATTACCAATACAATAAAACATATTTTCTCTTTGGTTGTTAATTAATTTGTATTTTTTTTTATTAATTTGTAAGAAATTTAGAGAATGTATCCCTTAAATTGCTATTTTACTTTATGATGCGCGCTTTCCGCAGCAAGCTTCCTTTTCTCTCTAACGCCTTCTTGAGGAGGCATGAGAGAAAAGGAAATAATTCGTCGAAATACCTCTCCATAAGTTGCTTGCAAGACAAAATAGTTTCGTAAACTCAAAATATAATAAAATAATTGTATATATAAATTACCTAAGAAAGGTCACAAATTCTTAGCTACTTTTGTAGAACATACACACTCAGTAAATATTTTCTACCTATACTCAATTTAAGACTACTTATAAGATTATACTAAGCTTTTCTCATCTTCAGGTATAACTTTCCGTGAATTTTCTTCCATCTCCAACTGTTTAAACCTGGCGTAGAACGCACTGCTTGCGAGAACAATAATGTTGGAAGACCACCACAGCATGTTTTTAGTCTCGCTGTACCACTGCGTAGCTATTACTGTCTGTGCACAGGCCTTTGCTGTACCCGATATGTTGTGAGTTAATGGTGATGTTACCTAGAACAGAATTAAACATGTTAATGCACATTTTGAGCAATAGTGCTAGATAATAAAATATCCGGCTCGAAGGACCAACAGATAAGCCACCTATGAAAATAGTATAAATAAATTAAAAACATCATAAATTAAATACCTTGATCTGTAAAGAAGTAAAATATCCAATGGCAAATCCACATATTCCTCCAAGCACCATTTGAGCCCAGAATCGTGTGCTGTCAAAATTGCTGTAATTTAACAGTACACTCACTTCCCCATTCATCGCAATAAGTGGCAGGAACAAAATAATTGAATATGCATTATTGTAGTATGACAGCAACCAAATTTCTTGATGTACAAAGGGAAGGACTTTCTTGGTGTAAATGGAGTAGAGAGACAGCATTAGGGATCCTATCACTCCGTATATTGTTCCAATAAGAGAAAATGAACCTGAAATGAATAAACGAAATTAATTGGTTGGCTTTTTCAAGAATTTCATTTCATTTAAAAATTGTATTAGCAAAAAATATGCATTGATTTATTTCTCACATGTAACTATACCACCACAACTCTTTCTTTGTCATACTGGGCTTTGATCTCCTCTCGGAATCGGAGTATTTAGTCAAATTTAAGGAATTCTATTGAATATTTGTATTATGAAATACATATTCAACAAACTTCTATCCCATATCAGATAGATAATGTTTGAGAAAAGTTCCATACAAATTTTCATCCTTTATTCCAGGAGAACCTCTACTTTTCAGGATGAATATTAAATAGATCCATCTGAAGGATTCAGTGCATGTTTAATTCTATCGCACACATAGGGACAGACAGATAGGCAATATTTTTATAATGTAATTTCAGAATCTGTATCAATTACTTTTGATACTAATTGATAGTTTTTTCAAATATTATTCAATGTACAGAGAAGGACTCATTCGATTTTATGATATGTATCGATAGTAAAAATATAAATATTATTAAAAGTTGTTTTGTATGAGCATTATCAACAGCAACATTACCTAACAAACTTTCTTGATCCACTCCCAAATAAAATCCAAATACAATGCATGCACAGCATGTGAGGCATCTCATAGAAGTTGATTGCCTCAGGAGAATCCAACTGAACACAACATTGAATACAGTAGTCAACGATCTGCCTATGTAGTAAAATGGCACTCCAACATATTTCAGACATAAGTTGTTAGTTGCTATCATCAGTGTAAACATAATTGAAAGCGGAATGACCTGAAAAATGTTTTGAAATCAGTAATTGATTTTAAAAAAAACTCAAAGATGTGTCAGAATTGCTGACATAAAAAAATAATCTGACAAAGGGTGTGCTTCATTAGACAATAATATAGGACAAAATATGAATAGATATTAATTTATAACATTTTGTAAATTGTCAATCCAACATTTGTATTTGAGTCACTCACGTGTTTCAAGTGTTGCTACCAGAGTACTTAGATCTTTTCCAGACAAGCATTGAAATATCATATTAAAATAATTTTATAAAAGAAACAGGGTAGGAGCATTTACCTTGGTAATAACTTCATAATTCCATGGTGTTCCCTTAGGGAAATTGAATATGCCAGGTATACCCCCACTTTTACTCAGTGTAAAGCATATTGCAAATGATACTACACACTGGAACCAAGTGATAAACAGGGGGGCCTCTAATGCAACAGTCTGGCTACTAAGTAGAGCTTTATTCACAAACACTGTTGTTATAGATACAATCCTAAAAAATTAATGGATGTCTGTAAAGTTGGTTTCGGTCAAATCACATGACATGAAGATGCTCTTTGACAACCTCATGACATGCGGAATCATGGCGATGCCTAGCGACGCCACTACCAAACAGCTAGTCTTCAACAAGCTGTTCAATGATATTGTACCACCAAGAGAGGAATGGACACACTAGGCTCCAGAACTCAAAAACAGCGACGTTGTCAGCTATTCAGATGGACCAAGAAAGGGTGGTCAATCGACGCAGTCACCTCAAAGATAATCTTTGAAGCTAGCCAGGTACTTAATAAATTAGCACTCAGGGATAAGTTCACCCTGGGCTGGGTACCTGAACCGATGGTGGGCAGTCTAAAGCACTTATATCGGTCTGAAGTTTCATCCACACCAAATCGACTCATGGACTACTACCACCGTGCATTTCTCGCTGTCTTTTTTTACGGCGAACTGGTCTTCTGTGGAATGAGCTTCCGACTGAGGTTTTCCCTTCGAGCTACGACATGGAGTGCTTCAAAAAGAGTGTGTAACTTTTCCTTCAAGGCAGGCAACGCACCTGTGATACTCCTGGTGTTGCACATGTCCATAGACGACGGTGACCACTTACCATCAGGTGGCCCGTATGTCTGTTTGTCCATCTATATTATAAAAAAATATGTGGATATTTTTAAGCCAGTGTAATTTTCATTTAAATGCAACTGATTATTCGCTCTATTGCTATGGGTTACAGACTAAAATTGAATGAATATGATTGGTATAACAGACAAATATTACAAAATTAGTTATACACATTGTGTGTTCTAAAGCATACCCCAAAGATTAAAATTATCTTCATTATCAGATCTAAAGATACCAAGTTAATTGGTTTTCTATGTTCTTTTAATGTACCTACTTTTAGTGGATTGCAAGATTATCTACAGGTAAAAGTAGAAGTAACCGGAATGAAATAAAAATGCACATAAAAAAACTGTAAAACTCACCAATATGCAGCCACAACAACAAATATCGTTATATATCTTGAACATAAAATGGTTTGACGATCTTTCATTCTCATGCCTTTAGTGCCTGCAAAGTTCAAAAAAAAATCAGAAAAGACCAGATAGTTTGTGAATTACTGGTTCATCCATGAAGAATACTAAAATCTAAATAATTTTGTTTATCTGAAGAAATGCCGGTCACATACAAACAAATACAAATATTACTTTCGATTTCACTTCTCTGCAATAGCAATTTACAAGCAATAGTCTGTCAAGTCAAGTTGTCAACTGTCATTCCTTTTAGGTTTTTAAATGTCCGCTCACTGTCACGTTGACTGAAACAAAGTCCTTTGAACTTTGAACATGGAATAAGACTACGCAACCGGATGGTTCACTATAAAATTCGTGACAAAAACAATTTCAATTTAGCTTATGCCCACGAAATAAAGAGTATATGTATATACAAAACATATTTCTGGGATAGGGAGTATGCTTTGTTGATCTGCTCCTATACTAAGTCAAGTCCAATCATTTGTTACAGTGCAGCAGTGTACATAATCAAGTTAAAAAAAAATTAGCCCCTGACAGCTTTCTTTAAACCTGCAAAGCATCCCAAGGGAACATATCGCTGCGACCCATAGACGTCCCACTGTTGGGCACGGGTCTCCTCTCAGAATGGGAGGGATTAGGCCTTAGTCCACAACGTTGGCCAAGTGCGGATTGGCAGACTTCACATACCTTCGAGAACGTTATGATGAACTCTCAGGCATGCAGGTTTCCTCACGATGTGTCGTTCACCGTTATAGCAAATGACATTTATAGTAAACCGCACTGCAAGGGTATCCCGCGGGCGCTTGCCACACCGATATCGGTAAGAGAGATCCGATCCGACGTAGTGGCGTTTCACTCACATTTGGCCTACGTGACGAAGCTCGCATAGGCACGCCGATATCCGTAAGAGAGGTCCGATCTGGAATAGTGGCGTCTCAGTTGCCTACGTGACCTATCTCACATAGAGACGCCGAACCTCGCTCTTCCATCGCCCGGCGACGCTAGTCCGCCTTCCGATTCCAACCCGCGCTGACCTGCACGCTCTTACGTCTTAAATCCTAACTCGCGGATAACTTTGTGAACAATCAAATAGGCTACGTACCTACTTCTTTAAAACCTGTAATGTGTTATCTAAATAATCTAAATACATATAATAAATAATATTAAATCCGAATAAACCTGTGATGTTTTCTCTGAGTCTCAAACCTCATATGTGGCGCCTAACGTGTGTTTTCTGCGGTTAGGTATTTATTTTGAGCAAGTGCAGTCGTGAACTTTTTCGTAACCGCGTGTGCTTATACAAATTTAACTTTTCCGCGTGTGTTCCGTGTTCTTAGAAGATGCCTAGGCCAACGACTAGAAGTAGAACGGCAAGCGGGAACGGCAGGGAGAAATCTCCCTCGCGACCGTCCACGCCTAGACCCGTCGCGTCGTCGCCGTGTGAAAACGGCGACTTTTTCGTGCCGCCGACAGACGCCGCCGACGCCACATTCTCGAACGCGAATGTGGCTACCATAATCGCGTCACTCCAACAATCGCAAGCGAATGCTTTCAAGGAGTTGTTGGATTCGGTGCTGCGCACGAACGCATCCACTCCAGTATCGTTACTAGTGCCAGGGCAAGGCACCCTGGCCCGTTGCAAGGCATTCTTTACGGGACGAGAATCGGTCGAAGCATTTATCGACGCTGTGGAAGCCTACAGCGAGTGTGCTCAAGTCGGCGACTCAAATATTTTGCGTGGGTTAGCCTACCTACTCAAGGATGAAGCGGCTACGTGGTGGTTAGGCATAAAGGATAACGTCACGTCGTGGTCACAAGCCAAGGTGAACCTAGTCAGTGCCTTCGGTGACCGCAGACCGCCTCATCGGATTTACAGAGAGATATTTGCCAAAGAACAAGGCAACGAAAATACGGACATTTTTGTAGCGCGTGTCCGCGCTCTGCTGTCCAGAATACCAAGGGGAGACTTATCTGTGTCGGCACAAATCGATATTGTGTACGGACTACTCGCCACAAGAATCAGGAAAAGATTACGGCGAGAAGAATGCAACAGTTTCGCCGACCTTATTCGTCAAGCCCGCGAGATCGAGGACGCAACCGACGACAAGAAAATCGACCTTAAAGTTCAAAACGCGGCTATGCCGCCAACGGGCGAGCGACGCGCGCAATGCACGCGCGTGCCATCGAGCGCGACGCGCGTGTTGCACGCCGCGTCTCCGCCGCCGCCCCGCCCGTCGCAGCCGCCGCCGCCGCCGCCGGAGTCCGCGAGAGCCGCTCGCGCGCAGTCTGTGTTTCCCGACGGCGACGCGGTGCGGGCTAAGCCCGCCGATACGCCTTTGCCGTTCAGCTTTGCACGCAAGCAACGAGTTTCCTGTGCGTATTGCAAAAGGTTTGGACATTCAAAAGATCAGTGCCGTAAGTTGAAGAACAATGGTGAGTCAAATTTTAATAATAACCTTGCGGCTGTGAGTGATAATGTAGTTATAGAGAGTGATGAAAGCTTCTACAGTGTCCACGTACGCGATAAAAAGTGTTTTCCTAATAAGGCAGGGAACGTTTCATTTAAGGCGATGAATCTTGGCAATAATGTATTTTCTAATAAGGCGAGGAACTTTTCATTTAAGGCGATGAATGTTGATAATAATGTATTTTCTAATAAGGCGAGGAAATTTTCATTTAAGGCGATGAATCTTGACAATAATGTATTTTCTAATAATAGTGTCTGCAGTGTAAAAGAGCATGCACGCGGTAGCGATGTTATAGGACCGTGTACTAGTCGCGATTCACGTCCAATTTTTAATATTAGCATTTTAGGCTGTAAAGGCACCGCGTTAATAGATACTGGCGCAAAACATTGTATTGCGGGCCATACGCTATACGCTCTCCTTCTACGCAAAGGTCATCCTCTAAAGTCATCCTTACGCGAAATTAAACTCGCTGACGGGGTTGTTAGGTCAATGGAGGTTTTAACCACCATCTTAGAGGTGTCTTTGCAGGGCACAAAAATAACTATTCCGTTTCTGATTTTCCCGGACGCCGAGAATAACGAGACGCTATTGGGCATCGACTTCATAACTGCGGCGAGGGTGGTTATTGATTTTAATGCTGAAACATGGTTTTTCGCTGGAGAACCCATGTTTAGGTATAAATTATTCTTCGAGCCGATTTCACGTAGTATATCCTGTGCTTATACAGACGTCCTTAGGGACGACGAAGGAACGTGCCTTACATCAACGGAACGAGATGCGCTGGCGGTAGTTCTCACCAGACACGGGTCAACTCCGCAAGGAACAGGAGAGCGACCCTGAGGTGGTAAAAATTATCAAAGAGCTTGAGGGTGCCGATGAAGTCGCTACCCAGAGATGGTTAGGAAGGGGATACCTGATGGACCAGGGAATCTTATATCGATTTAATCCTGATGCAGAGAGTGATTCTCCACAACTGGTTATACCATCTAACGAAATCAACAACATTCTTAAAGAGCTACATGATTCTCCAACTGCCGGACATCCCGGTATTGACAGAACGTATCAAAAGGTCGCACAACTATTCTATTTTACAGGGATGCGGAGAATAATCACTGATTATGTAAAAGCCTGCATTCACTGTCAACGTTACAAAGCATCAAACACCAAACCTCCTGGCTTACTCCAGACACCAGTACTTAATCAACGCAACGAAGTTCTGGCGATAGATTTATTTGGTCCCCTACCGGAAGGAGATCAGGGGGAGCGATGGATCTTACTCGTTGAAGACACTGCGACCCGCTGGACGGAGCTGTTCGCGCTGAAGGTAGCTACTGCAGAAGTATGCGCTCAAACTCTCATAGATGACTACTTTATGCGTTTTGGGCTGCCTCGTAGAATCGTCTCAGATAACGGGGTGCAGTTTGTATCCAGAGTAATGCGCACATGCTTATCCACATTGCGCATCAAGCAAAATTTTATACCTCTTTACCATCCGCAAGCCAATCCTGCAGAGAGGAAAAATAGAGACTTAAAAGCCATGCTGGCCCTCTTAGTAGAGGATAACCACACTTCTTGGCCAAAGATGTTGCCTGTGATCCGGTTTGCGCTAAATTCTTCAAAATGTCGTACCACTGGCAAGACACCGGCTTTCTTGTCGTTTGGTAGAGAGATGAGGTCCCCCACAGAAGTGGTTCATGACATTCGTGGTATAGTGGACAAAGAGAATTTTGTTCCTCAAGTCAACGAATATATGGAAAAATTTATAAAATCCTTGGCAAGTATTAGAGAACGTATTGAAATCCAACAAGATAAGTCTAAGGAGTACGCTGACAAAACACGTAGTCCTTCAGTAAATTTTCAAGAAGGTGACTTGGTACTTATTAAATCACACTTACTAAGTCAGGCTTCAAACGATGTGACTGCAAAGTTTTTCCCCAGACGCGATGGACCTTACAGAATTTTGGAGAAATTAACCCCCACAACGTACAAAATTGCAAGTACCGACCAACCAAATATCTCCTTGGGAAAATTTCATGCACAGGACATAACCAGGTACCTGGGAAGCGAGGAGTTTCTACCTAGGCCTGTTGTCCCGAAGAGGAAACGGGGAAGACCGGCGAAAGCGAAAGCTACTGGTTCTGATACGCTAGTCCAGGTGCGAGGGCGTTCACCAGCACTAGAGGGGGAGTGTATAGTAAACCGCACTGCAAGGGTATCCCGCGGGCGCTTGCCACACCGATATCGGTAAGAGAGATCCGATCCGACGTAGTGGCGTTTCACTCACATTTGGCCTACGTGACGAAGCTCGCATAGGCACGCCGATATCCGTAAGAGAGGTCCGATCTGGAATAGTGGCGTCTCAGTTGCCTACGTGACCTATCTCACATAGAGACGCCGAACCTCGCTCTTCCATCGCCCGGCGACGCTAGTCCGCCTTCCGATTCCAACCCGCGCTGACCTGCACGCTCTTACGTCTTAAATCCTAACTCGCGGATAACTTTGTGAACAATCAAATAGGCTACGTACCTACTTCTTTAAAACCTGTAATGTGTTATCTAAATAATCTAAATACATATAATAAATAATATTAAATCCGAATAAACCTGTGATGTTTTCTCTGAGTCTCAAACCTCATACATTTAATTTCTTAAAACGCACATAACTTAGAAAAGTCATTGGTGCGTGCCACTGGGGTTTGAACCCGGACCGCTCGAGTGAGGGAACATATATCCGGGATGAAATGTATCGTATTATTAAATCCGATATGTGGTTTTTGCGTGATTGAGTAGAAAACATCCTAACATTTAGACATCCTAACACCATAACATTCTCATTAAATGATCACTAAGCGACGTAATAACTTGACTGTCTGCCTGCCTGCTACTGGCTGCTGGCTGTAGTGTTCCTTAAACATCGATAGTCAATCGATTAATCGATAGTATTTCAACTATCGAAACTATCGATTGTCTGAGAAAACAATCGATATATCATTTACCTACACATTTTTATTTGGAACCCGCCGACGCACGATAGACGCACGCCGTTTTTACGTTTTTAATGTCAAAAAATTATGTTTTATTTTATACCTACTTTAAATATGTTTTAAAAATACTATTATGTTTGAGTTATTAATAAAAAAAAATTCAAAAAATTGTGTTTTATTTTATACCTACGAAGTCTCAAAAATGGAAACCTATCGATATATCGATTGTATTTTAAAAAACAATCGATACTATCGGTATCTCTAACAATCGATGTTTAAGGAACACTCTGCTGCTACTGACTACTGACAACACTACTACAAACCACAGATTAATATATTATTAGCTAGCTACAAACCCTTTTGTAAGAATGTGACTACACACATTGAAACAGTAATTTTGAGCGGCACGCCATGTTATCTCTGGTATTTATCTCTGTGTTTAACACATTTCTAAAAAAGTACGCGCGAATCTCTCCTTTCTTTCCACTCTATTTTTTTTTTTTTTATGGATACAGGATAGCAAACGAGCTTGCAGCACCACCCATCCGCTGCCACCCATGACAACTGTGACTGACTTTGAACAAGACTCAATTAGGGACTGGGATGGTTAGTCCAATTAGTTGAGAAAGTTAATTAGAACATTAGTTGGTCAGTTCGTTAGTAGGTATGAGGACTAGGGACTGTTAGTGATAGTTAGTCCTGTTAGTTGGTGTTAGTAATAGTCCAGTTAGTACTTGTTAGTAGGAGTCTCGTTCTAAGTCAGTCACAGATGTGTTGCTACCCTTGAGGACTAAGATGGTCGCCTCTAAAGAAGTGTAACCGGAATCCACACCTTTCCAACCGGACCACAATTGCTTTAAAAACAATTATTACACGGCAGAAATGGTACTAGGTACCGAGCACTCGCGTTATTAGTGCACGCTCCTATTACACGTAGTGTTTATTAATTGCATGCTAGCGACATGATGGATTTACTAGTCTGTCCACACCTGATTATTGTTTAAGTAAGTTGTAGTTGGTATGGTAACACTGACTGTCTCGACCGCGCCGGAACAAAACGCTGACGTCAGTGATTTGATTAATTAATACATTTTACTCAAGATTGAACGATAAACAGCGGTAGTTTTGTATATTTTGCACATAAACAAAACCTCAGTGTTTAAATCATAAATTTACACGTATTGTCTAGTAATTACTATGGCATCCGAGACCATGGCTCCGGAGCAAGAAAGTTCGGGCTTCGCTACGAGTATTATGAATGAGATCATTTACAGTCCCGTGAACCTACTTTTAAGCGTGATTATAGCCGTGTTGGTTTACAAAATATACAAGAGCAAATTTGCCAAGGTACATGTAGAGCCGCCTACTCCAGACCTTCCGAAAATACGAAAGGACATGACAGTGGCTGAGCTTCGGCAATACGACGGAACGCAGCCCGACGGTCGGGTTTTAGTGGCTGTTAATGGATGGATTTTCGATGCGACGCGAGGACGTCGCTTCTATGGACCCGGTGAGTGCATCCTTTTATAAATAGAACGTATTTTTGTGAGTCACAGCTTTGATTTTAATATGCTGTGTTAATATGCAGAACGTATTATTGCTTGCCTGTCGGCACGAGCCGATGGTAGGTATGATTATATTACATTACATATTATACCGCATATTATTATAGTCCGTAATAATTAATGTATTTAATATTCATTACAAACTCAGTTTCAACGGTGTTGACTTACTCAACTCATACTAGTTGTTCCAAAGTTTATTATAATTTTACTGTAACGATATCCTTAGCCTTATTTTTCCTTCCCTCAGCATCATAATTAATTTTATACTGTTATAAAATTTATACATTTATTTTTAGTCAGTTTGAAACTTATTGATTAGTATATTGTGAGTCTATACACTTTATAATTTATACACTATAATTTTGTAACAGGAGGTCCATATGCAGCATTTGGAGGCAAAGATGCTTCTCGAGGCTTGGCTACTTTTTCGGTGACGTCATCGGACCAGGAGTATGATGACCTCAGTGACCTCAACTCTATGGAGATGGAGTCTGTCAAAGAGTGGGAGGCACAATTCAGAGGTAAACAATATTTGTAAGATTGTGTATGTGTATATGATAAGTGTTTCCTTACATAAACTCTACTAGACTCAGCATTCGTCCCACATTCTTTCTACGGGCCTCTGCACACAACCAACTTTTTATACAAATTTGTGGTATTTTGTTTTTTTTTGTGGTATTCAGAGGATTTGTCTGTCATAAATAAGTATAGGTAAGGTTGACATTAACTTTCTTGTACTTTGCATTTCAAACATAAAATAATGTTTCTTTGATTTGATCAATTGAGTCAGTCAAAGTCAAATAATTTAATTTGCTATGAGGTGATTAGACACGCTTAACAAAAGTCTAGGTAACTACAAACTACTTAAAGAAAAGAGACAAGTATAATGCTATTCTAAACTGATCAATAAAAGGCAAAGGAAGCTATTGATCATTGAATGAATAGCTAATCCAGTCAAAAAATTGATCAAAGTCCAGTTATATGTGGAGGTGCTCATCTATAAAGACTTCTGCAATGCATTCAGTCCCAACTACAGACCTGCAGTATCACTTTAATAACAGCATTCCTGTTATCTTAAAAATATTTTAAAAATAGAACATCTTATCTCAACACACCCATCATAAGATTACAACTTATTTATATGTACTGAAGTAATTGACAAACAGACGAACATTGATAAATGCTACCATAAAACTTTGATATGATGAAAACTTCAAGTTTTCAGTAAATATTTCTTAGTATGATTTTATTCTTGTTATTAAAATGCTTTGGCAAATTTGACACAAGAGAAATGCCTGTGTATCGAACTTACTCAATTAAACAGGGATTATTTCTAACAATAACTTGAACAGGTATGGTTAAAACCTTGACATCAGTTCATAGGTCTCTGTGGGCCTTTTCATAAACTATAGGGAATGAGCAACTTTTTTTGTCACAGATACATAAATACTCACTCTAATAATCATAATAAGTGATGCAAAAAGTTTGTTCCCTTTTTTATGGGAGGTGTATGAACTTAAACGCTCATTAAAAGTTTTTAAGGTAGCATTCATAGATTTTCTAAAATTGTTTTGATTGAATATTTTTGTATATTTTGATCTCTGAAGTTTTAATGTCAAAATATAACAGTTCATTGTGATGTTAAGTTGCAAAGTGTAAGTAAACCATATTTACCCAAAGAGTTTACAGATATGTATATTGTAATACCTACTTTTAATTATATTTATATTTTGAACATTCTCACACATGGCCACCTTACCCCAAAGTAGGCGCGAGTCTGTAATATGGGTGTCAGAGACTGATATACATACATAAATATTTTAAATACATACCTAAATGTATTATATAATTATTTATTTATTAAGAATATTTGTCGAACCCACGACCCCTGGCGCAACAGGTAGGGTCACTCACTACAGATTACGCCAACGGGCCCGTCATAGACATTATTTTTTAAAGACATTATTTTATCTTGATACGTCATATCAGTCGAACTAAATATCGAATCTACACTTGACTAGGTAGATCTAAAAAAAAATCAGGCTAATTTTCTGATATCACTTCCTATTAACCTTGATTAGTACGTGGAATATCAAAATTCGTGTATCAATTAACGTGACCTTAACGCACTTACCAATCCCACTTCAGCAAACCATTAGGGGCTACTACTGGGCGGGTCTCGCGAAAATGAATACTTTGTACAGAACAAACCGAGCATTACACAATAGTCAGCTGTTAGTAATTTAGTTTAGTAGATTTTGTTGAATTTTCTTTCTTGCTCTCTACCTAACAAAACTTGATATTTGTATTGGGAAACTAATTTTAAGCTTTAATTTTTTAATTTAAAACTAAACATAGCCGATTTTTTATTGCCCGTCGAAAGACGACGGGTGTTGTTATTTGACAAGTGTATGGCTTGTGGCATGGCAGCCTCCAAACAGACCGATTTTCTAGCATTTTTTGTTTGAAACCTGACTTGATCGAGTGTTTTAGCGACTGAACAGATCCAAGAAGATCTGTTCAGTAGTTTGAAGATTATTTCATTCTAGTTGATCAATCAATTCCTTTCATCCATCAATTCAATCCCTTCAGGATTTAAAATCGACTTTATGAGATTATCTCAATAGATTCGTCTTCAGGGATTGATCAAGGAGCGACAAAAACGTGTTCAAACTGTCAACAGAAAAAGCGTCAAATTAATTTAAAAAAATACTTAAAATAATTCTCCACTATCAGGCCTGCTGGAAGAGATTTCATTACCATTTATTCTGGTATTTTTGTTGACTGTCGTTTACATGAATATATATATTTTAAAAAAATACATTTTACGCGGGCGAGTGCAGTTTCGGGCAGACTGGTCCATTACAAATGCAAAATACAGCTGTCTGCGCCTTTGATTCAACCTTGCGCGTGACGTAATGCCAATGTATAATTGGTAAGTTATTTATGGCACCTTTATAAAATTAAGTGTGCATCAGTTGGTCTACAACAATATCCTCACGAATGCTTGGAGTTTCTTTATTCTGACCAAATTTACGGAAAATAATATTCTTCTATGAACTTAGAAATATTAAATGACTAGTGGACGCCCGCAGCTTCGCTCGCGTGGACAGACATAACAATAGTTTCGTTTACACCTATAAATATTATATAGCTTATGTGAAGATGCAGCTTTCTAATGGTGAAAGAATGTTTGAAATCGGTCCAGTAGTTTTTGTGTGAAAACATTACAAACAAAACTTTCCTCTTTATAATATTAGTATAGAAGTATAGATCATCGCATCTTGAACTTTATAGAAAACGCTCGGAAATAAAGATGCCTTCACGATGTTCACACCTCATTGTTTGATGTTTAATTGCTTGAAACTCATAAAACATAAATACGTCATTGATTTACCTGATTTGAACCCCAAAACTCTATTTAAAAGATAATGCCACAATACTATTAATGCTTTAAAGGAAAAAAAAAACATTTTAAGCTTCGAAATTTGAATATAAATTGTAAACCATTTTGGTTCTTATAGTATCTTGCTGATACTATTACCAAGTTGATAATACATTTTTTTGTAATTTTCCAGAGAAATACGACCTGGTCGGCAAACTACTGAAGCCCGGCGAGGAACCGACGAACTATTCGGACGAAGAGTTGGAGGAGACCGACAACTCCACGAGCAGTCCTGACGATAAGAAGGACCTGTAAGCTGCGTATGTCGTACCAAAACACAATATTGCCTAAACCTCCGTCCTGTGGCGAGCGGTAAAGATTGTTATAAACAGTTCCTTAACTTAGATTAGCAAGGATTGATACGAAGATTTGAAAAGTTAACATTCGAAAAATTTACCACGCCGCGTTATATTTTTATACTACAAACTAGTGGACGCCCGCAGCTTCGCTCGCGTGGAATTAGACAATAATAGATTCTTCTTAACGCGTTAACTTTAGCTCCACAAATTTGTAATGAATCCGTAAATATGTTATCCCCTATGTTTATTATCCCTTATGCTTCTAGTTCTGAAAATGACATTACTTTCATACAACCTTTTATCCCCCTTTTCAACCCTTTGTAACACTTTTTTCCAATTAAAAAGTAGCCTTTGTCCTTTCTCAGCTAGACTATCTGTGTACCAAATTTCATTTAAATCGGTTCAGTAGTTTTGGCGTGAAAGCGGGACAGACAGACAGAGTTAATTTCGCATTTATATAATAAAAAATAAAAAAATAAATAATATAATATTAGTATGGAAAAAAGAACTGCAACATTTTTTTTCCGGAATAGATGTTGAATATTTGAGACTTGTCCCTAAGACTACGCAGTACACGTTATATATAATACACGGCTCTCCTAAACATGGCATTGCTTATCAGGTTATGGCTTAACATCGTCAGTGTTGTAGTGACGTCACTTTTTTTTTATAACAGACAGACAAACAAGCATACGGGCCTGTTTGTCTGACGTGATAGTGGTCCCCGTCGCCTATGGGCACGTGCGAAAGCAGGGACAAACCTTGGCGTTGCCTGCCTTGTAAGACAGTTTATCTCTCTTCTTCTCTTCTCTTCTTTACTCGATGTCGTAGCGAAGAGGGAATACCTCTGCTGGAACTCCACAGGTGACTTGTTTGCCAAAAAAGGGACGGCGAAACGCTGATGACCCCCTGGTCATCCAAAACAGCATTGACCCAATGCTTGACATGTGATTTCAGATTATAGCATCTGCTTTATTAGCTCACTGCAAGGCACGAGTTTCTTCTGACTTCTGTTTCCTTTACCATTACAGTGGTTGATATTTAATGTCTTAAATCGCACATAACTTGGAAAAGTAATTGGCTGGCAACTTGGATTTGAACCCGAACCGCTCGAATGAGAGGAGAGTTACCACTCTCAACCACTGAATTCGTCGTAGCAATAGTCCTCAACTATGTATCCAGGAGGAATTTCATGATACTATAGACTTTTCGTTACAAATATTGATATTCAAACATTGAGTCACCATCCCTAGGTATCTTGTACATCTTATGAAGGTCAAACTCCTCATATCTTGTTTGAAGAACAAATAGAAATACCTGCAAGCCACTGTCCACAGATAAATAACATGTTTCTGAGTAATACTACAATTATTAGGTTTTTATGCAAAGATGTTAATAGCGACAGTAATGATTTGGCTAAGTTCATAGGTCAGACAAAGTCGCAGCAACAAGGTCATATTTTAATTATGAATATTCATATTAAGAACGTATATCGATGCTTTCGCGGCCGCCCGTGATCGTCTCGACAATGTCGCTTACAAAGTGCAGTTGCTGAATATTGTATTAACAATTTTAACCGTTTTATGTTCATTCATTTGGCGTGCGTGCTACGTAAAATGTTTGACGTAGACCCTCCGAAAAATGGACGATGGAGTCGCCTAGTCGTGTGCAAACTATGTATAGTTTTTGCGTATATTAAAAAAAAACAAGTTGTCAAGCAGTATGTCAAAATATGATATAATGGATTTTCAAAGGGAACATTATTTGACAAAATAGTCTGAATATTTACTGAATTTCGCGCGTTTCAGAAGATTAAGCTCTGCAACGCCATCTATTGTTAACTACAGGTTAACAGTAGCACATATAACTTTCATGAATATTGCTTCATTAAAATCAACAATACTACTGATAAAGTCAAAAATTTTAAGAGTATATATCGGATATTAATTCAGTCTTGTAATTGAGTGCATGGCAACTTGGTTGCATTCTGTTGAACTGAAGTGCATTGAACCAAACTACTATACAGTAATGGTTATCCTTGAGTTTAAATGTTGGTTCTGTATTCAGTTCTGTATCCATTAAGATTAGTAAAATATTAAAAACACGACTTGTCATATATGACCGCCAGCTGTGTAAGAAGACAAGTTTGGACAATATTGCCATCTGTAAAAGAATTAAAATTAAAGCTTACAAAAGTAGAAGTTCTTTCATCATAGGTTCATTTGCCTCATCCCTCTTTGTTTAAATTCCTCTATCTTTGTGCAAAAAGAAAAGTGGAATTATTCTGGCAAGTTTAATAAAACACAATGGTTAACCTGTTCAGATCTATTTACATAATTGTGGTTATACGTTTTATTTGCATCTGAGTGAAGTAATCGACCGAGTGAAGTAATGAAAATATTTATTGCTTATATTTTCATTAAAGTATGAGTGGGTGCTCCAATCTATATCTTATCATGTTTGGTGCAGTGGGCCATTGTATTGCTGATAAATAAACTTAATGAACCACTTAAAAACGACTTAGACATTATCCTACCAACTTTATTTTTCATGCTACGTGTAAGTTAGAAAATAAACGTTGTAATCAACATCAAATTTATTTTTAACTGTAAAACATTACTAAAAAATTAAAAATGTAAAATCCCCGCATCTAAAACACAAAAAAAAATAGAAATTATACATTTTCCGTAATTATATTTTAATCCAAGTGTCATTGCGTCGGGGAACTACCAAGTTAATACTATCTAACGAAAGTTTTTCATGAGTTGTCATATTTGACAAACAATTTTTAAAAAATTTAAAAATTTGTAAAAATCGATTCATTGGTGCCACAGACAGACACGAATACACACTGCAAAGTTCTATTATGCCTCCATTTGTTGGGGGTTAAAAAATTTAAATGCCTTAAAATTATGTTAGGTTTTTAAACTTTATTTTCTCGTGATCGAAGCTTTAAACATTTATTGTTATTGAACTATTTAACAGAAATGAACTGTATTTTACAAAATAAAAATTCTTATGATTCTGTTTTTCATTTACCGCAAGGAACAGGACAGCATGGTTTTGACAATCGTTTATTGTGTAGTTTGGTAGTTGCTAAGGTGTCATGTTTAGCTACAAGCTCTTTCAAAACAGATTGTGATATAACTCAATAAATTATTTTCGAAATACAATGTAAGAAATGATGACGAAAATCAAATGTATTATATACCTAAATGAATGAAAATTTATCTTCGTTAATTTTATACGTTATTGAGCGGTTTCCTTCGCTATGAATTCGAGGAACTTGGTGAATTTCGACCAGGTCATTCCCAGGAAATAAGGGCGCGTTTACATCATACAGTTCAGCCGTATACAACCGCATACGATCGTGGCACTCCTTGTTATTAGCTTAACCAACATAGTACTGTAATATTCGGAGACTGACGTAGTGTGAACGCGCCATATTGTTTGACAGATAAAATGCTAAACATGGGAGATCGCTGGACTTGAGGCCTCAGCGACGCCCTCTGTGTATTGTCGACAAAACTGTACTTGGTATCTCATGAATCTGTCTTATCCATTCATCTGTTGCTTCTTGCAGATATTTTGATATGTATTGTATTTACAGTTTTACGAAATGAAAGACTGAATGATGGCATGTTTAGTTGTAGTCGCCGGGATCTAACTTAACCGTACCGCGCACCGTACATTCCTAATGTCGCCTATCCTAATACAATTGCGGATCGCGTAGGCGAACACATACGTTACTCGCTCGAGTAATTTGCATTTATCGCCCTACACACCTGCCTCTTGTATGTGCCTAGCGTTAAGCCTTATTTTGCCGAGCGGTGATGACACCTAAAAGGTTGCAATCTTCTGATAAACACTTCTACTTATAAAGATTTTTTAAATCGTTTTTATTCCTTGATAAAAAAATCAAAATCATTCCTGCTCGGTCTTACATTCTAGCACCCGTTCTAAAAAAAATATGAAAGGATGTTAAAATACTCTGACTGATGTATGTAAATCTCTTTATCACCTTCATTCATGTATATGGTACTTAAATTTTATATCCAGTGTTCATGTTGCTAGTATGTGTTGCAAAGTAAAAAAAAATACAAAAAATATAAATGTAAGGAAATGTGCATAATAATGAATTGTTTAATATTTCTAACTAAGGATACGGATCTAAATAAGTCCTGTGGTCTGTTGTGTGTTTGTTGTATGATTTTTGTAAATTGTCAAGAGATAATTGAGGCAAGTTTGTTTATTGGTAAAAAATCAATTTCTTGCCTCGATTATCCCAATTTTATATGATAAATTATTTTGTTCTTTTGTTGTACACACTCATTGTTTTTTTAATGACATTTTTGTTAGTGTTAAGGTTGTTGTGTGCGATTTTTATGATGTGGGATTATGGTGATTATGGCCTTAGACAAGTTTCAATCGCTTTGTAGCGAGACGATATTTAAATTCGTCATCGTCTCCGAGATAACGAAAACCTTTTAGCGACGGCATATTATGTCAATCCAATACATTTTATTATTATCAAACTTCGTTATCGTTTTAAAATTGTTACTTTGTCTAAGTCCCCAGTTGCTAAATTATATAACATATTTTATGTCTTGTGTCAGGATGTTTAACTTGTCATTACATCTGCTAAAGCTTTATTTAAAGGGTTGTTATTTGGGTCTCTAGAGGTATATATATAAGATGAAAGAGTACATTGTCAATCATCGTTTGTAAAATTCGTTTTACAAACGCTAATTGACAATGCTTATGATATGAAATTTTAATGTTTGATCCTTGTATGAGCAGTTTGAGATGATTTTCCATCAGTGTAGTCAGCTTGCTCGTGCGTTCATCGACATATTGGTACCTGTCATTAGCAGCCACAATACACGGCAATAATTTATAGTGATATGGCCTGTTTTGAAGCAACTTTTTCTTCGAAACTTTTTCAAGTGCTACATTAAATTGACAAATTTTAGTACTTTAAATAAAATTCAACAATATGCTAGTGCTGACAAATTCTGAGCCTCTGGAGTTGATGTTATGCAAGCATACTGGAAGTGTCGAATTATGTTTATAGCTGCCGCAGTTTTATTACTAACAAATTTCCTGGTACCTAACATTGTGACACACAATATTATGAAGAAATATACTGCACTGCAAGATGTTAACAAATGGAGTAAATCCACCTTAAATATTTATTTTAACATTGTCACATGAGTTTAAATATAGTGTTTTACATATTCTGTTGTTATATTTGTATTAATTAATTGAACATCCAACCCTGACGACCTTATGAGTTTCCGTGTATTAAAACGGCTATGATAGTAAACGAGCATGCAGTTGCAGCACCACCCATCCGCTGCCCTCGCTGCTGCGACCCATAGACGTCCCACTGCTGGGCACGGATCTCCCCCACAGACACGGCTGCGGGAGGTCTAGAGCACACTCCACCACGCTGCTCCAATGCGGATTGGTGGTTTGCCAACCCAGGGTCGAATGTTCTTAAGCCACCCGAAGGTCTTCGACAAGGCTTAACGACTGAACCGGGACCGACGGCTTTACTAACCCTCCGAAGCACGGTAGCGTCCATGAAATTTTGCCACTAGCGGTCACCCATCCACAAACCGACCGCGCCCGTCTTTGCTTAACTCATTCGATCACATTGAATCGACGCGAGTAATTACGGGGAATCAGAGTCTACACAGTAAGCAGCCTTATGCCGTCAGTATAGCGACCATGGCTTGGCAATTTGATTTTGAATGGGAAAAATCTTTATCATCCTGAATATGGGATATATTACATACATATTATGAATATCAAAAACATACGTTATGTACGTTTTAGAAAATGTCACCTGCTTTGTGACTATGAAGAAAATATCGTATGGATATTTAATCTACCTTTTCGTATTCTCCATATTATTCTCAAAGTAAAAGAAGAAGAATCTAAACTAGACCAGGATTGGGGAACAGAGGAGGCCTCCCAACAGTGAGACAGTAGTCAGATGGTGAGTAGTAGGTACTTAAGTTTAATCTAAACCAGGGGTACCCAAACTTATTTTGTCTACTGCCCACTTTGAGAATAAATTATTTTTTAGCGCCCCCATTTTTTCACCTACTTCAAATTAATTAATTATTGTGAGCTATATTAGCGGAGATTAAACATTAATTCTAAACGAGACTTACTATAAGTCGCAAGAGTTAACTTGAAACCTGAGCGCAGTAGGACGCCTCCATTTTTTTTCTGGGTCTCTTACCCCCTTTAGACCTGAAGCGCCCACACAAGGGGGCGTTATCGCCCACTTTGGGAAAGGCTGATCTAGACCATCAGAGTTCGTGGCGGTCCTCCACACTCCTGCATGCATGCGTTCGTCCACATCTTTGAGGAGATGTGTGTTGTGCAGACAAAGTTGGTCCATGAGGAAAACGGGGTTTGGAAAGGTCGCTGTGTATTTTGTATTTAAATTTGGGCTAGTAGTCTAGTCAACAAGTGCCTTTTAGGTCAAAATTTTTGCGCCTTCTCCGAAAATTATGGTTGAGGTGTCATTCGATTCGGAATGGCATGTAGATAGTTTTTGAGAAAATGCGAAGCCCGCTCACAAAAATTGCAATAGTTATAAACAATTAAGTGAAATAAAAAAGGGGGTTTGGTATTTCGTTAATATCTCAAAAACTATTTGAGAAAATTTAAATTTGACAAAAGATTCAAAAAGAGGAAGAAATTTCCTAAAAAATGTCTCGACTCCCGAAATTGTCGGACTAATGTTTATAATTTTCCCAGAGGGTTGAAAATACGCTCGAAAACGGGTACTCCGACTTGCGTACGCCACGGCCCCATCGGACCTTTAATGAATAAATATAATTTAAACTTATTAAATATGAAAATTAAAAATTGAAAAAATTCAGGCGCCTGTAGGATAGATCAATGAACAATAATCCGTAATCAAAAAATTTTTATCGCGATTTTTCAAAAAGTTATCCATTAATTAATTAACAATTTTTTGTAGCATGAACATTAACATTGCAAGTGCGATAATTGTTAAACTATTAATCTGAGATTTTTTTCCTTTCGTGGAGCTATTTTTCAAAGGTCTTAGAATAGATTCCCGTTGGAAAAATTCAAAAATTGTTAATTTTCGTTTTGTTATTAATAATTTACTGAGGGAAAAAATTATAAAGCTTAATTAAACATTGAAAAAAAATCTTTTTTTGTAATATTATTATTGGTCCATTTTCTTATGATCAGAAGCTACTTAAAAATGATTTTTAATAATTTTTATCTCCTATTGTTTAAAAAATTGTTATAAACAAATGCGTTGTTTATGAGATAATTAAAAAATTTTTTTGATATCATAATCTTTGATGATAATTATGATTTTTTTTAAACAAATCGTTTCTCTAAAAAAATGTTTTATTGCTTAAAAACGCATTTGTTGAATAACAATTTTTTTTTACCACTTATTATGAAAATTAAGGAACCATTTTTTTGTAAAAAATCATTGTTTATCTTGATCTTTGATAGTAAAAAAGAAAAATCGATTATTATTTAAATTTTCATTGTTTATTTAATACACAATTTGTTATTAACAAATTAATTATTTCTTTGTATTTTTTCTCTTTTTCTACTTAAAAAAACAAAAACAACCATGTATTATTTTTTGGAAAAAAAAAATTTATTTGAATTTCGTTCAATAAAAAATTTAAAGAATTTTTTTTTCAAAAAATAAAACATGGTTGTTTTTGTTTTTTTAAGTAGAAAAAGAAAAAAAATACAAAGATATAATTAATTTGTTAATAACAAATTATGTATTAAATAAACAATGAAAATTTAAATAATAATCGATTTTTCTTTTTTACTATCAAAGATCAAGATAAACAATGATTTTTTTTTTAAAAATGGTTCCTTAATTTTCATAATAAGTGGTAAAAAAAAATTGTTATTCAACAAATGCGTTTTTAAGCAATAAAACATTTTTTTAGAGAAACGATTTTTTAAAAAAAAATCATAATTATCATCAAAGATTATGATATCAAAAAAAATTTTTTAATTATCTCATAAACAACGCATTTGTTTATAACAATTTTTTAAACAATAGGAAATAAAAATTATTAAAAATCATTTTTAAGTAGCTTCTGATCATAAGAAAATGTACCAATAATAATATTACAAAAAAAGAATTTTTTTCAATGTTTAATTAAGCTTTATAATTTTTTCCCTCAGTAAATTGTTAATAACAAAACGAAAATTAACAATTTTTGAATTTTTCCAACGGGAATCTATTCTAAGACCTTTGAAAAATAGCTCCACGAAAGGAAAAAAATCTCAGATTAATAGTTTAACAATTATCGCACTTGCAATGTTAATGTTCATGCTACAAAAAATTGTTAATTAATTAATGGATAACTTTTTGAAAAATCGCGATAAAATTTTTTTGATTACGGATTATTGTTCATTGATCTATCCTACAGGCGCCAGAATTTTTTCAATTTTTAATTTTCATATTTAATAAGTTTAAATTATATTTATTCATTAAAGGTCCGATGGGGCCGTGGCGTACGCAAGCCGGAGTACCCGTTTTCGAGCGTATTTTCAACCCTCTGGGAAAATTATAAACATTAGTCCGACAATTTCGGGAGTCGAGACTTTTTTTAGGAAATTTCTTCCTCTTTTTGAATCTTTTGTCAAATTTAAATTTTCTCAAATAGTTTTTGAGATATTAACGAAATACCAAACCCCCTTTTTTTATTTTACTTAATTGTTTATAACTATTGCAATTTTTGCGAGCGGGCTTCGCATTTTCTCAAAAACTATCTACATGCCATTCCGAATCGAATGACACCTCAATCATAATTTTCGGAGAAGGCGCAAAAATTTTGACCTAAAAGGCACTTGTTGACTAGACTATAGCTCATTTTTCGCAGTAGTAGAGAAATTTTACGATTATGCTTTTTATACACGTCCATCCAGACCACGGGAAACAACGTTGTGTGTGGCTGCACGTTGTAGGTGGATGTCGGATGACTATAACGTTTCGTCCGAGACGAGTCTGTCATGGGCAAAAAGCTGGTGGGCACCGGTGCCTTCTGACAGATACCGGAGCCACAAGCGCTGAGGAAGGCCACCGAGGTGGTTTTAGTGAGTGGAAATCCCTTGTGGGATTGGCGTCTCTCCCACGATGTTTCGTTACCTTTAAAAGGTAACTCGAAAAACAAAAAGTGCAGTCGTGTACAAAACTGCTCCATTAACTAAGAGGGTTAGGTAAAAACAGAAACCACCATTTATAATGATCACATAATTATATTATAAAATGATTTAATTACAATAAACAGAAGTATCATAATATACCTACACTACGAACAACTTACATTACGCAGAAGCGGACAGGATGTACTCTTCTCATCATATTTACATTTTGTACATTGAGCGCTCGATACGTTCATCGTAATACTTAATTTACGTCCTTCGCGTCGCTAACAATAACCATCGTTAATAAATAGTGGGGGGACACGGGCGGGGCGCGTCGCCCTTAGCCTACTATATACACGCGACGCGCTACCTGGGCTATGTACACTACAACTGCTCGACGAACTTTGTGAGCTGGTCCTGGGGGGTCATCTGCGAGAGCTGGTCGTCCGTGGGCGGCAGCGGGGCGGGCGGCGCGGGCGACTGCCGCAGCAGCAGCAGCTCGGAGGGCGTGGGCGGGCGCGGCGACGGCGTGGCGGGCGGCGACCGCTGCAGCACGCCGCCCGCCGGGAAGTACCGCCCGCCCAGCCGCGGCGCGCCCCCAGAGCCCGCGTACCCCCGCATGCCCATCATGCCGCCGCCCACGCCCACGCCCACCCCGCCCACGCCCGCCTGCTTGAACCACCCGCCCGTCTGCCCGTGCGGCATGCCGCCGACGCCGCCGACTCCGCCGCCCAAGCCGACGCCCGAGACGCCGCCTGGGCCCACTCCTGATACGCCAACCTGTAATAAAAAAAACATTAGAGAACATTAGAAAACATTAGAAAAAACATTAAAAAAATATTAGAGAAAAAAACATCATACACCTGTGAAAAGAATAACTTGGAAGGGACTATGAAAAGAATCATGGCAGGATTTGTACAAATATGTACCATATGAGTTACGTCATTTCATACCTAGACGTGACCAAATATTTGATTACCTATGTACATTTTTCGTAATCATAGCAAAAAATATCAACTCTGTTTTCATGCACATAGAGCTTATTGTGTGCAATATATTTTTTTTTAATTAGAGCGACCATAAAGTATGTATAACAACCTTACATGTTTTGGTATTATGACCATTCTGTGATAATTATAAGACCATGTGTTGGTAATGGTTGTGACTCTTGTTACTATTCACCAACCTGTGACTGCTGGGGCAACATCTGATGCATCTGCTGCAACCTCTGCTGCTGCGGCTGCATCATGTGCTGTAGCTGCTGCGGCTGCTGGCCTACGCCGCCGCCCAGCCCCACGCCGCCCACGCCCACGCCGCCGACGCCGCCGACGCCCACGTTGCCCACGGGCCCGACGCCGCCCGCTGCCTGCTGTTGGTTTTGGGCGTTCTGTTGACGAGGAAACATTGATATTAAATTTTTTTTTGATAAAAATGCGTTATCATTTATGAGTAGAAGTTACCTACCTCTTTATAACAAATTTTATACCAACCTAACCTAAATATAACAAACCTCAGTTTAACGAATTACTTGATAATAACGAATATTTACTTGTTCCCTTCAGATTTGCTATATCTAGATTGCACTATAGTTCCAAAATTCAAAATATAATTAAGTTAAAATGAACAAACAATACAGGGCAAGTGAACATTGAATTTGATTCGTGATTCATGTCGCTTGGTTTTATTCATTGATGTTTGACAAGTGTACATGATTATTGTAATCATGTACACCACATGCCCTGTACCATGATACTCGTCGCTTATTGCCATACAGTTAGCGATAATTTATGCGACACTAGCTTTTACCCGCGGCTCCGCCCGCGTGGTCAAAGGAAATTAACAATGAGTTGTTTATCATACATGACAACGCCATCTATTAACAACATCCGGAACTAAATATCTAGCAAATAACAAAACATCGATATCTTCCCATGAGGATGTTTTACCGCGGTAAAAAGTAGCCTACGTCACTCTCCACCCTCCTCACTATCTCCACACGCAAAAACCATACCATATATTAGCTTCGTTGCGACGTGAAAGCCGGACAAACAAACAAATAAATAAATAAACAAACACACTTTCACATTTATAATATTAGTATGGATGTTTGACAAGTGTATATGATTGTTGTAATCAAGTACACTGCGTGCCCTGTACCATGATACTCGTCGCTTATTGCCATAGAGTTAGCGATAATTTATGCGACATTCGCTATACCAAAATTAACTCGCTGCTATTAGCGCCCTCTGCCGCCGCTGCGGGGGTAGCAACGCATTGCTCTCACTGACCTGCGCGCGCTGCTTGATGAACGCGGCCATCAGCGGCGGGTTCGACTTGAGGATCTGCAGGATCTCCTGCTGCTGGTTGTGGCTGGTGGGCATCAGCTGCTGCAGCGCCCTCTGCCGCCGCTGCGGGGGTAGCAACGCATTGCTCTCACTGACCTGCGCGCGCTGCTTGATGAACGCGGCCATCAGCGGCGGGTTCGACTTGAGGATCTGCAGGATCTCCTGCTGCTGGTTGTGGCTGGTGGGCGAGCGCAGCGTGGCCATCAGCTGCTGCAGCGCCTTCTGGTGCATCTGCGGCTGCGTCTGTTGCGGCTGCGGCGCCGCGCCTCTCTGCTGCTGTTGACAAACCATATGTTTTATTTGCTGCGACCTATAGACGTCCCACTGCTGGGCTCGGGTCTCCCCCACAGACACTGCTGTGGGAGGTCTAGAGCATACTCCACCACGCTGCTCCAATGCGGATTGGTGGAGGGGTTAGTGGCCAACCCAGTGTCGAATGTTCTCAAGCCACCCGAAGGTGGGTGGCATTGAAAACAACCGGGGCCGACGGCTTTACGTGCCCTCCGAAGCACGGTATATGTTTTATTACATCCAAGTTATTTGACACCGATGACCACATAAACTAATCAAGATAGAACTGTGAACTGGGCGTGTCTTGCAATATATTGCAAGATATCTCACAAGTACGGTCAGTGTGCGTCGATACTTGTTACGGTCCGATACGTTATAGATACGTTACGTGTAGTAGGCGGGACTTAGGCAGGGCTGACGAAAAAAGTAACACGCTTCGTATGTATCAAAATAATACGTGACGATTCTATCTTGATTAATTTCTGTGCCGATGACTTAATAGATAATAATTTTTGTTTTGTTCCTCAAGGGCACATCGGTTGCTACTCTTGTGGACTAAGATGGTCCCCGATAAGAAATGTAACTGGAAACCAAGTTTCGCAGTTACTTCAAAAACATTTATTACACTGCAGAAATTGTACTAATACGTACCGTGGCTGGCCGTGGTACTGATTCGAGTGAACTCTGAATATAATCTATAGCTTTTTCATATAGATTCCACCACCTATTTATTATGGCAGATATATCAAACGAATAAAAATTTTGCATCGCTTACGGTTACGCGTAAGGGCTTCCGTAGGCGTACCGTAAAGGCTTCCTACGGTGCATGATTTTGCGGACGGATGCTGATTCTCATTCTCAGTCTGTAAGAGCGGAGGCAAGTTCCTAGCGGTTCGTCCGTCCGGCGTTGTCAGTCGGCTTTCTGTGATAATCTGCAGAATCGCGGACCGTGGGAAGCCGCTTTTTTATTTTTTATTTTATGGATACAAGATAGCAAACGAGCTTGCAGCACCACCCATCCGCTGCCACCCATGACAACTGTGACTGACTTTGAACAAGACTTAATTAGGGACTGGGATGGTTAGTCCAATTAGTTGAGAAAGTTAATTAGAACATTAGTTGGTCAGTTTGTTAGTAGGTATGAGGACTAGGGACTGTTAGCGATAGTTAATCCTGTTAGTTGGTGTTAGTAATAGTCCAGTTAGTACTTGTTAGTAGGAGTCTCGTTCTAAGTCAGTCACAGATGTGTTGCTACCCTTGAGGACTAAGATGGTCGCCTCTAAAGAAGTGTAACCTATTATAATGGTGCGGATTGTGTACCTGCAGCTGCGCGTGCGGCACGTGCGGCGCGGGCGCGTGCGGCGCGTGGTGCGCGAGCCGCGGCGCGTGCGGCGGGTGGTGCAGCGGCGGCGGCGGCCGGTAGCGCGCGCCCCAGTCGCCGCGCGCGCCGCCCGCGCCCGCGCCCACGCCCACCACGCCGCCCACCGCGCCGCCCGGCGGGCCCATCGCCGCCTGCTTGCCGTACGACGGCGCCTGCTGGCGCGCCGCCTCCTCTTGCACCTAGTATACACATCAGACGTTACTTCGCTGCGACCCATAGACGTCCCACTGTTGGGCACGGGTCTCCTTTCAGAATGGGAGGGATTAGGCCTTAGTCCACCACGCTGGCCAAGTGCGGATTGGCAGACTTCACATACCTTCGAGAACGTTATGATGAACTCTCAGGCATGCAGGTTTCCTCACGATGTGTCCTTCACCGTTATAGCAAGTGACATTTAATTTCTTAAAACGCACATAACTTAGAAAAGTCATTGGTGCGTGCCACTGGGGTTTGAACCCGGACCGCTCGAGTGAGAGGCGAGTTCGATAGCCGCTGGGCTGTCACCGCTTCAGACGTTACTTACTACTTAAAAACCTTTTCCACATGACACAATTTATAATGCTTTAAAAGCGCTTAACACAGTGCCTCTGTTGCGACAGGCGCGGTCGGTTTGTGGATGGGTGACCGCTAGTGGCAAAATTTCATGGACGCTATTGTGCTTCGGAGGTCACGTAAAGCCGTCGGTCCCGGTTATTTTCAATGGTGGAAACAATCGGTAAGCCTTGTCGACGACTTTCGGGTGGCTTTTGAACATTCGACACTGGGTTGGCCACTAACCCCTCCACCAATCCGCATTGGAGCAGCGTGGTGGATTTATGTTCTACACCTCCCTCAGCTGAGGGCGAGCCTAACGGTCGCACACCTATGTAGCTTAGCACATGCTAGAAACGTGTCGCTGTCGCTGCGACCCATAGACGTCCCACTGCTGGGCACGGGTCTCCCCCACATACTGCGCGCGAGAAGTACCGCTAGAAACGTGTACTCCGTACATACCTCTTACATGCTCTTAGCATTAAGTCCGCCTTTTGTACCATATTTAGGTATAATAAAGCGTTTAATAAATAAATATATAAAAGGAGAAGGTGACTGACTGACTGACTGACTGACTGACTGACTGACATATCAACGCAGGGCCTAAACTATAAGGGCTAGAAACTTGAAATTTTGCACAGGGGTTCCTTTTATAATGTAGGGGAGCACTAAGAAAGGATTTCTGAAAATTCACCCCCTAAGGGGGTAAAACGGGGGTGCAAAGTTAGTATGAAACTTTGCCGTTTTTGAAGTCTTTAGACGGGTAGACGTCGTTAATGGGTCTAATTCTACGCGAGCGAAGCTGCGGGCGTTCACTAGTAAATAAATAAAATAAAATACCTGCTGCAACGCCTTCTGCACGTTGTGCGGCAGCGCGTGCGCCGAGGGCTTGGCCGGCGGCGGCGACGCGAGCGACGGCGCCGGCGGCGGCGGCGACGCGGCGCCCGGCCCCCGCGTGTTCATCGCCGCCATGCGCCTGCGCAGCAGCTGCTGCTGCTGCACGCGCTGCTGCACCTGCTGCTGCTTCAGCTTCTGCTTTATGCTGCTGCAGAACGGCACCGAGCACTTCATCTCCTGACAGTGCTTCGCGTGGTAGCAGCACAGCGCTATCAGCTGCTTGCATATCGGACAGTCGCCCTTGGTCTTCCGCTTGCATATCTTCGTGTGGGTCACCACTCGCTTCATCTTTTGACACGACGGCAGGCGGCAGTTGGCGTCGCGGCACTGGCACGCGTGCACCAGTGACTGGATGCAGCGCTGGATGGACAGCTTGCGCGCCTCCTGCGGGTTCGCCTGCTTCATATCGCCGGGTGAGGACCCGACGTCCAGGTCGAGGCCGAGCTTCTCCATCTTGTGCGGATGCCCCTCCTTGTCGTAGCACGGACAGCACAGGTCGAAGTCGTCGCACACGGTGCAGTGGTAGCGCGTCTCCACGTGAGACTTGCAGCTGTTGCAAGTGTAGACGAACTTGTCCTGGCCCTGGTTGTGCAGCTCGTACAGCATGCACAGGGTGGAGAAGCACGCGCGGCGGGTGGACGAGAACTCGTAGTGGCGGTCGCGCGCCATCGTAAGGAACGCGTCGCGCCCGTCCATTAGGTCGCAGTTCAACAGCGGGTCGGGGTCTTGGATGGGCTGCAATAATACAAGCTTTATTAGTGAGAGTGTTTGTATTTATTGTATTGTACGCATATTTTTTTAATTTAATTAAAATAACGTCACGCGCGGTCGCGACCCACGATTGCGCTATGGTCGCCATGTGAGGTTGGCGCTTCATATTAATTGAAACAACGAATACTGTTTTATTATAATCGAAATCATCCTTATATATTACGTCTTACAGCTACCTTAATAACGCAATACATCTCTAAAATACTATATGATTTCTCCATGTCCAACATGTAACCAAGACTATCCCAAAATTAACTTTAATCGAAAGAGTTAAGTCGGTTTGTGGATGGGTGAACACTAATGGCAAAAATTTCATGGACGCTACCGTGCTTCAGAGGGCACGTAAAGCCGTCGGTCCCGGTTGTTTTCAATGGTGGAAACAGTCGCTAAGCCTTGTCGAAGACCTTCTGGTGGCTTAAGAACATTCGACACTGGGTTGGCCACTAACCCCTCCACCGATCCGCAATGGACCAGCGAGGTGGAGTATGCCCTAGACCTATCGCAGCTGCGTCTGTGAGGGAGCCCCATGCCCAGCAGTGGGACGTCATAACTGATACAGAGGTATGTGAACAACTCACCGCTAAGCTAGCAGCGGACTGTGCCGAATGTAGCCTGATGACAAAGAACACCTCCTTATGTTTCTCCATCGTCGCAAATATTTTCGCGCTGAGATCGCTCCCCTGCTGCTGGTCGCTCTGCTTCTTGCTGTTTTTCCGCTGTGCCGCCTTGGATTTGTTAGACTTCTTCGCCTTCTTCTGGCCCTTCTTCTTGCCATCGGGACCTTGTTCGTTCTCTTCTGAGGACTGGAATATCTAAAAGCATGTTAGGACGTCACGGATACTCCAACTGCTGTTTATGCAGGTGTGTACTTAGGACCAAATAATTTAATGTAAGCTCATGGATTCTGATTAAGAATTAAATTGGGATTGAGATGGTGGGTAGATGCCTTCAAGATGTTTGTTTATCATTCACACAAAACTTCTGGATTGAATATAATTAATACGATTTGGATATGCTAATAATAAATCCGTCATCCAAGATTCATATTGGACGACATCAAATAAAGGTGAATAAAAAAATATTAATTTTTAATATTTATAATATTGATTTTAAAACAGGTGGTTACCCTCATCGCCGTGTTTATGATCTAGGTGAGAGATAATCAAAAATCGATGGGGCATATATAAATTGTTAAGTTTCTGCGTGCTTTGTTTGGTCAATTTCATAATACATTATTTTGTACATGAGCACGCTCAGCAGTCTAAGAATACCTTAACAATAACTTTGGATTCGACTAACCACGCCCAATTGAAATATTCATATATAAAGCCGGGTCCAGATATGTATCATTTTCCCGATCCGATCCCCGCATCAAGCTTTGTATCTATTTGCGAACGCCTTTTGTTTACTTCGTATCAATGCATCTTGCTATTGTTTATTGTAACCTTTGATGAGCGGACAAAAACCGACACATTGATCGGCCCGTATCAGAGCGGCGTATTAAGACCGCGTAACTTATTTTGATCGCCGTCAACATAGGCGATTATGACACCCGTCGGTAGTAAGGATACGGTGATCGGATCGGGCGAATGCCGTAATTCGTTCAGCGCTATATTCAAAACTAGCTTTTACCCGCGGCTCCGCCCGCGTGGTCAAAGGGAATTAACAATTAGTTGTTTATCATATTTGTGGTGGATGAATAATGACAGTTAAAGATACTTAGAGGAACCAGAGATAATTATCCCATCTATTAACAACATCCGGAACTAAATATCTAGCAAATAACAAAACATCGATATCTTCCCACGGGGATGTTTTACCGCGGTAAAAAGTAGCCTACGTCACTCTCCACCCTCCTCACTATCTCCACACACAAAAACCATACCATATAATAGCTTTGTTGCGACGTGAAAGCCGGACAAACAAACAAACACACTTTCACATTTATAATATTAGTATGGATATGGATAATGATCAAATAGACATAAAAAGAGTGCTACTGACCACTGCTTCGGCGGCTTCGGCCTGCTTCCGCTTCTCCTCCTCCTCCTGGTCCAACTCCTTGATGGACTCCTCCAGCACGTTGGGCCAGAAGTCCCCCTCGAAGTATGGCAACTCCGCCGCCGAAGAGATGTTGTCCTCCATCGCTTGCTTCAATATATCCTTGTAGTCCAGTATTATCCTCTCAATTATGCCCTTATCAAGCATCTTCTTGTACCACTCTTGCAACCTCTTGGGCTTCGGTATCTTCTGCTCGGGCGGATGGCAGTGGAATATGTAGTCGTCGCCCTCCGAGGGCGGGCATGCCCATATGTGGGCCATCGTATAGCCCAGCTGCTTGGCGTAATCTAAGTAACCTAGTAGAATCTCGTGGTAGACGGCAGTCCGGTACTGCCTGGGTTGGAAGAAATGTACTGAATCTAGATATGCTATGTATACACGCCTCGTGTTCGGTGATGGACTGTCGCTGCCGTATTCCTGAAGCAAGAGAAAAATATCTAGATTCAGTGTCCATGTTTGTGAATAAATACAGACTGTTATGATTTTCACAATCATTGATAAAATTGTTAGAAAAACGAAATCATTAAACGCTAAACATAAAAGGTAATGCTGCAAATTATTAGAGTTAGATGATTAATAGACAATTCAATCATATTTTACTGTTGCCTGTTGTATAAGTAAATACGTAGGCGGGATGATAAGTAACTAGCCTCTGCTATTTAAATAGTTAAAATTTAAAAAAAATATATGTCATTTTTAAATACGTATCTCTGGCCACCTGTGTTCTAAATTTGAATTTGGTAGCGTGAAAATTTTATTGAATTTTTGTCATTTGAAAATATATTTCGTCAACTGATTTCAAAATGGATAAAATTGAACAATGAGCGGCGATAAAGTTTCTTCATAAGAAGGGCATGAAGGGGAAAGATGTCTATGTAGAGTTAAATAATGTTTTGGGTGAATGTGCACCTTTTTATGCCACAGTAAAAAACTGGGTGGCTGAGTTTAAACGCGGTCGTACATGTGTCCAAGATGAAGCCCGCCCCTGACGTCCAAAAAGCGTCACGACTCCGGAAATGGTCGTGAAAGTACATGATATAGTTTTAGCAGATCGACGATTGAAGTTATCTGAAATAGCTGACACTACAGGTATCTCAAAAGAACGGGTACATCATATCCTAAGTGAAGAATTAAATATGAAAAAGTTATCGGCCCGTTGGGTGCCGCGATTGCTTACGCACGTTCAAAAAAGGATTCGGGTGCAAAACTCAAAAGAATGTCTGGACCGTTTTCAGAGTAATAAGGCCGATTTTACGTCGATTTGTAACAACAGATGAAACATGGGTTCATCATTACACGCCAGAATCAAAAATTCAATCAAAACAGTGGACTCAATCGGGATGCCCGTCTTCAAAAAAAGCCGTGGCTGTAAAGTCGGCTGGAAAAGTGATGGCTTCCGTCTTTTGGGATGCAGATGGGATCTTGATGATAGATTACCTTCCTAAAGGTCAAACAATTAGTGGAGAATACTACGCTAATATTCTAGTTAAGCTCCATCAATGTATTCAGCAAAAACGACCAGGTTTAGCGAAAAAAAAATCTTCTTCCACCAAGACAACGCTAGGGTTCACACATGTGTTAAAGCTATGGTAAAAATTAACGAATTGAAGTATGATTTGCTGCCCCACCCACCTTATTCGCCTGATCTAGCGCCATCAGACTTCCACTTATTCCCTAAGCTCAAAACTTTTTTGGGCGGACAGAAATTTGCCACAATTGATGAAGTCATAGCCGCTTTAGAGGAGTATTTTGCAGGCCTCGAAAGAAATCATTTTATGGAAGGCATTACTACTTTAGAACGAAGATGGAATAAGTCCGTAGAGGTTCACGGAGACTAAGTCGAAAAATAAAATTGATTTTATCACTGAAAGTTAAGTGTTTTCTTATTAGGCTAGTTACTTATCATCCCGCCCTCGTACAACTGCAGACTGATAACTTATGTGGAATAGAAGAAGTTCTCATTTCGTATTCAAAATGTAAATACATATCTACCAAATTAAAGACACAAGGATCTTTCCCATTCTTGAAGATTAAGGATTATATGTATGTAATTGTTAACCTTATAATGTATTAAGTTAATTGACTTACCTGTACATGCATTCCAAAAAAGCAAATATCAGTCCCGTCTACTTCCTCAAATGCAAACAACGCTTTAGCCCGATACGGGAACTCGCCACACAGTTCACCAGACTCCACAAACCTCGACCTCATTCCAGGTTTCACTTCCACCATCTAAAAACATAAATAATAATGAGTTTATTGTAACAAGAATAATGTTATAGTAAAATTAAGATTTACATCACTGCACTAGGATTGCATTTAGCAGACATAACACAAATTAGCATATTTCATATGTCCTAAGTGTGGCATTAATCTGGCACCTAATGAGCCCAAGTTATAGAATTACTTATCCATCAAAATTAATTAGCAAGCATCACCTAATTATGCAGGCATTTTTAACTGATGACGAATTCATTACATTTAAATGTAAAGTGATAGTAGATGACATTTTTTGACATTTCAAAAGAAAATTTATGGTAATACCTATTAGTAGCCAATAATCTTTTTTTTTTATGGATACATGATAGCAAAAGAGATTGCAGCACCACCCATCCGCTGCCGCCCATGACAACTGTGACTGACTATACCTAATATAACTATAACTAAAGCTATATTGAAAAATACAGTTATAACTACAACAAATAGTTGAAGCGCAGCGAACAGTTAAATGTTGACCTCACCTTTTCAGACGATGCAACCACCCTGATATGCACTTCACCAGCACCAGCCTCTTTTTTCTTAAGGAAATTATTAACTCTCGTCTCAATATAAATGCCAAGCTTCGAAGTGGGAAGCTTCTTAGCGCAAAACTTATTATCTTTCCGTTTCGCACCCTTCTTCTTCAAGCAGTTATCACAGCAGAAGCCCTGGGGCCATATTTGGTCATGGTGCAGCACGCATATTTGGTGCTGTTTCCTACCACAGTCCATGCACATCACAAACGGTTCCTGTTCCAGGTGATCGTTTTTCATCTCCTTGAATTGATCTTTTTTGATGGCACTGAAATATTTATGCGAATATTAGATAATCAAAATTGAAAAAAAAAAAATTTTTAAGGTGATTGCTTCGATCCTTGTCCAGAAATTTAAAAAAAAAACAAATCATTTACATATTTGTTGTTTTCAACTAGTTAGAACATAACATAGAGACATTATATTTTAAATTGAGCACATACTATGTAGCACTGCGTATTTCAATGAATTATTTCAGATCTGAAGTTAACCCGAATTTGTTTATTGCTCAATGAAAACCAAAAACCTTCCAAATTTGTATGGTGAGGCTAAATGCAAATTTGGCATAACTTCAGAACCAAACTGATACAACAAATAATGCAATGCTATAACAGCGTGAGCGCAAATTATATAATTTCACTAATTATGTTATAACTAGTTGAAAAGAACAAAAAAAATTTTTATCTAAATTTCTCGCCTTGGATGGAAGTATCCACCTTAATATAAATGTTTAGACAAGTTCTAGTAAGTCAAAATAGGTAGCCTATTACAATACTACTGAATCGAAGTAAGGGCCTGTACAAAGACTATTGTCCGTGTAGTTGTTGACCCCCAAAACATAATTTAATGGACTTCTCAAATCTATGTTGCCTTCCAATAATGCAATGGAGGATCTAGAAATGCAACATTTTTATACCCCTATTTCAAGACTCTCACACAGGCCCGATAATGAATATTGTTTTCACAAATCAACAGACTTAAAACATAGAATTTGGACAATTCTGACAGATAAATAAATAAATAAATATCTTGGACATTCTCACACGCGGCCATCTGACCCCAAAGTAGGCGCGAGCCTGTGTTATGGGTGTCAGAGACTGATATACATACATAGAAATTTTTAAATACATACTTAAATAGATAATATTGACATCCAGACACAGAACAAATACAAGTGTTCGTCACACGAATATTTGTCCTGAGTGGGATTCGAACCCACGACCTTTGGCGCAACAGACAGGGTCACTACCGATTGCGCCAACGGGCCTGTCAAAAGATAAAATACAGACAGATAAAATACAATGAATACTCACGTCTGCGGCTGCAGCGGGTCGTCCCCGAGCGTGACGGTGTCCCCCTGGATGTCGTTGAAGCATTTCTGGCAGAAGGTGTATCTATCGGACACAACCCCATACGCTTTTAGACTTTTATTCAGTATCGGCCGCGCAGTGTTGATGGTGGTGTGTGAAGCGTGACAGGAACGTTTGTGTGTTCGGGCAAGGACGTGCGTGGGGGCGAAAAACAATTTAGTAAGCAATGATAACATAAAAGGGATTAGTAGTTAGACAGTGGCCACACAAAGGTGCCGATAAAGAATGGACTCTGTGGTGGTCAGTTGAGTGATTGATTTTATCAAAGTGACATTTTTTTCTAGAGATTTGACATTTTTTTGATATGGTTTTCATGTCAACATGTAGTTACGCAATTGACCACCTTGATATGGTTTTCATGTCAACTTGTAGTTACGCAATTGACCACCTAATATTAGTGCTGGTCGAATGTAATTTTACAGAAATTAAATTCGAATTTAAGCCTAAAGGCTTAAAAAACCAACACGAAATGAACAGTTTTGCCAATTCTTTATAAACACATAGAACGCGATTAATTTTTCAGATAGACAGACAGTTTACAGTCAATTTGGCCAAAATACATGGAAATGAATTTTGGCATAACTAATGTTATGCGACATTCATTATACAACTAACCAATATATAAAATACAAGATGAGTAAGTCTGCAGCATATCCAGGAATCACAATACTTAAATATATTGATACTTTATTAATTTTCTTTATAATAAACATGTTGGCTTACTAATAGCGCCAATTCGTTTTTAGGGAGGGCTACACTGCTAAAAAGCGATAGTAAGCTTTTTGTTAGGCAACTGGATGGAATGGTATTAACATTTAATTAAAACATCAGATTAAACACTCGAACACACTAGCCTAAAACTGTAAAATTACACAGACAACAGTACAAGCTATTATTAGAACCTGAAGAAATGTTGTGTCCACTACATTTTATTGTAAAACGTACACATTTCAATATTGAAAAAGTTAATATTTGCCCATTGTAGGGCGAAGGATTACGCTTAATGTGTTACCCTTTTTTTAATCTATATCACAACGAACAACCAAATGAGCCACCTGTATGTAAAGAGGTCACATAAGGTCTATCCCTATCACAACAAACAATCTGATGGGCCACATGACGAAGTGGTGACATATAGCTGCAACCCATAGACGTCCCACTGTTGGGCACGGGTCTCCCCCACAGACACAGCTGCGGGAGATCTAGAGCTGCTCCAATGCGGATTGGTGGTGGGGTGACATATAGCCTAACCCTAACCTAACTCGGCGGTAACAATAAGCGGTGACAGCCCAGCGGCTATCGAACTCGCCTCTCACTCGAGCGGTCCGGGTTCAAACCCCAGTCAGTGGCACGCACCAATGACTTTTCTAAGTTATGTGCGTTTTAAGAAATTAAATGTCACTTGCTATAACGGTGAAGGACACATCGTGAGGAAACCTGCATGCCTGAGAGTTCATCATAACGTTCTCGAAGGTATGTGAAGTCTGCCAATCCGCACTTGGCCAGCGTGGTGGACTAAGGCCTAATCCCTCCCATTCTGAGAGAAGAGACCCGTGCCCAACAGTGGGACGTCTATGGGTCGCAGCGAGGGCGAACCTAACTCATAATTCATGTAGCTTTGGTGTCTGTCAGTCAACACATACCTGTTCTGGTAGCTGAAGTATTTGGCGTCCCTCGGGATAGTGCACAGCTGCTTCCCGTAGCAGCAGAGCACCTGCGGGTTGAACGTGTACTTCCGCCCGCAACAGTAGCCCAAGCTCTGCATTACCGGGTCAATGTCCAGCTCAAACACCTCCGACAACTAAAAGATTTTAGTCATAAATCTATTAAAATAAAATTATGTGCAACCCTTACAAGCATACATTGTAATGTAAATTATAATAGTTAAATTTTTGAGCAATTAATTACTGTTAACATTCAATCAATTACATTGGTCTAGCGCCGCATGACTTGTCATCAATTGGTTGCAGTCAATAGATGAAAAAAGTATTTCTACTAAATTTAAATTCTTACAAACATTTTAAGGTGGGCAACTTAGTTTTTTTTTTAAATCCTGCCACACCCAGATTCCACCCCCCAAAATGTATGTATGCTGTTTCAAATACATCACTTTCATTATCTACTAGTGGACGACCGCAGCTTCGCTCGCGTTACACATTCACTAACTTCAAAAACGGCAAAGCTTCATACTATCTTTGCACCCCCGTTTTACCCCCTTAGGGGATGAATTTTCAAATTTTTCTCGCCGTAAAAACCATCCTTGAACTTCAACGAACATTTAAAAAAAAGAATTGGCCAAATTGGTCCAGGCTTTGTTGAGTTATGCGCTTACCAACACATTTTGCGATTTATTTTTATAATATAGATTACAATTATCAAACAAAAGAAAAAAACCTTACCTTAGTACAGTATCTGTAAACGCGCGAATTCTTCCTATTGTACAGCCACGCGTTCTCGAACATCAGCCATACATCGTCCACGTACTCCCAGGGGTCCTTGTACATTCCCTCGTCCAACTTCTTCTTTATCGTCGAGAGGTCGATGGGTCTCGTCACAATGTCGAAGTAGTCTGGTATGCCCAGCGATTGGGCGTCCACCGGCTGTCTGAACGGCAGCGACTCGGGATCGAGCCGGTACAGGTTCTCTAACGTGGGCATGAGAGCCTGCCTCAAGTCCTCGGGCTTGAAGACGAACGTCCGCCGCGGCCCCCGGTCTCCGTCCGCGCTCGCCTCGCCCACCTAGAAGAATAGAATAGAATAGAATAGAATTTTTTTGCTGCGACCCATAGACGTCCCACTGTTGGGCACGGGTCTCCTCTCAGAATGGGAGGGATTAGGCCTTAGTCCACCACGCTGGCCAAGTGCGGATTGGCAGACTTCACATACCTTCGAGAACATTATGATGAACTCTCAGGCATGCAGGTTTCCTCACGATGTGTCCTTCACCGTTATAGCAAGTGACATTTAATTTCTTAAAAGAATAGAATAAATATTTATTTTGCTTGCACACACAAAAATTAATAACAAAAAAATATAGTTCATATTACCTATAATTTAAGTACAAAAGCAAAATAGGATTGCACTCAGCATTTGCCATGATCCCAATGAATCATGACGCTGATTTTCAGTGCTGCCCTGTTTTGAGTTAGTTTGATAAGTAAGGCTATTCAATTTATTTTTATATCTATCCATCCATCAGCCTTTTGAGGTCCACTGCTGGACATAGGCCTCTCCTAAACGACACCACTCCGACCGGTCCTGTGCCTTCTGAAACCAGCGGTTTCCCGCCGACTTCTTCAGGTCGTCTGTCCACCTTGTCGAAGGGCGGCCTGGGGGCCTAGACAAGTGGCAAAAACGCTAGTAGAATAGATTAAGAAATGTATGGGATTGACATTCGCTAACGACTAATTAGTCGATATCGAATGTCAATCCCATACATTTCTTAATCTATTCTATTTCTATTCTACTAACGTTTTGCCACTTGTCTAGGCCAGCTGTGCTCCTTTTTCCGAGTCGTGGTCTCCATTCGAGGACTTTTCTCCCCCACCGGTTGTCAGTCCTTCGAATGACGTGGCCTGCCCATTGCCACTCCAACTTACTAACTCTGCGAACTATGTCGGTGAGCTTTGTTCGCCTACGGATTTTATTTATATACCTCCTCCTTTATCTCGTGCTTTATCTCCAGCGTGATCTCGGACTTGATCTCCTGCTTCGCCTCCGGCCGACCGTCGTCGTCCTTCGCCTCCTGCTTCATCTCCTTCTTGGCGACGAAGTCGAACCGCTCCATAGGTTCCTTGTTGTCGGTCTCGTCGCGCATGCCCTTGCCGCCGCAGTCAGCGTCGTCGGGCTCCTCCTACAATGACAAAAGTCACATTTATAATAATTTTTATTATTAAAATATTTTTTTTAAAACAAAATCTTTTTAAACTTTTTTTTAATTTTCGTGCATTGTCATCGGAATCAAATATGTGTGCCAAATTTCAGCTCAATAGCTTCAGTGGAAGTGGGTGAAATATTGATTGCAAGATTCCAGGACATACTTACATACATACGAGTGAAGTTAAATAAAAGCTTTTAATATTAGTATGGATTCAACTTTATTGACACCTCAAAAGAGATATTGTGGGCGGACTTAATGCCTTATGTCTTTCTACCAGTCAAACCCTGGGGAAAAGTTGCAATAATAAAAGTTGTAATACTTACTAACCAACTTATTTATACAAATTAAAAAACCTATTTTAGCTATAGATTGCATTGAAGGGATTCTCCACAAATCAATACCCATTGGACCAGCGTTGTGGAGTATGCTCTAGACCCGTGCCCAACAGTGGGACGTCTATTCAATCTAGTCACTTCAGTTCAATCAATCAAGACATATAAGTCAAACATTTTAATAAATGGGCCGGGTAAATGTACCAAACGAAAATCTTCTAAATACTTCAATAATGTGTGTGTGTGTGTCTTCAGAGGCGACGGTGTGGTTTATTAACACGTTCGCCGACAGTGAACGTATATAAACACAATTTAACAATAAAAGTTCTATAGTGTCAGTGGTTCAGTCCGCGCCACCCACACAGGAAACATGCACACGCGTTTAATGAATACACACACTAACACGTGTTTCGCACCAAAACAAGGCATCCTCAGGGTAAGTCGACTCCGGGCAGCCGTCTTTATATACCTTTCCACCCCTCCCTTACTAACCAGTATGTCAGTATGATTAGTATGATAATCATACTGACTAACCAGTATGTTCCTGTGTGGGAGTGATAGGTGCTGCGTTTATGAAGGTATACATACACCACCATACATTTTTATTCGCGGATTGTTGCAAAGTAGATGCCTGATACAATTAATAATCAATATCCGTTACCGTAGCGTCCATAGCCCAATGGCTCGGTTCGATTCAATGTGATCGAAAGAGTTAAGCAACGACGGGCCCGGTCGGTTTGTGGATGGGTGACCGCTAGTGGCAGAAAATTTCATGGACGCTACCGTGCTTCGGAGGGCACGTAAAGCCGTCGGTCCCGGTTGTTTTCAATGTTGGAAACAGTCGTTAAGCCTTGTCGAAGACCTTCTGGTGGCTTGAGAACATTCGACACCGGGTTGGTCACTAACCCCTCCACCAATCCGCATTGGAGCAGCGTGGTGGACTACTCTAGACCTCCCGCAGCTGGGTCTGTGGGGGAGACTCTTGCCCAGCAGTGGGAAGTCTATGGGTCATTTCATGAGCGCTACCGTGCGCGGGCACGAGCTTTCGGTGGTTTAAGAACATTCGACACTGGGTTGGCCACTAACCCCTCCACCAATCCGCATTGGAGCAGCGTGGTGGAGTATGCTCTAGACCTCCCGCAGCTGCGTCTGTGGGGGAGACCCGTGCCCAGCAGTGGGACGTATATGGGTCGCAGCGATCCGTTACCTTGACGCTCGGCTCGTCCGGCTCGCGCTTGACGCGCGCGTCCTCCGCGGGGCTGTCGTCGGCGGAGGCGGCGGCGAGCGCGGCCATCTGCGCCGACACGGAGGCGGGGCGCGAGGCGGGGCGCGGCTCGGGGGCGGGGCTCGGGTGCGCGAGGGGCGTGGCCGGCGTGTGCGCCGCGGGGGACGCGCCCTCGCCGCGGAACGTGTTCATGAACGGGCTGGCCACTGCACGCGCCTACAAACAACATTTACGTAAATTTCCTACAAGGTGGAAATACTAACCAACTTATTTACAAAAATTAAAAATCCTATTTTAGCTATAGATTGCATTGAATGGATTCTCCCCATTGAACCAGCGTTGTGGAGTATGCTCTACACCCGTACACATTAGTAGATCTATTTGTTGTAGGAGCAGCTGTAGATTGTTTTCACTTCTTTATTCAAACTCAATTCGGAATTCGAAAAATGTCATAAAACTATTTATAGCTAAATATAGCTATAAAGATCGTCAGTCATAAAACTATTTAAGTATAACTAATTACTACTATAAAGAGTTTTGACATTTTTCGAATTCTGAATTGAATTTAGTCATAAAACTATTTATAGCTAATTATAGCTATAGAGTTATGACATTTTTCGAATTCTGAATTGAGTTTAGTCAGTCATAAAACTATTTATAGCTAATTATAGCTATAAAGAGTTGACATTTTTCGAATTCTGAATTGAGTTTAGGCTTATTAATTTACGCAGTTCGTGTGTAGAAACCCGACTCGACAGGCGCGTTGGCGCAATCGGTAGTGACCCTGTCTGTTGCGCCAAAGGTCGTGGGTTCGAATCGCACTCAGGACAAATATTCGTGTGACGAACACTTGTATTTGTTCTGTGTCTGGATGTCAATATTATCTATTTAAGTATGTATTTAAAAATATCTATGTATGTATATCAGTCTCTGACACCCATAACACAGGTTCGCGCCTACTTTGGGGTCAGATGGCCGTGTGTGAGAATGTCCAAGATATTTATTATTTATTTATTTATAAAAGTTGTAATACTAACCAACTTATTTATAAAAATTAAAAAAACCTATTTTAGCTATAGATTGCATTGAAGGGATTCTCCACCAATCAATACCCATTGGACCAGCGTGGTGGAGTATGCTCTAGACCCGTGCCCAACAGTGGGACGTCTATTCAATCTAGTCACTTCAGTTCAATCAATCAAGACGTCTAGTCAATTCAAAATTCGAAAAAATGTCATAAAACTCTTTAGGCCAGTAATAGGCTTATTAATTTACGCAGTTAGTGTGTAGAAACGACACGAATTTTTGCGTAGGACCCAGAGTCTTTTTTAGCGTGTGCTAGTAGCCCTAATAGCAGCGTCCATAGCCCAATGGCTCGAGTCGATTCAATGTGATCGAAAGAGTTAAGCAACGACGGGCGCGGTCGGTTTGTGGATGGGTGACCGCTAGTGGCAAAATTTCATGGATGCTACCGTGCTTCGGAGGGCACGTAAAGCCGTCGGTCCCGGTTGTTTTCAATGCTGGAAACAGTCGTCAAGCCTTGTCGAAGACCTTCGGGTGGCTTGAGAACATTCGACACCGGGTTGGCCACTAACCCCTCCACCAATCCGCATTGGAGCAGCGTGGTGGAGTATGCTCTAGACCTCCCGCGCAGCAGTGTCTGTGGGGGAGACCCGTGCCCAGCAGTGGGAAGTCGATGTGATCACCTTGTCCTGGTGGCTCGGCGATGTGAGCGGCGCGGGCCCGTTGCTCTGGTGCGAGGGGTACTGCGGCGCGGGCGACGTCATCGGCTGCCCGAACGGCGACATGCCCGGGTTGCCCACGCTGCCCACGCCCACGCTGCCGCCGTTCGGCGTGTGGGGCATCTGGTTCGATAGGGGATTCTATAATGGAACAAATAAAAAAATAATATTCAAGTAACATTTATAAATAAGAAAATTTTCATAGAAAAATGCCAGTAAAGTAATTCACCTTCTCAAAAATAAAATTGGATATGATTAAAAGAAGTAAGTACTTAACTAACCAAAGCATTATGAAACCTGTTTTTTTACAATGATAGTATAAAATGAGAATATTATAGTGATTTTATTACTGAACGATTCCTGAGTGTCAATATTCATAATTGAGTTACTGGCTCACCCGCGTGTGATTTAAGTCGGAAATAGGCCGACTAGTTTCGATCTATTACGATGATCATCTTCAAAGTGAAAACTCATCCAAACTGTGTGAATCCTGAATGTAGTGAACAACTCGCTACCTTTGGGGAAATACATACCTACATACATTATGTTTATAAAATTAGTCAATAAAATTACCTGATTGGGACTCGGTCCGGGCGGGCCAACCAAGTTCGGCTGGTAGGTCATCCTACTGCCGGGCATCGACAGCGGCATGCCGCCCGGCGACGGTATCCTCATCGTCGGCAGGCCGGGCTGCGTGGGCAAGCTGGGCCGGCCCACGCCCACGCCCACGCCGGGCGCGGCCGCGCGCACGCCGCCCATCACGCCGCCGCCCGACATCACGCCGACCTGCTGCTGCTGCAGCTGGTTCTGCTGCTGCTGCTGCTGTTGCTGCAGCTGCTGCTCCTTCCTCTTCTGCCGCTTCTCCTCCAGCTCCTTCTGTATCTTGTATATCTTCTCCGCGAGCAGGTGGTAGTACTCTGATCTGGTGCTCGCCATCTCGTACATGTCACCCTCAACCTTCCTCGCGTACGCTACCAGGTTGTGCATTCTCTTGTCTAACATAGCTGACGGGTCCGGCGTTGGGAAGATAGCTTGCACCCTGATTGACATGCGATTATAAAAATTATCTAACGGTTATCAGAGATTTAACTAAATAGACATAAACTTTAAATATTACTGATCCTAAGATGGGCTGTGAAGGACTACACAGCCTTACATAGTCCACTGCTGTAAACAGGCCTCCCTTAATTGGTGACACTCCACCCTATGCCCTTTAAATCCAGCAATTTCTCAACTTACTTCTCTAATTTATCAGTCCATCTGCTTGTCGATATACATACTACCATTACCTAATCTTAATACATATATATATTTCTTGTGTTCGTGTGTATCACAGTGAACTCCTCCTAAACGACTGGATAGATGTTGATGAAATTTTTTGTGTGTGTTCAAGGAGATTCGAGAATGGTTTAGATTTTTTTTACTTTAGAGACAATTTGCTCCACTGGAAAATGTATTTTTATTTTTACCCGTCGTTCATTGACGTGAAGCGTCGCGTCACTTTGACATTTCATATGGCAGAACAATGTTTGCGGGGTCAGCTAGTGTAGTATACATTATGAAAGTAACACTACTCACAGTTTATGAACAAGGTGGTTTCTGAGATCGGCTGTTATAGACTGGTGCCACTCTTTCGTGCCGGAGACGGGGTTGGCCGTGACGGTGCCGCCGGGCAACTGGAGGGTCCCCGCGCCCATCTGCAACACAAAAATTGTTATTATCATCAAAACCTTTCATTGCTCCATTGACCTCTGTCATACATGATTACATCCACGTATGAGAGCGAAGGTCTATTCAATTTGCACTTGTCTTCTCGCTATATAAATGTGTATTTATTTATTTATTTATTTATTCAACTTTATTGACACCTCTAGAGTTACAATAGGCGGACTTAATGCCTTAAGGCTTATTTATTTATTTATTCAACTTTATTGACACCTTTAAAGAGATACACAATGGGCGGACTTAATGCCTTATCTTTATATCGTAGACAACGACATCATATTGGGTACGCTATGACGAGTTGTCCGCGCCCGTGTTGTCAAATAAAAATTGTAGAATGCCATCATATGTGCAGTGAAGAGCTGTCTAAACTATTGGGCCATAAAAAAAACGGCAGGGGATGCATAACCATTGCTTCTAAAGTACCAGACGTCACTTCTTTAAAAAACACCCCACTCACCAGCTGCTGATGCTGCTGCTGCTGCTGCAGCTCGGCCACCGTCTGGTGCGCGAACAGCTGCTGCATCTGCGACGGCTGCTGCGGCGCCACGTCCGTCAGCCCGGGCGGGCGCGGCGCTGGCAGGCGGGGCGGCGCGCGCGCCATGCCCATGTTCGCGACGGACGTCGGACAGGCGATGCCGAGCGCCTCGTACGCCCGCTTCATGTCCGCGCCGGCGCCCATGCCCACGCCCGCGCCGGCGCCCATGCCCACGCCCGCACCGCCGCCGCCGCCGCCCGCGCCCGCACCGGCGTTCGTCGGCGCCGCGGATGGCGCCACACCTATTTATTTAAAGCTTTTATTTAACTTCACTCGTATGTGTGTGTGTATGTATATAAATCCTGGAATCTTGCAATTAATATTACACCCACTTCCACTGAAGCTATCGAGCTGAAATTCGACACACATATTTGGTTCCAATGACAATAATGCACGAAAATAAAATAAAATGTTGTAAAAGGGTTTTAAAAAAAAATTTTTTTTTACAGTATAATTTTGTTGTACACTTATACAATTGACTATTCTTTAGATACACATATCCTTAAAACCAAATAAAGAATTTAAAAAAAGTTTCATGTTCTAGTTGAATAGAAAACAATCAATGTCCAGATATTTCGATTTGTAATAGTGGACATAACTGTCCCCCAATTCTTGATACTAGTCTATGTTTAACATACAAAAAGTTTTTCATAAAAATATATTTTGAGCATAACGTAAGTAACAAGTTACTTATTATATTATCATTTTGTCATTTTTTTATTCTATTAATTCAATAGTTATGTTAATTCAAATTTATATTATTGTAAAATATGTACTACATTTGACATTAATTTTAAAAGTAACAATGATCATCAACATGCAGAATGAAGAAAAATCTATGATAAAAAAACATCAGATCTTAGTGAATTTACAAATCTAAATCAACACTCACCCGATAAGGGGTTAACGGGAGCGAGGCCGCTGGGTGCGGGCGCGGCGGGCACGTTGACGCCCACGCCCACGCCCACGCCTACACCGGTACCGCCCACGCCTGTCGTCGAGTGCGATCCTGCCGCTGCAATCGCAAAAAATCGTTCAACCTTTGTTACTATTAGATAACAAGTGCTTAATTCTATATTTTAATTATTTGTCTTTACCATAAAATACATTTAACAGCCCCATTTTTCTTTCATATTTTAAATACATATTTGTCTTTACAATTGGAATTCACATTTTTTGGAAAGGATTTCAAACCATTTTTTACTAAATAAAACTTATTTAGGATAAGTCCTCATCGCAAGCCATAAAGCTGAAGATCAAAATGAAATTTAAATCTGAAAAACAATGTTTCGTTTAACAAGCTACTGTAAATAGCCGAAATGGCAGTAAAATGATAATATATTGTAATTAAAATAATTCTAAGTAGCTATTCAAAGTAAGTTTTTATTTATGCTGTTAAACTCACCATTCATTGTCGTACTTCTAGTTCGATCTGCCTGCTTGAGTGGTAAACAGACCGGACAGTCATTTTTATTGCAGTGTTTCCAATGGTTTATAATTTGTCTTGATGACGAGCAGTGTGGCACGACGCAGTTTTTACCAGCCTGCGAATAAATCACAATCAATAGTAACATATACTTCGATCAATAACGATAATGACAAACTTCCGTCAAAATTAACTGATTAAGTTTTACTAGAAAACAAAAAAAATCATGTTAAAATTATTTCAACACATTCGATTTTTTGAAGTAATACTTCTTTGCTTGACTTGAGGAGTAAGCTGGTAAATGCGTGACGCGAGCGTTACGAAAAGTGTGATCAGGCGAGGCAAACGGAAATTTAGAAGGAGATATAAGTTAGTGAAGATAGAAAGAGAGAAAGTTACGTTTAGTATATTAATGTAGGGGCAGGAGAGAGAGAGAGAGAAGAGAGAGGTGCGATCACACATTTTCTTTCTCTCTTCCATAATAGCCAGTCCATGAAATATATATACATATATCTCAGTCAGTAGTTCATTTGCGAGTTTGCTAGCGTTACATGAACGGTGATTTCTTGATTATTTCGTAATTTCATATCTGTAAAATTTTAATTCGAAAACATATCTTATTTCTCACACCATAAGCCTATTGTCCAGGTCTTACAATCAACCACAGTAAGTACTGATGTATCCGATAGTGAGAATAATGAATAAAAATAGAAAAATCTATTCATAAAATATTAATTTATCAATAATAATTGAAATATTTGTAGAAAATTAATATATACATATAGATGGAGCTAAAGAAGTTTTACTTCAGTCGTGTGGTCTAAAGCACACTCATTTAATTTTTTTCAAGATGTGAGTGCCTAGTCCACTTAACAATATACTATCTAAGTTATCTAAAACCCATACACACCCACTATTGGGCACTGGGAGGTGGGGAGACCCTCAGACACAGCTGCGGGAGGTCTAGCTAGAGCATACTCCACCACGTTGCTCCAATGCGGATTGATGGTGGGTTTAGTCGACAACCATGTGTCGAAGATTCTCAAGCCACCCGAAGATCTTCGACAAGGCTTAACGTTTGTTTTTACCATTGAATACAACCGGGATCGACGGCTTAACGTGCCCTCCGAAGAAAGGTAGCGCCCTTGAAATTTTGCCAATAGCGGTCACCCATAACCAGCCCGTCGTTGCTTAACTCTGTCGATTACATTGAATCGACGCGAGCCATTGGGCTATGGACGCTACAATACTATCTTAGTTACAACGCTAAAAGCGCTCCAATAATGAAACGCGAGCTGACACTAATACCCCGAGCATAAAAAGCGCTTTTCAACGGTGGAAACAGTCGTTAAGCCTTGTCGAAGACCTTCGGGTGGCTTAAGAACATTCGACACTGGGTTGGCCACTAACCCCTCCACCAATCCGCATTGGAGCAGCGTGGTGGAGTAGACCTCCCGCAGCAGTGTATGTGGGGGAGACCCGTACCCTGCAGTGGAACGTCTATGGGTCGCATCGTAAAAAGCGCTCATACGAACGCATCCAACACTTTGCACAACACAATCTTCACCTGACACGACATCATATGGTTGAGGACGCCCTTCATCGTCTTGCAGTGCGGCAGCGAGCACTGCCACAGCTCCCCGTTGGACTGCGACTCGCGGCGCTGGCACTTGTGCGCGTGCAGCAGCAGCACCAGCTGCTGCTGGATCAGCTTCCTCTTCTCCGGGTCGGCGATGGAGCCCGAGTTCGGTTGCTGGGGGTTCGGCTGCGCGGAGGCGGATTGCGTCGCCGCTTGCGGCTGCGACTGGTACGGGACAAATTTTCCGTGTCAGGATTGACAACAACTTCAGAAAGCCACAGGTTTGTTGCGTCAAGAAAGATTAAGGGAGGGTGGCAAAACCATTTTTTCCATGCAGCATCCAGCTAATTTATTTAACTTTGTACCTAAATAACTTAATAAAGTTTCGTGTTTTGAACACATTCTCCTAATTATGAAGTATAAAGCAAAATTGAATAAGGATTAGGGCGTGCCCCAAATATACTATAAACGACAAAAACCAATGTTCGCAGTCTAAGCAGAAGTTGGGAATAGCAACGTGGAATTTGGTGGAAGTAGTCAAGAACTCGCAGAGACCCTGAAAAGGAGAAACATAAACATATGCTGAATACAAGAAAAGCGCTGGAAAGGAGCTAAAATCCAGAGACCTACGACAACGACGAGGGTACTGGTCTGCTATGGAACGGACAACAAACAAAACGGAGTAGGAAATATCCTCGATAACAACTATAAAATCGAAAAGTAAATGTTGAAATAAAATCCGAACGTCTCATAGCCATTAAATTAGGCCTGGAAAATCAGCCTATCAAAAATATTATCTACGCTTATACCCTCCAAACGGGATGCAAGGAAACTGATAAAAAAAATTTTTGGGAGGAAATGGACGAACTTGCGATGAGCATACCACCTACTGAAACAAAACTAATCTTAGGAGACATAAATGGCTATGTTTGCAAACGCAACAGTTTAAACATGTTCGTTCATGGAGGGGTTTGGATATTTACACTACGTAAATAACGTTTACGTCACAACCTTACAATAATTAACACAACTTTCTAAAAGAATTTAGAACACCTTATAACATAAAATCAGAGGTAAATCATCACAATTAGACAATAATTTGGCCTATAGTAAAGTTTTTCAAGGAATGTAAGGTATATATACCCTGAGAAGCACTAACATACAATTGGATACAAAGGTAGTGCGCTTCTTAAAACGTTGCATAGTTATCTAGAAAAAATATACTAAGATTACATATTATAGTAGTGCTGAGCAGATGTGGTCAAATTTCGAGCAAAAAAGTAGGAGCAAAGCTAGGTACATATTAGGAGTGTCCAAAGGTGTTAGCACAGGCAAAGATCCGATCTGATGGAATAAAAAAGTAAAGGAGTTAATTGAAATAAAAAAAGAGAATTTCAAGAATTGGCAAGCATCCGAACTGGAAGAAGACCATATCGCATACAAAAAAGCTAAACGTATTGCTAAAAAGGCTGTTTCGCAGGCTCGAGCTAAGTCTCGAAAAGGTTGTTATGACCAGATTGAAAAAGCGGGCTCACATAGTGAAATTTTTAAATTAGCAAAAAATAGGAATTGATCTACACAATACATTAAAGATAATAAATATATACATAAAAAGTAAAAATCAAATATTGTTGACTCGAAATGATGAAATAAACAACAGGTGGGGCGAATACTATAAAAATATAATGAAAAAAGAATTTCCAAGTAAAGACAGGGAAAAACACCGCCTAAGCAAAGAACCTGAGGCCGTGTACCTGGGAAGGCATTCGACAGCGTACCAGGGAAACTTATATGGCAATCATTAAGAACTTAAAATTTGCCTGAATATTACATCCAATTGATAAAGAACATCGCAATGCCCGTACAAAAGTGAGATCGCTAGCCGGTTTTAGTCCAAAATTTGATATAGGCGTGGGTGTGCATCAAGGTTCCGCACTAAGTCCACTACTTTTCAATCTGGTCATGGACTTTCTAACTAAAGATATACAGTCCCCATTACCCTGGAATCTTCTATGTATATGCAAACCATACAGTCCTCATCGCCAAAATACCTAGTGAACTCCAAACTACACTGTCCATGTGGCAAAATGCGCGCCGGACTAAGAGTTATTAAAATGAAAACTGAGCATCTTGCACTAAAAAGGTACACAACACAACCTAACGCCTACTATAAGCTACCCAAACGGAAAATCGATGCCTAAAGTAACACATAGGCTCTATTATCACTGAAAATTTTAAGGTGGTCAGGAGGGGTAACCAAAATTGACAAATTCCAGAATGAATATTTCCATGTAAGTTTTCAAGGGACTGTTTATCTGAAAAACTAGCTGAATGTTGATTAAGGTTGTATGGATATGTCATGCAACGAGACAACTGTCAAACAGGCATGCCAGAACCAGAAGAGGCCCAGGATGACCACCGGTGGCCGATTATGGCCAAACTTTTAAAAGAAAAAGCCTTACCCGACAACTCACTACATGTCTTGGCGCAAATTAATTAGGAGAGCCGACCCTACCTAAAGTGGGAATGAGCAAAGGCAAAGAAGAAGTACCTAAATCTGCATACTCATAAGTATTACATGCAGAACATTGGGACAACCTACACCTAAAACTGATGAAGCGCCTACATGGGTCACCTCTCCAATACTTGAAATTGATCTATCAAGTAAACGATTTTAGGGCTTTTTCAATCAGCAATACTCTAATTTTAAGGCCAATAACTAAGCTCTTAAGACCTCAGAATTGAGCTTTATAAAAAAACTAGCTTTTACCCGCGGCTCCGCCCGCGTGGGAAAAGGGAATTAACAATGCCATCTATTAACAACATCCGGAACTAAATATCTAGCAAATAACAAAACATCGATATCTTCCCATGGGGATGTTTTACCGCGGTAAAAAGTAGCCTACGTCACTCTCCACCCTCCTCACTATCTCCACACACAAAAACCATACCATATAATAGCTTCGATGCGACGTGAAAGCCGGACAAACAAACAAACACACTTTCCCATTTATAATATTAATATGGAATATGGATATCTACTACGAGATATCATAATTACTGTAAGGTGCGTTGCGTACGTACCTGTCCACCGGCGGGCGCGCCGGGCGTCTGCGGCGAGGGCGCCGGCGGCACCGCTTGCGGCGCGCTGCCCCCGGCCTCCGCTGGCGGGCCGAACCGCACGCCGGGCGGGCGCTGCGCCGGCGGCACGCCCGGCCCCTGCGGCGACTGCCCGTACGCCGGGTGGAAGGGCGCGAGCGGGTGCCCGCCGCCGCCCGGCGCCTGCATGCGCGGGTGGTGCTGCAGCCCGCTGCGCATCGGCGCGCCCATGCCCACGCCGACGCCGACGCCGACGCCCACGCGGCCACTCAGTGGGCCGTTCTGCATCGCCTGGCAGATGAGACAAGATGTTAAAGACGCGCTAAGATGATGTGTCGGACGCGTCGCGTATTCCACACGATGTCCGATAGAATTTGTGTACGTTGCACCGTACATAATAGTAGGTATCTATGTCTCGAGCGTCATAAACTTATGGACTTAAAGGCGCACTAAGATGATGTGTCGGACGCGTCGCGCATTCCACACGATGTCCGATAGAATTTGTTGTACGTTGCACCGTACATAATAGTATCTATGTCTCGAGCGTCATAAACTTATGGACTACTAATTTAAATTAGTATCTGCCAGCAGTTTCTATAGCCTCGCAGACTTGTCGCATTGAGTCGCACTTTTGCTGCACGCCTGACATTTTCTTTACATGCAAAAGAGAGCATCCCGGACTTTGACCTCGGGAAAACGGGATAAATTAATCTGTCGATAATACGGATCTAATCCGGATCATTGTGTAATATATAATTAGACGATACAAGTTTTCACAGAAAGAAAGAAATTAGATTGGAATCAAACCCCTTCTATCTGCAAGTAAAACAGTTTTTTCCCCAATATTTAGAATGATTGCAGAACCTTTAATTAAGCTTATGATTAAGCGGCATTCCTTGTAACAAGGTCCCACTGCATACATTTTGGTCGGTCGTAGCGGTCAAAACAAAAGTTCTACGAAACGCCGCACCATACAGAAGACTTTATGGCCGCGACATTGTAGCAAGGAATTTCGAACAAATCAGCACGTTTGAATCAACGGTGCCGGTGCGGCCGGTGTGGACGTGGTATCCAGAGGTCTTTTTTTTTCTAGGAGTTAGTTGGCAAAGGAATCCAAAATACAACTGCCAGCTACTTCCCAGCGTCTAATGTCTGTGGACATTAGACGCTAACATAACAACATAATAACAACGACATAAGCTTCAAGATCACATTATTTGTATAATTGGACTGTTACCTTATACATAAAAATTGTTATTGCAAAGTGCAATGTATAAAATATTACAAGCTACTGCATGAACAAAATTTAAGAAATTACAAAAAAAAAAATTAAAAAAATTCCACTAAAAAACAGCCAATTAAATTTATAATACTAATTTCGGCAATTCAACATCGTCAATTGCTCCTTTTCACGAGCTTCTTCATTGCGCGGATGAGCGCTCTTAGGTTAGGCATTGTAATTAGTAAAGCATTGCTTTTGCATTGCAAGTATAAGCTCCTTTTCATTAAGTAGCCAATACAATGTCTTTATTTGTCTGTAGTCTACTTTTGAAATAAATGTGTTCTTCTTTTTCTTCTAATAGACCGAAACTATGCAGCTTTACGGGCTCAACATAATAATATAGAAATACTCAAGTGCATCCTCAGACCTTTTGTAACAATATTTATTTGTCATAAATGTCAGAATAATATGTCATAAATGATATCCTGAAAATTATATTAATTTATTTATTTAAATATGTAACAACTGTGATGCACTGAGGTTTGCTATGCACCATTTAGTGCTTGGAATAAAAACTACACTGATTACATATTATAGATTTTTACATCCTTTATTCTCAAGTGCCTTCAATTTTGATTTGATCTTTTCATTTATTGTATTCAGCATGAGCATCAATAATCAAATTTTTATTTTCTAAAAATCAATAAAGTAATATGCAAGAAAATCTTTAAATAAAAAAAACCAAAGCTTTGTAACGTGAATAAAACAAAAACAAATCAACGAATACTCACCACCTCAACCACGTTTCTTTGTCCCACTGTTGGGCTTGGGTCGCCTCTCAGAACAGAAGGAATTTTATATTATTTTATAATTATGGTTGTGAAAATATGAATCATACCTGGGCGTGCAAATGATGAGGTTGTGTGGGGTGGTGGTTGTTCCCCATAAGTGGGGGCAGCTGCTTGTTGACATTGCTGATGATACCGCTGCCCAGTATCCCAGCACCCCCCATGTTGCTGTTCGTCACAATCATGCTGCCAACATTCCCCACGTTCATACCTCCTGTTGAGAGACACATATTTTAACATATCAAAGATAAAATTAAATTGGAGAGGACTTATATACTCGTAGTGACTGGACGCGAGTTATATAGTTTTTTAAGTTTTAGAAAACAAATCCTCTTTTTCTATGAAACTAAATTTGTTAACAATTTTTTTTGGTCATGCGTGAGTTGTTACTAATAATGACAAAATTTTTTTTAATACTGTTTAACTCAGCTTCAAGTCAGGGTCATTTCATTTAATATCTTTAGTCAAGGGCCAATCAACTATAAAATATTTAAAAAAAAATCACATTTTTTAATAGTTATTTGACTACATGAAAGCATAATCTATCATAGTGTTGAAAGAAAAATATTTCTGGATTTATTAAATTTATTTAGGACTTACAACATGAAAACATTACAATACACTGTCATAAAATATTCCTTAGAGAATATTTTTAAATAGTAATAAATCATAAAATTGCAAAAAATTATGATACATACCTTGTATAGAACTCATTGGCATTGTAGAATGTAGTTGATTCGGATGATTTGCATTTGACATTGGTTGAGGATGCATCCCTCCCATCAAATCCTTTGACACAGACACATTAGGCGGCGACTGAAGATTTGGACTCTTACTTCCTAAACTACCCAATACTAACGGATTGTTGTGGCCTACTAAGCCACCTTTGCCCTGTGAAAAGACCAGCAAACGACATTTACGTCATTAGTATTGTTTATTCAAATATCATTCAGCATCAAATACAAATAATAGTAATGGGATATTATGATATATTACATAGATAAGTAATTTTGAAGACAAAAGTTTGGAATACTAATGGCAGTGTTTTACTTTTGCTGTATTAAGATTTCTCACAATGTTTTGCCTCTATACTAAATGGGTGCATTAAAACGTGAAGCAAGCAAGATTTGATTGAATCATAAATAACTTAAAAAATCTACAAGTGCCAGGAATATTTACCAATAAAAATTATTTTAAAAATTAATTAACTAATAAAGATTTACTGCTCAATTAAAAGGCCAAAGACGTTTTTTGATCATTAAACACTATCAAACTACTGAACAAAGTGATTTTTTTCAAATTAGTTTATTTTATCATGTTTATTTTTTGTTTCCAAAGTATGTAGTACTTTTTTTTATTTTATATCCCTCTGAAAATGTAATTTTAGAAGCTACTATTTTCCAAATTTATGGCAACTCTGATCTACATGTTAAACTGCATGTAGATCATAGAAGACATTTTTAAAAATGTGGGTGTGACCTATACAGAAATACGTAACATCAAGTTCTTCAATTGCAGCTTAATTATTCAGAATTGCCATTAATTTTAGCATGAACTACTCCACTTAAAAATGTTAAAAATTGAAGGCCCTCTCCTGGCATATAAGATGCCCCTGCCAATTCGATAAATCCTAGTTTGTTAGCTCCAGATACTCACTTGTTGTATAAGATGATTGTTTATCTGTCTCTGCATAGCAGCCGTCGGGTCATCACCATTGAGCTGTTGCTGGGACATTTGCCCCCCGGGACCAGGGCCCTGCGCGGGGGGCTTGGGGCCGGCCACCCCCGGCTGCTCCCCCCACATAAGCTCATCAGGGAGGTCTTTTTCAAGGTCGAACATGTCCAGGTTCGAAAACCCATCTACTGAAACAATTTGTACAAAACATAAGAAAGAGACAACCAGTACGATAGTATATATTTTTATTATATAAATATTAATAATTATAACAATATTAAATTTATTACAATAAAATGTTATAACAATCTGCTCAAAAATTTATTTGTATGCAGGTTTAACAGGGAAACCAAGGGTGCCAGTTTTGGGGGCTGAAACTGGCAGGTAAGAATTATACTAATAGTTTAATATGTGGGAGTCATATCATATTGTTTTTATTATGTGTTCAAAAACTTACTACACAGGTATTCTGAATACAGATCTAAGAATATTCAAGCATTTGCTATGAAGACCTTGTATCATTACACAAACCATTTTGAGGCACTTTTGACCCCACTCTAACTCAAGAACTTTAGATTTCTCATGTAGAAGGAGTTATCCGTAGTTATGTTACATTCATAGTAATCAGTGGCACATTGCTTTGACATTAGAATATGTTGGAGAACGTCACATATTGATACAAAACTAAGAACTATTGCTTTTGTTGTCTTTAATATTGTGAATATTATGCTGTTACCTACATTAACCTAACTTTACACAGATAATTTGATATTAATATTTTACTAGAGCCACACTACAAATTTTCTTTTTATTATTTATTTATGATGGATGGATGGATGGACAGAATAAATAGTAACACAATAGTTAATATCTGCTTACTATTAATTATTTTTAAAAAAAATCAGTAAAAAGTAATGCCTAGATTGTTTACCAAATAAGACAACTCAAGAAAAACAGACTAGAATAGCCTGAATGAACATTTGGGGAATTGAGTTATAAAATGAGTACCATAGAGTTCCTTTAAATAAATGCAAAACACAAAAGCCTGTACTGGTTTATAGCAGTGTGTGATTTAATGTCTATTATTCTTAATAATTGCCTAAACTATTGAAACCAAGGTGCTTAAATAAGAAAAAAAAGACCTATTTATTTCTTTACACATAATATTTATTAATGTATAAATTTATAAATTTGATACATAAAATGTTTGTCTCAAATATTATAGAAATAACTGAAAATTCTAACCCAGTAAGTTTACAAATGAAATGATGCTTCATGGTCACATTGAATAACATCCACAAACAGCTAAACATCTGACCAAATGTGAAGTCATTAATAGTAATAAATTTTTCAGATAAGAATATTGAAGAATAGTCAGAAATTATATAAGTTATAACTACATAAAGTACAAAATGTTATGTATTCTTTTATAACAAAATAACTTCATAATCTCAGAATGGCAGCTAGTTACTCAATAGTTTATAACTAATTTGCAAGTTTTATTATTTCACCAGAGGTGTTTCTATAGTACACAAATAACAGTAAAATTGGGTGAGTCTACTTAAATTAATGTAAGTTTAATGCATGTATAACATCATACCTAATTATTTTAGTTAATGTGTAATAAAATTCTGTGTGTGATTTGTAAGAAATACAGGTAAATCAAATATGATAACTTAAATAATTGAAAACAAATAGATAAAAATTTTGATTTGTTCACATATGTAGGTCACTGACATTAAAATAATGATTTATCAAGATTTCTGAATAAAACATATAATTGTCTAAATTAAGGTTGGTATTGAAAATGTTCCACTTGCTCTGAATATTTATTTCAACTGTAAAATGTCTATAATTCGTACTTATGCAGAACCTACTGTTTTGTTCAAAACATGACCTTTATATTGGAAAGTAACCCCAAATTATCTATGTCACATTACATGAAAGAACCATTTCATATGTGTAAGGAGATTTCATTGTAATACTGGAGAACTAGGCTAAGATTTAGAATTTATTAAATGTTACAAATTTGGATGATCCTTCCAAAATGTCATCATAAAATTTTGCAATAAATAACATAAAATCAAAAGTAACTGTAGAGTTACGCAGGTCTAAACTAGCTAATGGAGCTAATTTCTTGATTTCTTGGGCGTAAGAAACAATAATACGACGCAAAACTAGCAAGGCGCTAACAAGAACGACGGCAAAATGTCAAAAATCTGAGAAATATTGTAATGACAGGCGAACGTTCAAACCTTCAATAAACTTGTAAAATATGAAAAAGTACTTACCCGCGCTGTCCGACGGACCCTGGAAAGGGTCCCGGATCATTTTAGCCCGCTTATTAGGCGGCTCATCCACATGATGATCGGCCATGGCTCTGTTTACTAAACGTAAGCCGTCGTGAATATTTCGGCCCGCCGATTCAAACAACACATTTATGTCTTTTATCTGTATAAAATAACATTTTAGAGCGATTTGTCATCCATCACAATGTAATTCACCCACATCCCGATCGTTCGATGTGCTCCGCACCATTGAAGGCACATATTATAATTTCTCACTCAAGTATTCGCCATTACAAAGCTCCGAATCGAAGAACTACACAGAGCCTCTCACCATCTTCCGTCGGAACTAGCACAATAAATGAAAACAATATCACCAGATTTTAGCTACTTTCCAGGACTTATTTTAACGATCGAACTACACGATTTCACTCAACACTTTAAAATACACGGAATGGTACAGTTTATGATAAAATGATGTAAGAAAAAACAGAAAATTTACACGACATATTCCGAAATACTTCTCAGTCTCTCCAGCGCAAAATGGCGGCTGTTGATGAAAACTTTTTCTACGCTTGTCAGAAAATGTCGGCCTCTAAAGAGACGAAGAGCTCTGATTGGCTCGCGCATACCATGTGACCGCCGGAAGTGCCGACTTGACGCAGGATCGGTCCAATAATTCTGACGTCAACGCGTTCTAATCCGAAGGTTCCCGAAAATAACCGAAGACATTTTATAGTGAATTAAAAATAGTTCGTCTAATTATCATAATTTATTACACCATTAAACATGATATAAATTAAATATATGTTAAATAACAAACCATAAAAATATCGGTTCATTCTTTATTTACGCAATCAAATACAAAAATGTATTTATATTTAAATTCTGGCGCTAAATCGGGAGTGGTCATCGTCAATAAAGACTCATCTTTAGTCTATAGCTTACCACAACTAATAGAGTAAGAAAGAATGTATATTAAACTGTTCGCAAAGCAAATTAAGTTTATTTGAGCATTGTTTGAAAATATTATAGTATTTGTTTTAGTTTACCAAGTAATTTAACATTAAAATTTTATTGGTAATGAGTTAAGTAAAATTTATAGTATAAAAGCATGCGTATGCTACACACTTCACAAAGCGAGGAACGAACTTCGCGAACACCAATTTGATAATGATTTTAATAAAAAATAAATGTAAACCCACAAAAACATCTAACATTCTTCATGAGAGTTCATCAATCCATCCATCCATATGCCTTTTAAAGTACAATGCTGGGCATAGGCCTCCCTTAATTGGTACCAGTGGGGTACCAAAGGGAGGCTTATGGCATATCGACAATGATATCAAGTTTCAGAACGTAGTCATAGGTATTTGATGATAATTGTTTTCTTAAAATGTAGTCGTTATTCGACATTATACTGTAATATTAATAAATTAATCGAGTTATATTAATATAGAATAATAGCATATAAACGGCTAAACAGGCATACGGGCCACCTGATGGTAAATGGTCACCGTTGCCTATGGACTCGTACGACATTAAGGGTACCACAGGTGCGTTGCCTGTCTTTCACACTTTTCTTGAAGCACTCCGTGTCGTACTCTCCCATAGTGATAAGCTTAGCACCATATTCAGTGACGTTACGGCCATTACGGCCAACAGCAAGAGTTCATTATAAAAAAATGTTATTGGTTGTCGTCTGTAAAGTCTGTTTACGGACGATAAATATACGTGATAAAGTCATAGAACAACATTTTGTAAACACACTTCACTTTAAAAACAGTTCACGTTTGTGTGCTGCCGCTGTCTCTATTCTACTCGGACGCATCGGCCAATGCAGTTGAAGAGAGATGGATGCGTCACAAGTCGACCTAAGTACGTACTACGTACCTATTTCCAAATACACCATATATTCACGAATAAACACGACTCTACACACCCTACACGTACTTGCAAAACATTCGTACATTAATGTAGATCAAAGACTTGCTTTAATGATGTAGATGATCATATAAAGGGCCGTCAATATCATAGTAGTCAAATTAGATAAGTGTCCGTCCCTAGAAATTGGAATTTTATAGCAGGCAAAATTACAATTTCTTTGGTATTGATAGTTTAAAAAACAAACTCCCAATTTCTTTGGTTCAAAATCAATTAAGCATGGAATTAATAACAACACTACGTCCAAAGAATTCACACCCAAAGAATCTATCGTATCAATTGCATCTACGCGGCGCCGGGCTTTGCTCATGTCATAGCCGCCGAAGGGTTTAGGGGTCCCTGGCAATTCTCTGGCAGCCACTGCCCCCTTGATGTTGGACCCCACAGTTGTAATTTACTCAAAGATATTGTTTTATGTACCTACCCTACACTAATCTGAATACAATATAGTAAAGTTGACATTGCATATAATTCATTATTTTCCTTATTTTTTAAAACATATTTCTTTAAGATCCTCTAACATTTCCTTCTGACGGAGGAATAAAACTGCGAGAAACTAATAAAAGATGTAAAAAAGAAGAGGAGCAAAGAATATATTCTTGTAGCAAATACAGTAGTTTCTTATCCTAATTTCATCTGGGGAAATGAATTTCTTCTCCTTTTTCCAGTTTTATCCATAGATAAGGAGTAGGTAAATGTTATATTCTAATTCCATTTTATATTCTAATGAAAAATTCATTTATAATTCAAATATCGATGGTACATAATGTCATGGTTATGTTGGACATGATTATGATTGATGCTCCACAGAGTACATTTTATATAACTGAAATGATGCTTTAATCTAACTCAGTTTACTTTTAATCCATCCATCAGCCATTTCATGTCCACTGCTGTACATAGGCCTCCCTCAATCGATGCCACGCCCCTGATAATGCTTATAAATATTTATTTGTATAATAAGAAACAGAAAGTATAATTAAATTAATAAGTAACATACAAAAATAATCACCTACAACAAAACCATTTTTTTTTTCTAAATATTTTCTAGCCCATAAAAATAAATGATTACCAGGATTATCAGAAACAAATGAGGCATTTAACACACTGATGCATTGATTTATCAATTGAATAAGAGGTATTCATAGTATTCATTGTTTGCAAATGGCAAGTTTCATTGACCTAAGAATCTGTAAGAAAACGTCACATGCTGACACAAATTGAAACACAAAGTGCACAAATCTGATCAGATTTAGTGTGCCACTTTCATATATGTAATATTATCTACCTTTTTTACACTCTATGTAGGTATCAATGCACAGATGTTGTTCCTCACTTCTTCCACATAATATTGATTTTTAAATAATTTTATAGATTTTTATTCAGTTTCATTTGAAAACATTTTTTAGGAAATCATAGTATACATTGTTTACATTTCATATAGTGGCCTCACACCCAAGATTTCCAGGCCAGATTTAACAACAAGTCGTGCAGAGTTAAAAACTAATATTCGTTGTGCAGCTAAACCTGCATCTACGTTTTTTACCTTGAGTTCATTAAACATTCTATTTACATATCTGGCAAGGCGAAATAGGTAATTTACAATTATACATGCTTCATTTTCACAATAGGCTCTTTTTAGAACATCTTCATATTTAGCAAGTTCCATAACAACATCATTAACAATATCTTCTTTTAAATATTGTGGTTCACAAGCTTCAGGTATATCTATACAACATTTTTTTTCCAAACTCCACAGCCTACAATGAAGATATTGCAGTTTGATACCACTGTCTCCTTCACTCTGGAGTGCTTTGTCCCAATCAAAAACATAATTTTTCTGCCTATTTTGTTTTAAATCATTTATCAAAACTGCTGTAGTCCCCAGTATGTCACATGTTTCTTCATTAATTGCTGATTTCTTTGTATCTGAAAAAGATATATAAAAAAAAATATTAATAAAGTAAAATAATAGGTTATTGCTTCCAGTATATTATTTTATTAATAAAGCAACTTACTCTTAGACTGTTTTTGTTTTTGATACATTTTATTTTTTGCTTCATCTAATATATCATTTAGAAACACAACATTCCCTTTTCTTGTGCTCATACCTTTAATCCTACCAAATTTAATATGTTCACAACCTTCTGTACATTCAGGATTTACTCTTTTGACAATATCAAACAATGCTGTGAAATGGTCACTTTGGGCAGAGTCAACTATGTAAAGCATTTTATCAAATTTATATCTCTCATATTTATCAAGCAATGCTGCAACATCTCTTGAAAGGTACAGAGTAGAATTATCACTTTTTAGAAGAGTGACATCCCTATCGTTGACTTTGGCAAATTTCTTTCCTGTTTCATCTGTTAAAAGTATGGATTTCTGTTCCAGTAACCTAATCACATCTTTTATTGCCTCTCCATTGTAGTCAGATTCCCAATGATATTCATCAAAAACAATGCCTAGTCTCTGGTATATTTTTGCTAGTTCTTGCACAGTAATCTGTCTTATTTTTCTCCAATTTTCTAAGCTAGCTTTGCCTTGCTCAATTTCAGCAAAATATCTTCTTGCTTCATTTTGTACATTCTCATCACTAGTGGACAATTTATTAGCTTCAACATATGCATTATACAAAATGTTTATAGGATTGCTTTCAAGGGCACTAACGTCTATATTTCTTGTCTGCAATCCATATTGGAGGAGACCAAATTGGGTACCCCAGTCTCCTAAGTAATTTATTTTAGTCACTTTATTTTGGAAGAACGTATTAATATTTGCTATAAAATTTCCTATGATTGTTGATCTTAAGTGTCCAACATGAAATGGTTTTGCTATATTAGGAGAACTGAAATCAATAACCACATTCTTAGGGTTTAAATTACTTCTAAACATGGGTTCCTTAATACCATTTAAAACTTTTTTGATAAATGTGTTCCTATCAACACTTGTATCCAATTTTTGTTCAACATTATCAAAACTATCATTCAGTTTGTTATATTTGATGTCATTAATACTATGAATATGCATACATGACAATAACTCCACAAAATATTTTTGGTTTTTTGGTGTCAGGATGTCTCTCAAGACTTTCTTTCTTAGCATATTTGCTATGAAACTGTATCTGCTGAAAAATAAAGACAGTATAAGTACATATGTATATGTATAACATAATATAATAGGTCCTTCTCTTCAACAGAATGATAGATGTAGACATATATAAAAAAATGAGATATTCATAGTTGAAATTCAGTAATTTAATTGAGATACTATATTGAAAACGATTAAATGCTGGCAGAGCCATGGGTAAATCCATATAATAATATCAATACATAATATAATGCTGTCTTTTTACATAAAATTATAAGTATATTTACATACAGCTAATTAGTACATTAAATCATCTTTTTATCATAAGAAATTACTGAAGTATCAGTATATCAGTATGCCATATCCAATAAATAGTATTCATATCCAATCTTTGCTGTACAGAATGTTAACTGACAGGATTTTATTGATATAAACCAGGACTTGAATGAAGACCTTGCCGGCTAGCCCAAGCGCTTAAAGTGAAATTTCTGTCAATCGTGATTCTCATTATTAGACAACCAACATGCGCACACAGCCTTGCCAGGCAAGATCTATCAGCAATCGCTCAATTCATATATGATATGATACTCGCCGCGCAAAAGAAACGAGGGCGTTCTACTTTCAGTCCTAACTTTCAATCTGACCAACTAACGCAAAGATTTAGGTAATGAAAAAGTTTGCCTTATTACCCTTGTAGATTTAGATCAAGACAAGTATTTGCTACATAATTATAATTATTTATATAATAAGATTACTTTTAACTATGTGTAGTTAAATATTGTTTTTTTTATTTAAATGTATGTTTGTCTGTCAGTTTGTACATGAATGACTTGTCTTGGTCTTGGCATTGGCATGACTTTAACAGATGATTAGACGTTGAAAGTGACAACATAGTTTGTCCTAATTCAGCCAAGTGGGAGGGAGGGAAATCCTTCCACAAGGATCCTTCCACAGATTTATAAGTATAGTACTACGTATGTACGTGATCCTTCACACTCCTCCTCCCTCCTCCAATCCTTCCACCTTCCTTCCTCCTTCCTTAATTTTTAATGAACAACTACGAACTAATTAATTATTTACCAGACCAGAGGCTTATAAATAATAAATTGGCACTATTTTTGCTGTTTTCCAACTGTGGGAAACATTTCAGATTGAAGAGAGATTCGGCCACAGAATAGATACACAGGATTCGGCGCATCAAACAATATAGAGGTGGAATGACGTCTGATCCTGCTCCTTTGGTACTTTGGTACCTAGAGTCCAAGAATTTAAGCGTTTTATGAATATCATCCTTATTGATACTTAGACTACGTGGTAAAATTGTCGTAACTCATTAATAATGAGTTACGACAATTTTCATTAATGGAAAAAAGAAATAATGTTGCGATCAGCGTTGCCAGAATGTAACTTTTGTTACATTTTACGTTACTTTTGACCCTCTCATGTAACTTCCATGTAACACGACTCAAAATGTAACTTTTACGTTACTTTTAGGACTTAATAAAATATTTAAATATTTTCCTATATTTTAGCTTTTGAAATACTTTTCTAAATTTGTTGGTGTATATCTTTCACATTATTAATTATATGTTTTTCTTTTTTAGGATTAATAGTCAATTATTTGATCAAAAAATATCACGATTCTTTCGAAGCTTTATTAATGGGACAGAAAACATTTTAAGATTTTTGTAATAAAGTGTCATATTATAGTATTAGTGTTGTTTTCCACATAAAATGGAAATGTAACTTTTGTCGTGAAAATGTAACTTTTTGAGGTGTCTCATGTTACATTTGACTATCTGCCACTGGCAACACTGGTTGCGATGTTAGTATTCCATAGAATAGTAGTTTGTGGTTGCGATCGTAGGTTGCGATTAACCTGAAGCCTCTCAAATACTCACATCACAATTCACTATAATCACAAACTAATAGGGGATACTATAATCTGTGTGGTTGCTAAGCAACCATTTAATAACAAAATATTTGACACATTAACGTTATCGTGTGAAATTGTGAATAAAACTTGAAATATATAAGAATATGAATTGAAATGGAATATGTAATCGAATAAAATAAAAATAGATATCAGGAATAATAATGCAATATAATATATGGATAATATGCTCAGCTAATATGTTAATTTCAAACACGTGAGACGCTATGTAACGCACTAATAAGAAAAAATACAATCTACGAGGTGTAAAAAGCAGTTCTGGAGTGGGTCGAATAAGTGTTTACCCCATACCTAAAATAAGAAAAAACATGTCTGCACCAAAAGTAAGTTATAAATTGAACCATCATTTTGAAAATGAATTCCTCAGATTATATTCTGATTTTCATACAAACATTCATCCAGTATTCCCATCGAACTGGAATTTTCGAGGATAAAATGTATCCTTTATATCATCATCACAGGGACCCAAAGCATGATTGTATTAATTGTTTGAAAATTAAGGTTGTGCATAAAATACCACCCATATCCATTAATTGTGTTATTTTCTGTATGTGTTCACTACCGCGAGCTTATGAGTGTGTAAGCATTTTTTTATTATGTTACATAATATATTTACAGTTATTGTACACAATTGAGCAGCCTCATGGCATGGGTGAGCTGTACTTTCTGTGGCAGAAAGGTGAGGGCCGCTCTCTCCTCGCAACCACGGGAACTGATGCTACAGTGGCCATACATGACAGAGCAGGACAGTTGCAGGAGAGGTTGAAACTGCAAGGGTATATAAAAACAGATTACTAACAGTGCTGTTCACTTTCTTGTTTTTTATTCCACCATATCCTAGGCCAGTCTCACTGTAGGTAGGATATGGTCTCCTCTGAGAATGGGAAGGGTTAGTCTCCACCACTCTGGCCATGTGCGAACTGGTAGACCTAAAATGTCTTGCAGAATATTATGGAGAACTAGAAAATGCTCTTCACATTGTTTTCATTGACAGTTATGGCAGGTGACTTTTAATTTCTAAAAATGCATGTAACATAATAAAGTCAATGATGTGTTACTCTTGGATTTGAACCCAAATCCCGGTTTAGAAAAGAGTGAGATAGCCACTGGGCTGTCATTCAATCAATTCAATTTTACTAAAGTAACACATAAAAATTTGACTGCAATAAATAATTTACCGGTTGGATGAACACTGAAATTGTTATTAATTAATTAGCCAACTTCTTATGCCCCAATTTCTTTATTCCTTTGATTGTAATTTATTTTAGTAATTCATATTTTTTCTTTATGGCAAATCTGAAACTATAGAATGCTATGGTTTCAGATTTGCCCATACTGTTCTGTGGCCCATTTAAGAAAAACACTGTACATAACTTTACTCACATTCCAGATTATGTGCAGGCATGGAATGGGACAACGACGGAGATTACTTGGCAATCATAACGCCAAATAGCAACAATGTGTTGCTATGGGAATGCCATGCAAACAAACGTATGAATATTGAAACTGGTTTGCGGGAGCCACCGTCATGTTTGGCTTGGGCGTATGGGGAACCGCTGCTGGCTGTGGGCACTTCAAAAGGCAATCTGGCTCTCTACAACCATCACACTACTAAGTAAGTTTACACTACAATGATACCTAAGATACTATCCTACAAATATTATAAATGAGATAGTTTGTAAGTTTGAATGTTAGTTACTCAATCACGCAAAAACTACAAAACGGATTTAGATGAAACATGCCACATAGGTAGACGATAAACTATTAAACCGATACATTTACTTGCACATATACTTTTCATCACAGAAATGTTATCCCTTGGCATGGCATAGTCTACATGAATGAAAAAAAACGACTTATTCAATTTTTTTGTAATTCTAGGAGGATACCTATAATAGGCAAACACGCAAAGAAAATAACTTGTGCTGCATGGAATAAGGACAGCATACTAGTTTTAGCCGCAGAAGATAAAACCCTGTCCATCAACAACTCTGACGGCGACACACTCAGGATGATCACACTAAGGGATATTCCGAATGAGCTGCAGTTTTCTGAGATGAAAACTGATGAGAGAGTTGGAGGGGAAAACACAGTGAGTGCGATTGGAAGAGTAGTTGACCATATTAACTTTTAGCTTCTCCCTCGTCACCCACATTAGTCCTTTGCTGGACATCGGCCTCTTCCAAGGCTTGCGATTGAGCCCCATCTTCAGCTCTGCGTATCCACATTATCTGCGTCGCCGAGGCTAGATTGTCGCGCCATCTAGCAGCAAGTCGATCCAAACTACATTTAGCTAGTTCGCAGTTACCCCGCAAGTAACCGTTTACAACTTACTTCAGTAAATATTTAATGAATCTCCGTTCGGAAAGTATCTTCTTCCACTACACCATTACACAATACGCTAATAATCGCTTCGTTGCAATAATTAATAACAAAGTTGTGATACAATTTTTAAGCTTTCATTGCATTTCTTTTCAGATTAGCCTCATTGTGGGCAAAAGAACTTTATATCTCTACAACCTTCTGAATCCAGAAAATCCAATAGAGTTGGCATTCCAACAACGATACGGCTCCATTGTGTCGTACAAGTGGTACGGCGATGGCTACATTCTCATAGGCTTCAGTGCCGGCTATGTGATAGCCATATCGACCCATATAAAGGAGGTCGGCGAGGAATTGTTTCAAGTTAAGAACCATAAGGACAATCTAACTGATGTGGCGGTGTTTAATGGACAGGCTGCTACGTGTGGCGATGGCCAGTGAGTATTTGAACCCTCTTTAATGTAGTTTAGAATTCTAGCTTTACCTACCTTAATCTACTTCTAGAGCCACCTATTGGCAAAATGAAGTCAACTTATCCATGCTCAATAAATCATGTTCCGCGATTAACTTCAGTCCACTGTAGAAGGTTCTTTGTACAAAGTCACACACCCACACATAATGTCTTCTCAGTTGTGATCAGATTGTCGTTGTTATTTTGCCTATGTACTTTCATTGTTTTACGCATCATCATCATCATTACTTAACGCTTAAAGTTATACTTTTATTAGTCCACTAGGTCTTAAATCTACCTCAGCGGCTAACTCAGGTTATGACGTATTGATTAGGTTGCAGTGACACTGCACTTGAACTTTAGCGTCCGCGTAATCTTTGAACTGCGCGCCAACTGCGCATTAATCTCAAGTCTCTTGTATATAAGTCAAAATTTTCCACGTTGTCGTACTGCGGCCTATGCAGTATTTTAAAATTTATATTTACATTTAAAATTAACAAATATTTTTGAAAGAAAATATTTCCATTCCAGACTTAAGCTTATAGCAGTGTGGAACAACGGCGAAGTGTCCGGCTCAGTGGTGCCGCCTGGCGGTGCGGAGCGATGTGCGTGGAGCGCCGACGGGCGGCTGCTGGCCACTGCAGGCCGTGCATACCTAAACGTGTACGTGACGCAGTTGCCGGCGCTGTACGCGGCGTATGGCACGCGAGTGGTCACGCTCACCAGTCTCAGTGAAGTCACCGTGTACCAGTGCATCGCGATTGGAGACGAGCCTGAAGCTGTGAATAAATGTGAGTTTTTTGTTTTATGGCAGGTGATCCGGCTCGAAGGACCATGAATATGAAATTATTAGAAAGGTAAGGTAAGACAGGCCTTAAGTATGTATTTAAAATATCTATGTATGTATATCAGTCTCTGACACCCATATCACAGGCTCGCGCCTACTTTGGGGTCAGATGGCCGTGTGTGAGAATGTCCAAGATATGTATTTATTTATTTATTATATGTTTTTTTCTGGGCCAGAGGAGAGGATTTAAAATCTTCTAGGAAGGAAATTGCGGTAGACATAATGAATGGTTCAGTAACGTATTTAACTGCGGCGACTATTGCGAAACATCGCATGTCGCTGCAGTTAAATACGTTCAGATACAATGTCTTTCCACATTCGCATATTAAAATATCGCCCATCTCGAGTAATCTCTCTTTTGTAGGCCCTAAATGGGAATGTTTCTGATTATCAGCTGAGGCGACAGCCCTCGCGTCATACGCGCTACCGACGGAGCCGACGGCGATCGCTTTGGGCGGAGCGCACGTGTGCTGCGTGCAGGGCGCGCACGCGTGGTTCCTGCCGCTGGCGGGCGGCGCGCCGCGGCGGCGGCAGTACCCCGCCGCGGTGACAGCCCTGCGCGCGTGCGGGGACTACGCCGCCGCGCTGTTCCAGGGTCGCGCCATGCTGCATGCGGTGAGTACGGTCCACCGCGGCGTCGGCAATACCCCGCCGCGGTGGCAGCCCTGCGCGCGTGCGGGGACTACGCCGCCGCGCTGTTCCAGGGTCGGGCCATGCTGCATGCGGTGAGTACGGTCCACCGCGGCGTCGGCAATACCCCGCCGCGGTGGCAGCCCTGCGCGCGTGCGGGGACTACGCCGCCGCGCTGTTCCAGGGTCGGGCCATGCTGCATGCGGTGAGTACGGTCCACCGCGGCGTCGGCAATACCCCGCCGCGGTGGCAGCCCTGCGCGCGTGCGGGGACTACGCCGCCGCGCTGTTCCAGGGTCGGGCCATGCTGCACGCGGTGAGTACGGTCCACCGCGGCGTCGGCAGTACCCCGCCGCGGTGGCAGCCCTGCGCGCGTGCGGGGACTACGCCGCCGCGCTGTTCCAGGGTCGGGCCATGCTGCACGCGGTGAGTACGGTCCACCGCGGCGTCGGCAGTACCCCGCCGCGGTGGCAGCCCTGCGCGCGTGCGGGGACTACGCCGCCGCGCTGTTCCAGGGTCGGGCCATGCTGCACGCGGTGAGTACGGTCCACCGCGGCGTCGGCAGTACCCCGCCGCGGTGGCAGCCCTGCGCGCGTGCGGGGACTACGCCGCCGCGCTGTTCCAGGGTCGGGCCATGCTGCACGCGGTGAGTACGGTCCACCGCGGCGTCGGCAGTACCCCGCCGCGGTGGCAGCCCTGCGCGCGTGCGGGGACTACGCCGCCGCGCTGTTCCAGGGTCGGGCCATGCTGCATGCGGTGAGTTCGGTCCACCGCTCGACTCGGCTCTACTGACACAGCTATTGAATGGAGTTTTGGCCGAACACAGATTCAGACCTTTTGATAGCCACTAACCCTTTAACAAAAAAAAAAAAGGAAAAAGGAGCACAGGCCGCCCTACGACAAGGTGGACAGACGACCTGAAGAAGTCGGCGGGAAACCGCTGGTTTCAGAAGGCACAGGACCGGTCGGAGTGGTGTCGTTTAGGAGAGGCCTATGTCCAGCAGTGGACCTCAAAAGGCTGATGGATGGATGGATGGAACCCTTTAACCTGTTGTATACAATAAAGCGTAAAATAAAATAAATAAATAAACGTGTGAGTGAGAAAAAAATTGTTCACTTTCAGCTTTTTTTTGGTGTGTAATGAATGTAAATGTCATTTTTGAAACATTTGATACCTACCCGACCTTTGGTAGGAATTTACTTCAATTCCTAGACAGAAATTCCGCCTAAGTTCTTGGAAAATCATCAGAAGCCAGTCGTAGTCATAGTAGTCATCAAAGGTTGGGACCAGACCAGACCAAAATATGACTGACGTTGTCATCACTGGCAAAAATATGCAACTGAATCATAGTATGCAACGTAAATGTTCCGTGTTCGATTCCAGATCGAGGCGCCGGAGTCGTCGCAGGCGGAGCGCGAGGCGACGTACTTCCCGGAGCCGCACATGCAAGGCGCCACCATCGTCGACATACACCTCACCAGTGACTTCTTCATATTCGCTACAGATGTGAGTCAACAAGTGACAACCATGGCGGTACATTCTACAATCATTCAAAGTCATCGTCCTCCCTGACTGTCAAATGCCTCAGATCGCCGCGACTCATAGATGTCCCACTGCTGGGCATGGGTCTCCATAGACACTGCTGCGGGAGGTCTAGAGCAAACTCCACTACGCTGCTCCAATGCGGATTGGTGGAGGGGTTAGTGGCCAACCCAGTGTCGAATGTCCTCAAGCCACCCGAAGGTCTTCCGAACGCTTAACGACTGTTTCCAGCATTGAAAATAACCGGGACCGACGGCTTTACGTCCCCTCCGAAGCACGGTAGCGTCTGATGATGAAATTTTGCCACTAGCGGTCACCCATCTACAAACCGACCGCGTCCGTCGTTGTCGAAAGTGTTAATCTTTCGATCACATTGAATCGTCGCGAGCCATTGGGCTATGGACGCTACTCAAGTGCCTCAAATACTCCAACGAATTATCACGATTGTCCCCATTTTTTCAATTTTAATTTCATCGAAGAAAATAGTTGATTGATAGATTGAGTTTATCAGATTTAGTGTAAAACTTTCAGAGAGCCATAATATATCTTATAGAAAATGTTGTTATTAATAAATTTTTCATTATGTATATCGTATTTGTATATGCTTCTCTCTCTCTCTCTCTTCGACCCATAGACGTCCCACTGCTGGGCACGGGTCTCCCCCACAGACATTGCTGCGGGAGGTCTAGAGCATATTCCACCACGCTGCTCCAATGCGGATTGGTGGATTATATGCTTATACACGTATAATTATCTATATATATAAAAGGAGAAGGTGACTGACTGACTGACTGACTGACTGACTGACTGACATATCAACGCAGGGCCTAAACTATAAGGGCTAGAAACTTGAAATTTTGCACAGGGGTTCCTTTTATAACGTAGAGGAGCACTAAGAAAGGATTTTTGAAAATTCACCCCCTAAGGGGGTAAAACGGGGGTGCAAAGGTAGTATGAAACTTTACCGTTTTTGAAGTCAAGTGGGCAACCCGAACGCGGGCAGACGTAATTCTACGCGAGCGAAGCTGCGGGCGTCCACTAGTTATTTATATATATATGTATTTTATATTCCCCAGCGCGGGCACATCGAGGTGTTCGGCATAGAGGAGTGGCGGTCGTGCGCGCGCTACAAGCACGCGAGCGGCGCGCGCGCGCTGCACGCCGACATCGGGGGCGCGCGCGCGCTGCTGCGCGACGAGCGGCGCCGCGCGCACGTGTACTGCCCCGCCGCGGGGGACCTGTGCGCCGTCGCCGAGATAGAGTGAGCGAGCATGCTTTTGTGGCGTCTCTTTTGTTCGGCATAGAGGAGTGGCGGTCGTGCGCGCGCTACAAGCACGCGTGCGGCGCGCGCGCGCTGCACGCCGACATCGGGGGCGCGCGCGCGCTGCTGCGCGACGAGCGGCGCCGCGCGCACGTGTACTGCCCCGCCGCGGGGGACCTGTGCGCCGTCGCCGAGATAGAGTGAGCAAGCATGCTTTTGTGGCGTCTCTTTTGTTCGGCATAGAGGAGTGGCGGTCGTGCGCGCGCTACAAGCACGCGTGCGGCGCGCGCGCGCTGCACGCCGACATCGGGGGCGCGCGCGCGCTGCTGCGCGACGAGCGGCGCCGCGCGCACGTGTACTGCCCCGCCGCGGGGGACCTGTGCGCCGTCGCCGAGATAGAGTGAGCAAGCGTGCTTTTGTGTTGTCTCTTTCACGTGAAAAATAAAACTCATAATCTTATTATATATATAAAAGGAGAAGGTAACTGACTGACTGACTGACTGACTGACTGACTGACTGACTGACTGACTGACTGACTGACTGACTGACTGACTGACTGACTGACTGACTGACTGACTGACATATCAACGCAGGGCCTAAACTATAAGGGTTAGAAACTTGAAATTTTGCACAGGGGTTCCTTTTATAACGAAGGGGAGCACTAAGAAAGGATTTTTGAAAATTCATCCCCTAAGGGGCTAAAACGGGGGTGCAAATTTAGTATGAAACTTTGTCGTTTTTGAAGTCAAGTGGGCAACCGGAACGCGGGCAGACGTCGTTGATGGGTCTAATTCTACGCGAGCGAAGCTGCGAGCGTCCACTAGTTAGTTAATAATAAGCCTTTATGATGGTTAGTTCCTATTGTATGAGCAAGCTGAATGTTCATTGAAGTTAAAAATATGAGTACAACTTATAGACAAAATGTTAATATTGATATGTAATAGTTTAATTTATTTATTTTATATTTCTTTCTCTTATCGACCAAACTAACTCGAAAAGTGCCACACTGAAAATCAGCGTGATGATTTCATTGAAATCATGGCACATGCTGAGTGTGGTCCTATTCTTGCTTTGTGTTATTATATACTTACCTATGTTTAATTTTATTGCTGTTAACTTTAATTTTATAAAGCAAAATTAATATATTATTATTCTTATATGAATGTATTTCCCCAGCTACGACGGCGCCCTTTGGGATATCTGTCTCTCCGACCGCAACGTGTTTGTCGTGTACACGTCCGAGCGTGTCGACACGTACTACTACGCGGCCCACTCCATCCACGGCCCACACGTGGACCACGTGGGCACCACCAGCCTGCTGCCGGGGCAGGTGCCGCTTATACTGTTCTCCGGGGACGTGTACTGCTACTCTAGCGGCGGGAGGTGAGTCTACCATCCGCGGACCGCTCCTGCCGTGGCCCACCAGTGGACCACGAGTCCACGTGATCATGTTGGGAGCATAAAAAAATAAAAACAAAATTATTGTATAATGCTTTTTAAAAGCTTTTATTTAACTTCACTCGTATGTATGTATGTATGTATGAATGTATGTATATATGTCCTGTAATCTTGCAATCAATATTTCACCCACTTCCACTGAAGCTATCGAGCTGTAATTCGGCACACATATTTGGTTCCGATGACATTGCACGAAAATAAAAAAAAGTTATAAAAAGCTTTTAAAAAAAAAAAATTTACAGTATTTTTTTTTTTGTTAAATGTATTGAATGAATGAATGTGTTGTTGTGTTGTCAGCGTAGTGAAAGTATGTATGTATGTATGTATGTCCTGTAATCTTGCAATCAATATTTCACCCACTTCCACTGAAGCTATCGAGCTGAAATTCGGCACACATATTTGGTTCTGATGACATTGCACCAAAATAAAAAAAAGTTATAAAAAGCTTTAAAAAAAATTTAACAGTATAATTTTTTTTGTTAAATGTATTGAATGAATGAATGTTGTTATTAATAACGATTTCAGCGTAGTGAAAGTGCCCCTCGAGTCGCACAACACCAGCGGCCTGGCGGACGCGGACGCGGAGCGGCGCGCGCGCAACCAGCGACTGCACGTGGACAAGCTGCTGCGGCTGCGGCGGTTCGCGGACGCGTGGCCGTACTGCGACGCGCTCGGCGAGGCGGACGCGTGGCGGCGCGCGGGCGAGGCCGCCGTCGCGGACCTCAACGTTGAGTTTGGTGAGTTACAATACAATACGATTATAAAGTGCCCCTCGAGTCGCACAACACCAGCGGCCTGGCGGACGCGGACGCGGAGCGGCGCGCGCGCAACCAGCGACTGCACGTGGACAAGCTGCTGCGGCTGCGGCGGTTCGCGGACGCGTGGCCGTACTGCGACGCGCTCGGCGAGGCGGACGCGTGGCGGCGCGCGGGCGAGGCGGCCGTTGCGGACCTCAACGTTGAGTTCGGTGAGTTACAATACAATACGATTGTAAAGTGCCCCTTGAGTCGCACAACACCAGCGGGCTGGCGGACGCGGACGCGGAGCGGCGCGCGCGCAACCAGCGGCGGCACGCGGACAAGCTGCTGCGGCTGCGGCGGTTCGCGGACGCGTGGCCGTACTGCGACGCGCTCGGCGAGGCGGACGCGTGGCGGCGCGCGGGCGAGGCCGCCGTCGCGGACCTCAACGTTGAGTTTGGTGGGTCGTGGGTGTCATAGAGGAACGACTTGTAGTAGGGCCATCGCCTTTGATGGCACGTATTAAATATTTTTGAAGTGAAACTTCTTTAGGCGCATGAGGGTAAAATTATTTACGGATGAAACGCGTCACGCAGCATGCAACGTTCGTGACGAAGAAGAGGATGGGCGATTAAAGCGAGTAAGAAAGGGCGAGCGTAGCATGAAGACTATAAAGACTAACATAACTTAAGTTTTGTAATAAAACAACAAGACTTTCAAATGATTATTTATATTTATTCTTTTTTTGTGTATATTTGAATATTTCGCCAAAGAAGTTTCACTTCTGATGTGTGTACTTTGTACGCACGCACTTTTTTTTCTTAATCTATCATCACCAAACCAACCCTTTCTTTGTCCCACTGTTGGGCACGATTCTCCTCTCAGAATGGGAGTGATTAGGCCTTAGTCCACCACGCTGGCCAAGTGCGGATTGGCAGACTTCACACGTTATGATGAACTCTCATACATGCAGGTTTCCTCACATAACTTTAGAAAAGTCATTTCAAGCTGCACGGGCGCGTCTATTTGGCGAAACTTAATGAATAACATTTCACAATTTATTAATTTCTTAGCTATTCGCGTATACACCCGTCTGAGCGATGTAGCCATGGTGTGGGCTTTAGAAGACGCTTCCCATATTGAAGAACTACCAATTTTGTGGTGAGTGTTATAATTATTCAATACAAACGACTTTTGATTTTTTATTAATCCTTTACTGTCCAGTTCTTGCTTATTATTATTATTGTTTATTTAACAATGATATTATATACATTACAAGAGGTAGAATACGCCACCAACGCACGAAAGGAGTGCCGTGAATTGGTGTCAATTGTGACCATTGCAGTCAGTCGAGCTGTGAGCTGTCATTGTGAGCACGCGCGCTAACTGTAGGTACTGGAGGCATAAACAAGTGGCAAAAACGCTACTAGAATAGATTAACAAATGTATGGGATTGACATTCGCTAACGACTAATTAGTCGTGAGCGAATGTGCGTGTGCAGTTGTGCGTGCAGTATGAACGTGACGTATCTTTTTTAAAATATAATTTTTATTTAAGTGACTTAATAAATCTATATATTATATAAAACGAGAAGCTGACTGACTGACTGACTGACATACCATCGCAGGGCCTAAACTATAAGGGTTAGAAACTTGAAATTTTGCACAGGGGTTCCTTTTATAACGCAGGGGAGCACTAAGAAAGGATTTTTGAAAATTCACCCCCTAAGGTGGTAAAACGGGGGTGCAAAGTTAGTAAGAAACTTGGCCATTTTTGAAGTTAGTGAATGTCTAATTCCACGCGAGCGAAGCTGCGGGCGTCCACTAGTAAATAAATAAATTGTTACGAGTCAAGATATGGTCCGAGTAAAATGCCACTAATTTCGCAGAAAAAGCCTTTATTCCACAACGTTATTCGCGTACAGTACTTATACAACACTTAAATACATTCTACACTGCACAGACACTCGCGATTTACTAGGACACTTCACTGTTTTCTTCACTTCGCAGTTTCCACTTTTCTTGATCGCGTTCCCGAACTGAACTAACTCCTCGCCTCGCGCATTACCGCTTTTATACCCACTTAGTTAATCGAGAAACTTCTCGTCTTTTTTTAAATTCAAAAGTGTTCGATGACAATTGACGAATGTCATCATTAAGCCGCTCGCACACTCACGTTCGGTAATGCCAGGCTCACACTCTCGACCGTAACAAAATGGTGCTTATGTTTGTCAGCGGCATGCTGAGCGCGTGCCTTGGCTCGGGCGATGCGGCGACGCGCTGGCTGGAGGCGGGGGGCGCGGGGGGCGCGGGGGGCGCGGCGCACGCGCTGGAGCTGCACGCGGCGCGCGGGGAGTGGGCGCGGGCCGCCGCGCTCGCCGCCGCCGCGTGCCCCGCGCGCGCGCCCGCGCTCACCGCGCACTGGGCGATGCACCAGGAGCTCACGTGAGTGTGTGGCTGGGCTCGGGCGATGCGGCGGCGCGCTGGCTGGAGGCGGGGGGCGCGGCGCACGCGCTGGAGCTGCACGCGGCGCGCGGGGAGTGGGCGCGGGCCGCCGCGCTCGCCGCCGCCGCGTGCCCCGCGCGCGCGCCCGCGCTCACCGCGCACTGGGCGATGCACCAGGAGCTCACGTGAGTGTGTGGCTGGGCTCGGGCGATGCGGCGGCGCGCTGGCTGGAGGCGGGGGGCGCGGCGCACGCGCTGGAGCTGCACGCGGCGCGCGGGGAGTGGGCGCGGGCCGCCGCGCTCGCCGCCGCCGCGTGCCCCGCGCGCGCGCCCGCCCTCTGTCACTTAAACATGTTAAACTGACAGGCCCGTTGGCGCAATCGGTAGTGACCCTGCCTGTTGCGCCAGGGGTCGTGGGCTCGAATCCCAATCGGGACAAATATTCGTGTGACGAACACTTGTGTTTGGTCTGTGTCTGGATGTTAATATTATCTATTTAAGTATGTATTTAAAAATATCTATGTATGTATATCAGTCTCTGACACCCATATTACAGGCTCGCACCTAATTTGTGGTCAGATGGCCGCGTGTGAGAATGTCCAGGATATTATTATATTAAAACTACTCCAATTCTACATTATGTGCCCCAAAAGTATCAAAATACTGAACCAAGCCTTTATATCGTCTCAGTTTAACAGCGGCGCAAATTCACCTTAGCCGTCAAACTATCGCCCCTGGATGGATGTCTTACTTAGTATGTATTATTATTATTTGGAGATGTTGGCTCGAGCTTATTCAGCTCCGGGCACTTCGACCATACCTGATCATTTGTGCCCACAGCCAGTTAGAGTTCACCATCTAGTCCTGCTAGCCTGCTACTTTGAGGAAAGCTAGAACTTTAGCGATGGTGATGGATTTGATTTCATCCGGATGCAATTCGTGCGCTCCTAAATGAATGCTCCTCAGGCGCCCAAGAGCACCGCATTGTGTGATGAGGTAATCTGGACTCTCTAGGCCCTCCACGTAATACCTGCAAATTTCAGAGGTATGTATGTATTGTACTTGGTAATATACGAACAATAATTATGATTGCAGGGCCGACTACCACGAATCGCTGGCCAACTACGAAAAAAGCATTATAACCGAAAACACCGACGATCCAAAAGTAAAGGAGCACAACGCCAAGTGCGAGGCGGGCATCGCGCGCATGGCCATACGCTGCGGCGACGTCGTGCGCGGGGTCACCACCGCCATGAAGTATGCGCACGACACCGCCCTGCTGAAGGACTGTGCCCAGCTACTGGAGGAGGAGAAGCAATACAGCCACGCGGCAGCCCTGTACGACCACGCCGGCAACACGGAGAAAGCTGCTTCCTTGTACATCAACCTCAAGTCGTGGCTAAAGGTCGAGGCCCTGATACCGAAGATCAAATCCCCGAGCATCCACTTGCAATACGCCAGGGCCAAGGAGGCGGAAGGACGTTATACTGACGCCTTGAAATCGTATCTACGCGCGCAGGACTTCGAATCGGCAATCAGATTGAACTTGGAAAAGTTGGATGATATAGACGAAGCCGTGCACTTGGTGCAGGAGTCGAAATCCGTCCAAGGAGCCAAGATGGTCGCGAACTACTTCCAGAACACCGACGATCCTACATCAGCGATCAAGTTTCTAGTGATGTCTCTGTGTTACGACGAAGCGTTTCAATTGGCTAGGAGGAATGGGAAGCTGCAGTTGTACGGGGAGATTCTGATCCAGACGTCCCAGGCGAGGGCGGAGGACTTCAGGAGTCTAGCGTTGCACTTCGAGGGGGAGAAGAACCATCTGTTGGCTGGGAAGTTCTTCTTCCACGCCGGGGAGCACGGGAAGGCGATGGGGCACCTGCTGAGGACGGGGGGGTCGGAGGAGGAGGAGAACGAGGGGATCAGCGTAGCGATCGACGCGGCGGCCGCCAGCGATGACGAGCGGCTGACGCGGAGGTGAGTCATTGTTAATCCCATACGGTTTTATTGCTGCAGTTTGTTTTATTTGCAATAAGTGATAGGTTATTTAAATATTTTATTTATCGATAAAACATAACAAAAGAGCATGCAGAAATGACAATCACACAATGAGACAGACTTTAAACAATATATTATGCTGTAGCACTATAGGTAAAAACAACGGCACGAAAGTGTAGCTCTGAACGAAATTCGGAGGGGATAGCTGCGCATGGGGTGCGTTGGACATAATTCGTCTGGCGAACCAATCAAATAAATAAATGTACCTAACTAAGTTCAATCAACCTGATAAGTGGCGAAGATTTCCGGGCTTTTATGAGAGTTTAAATGTGTTTTCACAAGTTTTATGGTCCCATGTAATAGGTGGTGTCATACACCGGGCACAAATCCAAGCTGACCGGATATTTCAAGCTCGAAAAATCCAATATTTGTTAGGACCTATGACTTAACAGTCGTCCTAACGACAACTAGAACAACGAGGCAAATGTCTTTAAACCTAACCTAATCAGTGCTTACCACTAAAACTCGCTCGCTAGACGATATCAAAATTTCGACTTGTACACGTTAAGTCAGCGCTAGACTTTCGTGTCGCTAACTGTACTGGTCCTGCGCAGGTTGATAGAGTTCCTGCTGGGCGAGGCGGACGGCTCCCCGCGCGACCCGCGCCACCTGTTCCGCCTCTACATGGCCAAGAAACAGTTCGCCGAGGCCGCCAAGACCGCGGTGAGTGTTCCAATTATAGATTTAGTACATAAACACATCCATAGGTACGGCGTTGAGCGCTGCAATGATAGATTTAATGCATAAACACATCCATAGGTACGGCGGTGAGTGCTGCAACGATAGATTTAGTGCATAAACACATCCATAGGTACGGCGGTGAGTGCTGCAACGATAGATTTAGTGCATAAACACATCCATAGGTACGGCGGTGAGTGCTGCAACGATAGATTTAGTGCATAAACACATCCATAGGTATGGCGGTGAGTGCTGCAACGATAGATTTAGTGCATAAACACATCCATAGGTACGGTGCCGCAACAAACTTGTGTCACCGCTTTTGAAATAAAGGTGACTCGTAGTATGAAAATATTCTTGATATGGATTTAATCGCCTTGTTAACAGTTGAATAGTAGAAAAATAGTCAAAATAGTATTGATGATTATTTGCTTGGCTTACAAACTAGAGGCTAGAATTTTTAAGAATTTTCAATTAATTTTCCTGTACCAGGTGATCATAGCGGGCGCGGAGTGCGCGAGCGGGCGCTACCGCGAGGCGCGCGACGTGGCCCGCGGGCTGTGCGTGGCGCTGCGGGCGCGCGGCCACCCCGTGCCGCGCGACCTGCGCCGCGCCACGCAGCTGCTGCACTCCTACATACTGGTGAGGGTACCAGGCGATCATAGCGGGCGCGGAGTGCGCGAGCGGGCGCTACCGCGAGGCGCGCGACGTGGCCCGCGGGCTGTGCGTGGCGCTGCGGGCGCGCGGCCACCCCGTGCCGCGCGACCTGCGCCGCGCCACGCAGCTGCTGCACTCCTACATACTGGTGAGGGTACCAGGCGATCATAGCGGGCGCGGAGTGCGCGAGCGGGCGCTACCGCGAGGCGCGCGACGTGGCCCGCGGGCTGTGCGTGGCGCTGCGGGCGCGCGGCCACCCCGTGCCGCGCGACCTGCGCCGCGCCACGCAGCTGCTGCACTCCTACATTCTGGTGAGGGTACCAGGCGGTCATAACGGAGTGACTTAAGGCTTTTATTTAAAGATTTTGAATTGAGAAACTAGATTACGCTCTGTTCGTGTTTTCGGCAGGTTCGCACGCACGTGCGACGCGCGCGGCACGAACTCGCTGCGCGGCTATTACTGCGCGCGGCCGCCGAGGTCTCCTTCTTCCCCACGCACCAGCGTGAGTTTCAGTTATCCGCCAACCAAGCAATCGCTAAATTCCATATATTAATTTAATTTTTTAATTGATATTTGACCGCTCAGACCAAGTGTCGATCCTGACGTCGGCGGTGATCGAGTGCGGGCGCGCGGGGCTGCGCCACCAGGCGCTGCAATGGGCGCGCGCGCTGCTGCAGCCCCAGTACCGCGACCAGGTAAATATTCAAGGACGCCCGCAGCTACGCTCGCGTGGAATTAGACATAACAATAGTTTATTTTACATCTAGTAATATTATATAGCCCATGTCACTCAGTGAAGATACAGCTTTCTAATGGTGAAGGAATTTTTGAAATCGGTCCAGTAGTTTTTGTGTGAAAACGTTACAAACACATCTTTCCTCTTTATAATATTAGTATAGATAAATGTCGAAGATTTTTCTCGTTTTTTTGAATTTTTAATAGGATGTGTAGGGGGATTTTTAGTGTTGGTTTTGTTTGATAGCAAAGATGTTTGTCGCTGAATTGATTTAATTGCTAAAAACTAAAATAACTAAATAAACTACGATTTAAAAGCTAAAACTTTGTATTAGGTACTAAACACTGATATAATAGTAGGGGAGCCCAAGAGGGGGATTTTGCGGGATACTCAAGCGCGTAAGTTTAATATACAGTGGGATACCTTGTACCCGGTTAAGTACCTCCACCAAATATGAGCCCCATATATAAATGGGGCCGTCAAGGATAAAGGATCAGATTAGTAAAAAAAAAAAATTTGTCATCAGAAATTCTTGAGCGCGTTAGATTAAGGTAGGGTGAGTTAATTACATGCTAAAAAGTGTATATTCCACTAATCTTACAATTTGAGAGTAACGTAAAGAAAGGGGAGGGGTACAAAGTTGTAGCGTAAAGAAAGGGGAGGGCTACAAAGTTGTAGCCCTCCCCTTTCTTTACGTTACTCTCAAATTGTAAGATTAGTGGAATATACACTTTTTAGCATGTAATTAACTCACCCTACCTTAATCTAACGCGCTCAAGAATTTCTGATGACAAATTTTTTTTTTTACTAATCTGATCCTTTATCCTTGACGGCCCCATTTATATATGGGGCTCATATTTGGTGGAGGTACTTAACCGGGTACAAGGTATCCCACTGTATATTAAACTTACGCGCTTGAGTATCCCGCAAAATCCCCCTCTTGGGCTCCCCTACTATAAAATGCTATTAAAATGCTAATGCAGTTACTAGATAATTTTGATGAGGAAACTGAACTGAGTTTTGTTACGCTTCAAACTGGTCCTCAGATAGATCCAAAATACGTGAAGAAGATCGAGTCAGTAGTACGGCACCCGCCGCGCGACGCCCCGCCCCCGGAGCCCGCGCGGCCGTGCCCGCAGTGCGGCGCCGCGCTGCCCGTCGCCGAGCTGCACTGCGGGCGCTGCGAGGCGGACGTGCCCATGTGCGTCGCCACCGTGAGTACACCGGCCACATGTATCGCTGCGACCCACAGACGTCCCACTGCTGGGCACGGGTCTCCCCTACACACGCAGCTGCGGGAGGTCCGCCCCCGGAGCCCGCGCGGCCGTGCCCGCAGTGCGGCGCCGCGCTGCCCGTCGCCGAGCTGCACTGCGGGCGCTGCGAGGCGGACGTGCCCATGTGCGTCGCCACCGTGAGTACACCGGCCACATGTATCGCTGCGACCCACAGACGTCCCACTGCTGGGCACGGGTCTCCCCTACACACGCAGCTGCGGGAGGTCCGCCCCCGGAGCCCGCGCGGCCGTGCCCGCAGTGCGGCGCCGCGCTGCCCGTCGCCGAGCTGCACTGCGGGCGCTGCGAGGCGGACGTGCCCATGTGCGTCGCCACCGTGAGTACACCGGCCACATGTATCGCTGCGACCCACAGACGTCCCACTGCTGGGCACGGGTCTCCCCTACACACGCAGCTGCGGGAGGTCCGCCCCCGGAGCCCGCGCGGCCGTGCCCGCAGTGCGGCGCCGCGCTGCCCGTCGCCGAGCTGCACTGCGGGCGCTGCGAGGCGGACGTGCCCATGTGCGTCGCCACCGTGAGTACACCGGCCACATGTATCGCTGCGACCCACAGACGTCCCACTGCTGGGCACGGGTCTCCCCTACACACGCAGCTGCGGGAGGTCCGCCCCCGGAGCCCGCGCGGCCGTGCCCGCAGTGCGGCGCCGCGCTGCCCGTCGCGGAGCTGCACTGCGGGCGGTGCGAGGCGGACGTGCCCATGTGCGTCGCCACCGTGAGTACATAGACGTCCCACTGCTGGGCACGGGTCTCCCCTACACACGCAGCTGCGGGAGGTCCGCCCCCGGAGCCCGCGCGGCCGTGCCCGCAGTGCGGCGCCGCGCTGCCCGTCGCGGAGCTGCACTGCGGGCGGTGCGAGGCGGACGTGCCCATGTGCGTCGCCACCGTGAGTACATAGACGTCCCACTGCTGGGCACGGGTCTCCCCTACACACGCAGCTGCGGGAGGTCCGCCCCCGGAGCCCGCGCGGCCGTGCCCGCAGTGCGGCGCCGCGCTGCCCGTCGCCGAGCTGCACTGCGGGCGCTGCGAGGCGGACGTGCCCATGTGCGTCGCCACCGTGAGTACACCGGCCACATGTATCGCTGCGACCCACAGACGTCCCACTGCTGGGCACGGGTCTCCCCTACACACGCAGCTGCGGGAGGTCCGCCCCCGGAGCCCGCGCGGCCGTGCCCGCAGTGCGGCGCCGCGCTGCCCGTCGCGGAGCTGCACTGCGGGCGGTGCGAGGCGGACGTGCCCATGTGCGTCGCCACCGTGAGTACATAGACGTCCCACTGCTGGGCACGGGTCTCCCCTACACACGCAGCTGCGGGAGGTCCGCCCCCGGAGCCCGCGCGGCCGTGCCCGCAGTGCGGCGCCGCGCTGCCCGTCGCCGAGCTGCACTGCGGGCGCTGCGAGGCGGACGTGCCCATGTGCGTCGCCACCGTGAGTACACCGGCCACATGTATCGCTGCGACCCACAGACGTCCCACTGCTGGGCACGGGTCTCCCCTACACACGCAGCTGCGGGAGGTCCGCCCCCGGAGCCCGCGCGGCCGTGCCCGCAGTGCGGCGCCGCGCTGCCCGTCGCGGAGCTGCACTGCGGGCGGTGCGAGGCGGACGTGCCCATGTGCGTCGCCACCGTGAGTACATAGACGTCCCACTGCTGGGCACGGGTCTCCCCTACACACGCAGCTGCGGGAGGTCCGCCCCCGGAGCCCGCGCGGCCGTGCCCGCAGTGCGGCGCCGCGCTGCCCGTCGCGGAGCTGCACTGCGGGCGGTGCGAGGCGGACGTGCCCATGTGCGTCGCCACCGTGAGTACATAGACGTCCCACTGCTGGGCACGGGTCTCCCCTACACACGCAGCTGCGGGAGGTCCGCCCCCGGAGCCCGCGCGGCCGTGCCCGCAGTGCGGCGCCGCGCTGCCCGTCGCGGAGCTGCACTGCGGGCGGTGCGAGGCGGACGTGCCCATGTGCGTCGCCACCGTGAGTACATAGACGTCCCACTGCTGGGCACGGGTCTCCCCTACACACGCAGCTGCGGGAGGTCCGCCCCCGGAGCCCGCGCGGCCGTGCCCGCAGTGCGGCGCCGCGCTGCCCGTCGCGGAGCTGCACTGCGGGCGGTGCGAGGCGGACGTGCCCATGTGCGTCGCCACCGTGAGTACATAGACGTCCCACTGCTGGGCACGGGTCTCCCCTACACACGCAGCTGCGGGAGGTCCGCCCCCGGAGCCCGCGCGGCCGTGCCCGCAGTGCGGCGCCGCGCTGCCCGTCGCGGAGCTGCACTGCGCGCGGTGCGAGGCGGACGTGCCCATGTGTGTCGCCACCGTGAGTACATAGACGTCCCACTGCTGGGCACGGGTCTCCCCTACACACGCAGCTGCGGGAGGTCCGCCCCCGGAGCCCGCGCGGCCGTGCCCGCAGTGCGGCGCCGCGCTGCCCGTCGCGGAGCTGCACTGCGCGCGGTGCGAGGCGGACGTGCCCATGTGCGTCGCCACCGTGAGTACATAGACCACACGTCCGTACACGTCCCACTGCTGGGCACGGGTCTCCCCCACACACGTAGCTGCGGCAGGTCTACAGCATACTCCACCACGCTGCTCCAATGCGGATTGGTCGCTGCCCGTCGCGGAGCTGCACTGCGCGCGGTGCGAGGCGGACGTGCCCATGTGTGTCGCCACCGTGAGTACATAGACGTCCCACTGCTGGGCACGGGTCTCCCCTACACACGCAGCTGCGGGAGGTCCGCCCCCGGAGCCCGCGCGGCCGTGCCCGCAGTGCGGCGCCGCGCTGCCCGTCGCGGAGCTGCACTGCGCGCGGTGCGAGGCGGACGTGCCCATGTGCGTCGCCACCGTGAGTACATAGACCACACGTCCGTACACGTCCCACTGCTGGGCACGGGTCTCCCCCACACACGTAGCTGCGGCAGGTCTACAGCATACTCCACCACGCTGCTCCAATGCGGATTGGTCGCTGCCCGTCGCGGAGCTGCACTGCGCGCGGTGCGAGGCGGACGTGCCCATGTGCGTCGCCACCGTGAGTACATAGACCACACGTCCGTACACGTCCCACTGCTGGGCACGGGTCTCCCCCACACACGTAGCTGCGGCAGGTCTACAGCATACTCCACCACGCTGCTCCAATGCGGATTGGTCGCTGCCCGTCGCGGAGCTGCACTGCGCGCGTTGCGAGGCGGACGTGCCCATGTGCGTCGCCACCGTGAGTACACTGACCACATGTTGTATCGCTGCGACCCATACACGTCCCACTGCTGGGCACGGGTCTCCCCCACAGACGCAGCTGCGGCAGGTCTACAGCATAATCCACCACGCTGCTCCAATGCGGATTGGTGGAGGGGTTAGTGGCCAACCCAGTGTCGAATGTTCTCAAGCCACCCGAAGGTCTTCGACAAGGCTCGCGTCGTTTCAATGTAATCGAAAGAGTTAAGCAACGATGGGCGCGGTCGGTTTGGGGATGGGTGACCGCTAGTGGCGAAATTTCATTGACGCTACCGTGCTTCGGAGGGCACGTTAAGCCGTCGGTCCCGGTTGTTATCAATGCTGGAAATTTCTGTGCATTGTGTTGTGTTTAAACACATTTTGTATCTTGATTATAAAGTTACTTCAGTTTAATGTCTGTCCACTGTCCACGTTCCATTGTGTTCAATATAACCACGGATATGGTATAACAATTTGACTGCAGGAAAGCTGATCACGATGTCCGATACTATTTGTTTTATATTAATTTTTAATGAACGAAACCCTGCAGGGCCTTCACATCGTGAAAGATGACTTGACGGCGTGTCCAGAGTGCGATTTTCCCGCCATTATGTCGGAATTCCAAGAGTGAGTATAATAAAATAAGGAGTTATTAGCGATAACCCCCATAGGCCCCCACTTTTATTGGAGGCACGGGTCTCTCACAGACACAGCTGGAGGTCCAAAATACCTTTTATTTTATGGAAGTATAAAATGATTACAAATCAACACTGAACTTTATAAACTAAGAAGGAACATTTTTTTAAGGAAATGTGTAATATACATAATTAAAACACATTCATAACTTAAATGTTTAATGTGAAGAATGAAATTGTTTTACTATATAATGAATACTTATTTTATAGTTTGGTATTATTTCTTTATCAAAGGTAATATTTCTTGTAGGATGCTACGTGAGGATTCTAAATGTCCGATGTGCGGTGAAAACGTTGATTATCGAAGACTGCTCAAAGTCGACGACGTGTCATTGTATTTGGACTTCAATCCGTCGGAATAAGGGTCATATTCGAACGGTTGTGTGAATCGGTGCCCCTTTATAAATCCGTCCATAATGTGATAAGCATGTACTTCGTTTTATCTCAAGGTTGTTATTGTTAATCTAAAATGTAATTTGTGTGATATGGAGTAACTGGTTGTGCAGTAATCGTTTATCATTTTAACTACAGTTTTATCAGATATAACTGGATTTGGGTGAATGCTTCTGAATATTTGTTAATTTATTTAGATTTGTTGAGACATCCTGATCTCATTTGAGGAGATTTTACAAGCACAATGTACTTTTGTACAAATTAGATTTACTAATACATTTAATGTATGAAATAAATATTTAAAAATTAATTTGCTTTTTATTGAGAATCATTCTATTGAATTCCTTCATCGAAATTAATAACCGATAGATATTTGACATGTTTTATATGGAGCTATGTCAAATGTTCATCTCTGATAGCCAAATCTATCCATAGATAGGTTAGTAATTTCCAGCTTACTCAGATATTACATAAATCGCCGATTCACTTGCTTCTTTTATCAACAGTGGAATAACAATTGTTACGTTACCAATTCTTAGGTATTCTGTAGTTTAGTATATCTCAGTGTAGTGTATATGGGTATGGGTAAAGGGTATATTTATATAAGTGGAGACAGCCCAGTGGCTATCGAACTCCCTCTCACTCAAGCGGTCCGGGTTCAAACATGTTCAAACCCAAGCGGCACGCACCAATGACTTTACTAAGTTATGTGCGATTTAAGAAATTAAATGTCTCTTGCTATAACAGTGAAGGACACGTGAGGAAAGCTGCATGCCTAACTCGTACTAAGTCAGACAGTTGAGGACTATGATGATCGCCTCTAAAGAAGTAAACCACTCATTTCCAACCGGACCACAAATGCTTTAAAACGGTAGATACGGTACTAGTTACCTACCGTGGCGAGCAGTGGGTGGTACTGCCCCGGGCGAACTCTATATATAATGCGATGAAGTTAACACTTTGTTACTTAATAAATCAATGTAGGTAAACAAATAAAAGACAGCGATAGTGATGAAACATTTAATTTTTCATTTGAAAGTATACCAAGTTGTAGTTACACGTTCGATACTGAGATTCAAATGAAACGTAAACAGTTGGTATAATACAAAATGGCGTCGTCCGTTCGGTGATTCACTATTGGGACTGATAGAATTTCCTTTTTAAATTGAATTGTTAAAAGTACATTTTATTAAGACAAACAAACAAACAAATTGAAATTGGAACATTAAAAATGGATTGTTTATTTAACTGAAATAAACCCAAAGCTCCGAATTGTAATCCCCGAACACACGCCCCCTCAAAATACCACTCAGTCGTTCCTATGATCATCATTTTGCCCTAATATAATTACCACTACCTATCTACGCCTTAAGTAGACAATACATTTATACAACTTAAATTAATGACAAGAAGATTATAACTCAATATTACATCGATGATAATAACCGTTATAGAAATAATTTGATTGTGCTAATAATACGTGGAGGCTCTAGACAACCCACTAACTGTCCACTCGACTCGTGCTAATATTTGCTAGATATTACTAAAAATGAACCCCTGGACGAACAATGAATAAAAGTTATACTGAATAAATGAATTAATTTTTAGGAATCGGTTGGAATCAATAAAGCATTGGTACGAGTACTCACACATTGATATTTTCTAGGATTCCATGTTTAGACAGACTTGAATTTTATTTATATTTTTCATGTTGCTTTATACCTCCCGCAGTTCAGGGTGTCATAGATTCTCGCTCAGGGATATGCAACCGAGTCGATAAACAAAATAACTTGTGATTTTTATTATTTAGAAAATCGATAACATACAAATAGGTTAAAGAGATCTTGGACTGTAAAGCAAAAAAATTATACAATTGAGAATCCATTATTTTATTATTAGTCTTTCTTTGCCGACATGAATTGGAATGTTGCTGAAATTATCTTACTCTTAAATCGTCTCTGTCCAAATATTTTAATTTTACATTTTTGTAAGTTATTGTTAGGTTATTTGTACATAGAGTGAGTTCGACAGCCTGCTTTTCTAAAGTTGGCACTCCACTTGGCTAGCTTCGCGCTACGTGGTTCATAATAAACTAAGGAGGCTCTAATATCCCTATAGGAGAACTGCCAAAAATAACTAATGATTTACACGTAGCAGCTTAATGCGAAACGTTTTAATAAAATTGAACTTAATTATTCTTTGATAAGAATAACAAAGACGACAAGCATCCATCGTCATTCATTCACCGACTCATTCAACTATACAGAGTGGGTTAGCAATTCCGGTCTTATTTTAGTACAAAAACATTTATATTATATACAGCGTTAAGGCCGAAAATTGCATGGCAAGCGATCGTACAATTGAAAACGACTGATGGAATACTATACAAAAGTTGTTTTAATGTTGTAAAATAATGTCGTAAAAGTCGCCATATACGCTACAATACAAATGAGAGCTTTGAACTAGCGCTCACTTGTGATGTGATCTCGTTTTTTTGGTTCCATGCTGAGTAATGTTATATGATAGAGTGCATTTAGTATCATTATATATATTATATATCTTATATAATAAATGCACTCTATTTTAAATGATAGAGTAATGTTACAACATTACTCAGCCCAATTTAACATGCACGACACACAAGACACATATAAAAATAATTATCTGACAAATAAATATCTGCTGATAATAGCAACAAAGCAATGGAGGTACATTCGGACTTAGCTTCATACGCATTGTAAGTGTACATACGAAACGTACTCGTACTGCGAGTGCGCACGCACTGAGCGGCGCGGAACGTACTCGTACTGCGAGTACGCACGTACTTTGCGGCGCGGAACGTACTCGTACTGCGAGTACGCACGCACTGAGCGGCGCGGAACGTACTCGTACTGCGAGTGCGCACGCACTGAGCGGCGCGGAACGTACTCGTACTGCGAGTACGCACGTACTTTGCGGCGCGGAACGTACTCGTACTGCGAGTACGCACGCACTGAGCGGCGCGGAACGTACTCGTACTGCGAGTACGCACGCACTGAGCGGCGCGGAACGTACTCGTACTGCGAGTGCGCACGCACTGAGCGGCGCGGAACGTACTCGTACTGCGAGTACGCACGTACTTTGCGGCGCGGAACGTACTCGTACTGCGAGTACGCACGCACTGAGCGGCGCGGAACGTACTCGTACTGCGAGTACGCACGCACTGAGCGGCGCGCGGCGCGTGTTGGACGCGTAAGAAGAATTACGCGCCACAGCGCTTCGCGATAACCGCTACGGAAAATACGCATACGATGCTCATATTTTGGAGCATCTATTCGTAATTAATATATTCAAAAAAACAACTTAGTATTTTTAATAGATAATATGTGATATTGACATACTCGCTATGTATCTCCATTAGCTGATATACACTCTGTTACGAAAGTGAAAAATTAATTTTGGCACATTTGAGCCATACCTTACAATCATAATTTGGTCTGTGACGAGATCACTTCACAAGCGACACCGTTTTCGTATAAAACTTTACATGATAATGGAACGGATGAAATACAAAAGCGTGTCCGACAGTTCTCTGAGAACATATTCACACGGCCGCAGCCAGTCGAAGAAATCGTCGTCAAAAGAGTGGACTAATATCCCACAGTATCATTATGGACGAATGAAACAAATTAAATAACATATTAGATTCGTTAAACGTATAATATTACTATAGACTATGTTCATAAATAATGTGTCGCTTTAATAAATATTACTTTTGCATCTGCTGGCCGGATTTCTTTTGTATAGACGCGTTCAGCCCACTCTTTCAACATTAAATACACAGTCCTTGTTAAATATTTACAGATACGTGTTAATATATTATAAAATCAAGACATGATGGCACTTGGTTGCGTCGTAAAAGGTTAGAAATTACATAAAATATACTTTAAACAATAGCAGCTAAACGCGATGCGATTTGACACGTATGAGAACGAACGCGCGGCACTAAGTTACAAGGGAATGTATAAAAATTACTTTCAACTATATCAATGTTAACTCCTCAACAATAAATACTATAAATCTTTGGTTTCATTTAGTCGCTCGATTGTATAATGTCCCGCCATTCCGTTATACCTACATCTCGCTAAGGAGGGTGCTTACAGCTTGACTCGCCTAGTATATTGCCGCCGATACTTCGAAGAACACATTCGAAGAAACTGAGACTTGAGCCCGTAACAAAATATACATTTTGTTATATTAGTTTCACGTTTTGACATGAGAACTCTGCGAAGGCAGAAATTATAATCGATAAAAAGAAACTAGTATAATACACATACATGTGTAAATCACTCTTTCATTTATTTTCCTACACATATTGTATACAAGTATGATTGTTCCTGTAATCTGTTATGTAGTTTTAAATATTGCGTCTGCGCATCGAAACTAATATAGCAAAATGTTTTTTGAGAGCGGAAAGCGTCTACCGACGACCGCTAAGGTAGAATCGTCGAAATAATATCCATTTTTTCCAAATACAAACGTAGTGTTTTCTCGTGGCGTGGTGGCGGCTACGACTCGCAAAATGGCGAAGAAAACGAATGCAAAAGACCACGCAAGCCACTTGAGTTGGCATCGAGCGCCGACACGGCTGAATAGGTTGGGTAATAATACCAAATTAATAATTAACACTTGGAAATAAGGTGTTCCTTATACGATACATTGCCTTCTATTTGACAACCAATAACACTCGTAGATAACTAGTTTTTTTATTTCCAAACGTTATGTATTATATTTGAACTTGCCCAACCGTGGAGCTTGCTTAGTCTTGAAACTCCCTACTGACGCCACATCTAAGCGCGTTTGCACATTATAAGACACGAACGCTACGTAAAGAAACTAGTATACGCGTTTGAACCGACATAAAAAAAAAAAATGCCATATGCGACTGAATTACACGACTCTCACGAGACGAAATTCTCTTACAATGTGCAAAAGACAGAGCTTCGTAGGCTTACTCTCACGAGACGAAATTCTTCAAGACAGAGCTTCGTAGGCTTTCGTAGCCTTTCGACTTCCAACTCGTCTACTGGAGATGCGCGAGCTTGGGCAGGGCGGCGACGACGCGCACCGGCGGGTCGCGGTCGCTGAACTGCGGCGGGGGCGCCAGCACGGGCGGGGGCGCCTCGGGCGCCGCGGGCTCCTCCGGCGGCGGCGGCAGCTCCGCCAGCAGCACGGCGGCCCGGCGGCGCCCGGGCGCCTTGTCCACGTCCACCCCCAACCGTTCCGCTGCGGACTTACCCCGCGCGGCGCCCCGGAGCATGGCCGCGGTCGCGCGTTTCCGGGTTAAGGAGTTGTGGCGCTGCATGGGCGGCGGCGCGAGGCTCTCGCTGGAACTGTGCACGGGCTCCGTGCTGATCACGTCGTTGCTTGATTTGACGGTCACGCTCGCGCAGAACGATACCTGTGGAGAAACACTGGGTTAGATAAGTCTTTTGAATAAATGTCTTCCAAATCTTTGATCCATAGGTCGTCTTCATATCCGACTTGAAGGACCATGAAAAGAGTTATGTAAAAGGGTTTGGGAGAGAAAGATGTTTTGGTTGGTAACAGGAGTATATTCATGTTCTATACTCTAAGTAGCTCTATGGTATAAGTAAAGCAATTGCGCGTCAAACACCTAACAGTGCAAAACGCACAATCGCTGAGCTGCTCGATTTCTCGAACATACGTACATAGCACGTATTTATGTACGTACGTAGTATATTTACTTCCGCAGCTTCGCTCGCGGAAAAAGTGTAATCAAATTAAGAATTAATATCAGCGCTGTTGACGGTCTGCCAGACAACTTTCCAATACACGTGCAAAGCATCCCAAGGGAACATTTTCAAACCATTTCCGGACAAAAGTCCGGACATGGTTGCCAAATCCGGACAATCCGGGCTAAATCCGGACGTACGGCAAGTGTAGTCAGAGTGTACCTTGTCGCGACGCGGCGGCGGGCGCGCCTCCTGGTCGGAGGAGACGCCCGAGGAGGAGTTGTCGCCGTCGTCGCGCTCGCCGCCGCCGCCGCCGCCGCCGCCGCCGCCGCCGCCGCCGCCGCCGCCGCCGCCGCCGCCGCCGCCGCCGCCGCCGCCCGCCCCGCCCAGCTCGTCGCCGCACGACCGCGACGACTTGAGCCGCGTGCGGATCTTCTGGATCTCGTCCACTGAGAACGAGTGCTGCATCGAGCTCGAGCCGGAACTGCTGCCACTGGAAATAAAAAAAACAAATATTTACTTCATCACAACCCTTTCACTATCCCACTGTTGGGCACGGGTCTCCTCTCAGAATGGGAGGGATTAGGCCTTAGTCCACCACGCTGGCCAAGTGCGGATTGGCAGACTTCAGATACCTTCTAGAACTTAAACAACCTAAAGCTAAAGCTCATAAATAACCTAAGCCCAGACATCACAGACAAAAGTGTAGATCGCTCAGTTAGTTCGCGTTACCACAGCGGACATGAACGAATGGCAGCGTGGCGTCTTTAACCCAGTTTTTACCCTTCAACATTGGCGCATTTGTACCGTGATAAACATACATCATGTGCTCTCAATTCAGGCTCTTTAACCCTGAATTTAATATGTATGTTATGACATATACAAAGTATGATGGTCCGTTGTGACACACAATGAGAGAAAATATAGGATGATTGAGTAATAGTTTTCACGTTGTAAATAAGCAAGAGAAAACAAATTTTTCAAGCGTCTGGTAAATGCAGACACAATTCGATATTGTTTGACATTTTAGTTTTAATGATTATGTGTTGTGAACATACAGCACAAGTAAAACAGATCAATAACAAAACGAAGCCCCAAAAACACATAATTTGTAATAAATTGTACCTTAATAATAGTTTCTAAGTTTTCTAGTTTAAATCGATTTCCTTTTCACTTTCGTATATAACAGTTGCGTAAATTGGTATTCTGAAATTTACAATAACATATTTTTATTTTATTTCCAAAAGGCTGGAAAGTATTGTAAGGAAGAAGTGGTTTGGATGGAGGTGAGGATGAAAAGACTGATGTTTGGATAGAGGTGCGGAAGAAGTGGTTTGGATGGAGGTGAGGATGAAAAGACTGATGTTTGGATAGAGGTGAGGAAGAAGTGGTTTGGATGGAGGTGAGGATGAAAAGACTGATGTTTGGATAGAGACGAGGAAGAAGTGGTTTGGATGGAGGTGAGGATGAAAAGACTGATGTTTGGATAGAGGTGAGGAAGAAGTGCTTTGGATGGAGGTGAGGAAGAAGTGGTTTGGATAGAGGTGAGGAAGAAGTGGTTTGGATAGAGGTGAGGAAGAAGTGGTTTGGATAGAGGTGAGGAAGAAGTGGTTTGGATGGAGGTGAGGATGAAAAGACTGATGTTTGGATAGGATTGGTGAGGATATGTCCTGGTGGATGGTGGTGGTTACCTGGCGTTGCTGTTGGCGCTGGTCTCGGCGGGCGGCGCGCAGTCCTTGCGCTTGTCGTGCTCCTCGTCCGACTCCGACATGCTGTAGTCGGGCTCCGGGATGGGGGGCGCGGGCGTCGAGTTCTGCAGAACGTTTTATTTATTTATTGTTGTGTATGTAAACGCGACACACACACCCCCGCAATTGTAATGAATATGAACACACTTTTTGTTTTGATCCAATTTCTAATTTACGAACGCATAAAGAGAACGCGCCATTCTCTGTGGTCCTCCCTCTATGATTAGGACCAATCCGAGCGCGGCATCTGTTTTGCCGCGCAATTTTGTATCGCGAGCGGGACGTTCGCAGGAACAGAGAGACTGAATGGAGTCAGTGCGGGCCAGGCTCTGAGGATTTTGTAATTTGCTGTTATAGTGTTGTATATTGCAGATAAATGTAACTAATTTTGTTAAGAAATAACAAGTTTTCTTACAATCCATACTAATATTATAAATGGGAAAGTGTGTTTGTTTGTTTGTCCGGCTTTCACGTCGCAACGAAGCTATTATATGGTATGGTTTTTGTGTGTGGAGATAGTGAGGAGGGTGGAGAGTGACGTAGGCTACTTTTTACCGCGGTTAAACATCCCCATGAGTAGATATCGATGTTTTGTTATTTGCTAGATATTTAGTTCCGGATGTTGTTAATAGATGGCGTACCTTACGTACCCTTTATCTGCGGTCAGCACTACCTCTGGTTCCTCTAAGTATCTTTTAATCGTGGAACTGTCATTATTTATCCACCACAATTATGATAAACAACTAATTGTTAATTCCCTTTGACCACGCGGGCGGAGCCGCGGGTAAAAGCTAGTATGTATATAAAAAAGCGTGACATGTGACCGACCTGCCGGAGGAAGGGCTTGTGCTGGTTGAAGGGCTGCGCGTACTGGTGCGCCGCGTCCTCGCGCGCCGCGCCCCACGCGCGCAGCCCGCCCGCGCTGCGCGACTGCGACAGGGTTAAGCTTCGATCAATAATGTACAAGATAAAGGATCACGAACAAATACACGTCGTTCAAGTGGCCACGGTTACACCATCCATCCATCCATCCATCCATCCATCAGCCTTTTAGGGTCCACTGCTGGACATAGGCCTCCCTGAATCGTCGCCACTCCTCCCGATCCTGCGCCCTCTGAATCCAACGGTTTCCCGCTGTCTTCTTCAGGTCGTCAGTCCACCTCGTCGGGGGGCGGCCAATACTTCGTTTTCCGAGACGCGGTCTCCACTCGAGGACTTTTACTACCCAACGGTTATCAGTCCGTCGAGCGACGGTTACACACATATAGATATTTGGCATCGCATTTCAACGCCTAGAACAGAGTAACACGGAAAGCTCTCTCTCTCTGCTCCAAAACAGCCAATGTTTTGCCTAAAAGTTGTCGCTATGGCAACGTTGGTCAAGCAATAATTTATTTACTCTTAATATTAAATTTTTTGTTGTTTAATTCTATTTATACTTTATAATAAAACACGTGTTGGCATAATTTTACCGAAAGAAGGATGTTCCATCAGAAATCTTGATATTCCGGTGGTTATTTTTACAATATTTGAACACGCACTGCGGCATTTTGACGTCTTAACGTTGGCTATGGTTGGACCGTACTAATTTGAATTATGACCACTAAATTTTTCGTGGTCTAAATTGTGTGGCCGTTTTTGAAGCGTCGACCGGGAATCTTGTACATTATTGATCGAAGGGGTTAAGCGAACCAAGGATTAATTAATCTACTATGCAACAATCCGCGAACAAAAATGTTCGAACAAAAATCCTTGGTTTGTAATACATAATGGAGTTCCGCAAAGTAACGCCTGATGCAATTAATTAGGGTTAAAGCGGTTAGGGGAGTAAGAGATAGACGGTTTTTATTTACCTACCCTAGAGAGCTGTTGGACCTTCTTCCCCCCGACCGTTAGGGAGGAAATAGCGACTAGTAACACCTCATACGCGACTATCGACTGGCTACCACGCTCAAAGGCGGCGAAGTCACCGACGGGAGCAATTGCCCGGATAGAGGTGATCTCCCCTCTCCGAATTCTTCCCTCCGAGTCCGCTCAACATCCAAGGCAAAGAGTATACACATACCTAATGAATTTTTTAATACAGTTGCTCAAAAAGTGGCATATTACAGGGACGTATAGCGTTCGGGAAGTGAGCTATTACGCACTCGTGCTTTTTCTTTACCTTTTCCGAACTCGTGCGTTCTCTTTCCCAACTGTCAAAATAATGTATATTAAAAAGAAAAAACCAACCACGAAGTTTTTACTAAAAAAAAAATTCATAGAAGTTTTTATGATTCATGCAAATATTTCTAAAAAGAAGCTACTAATTTGTTTCAATATCAGATTTAATGATTTGATTCAATGAGTTAGGTTAGGTTTCATTTCATTTCATCTCATTAAATTTCATGTCAATAAAAAAATTCTACTGAAGACTTGGCTGTATGGGCATAGTTCCCTTTGCCTACCCAGAATGGGTGAAGAAAACAAAAAAAAATCTCTGCAATACTCTGTATTCTATTACAGTTGGCGCCATTTTCCAAAAATGTTCTTTGCGAGTTTAGTTTGTGTTTTTATTATTTTATTAAATTGCTTCATTTTTTCGCACCTGTATTAAAAATAGTTGTTCAGTACACGTGCGGAACCGTCATTGCAACTTGTTCCGACTGTCAACCCTCGCCTTCGGCTCGGGTAGACATTTGTCGGAACTCTTTGCAATGACAGGCTTTCCGCACTTGTAGTGAAATATACTATTTTAATACAGTTGCTCAAAAAGTGGCGTATTACAGGGACGTATAGCGTTCGGGAAGTGAGCTATTACACACTCGTGCTTTTTCTTTACCTTTTCCGAACTCGTGCGTTCTCTTTCCCAACTGTCAAAATAATGTCTATTAAAAAGAAAAAACCAACCACGAAGTTTTTACTAAAAAAAAATTCATAGAAGTTTTTATGATTCATGCAAATATTTCTAAAAAGAAGCTACTAATTTGTTTAAATATCAGATATAATGATTTGATTTAATGAGTTAGGTTAGGTTTCACTTCATTTCATCTCATTAAATTTCATGTCAATAAAAAAATTCTACTGAAGACTTGGCTGTATGGGCATAGTTCCCTTTGCCTACCCAGAATGGGTGAAGAAAACAAAAAAAAATCTCTGCAACACTCTGTATTCTTTTACGGTTGGCGCCATTTTCCAAATATGTTCTTTGCGAGTTTAGTTTGTGTTTTTATTATTTTATTAAATTGCTTCATTTTTTCGCAACTGTATTAAAAATAGTTGTTCAGTACACGTGCAGAACCGTCATTGCAACTTGTTCCGACTGTCAACCCTCGCCTTCGGCTCGGGTAGACATTTGTCGGAACTCTTTGCAATGACGGGCTTTCCGCACTTGTAGCGAAATATACTATTTTATGTACCGAAAATTCCTCTATTGTATACTTACGGTGTGTTACAAAATTTCATGGACGCTACCGTGCTTCGGAGGGCACGTAATCCCGGTTGTTTTCAATGCTGGAAACAGTCGTTAAGACATGTCGAAGACCTTCGGGTGGCTTGAGAACGTTCGACACTGGGTTGGCCCCTAACCCCTGCACCAATCCGCATTGGAGCAGCGTGGTGGAGTATGCTCTAGACCTCCCGCAGCAGTGTCTGTGGGGGAGACCCTTCCCAGCAGTGGGACTTCTATGGAAACAGCAAGTGATAAGAATAAACAAAAGGTTTCCTCTTCTTAATATCTTTGCCTTATCTTTCGATAGATACGTTATAAATTTCGACCTTCAGTCATTTTCTATCCCCGTTTTATGTTTACACCCTCATCAAGATGACATACCTCCAGTCTCCTGACAGTGGAAGTTGGGATCGAGTCCTTTCGCGCAGGCCTTGGTGATCTTGTCGACCTGCGCGTGAGTCACGTGCTCCATGAAGCGGCGCAGGTTGGCGCGCGAGTGCAGCGTCTTCAGCGTCTTCTCGTCCGTCTCGGACGTGTATGGGTGGCAGCGATACTCACGGTGTTATTGGTGGGTGCGGGCGCGGCGCGGAAGGCGACGTGCGCGAGCGCGCGCGGCGACGCGTACAGCTTGGCGGCGGCGGCGGGCCGGAACGACGACGCGACGGCGCCGGGCGGCGGCGGCGGCGCCATCGCCGGCGGCGGCGTGCGGAGCGGCGCTGGGGAATTACTTCTAATGTATACTTACGGTGTTATTGGTGGGTGCGGGCGCGGCGCGGAAGGCGACGTGCGCGAGCGCGCGCGGCGACGCGTACAGCTTGGCGGCGGCGGCGGGCCGGAACGACGACGCGACGGCGCCGGGCGGCGGCGGCGGCGCCATCGCCGGCGGCGGCGTGCGGAGCGGCGCTGGGGAATTACTTCTAATGTATACTTACGGTGTTATTGGTGGGTGCGGGCGCGGCGCGGAAGGCGACGTGCGCGAGCGCGCGCGGCGACGCGTACAGCTTGGCGGCGGCGGCGGGCCGGAACGACGACGCGACGGCGCCGGGCGGCGGCGGCGGCGCCATCGCCGGCGGCGGCGTGCGGAGCGGCGCTGGGGAATTACTTCTAATGTATACTTACGGTGTTATTGGTGGGTGCGGGCGCGGCGCGGAAGGCGACGTGCGCGAGCGCGCGCGGCGACGCGTACAGCTTGGCGGCGGCGGCGGGCCGGAACGACGACGCGACGGCGCCGGGCGGCGGCGGCGGCGCCATCGCCGGCGGCGGCGTGCGGAGCGGCGCTGGGGAATTACTTCTAATGTATACTTACGGTGTTATTGGTGGGTGCGGGCGCGGCGCGGAAGGCGACGTGCGCGAGCGCGCGCGGCGACGCGTACAGCTTGGCGGCGGCGGCGGGCCGGAACGACGACGCGACGGCGCCGGGCGGCGGCGGCGGCGCCATCGCCGGCGGCGGCGTGCGGAGCGGCGCTGGGGAATTACTTCTAATGTATACTTACGGTGTTATTGGTGGGTGCGGGCGCGGCGCGGAAGGCGACGTGCGCGAGCGCGCGCGGCGACGCGTACAGCTTGGCGGCGGCGGCGGGCCGGAACGACGACGCGACGGCGCCGGGCGGCGGCGGCGGCGCCATCGCCGGCGGCGGCGTGCGGAGCGGCGCTGGGGAATTACTTCTAATGTATACTTACGGTGTTATTGGTGGGTGCGGGCGCGGCGCGGAAGGCGACGTGCGCGAGCGCGCGCGGCGACGCGTACAGCTTGGCGGCGGCGGCGGGCCGGAACGACGACGCGACGGCGCCGGGCGGCGGCGGCGGCGCCATCGCCGGCGGCGGCGTGCGGAGCGGCGCTGGGGAATTACTTCTAATGTATACTTACGGTGTTATTGGTGGGTGCGGGCGCGGCGCGGAAGGCGACGTGCGCGAGCGCGCGCGGCGACGCGTACAGCTTGGCGGCGGCGGCGGGCCGGAACGACGACGCGACGGCGCCGGGCGGCGGCGGCGGCGCCATCGCCGGCGGCGGCGTGCGGAGCGGCGCTGGGGAATTACTTCTAATGTATACTTACGGTGTTATTGGTGGGTGCGGGCGCGGCGCGGAAGGCGACGTGCGCGAGCGCGCGCGGCGACGCGTACAGCTTGGCGGCGGCGGCGGGCCGGAACGACGACGCGACGGCGCCGGGCGGCGGCGGCGGCGCCATCGCCGGCGGCGGCGTGCGGAGCGGCGCTGGGGAATTACTTCTAATGTATACTTACGGTGTTATTGGTGGGTGCGGGCGCGGCGCGGAAGGCGACGTGCGCGAGCGCGCGCGGCGACGCGTACAGCTTGGCGGCGGCGGCGGGCCGGAACGACGACGCGACGGCGCCGGGCGGCGGCGGCGGCGCCATCGCCGGCGGCGGCGTGCGGAGCGGCGCTGGGGAATTACTTCTAATGTATACTTACGGTGTTATTGGTGGGTGCGGGCGCGGCGCGGAAGGCGACGTGCGCGAGCGCGCGCGGCGACGCGTACAGCTTGGCGGCGGCGGCGGGCCGGAACGACGACGCGACGGCGCCCGGCGGCGGCGGCGGCGCCATCGCCGGCGGCGGCGTGCGCAGCGGCGCTGGGGAATCTCTTCTGATTATTGACTGCATAGGTGTTTGTTAGATGGAGAAGATAATAATTATCTATACTAATATTATAAAGAGGAAAGATTTGTTTGTAATGTTTTTACACAAAAACTACTGGACCGATTTCAAAAATTCTTTCACCATTAGAATGCTGCATCTTCACTGAGTGACATAGGCTATATAATATTACTAGGTGTAAACGAAACTATTGTTATGTCTAATTCCAAGCGAGCGAAGCTGCGGGCGTCCACTAGTCAAACATAACACTATACCAGGGATGGAGGGGTCGAGGGAGGTTAGGTTGCTTAGTTCTGATTAGTAGCGTCCACAGCCTAATGGCTCACGTCGTTTCTTTTTGATCAACGTTAGCTTCTCTGTTCTAAAGTCTACGGTGCGCAGTCTCCGTGTTTGTTAGTTCTACGATAGGAGCTTTCAATTGGTTGTTCTTTGGCGTGGGAGTCATGGTCCAATTTTACTAAAGATGTTTATTTGTCAACAGCTAAGAAAGCTATCGACCCTGCAAGGCTGATGTGACCTGTGTGCATGTACAATTAGTGTACATGTGTAGTTACAATTAGAATACAATATGTAAAAGATAAAATTTATTTATTTATTTATATTTGCTTTGAATACAATGTCATTATACAAGGTGTTTAATATAGGATATAAAATAGGTATTATAATAGAAGAAAAAGTAAAATCATTGGTCCTTCGAGCCGGACATGCCCCCAGTAATCAAAGTGTGTCACAATTACAAGACTGTTTCAGTTCATTATTTGTTTAAGTGTGTCACAATTACAAGACTGTTTCAGTTCATTATTTGTTTAATCAACGATCATAGCTTACCGTGAACGTCCTCGGTGGAGCGCGTGCGCAGCGGGCGCGCGGCGCGCTCGGCGGCCAGGTCGGGCGTGGAGTGGAAGTCGCGGCGCAGCGACCCGCCCACGGTCGCCACGCTCCACCCCTGCAAAGCGGGCCAGGGGGCCTAGACAAGTGGCAAAAACGCTAGTAGAATAGATTAACAAATGTATGGGATTGACATTCGCTATCGACTAATTAGTCGTGAGCTAATGTCAATCCCATACATTTGTTAATCTATTCTATTTCTATTCTGCAAGCGTTTTGCCACTTGTCTAGGATGTTCAATCAATATACAGAATAAGGTGCTGTTACATTAATTTGATGTTACAGAGGTAATAATTCATGAAAAATTTAACAACAATGGAGGCTTTTGACGACTCCGTCGCGCGGTGGTGAGTGACCCTGACTGTTGAAGGCGGGTCATCATAATCATCATCACAACCCTTTCTTTGTCCCACTGTTGGGCACGGGTCTCCTCTTAGAATAGGATAGGGATTAGGCCTTAGTCCACCACGCTGGCCAAGTGCGGATTGGCAGACGGCGGGTCCCGGGTCCGAATCCTGGCCAGGGCAGATGTTTATTCATAAATTCTGTACTCTGATCATGGATGTCAAATTGACATGTTTTCTGTGTCCGCCACTCGCAACACAATCCACCGCGGGGGAGTGAATGTCGCGCAAAGTACGAGTATGCTTTGGTGAATACACAACTTGTACCTTTAAATAAGATTACTATAAATAAGACTTCTTCTGTGAGAGTTAATAAATACAATCTTTATTATTATGTATTAGGTATCTCTTTAAACTTCACGGGTCCAGAACCGTGTAATTTAGAAGGCTTGTGTGCCCGGTAATTTGCAAGACTTGCGTGGGGACACAGGTCCAACACGTAGAGGCCCGTTCGAGACATTTTAATGAGTTGTAATATGGCACACGTGGCGGATTATTATTATTTATTTATTTAACTGACAACAGTCACTTTCAGTGCATATTTTTGTTTCACGTATTAATATAATGATTGGTGAAGAGCGAATGCTTACCTTATTCCTGCAGCGCTTCATCTCCGCGACGGAGGCGTACACGCGCTGCGAGCGCGGCGGCGAGTAGGGCGGGGACAGCGCGCCGCCGAGGAACGCCGAGCGGGTCATCATGCCCGCGCCGCCGCTGGTGACGGACACAATACGTCGATTATAAGGTGCAGAATATTAAATTATAAAAAACTAGTGGACGCCCGCAGCTTCGCTCGCGTAATTAGACATAACAATAGCTTCATTTACACCTATTATAATATACCCTATGTCACTCAGTGATGATGCAGTTTTATAATGGCGAAAGAATTTTTGAAATCGGTCTAGTAGTTTTTGTGTGAAAAAATTACAAACAAATGTTTCCTCTTTACAATATTATATAGATAGATTAGAGCGAAATCCATGCGATATTTTACCTACAGCGGTAGCGAAATCCTTTTTGGTGTGAACAGTAGTATTACCGCGTACCCACTCAGATATTTCAGTCGCAGGCGGAGGTGTAAATAGGCTTAAAGGTGTCCGAACACTACAACCCACCAACCACCCATGGCCTCACCGAACTCATGTCATGAGGGCCGAATCATGGGAGAAAAGCTCCCTACAAATTATTTTCGTCTTCCTTGTCCCTTTCTCCACTCGACTCTCCCCCGTAGGGGCTGGACGACACACGTACGCATCTGGCGTCGGTGCTCGCTTTTGCGTGCGTGCCATTTGTAGCAGAAAGCTACAAGATTCCTATAGTTGCCCGCTGCGCTCACCAAGTCATAGTAGTAAGTAGTAGGGGGGGGGGGGGGGGGAGGGGGGACACACGAGATGTACTCACAGCGCGTCGGCGTCGGCGTCGGGCGCGCAGTCGGCCTGCCGCTGGAACAGCTCCTCCAGCTCGGCGGCGGTGATGCGGCCGGAGGCGGGCCGCGCGCGGATGGACGCCGTGCGCGCCGCCACCGGCGTGCAGGGGGTACTAAGGCCCCGGCCCTGCTGTATGTGTGTGCGGTGTACTCACAGCGCGTCGGCGTCGGCGTCGGGCGCGCAGTCGGCCTGCCGCTGGAACAGCTCCTCCAGCTCGGCGGCGGTGATGCGGCCGGAGGCGGGCCGCGCGCGGATGGACGCCGTGCGCGCCGCCACCGGCGTGCAGGGGGTACTAAGGCCCCGGCCCTGCTGTATGTGTGTGCGGTGTACTCACAGCGCGTCGGCGTCGGCGTCGGGCGCGCAGTCGGCCTGCCGCTGGAACAGCTCCTCCAGCTCGGCGGCGGTGATGCGGCCGGAGGCGGGCCGCGCGCGGATGGACGCCGTGCGCGCCGCCACCGGCGTGCAGGGGGTACTAAGGCCCCGGCCCTGCTGTATGTGTGTGCGGTGTACTCACAGCGCGTCGGCGTCGGCGTCGGGCGCGCAGTCGGCCTGCCGCTGGAACAGCTCCTCCAGCTCGGCGGCGGTGATGCGGCCGGAGGCGGGCCGCGCGCGGATGGACGCCGTGCGCGCCGCCACCGGCGTGCAGGGGGTACTAAGGCCCCGGCCCTGCTGTATGTGTGTGCGGTGTACTCACAGCGCGTCGGCGTCGGCGTCGGGCGCGCAGTCGGCCTGCCGCTGGAACAGCTCCTCCAGCTCGGTGGCGGTGATGCGGCCGGAGGCGGGCCGCGCGCGGATGGACGCCGTGCGCGCCGCCACCGGCGTGCAGGGGGTACTGAGGCCCCGGCCCTGCTGTATGTATGTGCGGTGTACTCACAGCGCGTCGGCGTCGGCGTCGGGCGCGCAGTCGGCCTGCCGCTGGAACAGCTCCTCCAGCTCGGCGGCGGTGATGCGGCCGGAGGCGGGCCGCGCGCGGATGGACGCCGTGCGCGCCGCCACCGGCGTGCAGGGGGTACTGAGGCCCCGGCCCTGCTGTATGTATGTGCGGTGTACTCACAGCGCGTCGGCGTCGGCGTCGGGCGCGCAGTCGGCCTGCCGCTGGAACAGCTCCTCCAGCTCGGCGGCGGTGATGCGGCCGGAGGCGGGCCGCGCGCGGATGGACGCCGTGCGCGCCGCCACCGGCGTGCAGGGGGTACTAAGGCCCCGGCCCTGCTGTATGTGTGTGCGGTGTACTCACAGCGCGTCGGCGTCGGCGTCGGGCGCGCAGTCGGCCTGCCGCTGGAACAGCTCCTCCAGCTCGGTGGCGGTGATGCGGCCGGAGGCGGGCCGCGCGCGGATGGACGCCGTGCGCGCCGCCACCGGCGTGCAGGGGGTACTGAGGCCCCGGCCCTGCTGTATGTATGTGCGGTGTACTCACAGCGCGTCGGCGTCGGCGTCGGGCGCGCAGTCGGCCTGCCGCTGGAACAGCTCCTCCAGCTCGGCGGCGGTGATGCGGCCGGAGGCGGGCCGCGCGCGGATGGACGCCGTGCGCGCCGCCACCGGCGTGCAGGGGGTACTAAGGCCCCGGCCCTGCTGTATGTGTGTGCGGTGTACTCACAGCGCGTCGGCGTCGGCGTCGGGCGCGCAGTCGGCCTGCCGCTGGAACAGCTCCTCCAGCTCGGTGGCGGTGATGCGGCCGGAGGCGGGCCGCGCGCGGATGGACGCCGTGCGCGCCGCCACCGGCGTGCAGGGGGTACTGAGGCCCCGGCCCTGCTGTATGTATGTGCGGTGTACTCACAGCGCGTCGGCGTCGGCGTCGGGCGCGCAGTCGGCCTGCCGCTGGAACAGCTCCTCCAGCTCGGCGGCGGTGATGCGGCCGGAGGCGGGCCGCGCGCGGATGGACGCCGTGCGCGCCGCCACCGGCGTGCAGGGGGTACTGAGGCCCCGGCCCTGCTGTATGTATGTGCGGTGTACTCACAGCGCGTCGGCGTCGGCGTCGGGCGCGCAGTCGGCCTGCCGCTGGAACAGCTCCTCCAGCTCGGCGGCGGTGATGCGGCCGGAGGCGGGCCGCGCGCGGATGGACGCCGTGCGCGCCGCCACCGGCGTGCAGGGGGTACTGAGGCCCCGGCCCTGCTGTATGTATGTGCGGTGTACTCACAGCGCGTCGGCGTCGGCGTCGGGCGCGCAGTCGGCCTGCCGCTGGAACAGCTCCTCCAGCTCGGCGGCGGTGATGCGGCCGGAGGCGGGCCGCGCGCGGATGGACGCCGTGCGCGCCGCCACCGGCGTGCCCGCGCACGGCGTGCCGTCTGGAACATTCATCGTCGTCATCGTCATCATCACAACCACTGTGTCCCACTGTTGGGCACGGTCTCTCAGAATGGGAGGGAATAGGCCAGTCCACCACGCTGGCAGACTTCACATGCCTTCGAGAACTTTATGATGAACTCTCAGGTTTCCTTACGATGTGTGCTTCAACATTATAGCAAGTGACATTTAATACCGTCTGGAACATTATTACAGTTTTATTGTGCACTAGTGGACGCCCGCAGCTTCGCTCGCGTGGAATTGGACATAACAATAGTTTCGTTTACACCTAGTAATATTTATTTATTTATTTATTTATTTATTTATTTATTTATTTATTTCAAAAACTTACAACTAACATATTATATAGCCTATGTCAACCAGTGAAGATGCAGCTTTCTAATGGTGAAAGAATTTTTCCTATTTAACGAAAATTACCACTGGGTTTCAGAATTAGTGTCAGCGCCATCTGCTATCGCTATGCCAAACAATTTTAATTATAAGTGCGAAGCATTCCAAAGGAACATATTTCCGGGATCAAAAGTATCCAATCTTAAAATCTAGGTTATCTGTATATTTATGTTCCAAGTTTTATCCAAATGCGTATTGCAGTTGTTGTGTGACTGAGCAACAAACATCCAAACATACAAACTTTCATTTTTATAATATTAGTAGGATAGTTTGGTAAAACGATATTTGTCGATACTGACACGGCGTGTAAAAATGCGAAGCAAGGATCAAGGCACACGCGCCATCACCAGCGTGGTAAGAGTATATCTTCCACGTACATACGTGGAAGATACACGTGTTACTTGTACCAAAACGATAGTAAAAAAAAAGGAAAATTAAGAAGACGAGTAAATAAAAGAGAACAGGCACTTACTGTTGCTTCCATGAAGTTGTACGGATTCAGCGGACGACGACTTGCCAGCCACACTTAAAGGTTCGCAGCTTTCCTCCTTTTCGCCACCATTTTCTGTGAAATTATAAACGGTTAAATTTGAATGGTTTTCATAAAAAATGTTGACTACTGCGATATCCATATATCATCGTCCAAAGGATGCCCACTGCTAGTGTTTCGTCTTTTGAATAATACTATAAGCATCATCATCCAACCCTTTCTTTGTCCCACTACTGGGCACGGGTCTCCTCTCGGAATGGGAGGGATAGGCCTAAGTCCACCACGCTGGCCAAGTGCGGATTGCCTTCGAGAACATTATGATGAATTGTCAGGCATGCAGGTTTCCTCAAGATGTTTCCTTCACCGTTATAGCAAGTGACATTTAATTTCTTAAATCGCACATAACTTGTCACAGTGTCCAATGTTCTCAAGCCACCCAAAGGTCTTCGACAAGGCTTAGCGACTGTTTCCAGCATTGAAAACAACCGGGACCAACGGGTTTACGTGCCCTCCGAAGCACGGTAGCGTCCATGAAATTTTGCAGCGGTCACCCATCCACAAACCGTCCGCGCCCGTCGTTGCTTAACATCTCGATCACATTGATTCGATACGAGCCATTGGGCTATGGCTACATAATATAAGATTGAAAATGTTAAATTTGGATTGCAATCCGTGTTTAAACAGTTAAACACTGCGCAGTATCTTTTTGCCCTTTTTTTAATAAGTCTCCATTTTTAAAACAACGATCGCGATCGCGAAGTAGTGGTGACGAACAAGACATGCGCGCGCGTCACTGCTCGATCGTGACTCCCTATGGACTAGCCGAGCCGGCTCGGCCGCCGCATGTACTTGCGTTTTCGATACCTACACGCGGAGAGAAACCGGCCTGCTTTTGATTAATATTATAAGCGAGAGGAGTAAAATGAGGATTTGAATGGTTCCAAACACTATAAGGTCATAGAATTTGTCTAAATCAAGTAGTTAGCTTACCAAGTCCAGCTACCATCGACTTGGCGCGCGCTCGCCCCACGCTCAGGGTCGTACGCGGGTCCCTTCTGGGGGGCGCAGGCGCCGGGCTTCGCCCTGCAACAGAACGACTTGCCGATGAAGAATGAAATACATATAATAATAATAAATATCTTGGACATTCTCACACACGGCCATCTGACCCCAAAGTAGGCGCGAACCTGTATTAAGGGTGTCAGAGACTGATATACATACATAGATATTTTTATATAGATACTTAAATAGATAATATTAACATCGAGACACAGAACAAATACAAGTGTTCGTCACACGAATATTTGTCCTGAGTGGGATTCGAACCCACGACCCCTGGCGCAACAGGCAGGGTCACTACCGATTGCGCCAACGGGCCCGTACTTAGTAGAATTAAGAATAGTTTCGTTTACACCTAGTAATATTATATAGCCTACTAGCTTTTACCCGCGGCTCCGCCCGCGTGGGAAAAGGGAATTAACAATGCCATCTGTTAACAACATCCGGAACTAAATATCTAACAAATAACAAAATATCGATATCTTCCATGGGGATGTTTTACCGAGGTAAAAAGTAGCCTACGTCACTCTCCACCCTCCTCACTATCTCCACACACAAAAACCATACCATATAATAGCTTCGTTGCGACGTGAAAGCCGGACAAACAAACAAACACACTTTCACATCTATATATATAAAAGAAAGTCGTGTTAGTTACACCATTTATAACTGAAGAATGGCCGAACCGATTTGGCTGAAAATTTGTCGGAAGGTACCTTAGAACCGGGGGACTGCTATAGGATACTTTTTACACCGTTCCGTTTTATTTTATTTTTTAGTGACAGTTGATACTTTGACAATTTGGAATTTTTGTTCGACCAGTTGATGTGTTTGTTTTACAGAGTACATTTTAAATGTTTGTTTCGAGTTTCTAATAACTTATTGTGTCGATATTATCATTAACAATACCACGCCGCGACCAAGATAATCAATTCTTTTCCGACAAAGCCGTAATCCACCTAGGATTCGAAACATTGCGAATCAAAGGGCACGTGAAGAGCGCCGCCTATCACAAGGTAATATATAAATAAATGGTCAATAAAGAATCATTAAAATAATTAATTTGTTTTATTTATATTATGTACTAAGTATGCTAATAAAAATAAAATCAAAAATATACTCATTTATTTCCTGCGCGGAACAAAGTTCGCGGGGTTAGCTAGTTTATAATATTAGTATGGATATCACTCAGTGAAAATGCAGCTTTCTAATGGTGAAAGAATTTTTGGAAGTCGGTCCAGTAGTTTTTGTGTCAAAACATTACAAGCAAATGTTTCCTCTTTATAATATTAGTGTAGATTAAAATGCCTGTATTGCGGGTACACATAGAAAACAACACAATTTAACATCTATGACCCGAGTACAAATATTTATTTACGTAATAAATATCTGCCCCAGTCGGGATTCGAACCCGCACGCACGCCGTCGTCTAAAATCCGTCATACATACCTCCGGCCCCTTTTCTGGGCAAGGTAGCGGCGTACGGCCTCCCGGAGTTTGACAGCTGATTCTGTGACTTGCTAGTTGGCACTGTACACGTGCTGGTCTCGTTACACGCTGGAATGCAATTATTTACATTTAAGAATTCAAAACACTTATAGTCCACGTTCACGCAGAAGAATGGAAAAATAATAAAACAAAATGTAGGTATAAAAGAGTACCTACTTGGATGATGAAATGCATTATGAATCTTTACAATTATAGATACTATTTTAATTTGCAAACACCTTTTTTTTATGTCTACAAGTAACGACAGTCTAATCCAGACGGAGTCAATGCCATTTAATTTGACTGAAGACATCGACACGTAACTTTTTTTATAAAATTTTATATGATTATTGGTAATTTTCGACCGATAATTGCTTCAAAGATAAAATCAATGTCTTACTTATTTGTATTCTTACAAGTCTAACAAACTTTTTTTTTTGCTACCGGCCTTTACGTGCGAGGAAAGTCAGTTTGCCAAGCTTGTTTGCATCCATGCATGCACCAGGTCAGAGCCTTGCCTGATAACCAGCCATTGTTCGCCTCGAAGTGACTCACCATTGTTGTTGAGCGACACGACGGTCAGCGAGACGAGCGCGCCCGAACTGCGGATGAGCTCGACCACGTGCTCGTGCGACGCCGCGGACACGTCCTCGCCGTTGATCTGCCGGTCTTTACGTGCGAGGAAAGTCAGTTTGCCAAGCTTGTTTGCATCCATGCATGCACCAGGTCAGAGCCTTGCCTGATAACCAGCCATTGTTCGCCTCGAAGTGACTCACCATTGTTGTTGAGCGACACGACGGTCAGCGAGACGAGCGCGCCCGAACTGCGGATGAGCTCGACCACGTGCTCGTGCGACGCCGCGGACACGTCCTCGCCGTTGATCTACCGGTCTTTACGTGCGAGGAAAGTCAGTTTGCCAAGCTTGTTTGCATCACCAGGTCAGTCTTGTCTGCTAACCAGCCATTGTTCGCCTCGAAGTGACTCACCATTGTTGTTGAGCGACACGACGGTCAGCGAGACGAGCGCGCCCGAACTGCGGATGAGCTCGACCACGTGCTCGTGCGACGCCGCGGACACGTCCTCGCCGTTGATCTGCCGGTCTTTACGTGCGAGGAAAGTCAGTTTGCCAAGCTTGTTTGCATCACCAGGTCAGTCTGCTTGGCCTTGTCTGATAACCAGCCATTGTTCGCGTCGAAGTGACTCACCATTGTTGTTGAGCGACACGACGGTCAGCGAGACGAGCGCGCCCGAACTGCGGATGAGCTCGACCACGTGCTCGTGCGACGCCGCGGACACGTCCTCGCCGTTGATCTGCGGACAGAATCACCGATTGAATTTTCCCAACATTTTTGAAGTGAAAACTTCTTTAGCGGCGTTGAGCACTTTTTCTGTAATGGGTATAAAATCTTAAACTCGCGTCAGGACACGTAACCTGATCGAAAAAGCGTAAGACGGATGGAGAGTAGACAGCTATCCCCTCTCTACGGCGCGGCGAAAATGTATGCCTGGGCCTACTGTTAATAATCAAGTTTTCACTTCTGCCGGCACTCCCGGAGTGCATTTTTTTTTTCCTTTGACGACTATATAGCGCGATAGCTGCTGCGACCCATAGACGTCCCACTGCTGGGCACGGGTCTCCCCCACAGACACTGCTGCGCGAGGTCTAGAGCATACTCCACCACGCTGCTCCAATGCGGATTGGTGGAGGGGTTAGTGGCCAACCCAGTGTCGAATGTTCTCAAGCCACCCGAAGGTTTTCGACAAGGCTTAACGACGGCTTTACGTGCCCTCCGAAGCACGGTAGCGTCCATGAAATTTTGCCGCTAGCGATCACCCATCCACAAACCGTACGCGCCCGTCGTTGCTTAACTCTTTCGATCACATTGAATCGACGCGAGTCATTGGGCTATGGACGCTACAGCCATATTGGGCTATGCTTGAGCGCGATAGCACAGCCTAATAATTAGCTGTGATGGTCGGTAGTGAGTGGCGGCTATTATACCGTATATTTTATTCAGCTGAAAATTAATCGTATATGCTCCAAATCCAATCCATCAAAAAAATCCATCAAAAAAATCCTCCACCAATCCGCATTGGAGCAGCGTGGTGGAGTATGCTCTAGACCCGCAGCTGTGTCTGTGGAGGAGTGCCCAGCAGTGGGACGTCTATGGGTCGCAGCGATGCTCCAAATAACGCTACAAGGGGTGGAGCGCCCGGGTGCTTCGTCAGACACTCACCGCTATAAGGAAGTCCCCCTTGCGCAGCCCCGCGCGGTCCGCCACGCCGCCCTTGTCCACGTCGTCCAGGTACTGCAGCGCGGGGCAGCGCTCCGAGGGGCGGAGCTCCATCAGCGGCGACGTGGCCTTCGCCCCTCGGAGCACGAAGCCGAAGCCCCGCCGCGCGCGGTGGAGTACCACCGTGCGCGCTTCCATCGCGCCATACCTGAAAATTAAACATGAGATTATGTGTGAAGAAAGATATTCGTTTTGCAAATGGGAAGGAATGTAGGTATCTGAGAACAGTAACAGAATAGTGCTATGGAATGCCCTGCCTGTCGTAAGCTCTGGGGTTAACGACAGAATAGTGCTATGGAATGCCCTGTCTGTCGTAAACTCTGGGGTTAACGACAGAATAGTGCTATGGAATGCCCTGTCTGTCGTAAACTCTGGGGTTGACGACAGAATAGTGCTATGGAATGCCCTGTCTGTCGTAAACTCTGGGGTTAACGACAGAATAGTGCTATGGAATGCCCTGTCTGTCGTAAACTCTGGGGTTAACGACAGAATAGTGCTATGGAATGCCCTGTCTGTCGTAAAAGGGGACTCTGAGGTTAAGGGCGGCGAGAGTGGGAGCTCGAACCGTCCATCAAGTGACCCCGGGAAGGACAACGTTGTGTGTAGGGCAGCAAAGCTTTGTGTACGGGTACCTTTTAAATGTTTCCTACTAGTTAAATATAAAAAAATGGTGGGATTTTTACTACCTTGTAAGAGGGAGTCCTCTGGAAGAGTTTCCATATCGAAAAGCGCAGCGAAACCCATTCATTATTGTAAATGTAGAGAAATGTAAGAAACTACTTACAAACACAATTTTTTGTTTTAGTTAAAGTGTGTTATGACAATACACGAGGCATGTATGCGATGAAGATAATGCTAGGTACCGTCCTAAAATATCTAGCTAGTCCAAGTCCTAGATTAGCAGCTGAAATATCTCGGACAAAATCATCCGAGTTGAAGATAATTTGTTTAATTTTGATAATTATAACATACCGCTTTACGACAATTTTTCGAAACACTCTGCACACACATTTCGGTTGATATTTGATTACGCTGCGGCACAACACTTGACCGAGAATCTCTTTTGAAAGACACATCGTAACCTGACCGTACTCCGCTAACATTCGACATGTTATGACAACAAAAACCGGACAGCACTTGTTGTTTTCTTCTTCGTCTTGTTTGCATTGTTTGTTTAATTCGGCACAAATAAACAATTGGTTGTCTTTTAAACTAACAATGTATTGTAACTGTTAACGGCACGAAAATGTCACTCAAGAAATAAGCATTAAATTGTTTTACTACCCCAAACCTAGATATCTAGATTTACCTACATATTTTATGACCACAAACTAACAGCTAAACACAGATTAATCTTCAATCAAAACAAGACAAGGTAAAGGAATCATAGTTATATGACCAATAACGGCTGTGGCGTATGAAATTGACTTTGATAAGCAGAGAGGTCAGAGTTTGATCTCAATGCAGTCTGGGCAGATCTTGTCTGGCAAAAAAGTGTTTTCAGTCGAATCTTTGGCTAGACTTAAAGCCCACTCGGGATATACTGACAATACCTGACATTCTGATAACTGAGATAGAATTTTCCCTGTCCACGTTTTCTATACTTCTATATAAATATTACAAAGAGGAATGATTTGTTTGTAATGTTTTCACACAAAAACTACTGATAAGATAAGATAAAAATCATTTATTTCTTACTGCACCGATTTCAAAAATTCTTTCACCATTAGAAAGCTGCATCTTCACTGATTGACATAGGCTATATAATATTACTAGGTGTATACGAAACTATTGTTATGTCTAATTCCACTAGTAATAGGATAAATTACTTAGGCTTAGATAAGATATCTATAGATATCTAGAAATGAAACTAAGGGTGATCCTCACGTTTTCTTTATCCTAGGAGCAGTGGCGCTGTACGTTTTGCTGAGCGCCATTTCGCGTCGCCCCGTAACCCGCGAGTGATGGATCGGCCCTGACGAAAGCACCTGAAAATACAGCACGATAACGGTTAGAGAAAATCTAATTTCTCGCTTATTCTCTTATCAGCTGGTAAAAAGTTACATGACCCGTAGGTCCTAAAGCAGAGAGGTATCGATTCGACTGGTCTTATTGCAATAACATGGGCAGCAGTTATTTTTCCATTACAAAGACTGCAAATAGAAAAAAAAGAGGGGCTTTCGGTGACAGCCCTATGGTTAAAATACGAGGTCCGGCTTCAAATCCCAGTGGAAGGTATAATACTCGTACGAACTAATACCTTAATTGTCGAAGATGTGCGTTAAGAAATTTTATGTTCGTGACATTAAATTTCTAAACGTTGTAACGGTGAACGAAAACATAATAATGTACTTTAAAACATGTTAAGTCTGTCTGGCTGAATGCCTGAGAGTTCCTCATAACCAATCCGCACTTAGCTAGTATGTTGGACTGTTAGACCTTACCCTTCAGTTTCACGAAGATCTGGTCCCATAAGTGGGACATTAAAAAGGGTTGTGCTGGAAGAGATCATATATTGGCGTACCTTCTAAGACACATGATTACCTGGTGCACGTGCTGCGCGTTCTGCCGCAGCCGCACCTCCTGCACGCAGTGTGCCGGGAAGAGGCCAGAAGCGCCTGAACCGCGCACCGTGCCCTCCAGGAGCCCGTCGTCTGTAGAGCCCGTCACTGGAACCGTGTAACTGACGCATGAAACTTTGCAGGGCTTTTATATCAAAATATTATGTTAGGCCTAATATACACGAGCGGAATATACAGTTGATCGAACGTGATCGAACGAGTAAAGCGACGTTGGGCGCGGTCGGTATGTGAAAGTGACCGCTAGTGCACATTAAGTCGTTGGTATCGGTTTGAAAAAAAAAAAAACAATCAATAAGGCTAACTCGAAGACTACGATCTTGAGATCATATTTTGACGCCGAATTGACTGCAACCCATCCACAGTGGATGTGACAGAGACCTGTGCCCAACAGTGACCTACGGGTTGTATCTAGTTATAAGATGGCACGTTGCCAGCGGTTGAGGGCTGCTCCAGTGGTTACCCATCAACCGCCAACCGTCGACACATCAGTGGTTACGCTGAAAAGACTTTAAAAGATGTTTTTTTAACAATCTCGGTTACATTATAACCTTCCACCAGATTTGTTTGTTAATAATTTGAGTGATACATTTGTTAAAGTACTGTAATTGTGGTCATAGTGACTAAATGATTTTTAAATTTCACATTGTGGGATTAGTAGATATGTAATGTAAGCGTGTGTAGTATGGGTATCGATGTAAATTAGTACGCGACGATGTGTTAATGTAATTTAGTTGGCGTTGCAACATCACACTTGTAATTTAATTGGGTGTTCAAAGATTTAAGTGCGGGCCTGAGGACTACTCGCCTGTAGCCCTCAGGCCTAACATAGGCGAATTTGCTTCGGAGGGCACGTAAAACCGTCGGTCCCGGTTGTTTTCAATGATGGAAACAGTCGTTAAGAGGATATCAGTCGACCGTCACTTTTGAAGAATAGGTTTTTACCAAAAATATTGCCGTCGCGCTGAGACCCTTAGCGTGCGATAGAGAGAAGTGCAGTCTCGAACTGATTTTACCTACGTAAAATTAAGAAAATCGTCCTTTCGTAATCCCCTGTTTCCTCCTCGAAATCTAGACCGATTTGAATATTTCTTTCAGTTAAAATGTAGAACAGGGTCTAAGCTATGCCCGTGCTTGGGATATGTTAGTAATTACCAGTTTGCTTGATGTTTGAAAATGTATGTAAAAAAAGTCGATTTTTTTGATTTTAAATGATTTTTTTTCTCTTCTATTAATCAAATTATGAAAAAAAAAACAAAACGTACAGTCATGGCAGAGGTACGTATAAATCGTATGGTATTTTTTTCTCTTCTGTAACTTCTTTATCCTAGGAGGAAACAGGGGACTACGTTTGTATGGAAAAAGTGTCGACTTGTTCGCTTGTGATATCCTCTTAAGCCTTGTCGAAGACCTTCGGCTGGCTTAGGAACATTCGACACTGGGTTGGCCACAAACCCCTCCACCAATCCGCATTGGAGCAGCGTGGTGGAGTATGCTCTAGACCTCCCGCAGATGTGTCTGTGGGAGAGACCCGTGCCGTGAGACGTCTATGGGTCGCAGCGAGGTTTAGTTAAGACTTCTCGCGTCAATTGTAACCCGGATTACCTTCAACAATGTCGCCTTGCGCCAGCCGCACGTGCCCCGGCGCCGCCGGCTCGTACGGCCGCAGGCACACCGCGGTGGCGCCGTGCTGCAGCGAGCTGCTGGTCGTGTCCGACGCCGTGCCCACGCCGCTCGAGTCCGAGATGATGTCGCTCGCGTCGCCCGCGCTCTTATCTGTCGACAGCGCGGCGGGAAACGTCAGCGACGTCAGCGTGACGCCCGGTCAGTGATTTGCCGCCCATTTTGCATTTTTAAAATGTCGTCACAGATTAAATGTATTGGCAGACAGCTTTTTTTTTTCTTTTTTTTTTGGCTATTCGCATTTTTAAATTGTCTTCACAAATTAAATATATTGGCAGACAGCATTTTTTTTCTTTTTTTTTGGCTATTCGCATTTTTAAATTGTCTTCACAGATTAAGTATATTGGCAGACAGTTTTTTTTTTCTTTTTGTTTTGGCTATGCCAGCCAAACTGTTTTATCACGGAGGATTTAAAGTGGCAGATTTATACCTTCGCTCCTGTTTTAATTTCATAGTTAAATTGAATTATATTACATAAATACAGAATGTTTACTCTCTTATATCCATTGAAATTGACAGACAACGTATTCAATAAATTAATCAGTCGTTTAAAAGTGATCAAAATTTGTAGGTAATACACATTAAATCTAATCAAAGGGGAGGGGATCCTAAAACACACACGCCTCGAAAAGAATGAAGCGAAGAAGCGGATCGTGAAAACATCTAGATTATTAACAGGTACATAGACATGCAACGAGATGGCACGGCGGTGAGATGTGTGCATGGTGATGGTTGTCTGTCGGCGGGTCCTATGCCGCGTGCGGTTACTGTCGAATCGCAAATCGTACGTAAATTAATCGCAAGTCACGCACGTCATTTAGAACGTGTTTAACTTACGAACTCAGAGCTAGCCGCAAGATAATGGCGCGTTAAGTGACCACATTGCTTTTGCCTTGTATTTTGGGTAGGTAAACACTTTGGAAAATGTAGCTACCATGTGATGGGGACATAGGACAAGATTACTGGAAGTACAAAACAACTGTACACTTCTAGTAATTTTAAAAAGTGCATGTGTCATTGGTCTCAAAAATAATATTCGGTGTTCCGTTACTCTGCGGTAACGCTGTAAAGGCCAGTGAAACGCCGATCGCAATTAAAAAAAAAACCGACGGCAAGCTCTGTTCGACAGTTAATTTGCGATTCGACATACCGCCCCGCAGCTGTCCTGCACGTTTACCTGTTAGAATGCTCGCGTCGTCCTCGTGACTCGGATGGCTGGCGTCGCTGATGCTGGACGAGGCGGAGGAGAAGGGCCGCTCGCTGCACGGCGAGTGGCCGCTGGGGCGGCGCAGCAGCGCGTCCAGCTCGGCCGGGATGCGGGTGGAGGAGGCCAGGGAGGAGCGGTCCCCCGCCCACCATCCCCCCCACGCCACGGACCGCCGCTTGGGGTTGTACCGCGGCGGGCCCCGAAACGGCACTGCAAGCGATCCGTTACCGAACCAAACTAACGTAAAACAAATCGTGCGCAAAAAACAATCGGCGGGAAAAATTAAACGGGATGAACCTTTTTTAAACTCGCTTCATCGAGAAATGGTAAAATTCTAATTCATTTGAATTTGAATTTATTCTAATCAGTTCCACGATTAGAATGAATTCAAATTCAAATTAATACTAGGTATATTGACTCTTGATGACTTTGGTGACGAAAATAAATACAAAACGGGGATTTAATCTTGAAAATTCTCTTATTTTCGGGTATGATGAACAGAAAGTAACAACTTAATTAATCGTGCGTTAAAACAAACGAACCAACGTTACTACAGTACGGTATAAATAATTATAAATTATATAAAACAATGTTTAATAAATATGGATAAAAATATTAATAAGACAATAATATACTTAAATTACCTTCTACCGATAAGTGTTAGTGCGTGTCCGGGTGTATGAGCTTGTAGTGTCATATGTATGAGTTTGTATCGTTCAATATACAACCATCACCATTATGAAAAGCAATGGAATATAATCAGTTCGGTATAGTAAGAGGTAGATAGATAGAATGACGCATGCTTACTACAGGGCACGATATCACTATACAGTTCGCGGCGCGAAAGTCTAGCGCTGAACGAAATCCGGGAAAAGCGCTGGGGGTTGATAACCAATCAGAGCTTAGGAATGACATGTCGCTCGCTTATACTCGACTTATGCGCAGCGCTAGACTTTGATACCGGTCTCTATACTTTGGTAAGCCTCGATAAACAATAAAAATATATTTACACATCATGTTAGTTAAAATAATTATGCTAAGCATTAAATTGCTGGAACATAAAAATATTGTTAATTATCTATAAATATTTACACAATATGCAGCTAAATTGGTATTCTATTAATCTATACATTCTGCTATTATACACTAACAATTTAGTAAATGCAAAGAAACGCTATCACACACATAACTCGTTACCTATGCCAAGTAGTCTTTCAGACGAGTACTGTATATTTACTATATAATTATTATGTTTAAATAGAACTTAAATTGATAATTATAAGATTCGGCTCAAATAAATTTACTATTATGTACATACCTACAATTACAAAAACACACATTGCCACAATCATTCTTAACAATTCTATAAAATTAAATAAATTGAGTTATTTCGAATTTAAAAAATCTACTGCCCGGTCACAATATGTGTGCATCTAACGTCAATGGCATGTCGGCGCTCTAGTATGGTGTGCAAAACAAGCACCACTTTTTTGTGTAATTATTGAATTCGAGTTTTCTTACTCAATGTATATGATATGATGATTTATGCATTCCAGCGAGCTGCAGAGATATTGTGACCGGGATACATCTCTGATTCCCTATAAATCCCTGTAAATTATAAAGCGGCAGCCAAAGCCAAGCGCTATCAAAACACGAAGAGCGTGCGACTTACCGACTTCTTCAGTCTTGTAGTTTTTTATCACCTCCGCTAGTTCTAAATTTCCAGCTATGACTGCTACCTGAAAATCACAATAAGCACCATTACAGCGCTAAAAGTAAATTAACATTGAATCAATGATGTTGTGTTTAAGTCAGAGTTACCATATTTGCTCAAGTGCTAAGCAGAAATGATTCACCTTTAAAACAAATATTTATCCAGATATATTTTCAATTTCGTAACGTAAATTCATGATGTTTCAAAGTTGAAGTTAATAATAATTGTAATAAATATGAACGCACTCTTTTTTGATTAAATTTTTAACATATGAGCGCATTCAGCAAACGCGTGATACTCTATGATCCTCCCTCTATGATTAGGAGGACAAATCATCTGTTTTGCCGCGCATTTTGTAATCTCGAGCGGCCAATAGGCACGCTCGCGTGGCGAATAGCCAATCAGCGCGCCTTTTAAAAGTGCAGCAAGGTGTTCGCGGTAGGCATGTGTCGTTCGTTCAATCGCAAAGAACTGAATCAATATTGACCCATTGACAAAATGATCTGGTTCGTTCGACCCGTTCAATCAATGGTTCAATTTGAAAGGAAATGATAGCAATGTAAATATTGATTGATTGAGTTCTTGTGATCACACGTTTCGAAACACCAGTTTATTCAATTTTAATGAATGAATGATAGGTATACCTATGTTTGTGACAGAAAGAAAAAATACTGTAATTTGTTTTACTATCTATATATATAAAAGGAGAAGGTGACTGACTGACTGACTGACTGACATATCAACGCAGGGCCTAAACTATAAGGGCTAGAAACTTGAAATTTTGCACAGGGGTTCCTTTTATAACGTAGGGGAGCACTAAGAAAGGATTTTTGAAAATTCACCCCCTAAGGGGGTAAAACGGGGGTGCAAAGTTAGTATGAAACTTTGCCGTTTTTGAAGTCGTTAGACGTCGTTAATGGGTCTAATTCTACGCGAGCGAAGCTGCGGGCGTCCACTATTTTTAATATACGGGAAGTTTGATTTGGTACTAAATAAATAACAATAAATGATTGGTAAAAAAATGTAATTAAAAATTGTACATACTTATTATTCACCAGCTTTTACCCGCGGCTCGGCTATAGTAAATAATAGATTCTAATATCCTATATTTAAGACTCATATTTCATTGTTAGATCGGTCGTGGTGTCTCTGTCATACATTCGAAAACGTCACCGCATCCACGGCTCGCCGCGTTCGGTTTTCGGTTCGTTCGTTTCTCTCTCACTTGGATCAGTCCACAGAGTACATTAACTGGATCAGTCGGATCGGATCGCCGCGACGCAGGCCGCGACTTGCCACAAACCAATCGAACGAACGAATCATTTTTAACAAAGTGAGCCATTCGATTGCGCAGATTTGAAGATCTGGTTCTTTTGACTCGTTCAATCGCGAACGACACATACCTAGTTCGCGGGAATTTAAGAGAGAGAGACTGACTGAACTGAATGGAGTCAGCGCGGGCCAGGCTCTTATGATTTGTAAAAAGTTTTCTTGCGAATAAATGTAATTCTGTTAAGAAATAAAAAGTCTTTCTTACATAATTAAATTCTTCTGTCGTTCACAATTGTATAAAGCAACTTGTTGATTGTCCATTAAAGGTACGAGTATATTACTTGGTTTGTGATGTTCATTGTCTTATCGCAGCCGCGGAACAGCAGTTGCCTCGTTCGAGACCCTGCACGTTGCCGTTGCACACACACAACAACGGATAATTTGCCATAATTTGTTCTAGAAGCACTAGCCTATTAAAATATATCAATCAGTTGATAAGTTTACCTGATAGGGCGTTTGGTTGGCGAAATTTAGCGACTCCTTATCGCATCCGCGAAACAGCAGTTGCCTTGCGCACGAGTCCTGTGCGTTGACCGCGCACACGTGCAGCGGGGTGTTGCCGGACGCGTTGCGGCCGTTCATGTCCGCGCCGTAGAATAGCAGGTGGTCCAGGTGCTGGACTAGGCCGTTGCGACACGCCTGGAATAGGGGATGGGTCCATTGATAAAGTTAGTTGAGAACCATTTTTTATTAGACTAGTGGACGCCCGCGTAGTGTGTAGTGTAGCGTCCATGTCCATAGCCCAATGGCTCGAGTCGATTCAATATTATCAAAAGAGTTAAGCAACGACGGGCCCGGTCGGTTTGTGGATGGGTGACCGCTAGTGGCAACATTTTATGGACGCTACCGTGCTTCGGAGGGCACGTAAAGCCGTCGGTCCCGGTTGTTTTCAAAGGTGGAAACAGTCGTTAAGCCTTGTCGAAGACCTTCGGGTGGCTTAAGAACATTCGACACTGGGTTGGCCACTAACCCCTCCAACAATCCGCATTGGAGCAGCGTGGTGGAGTATACTCTAGACCTCCCGCAGCAGTGTCTGTGGGGTAGACCCGTGCCCAGCAGTGGGAGGTATATAGGTCGCAGCGGACGCCCGCAGCTTCGCTTGCGTGGAATTAGACATAACACTAGTTTCGTTTACACCTAGTAATATTATATAGCCTATGTCGCTCTGTGAAGATGCAGCTTTCTAATGGTGAAAGACGGCATCAATTGACTTAGAATAAAGTAGCAGGTACCTGATGCACTTCCAACCATCCTTGAAGATCAGTCGCCCCAATAGTAGCATGGTCGTGCAACAACGTTTCACACAATAATGGATCAGTTTTATTCGTAACAGATAGATAAAGGGGCGTTAATCCCTTGGCATCTTTGTAGTTGGGTGACGCGCCAAGTTCCAGGAGAGTCTTGACCGCTTCAAGGGAGTTCTTCTCAACGGCTCTGTGCATGGCTGTGCTGCCATCCTTCGTCCGGTAGTCCAACAGGGCGCCGCCGTTCACGAGTGCTATCAGAACTTTAGCTGGCGATTTGAGACCCGCTGCGACTGTTAAAGGTGTTTCTGGAATAAAGAAAAACGGATTTTAGAATCTAAATACGGTGCAATTAGCTAGTGGCAATTTCATGGGCGCTACCATGCTTCGGAGGGCACGTTAAGCTGTCGGTTTGATCCCGATTGTTTTCAATGGAAAATACAATCGTAAATCCTTGTCGAAGACCTTCGGGTGGCTTGAGAACTTTCGACACTGAGTTGTACTCAAACTCCTCCACCAATCCGCGTGGTGGAGCATGCTCTAGACCTCCCGAAGCTGTGTCCGTGGGGGAGACCCGTGCCCAACAGCGGTCTAGGGGTTGTACCCTCTGAAAAACGGAAGAAAGCTGTCTCGTAATATACTGAACAATAAATGTGAATTACATATTATTCTTTCCCATTATTTCTTTATTGTCAACATATTCATAACATATGGCACGAAAACAGCGTAAGAAAATCATCAATGCATATGAAAAGGAAATTAGTCTCAGACGTTTTCAAGGCCAGAACGACATTTATCGCGGATTATGCACGGACCGATTGAAACGGCTCTTACAATGGCGCTGACACAATAGCGTGCAAAGCGCCGTCCTCACGTTGTGTCCAAGGGATTTTAAACTGTACTGAGATAACATACGGTTTATATTACTGTAAACTGTATTACCGTAACTGGTAGATATTTGAACTAAATAATCATGGAACAATGGGAGATAAGCCATCGTATAAATAATAAAGGTTTAGCAAACGCTATACTGTACAGCGCGGATCTTGTTACAGTTTCAGTGTAAGAGAATGGACTCTGCGATATTACCTAGTATTAAACGATGTATTCGGCGATATACTATTTGATACCTTTTGCAATTCCTATAGTATATGTTACTAACATAGCAATAAATATTTCGACAAATAGATTCGTCGAATCGCAATGATATCGACAAATCAAAACACTGTTTTTTATTTAATTTTTTTAAGCGATGTTGTTATTGTAATTTAGTACATGATACTTCATGCAACATATTATGTCAGGTTGTAACATTATTTTTAATCTGTAAATGTTAAAAATAAACCAATATTCCTCCCGTAGCTGTGTTTGTGGGGGAGACCCGTGCCCAGCAGTGGGACTTCTATGGAGGCAGCAAGTGATAAGAATAAACAAAAAGTTTCCTCTTCGTAATATGTTTGCCTTATCTTTCGATATATACGTTATAAATTTCGACCTTCAGTAATTTTCTATCCCCGATTTATGTTTACCCTTATGTATTTATGTTTTATGGTTACCCTCATCAAGATAACATACCTCCAGTCTCCTGACAGTGAAAGTTGGGATCGAGTCCTTTCGCGCAGGCCTTGGTGATCTTGTCGACCTGCGCGTGCGTCACGTGCTCCATGAAGCGGCGCAGGTTGGCGCGCGAGTGCAGCGTCTTCAGCGTCTTCTCGTCCAGCTTAAGCATCTTGTACACACGCCGCTTGTACTTCAACTGGAATCGAATTTTTTAAATTATATTAGGGCTGCTTCCCACGGTGCGTGATATTGTGGACGGACGCGGATTCGCGCGGAATGAAAGCGCAGGCGAGGTCAAAGCGCGGTGCGTCCGTGCGAGCGTCGCCGGCCGTCCGTGATATGCTGCAGAAACGCTGACCATGGGGAGCCGCTATAAGACACGTGTCAATCGTACGTGATCTACAGAGTTAAGCAACGTCAGGCACGCTAAGTATGTGAATGTTTGAACGCTAATAGCAAAATTTTGTGGGCGTTCACGAGCTTCGGAAGTTTTTTTTTTTCAATGATTAAACAATCGTAAAGCATTTCCCACTGGGTTGGTCACTAACCCCATTACCAATCCGTATTAGAGCAGCGTGGTGGAATATACTCTACGTCAGCCACAGGCCACAGTTCAGGGAGAGACCCGTGCCGGCGATGCCCAACAGTGGGACCCTATGGGTTGACTTGTAGCTTAGCTTTTCTTGTTATCTTTAAATAGCGATTCATTACCTCCTTAAACTTCTCATCTGAAAATTCAAGTCGACAGATTGACATAATAATATTCTCTTGAGATTATTGAGAAGGGTCAACTAATGCTCAAAAGATATTTTCTAAAATATCCGGTTGATCTCCTCTGCAATCTTCCTTCAAATTAAATTATTTTATACTTGAATTCTATCATCATAAACTACATTCATTCTAGATTTATAACAGTAACAGTATATACTTACATTTTAAATAATCACTTAACTTATATCGCGTAAGTCTTAACTGACTAATTTGGTGGTTGGTATTTTAATGAACGCATTACAGCCTATGCTATTTAAGGTGCTTAAAATTAAGCATTGCCAGTCGCAAATCGCAATGACTGTTGGTAATATTTCACGAAACTGACATACATAGGCGGCTTTGTTCTTGGGGAGATTATAACTACCTACTTCCTGTATTTACTTTAGCTTTGTGAGCGATTGAATATTGATATGATATAGTAGTAGGGTAATATTGGGGCTTCTGCATCACTCACCTCGCGAGCTCGGTTCGCAATGCACGTCGCCCCAATCTTACACGACTTATTTATGATACGTCCGAGATGCAACACACATTCATGCCTCTGAAGCAAATTAGATCGTGCAATTCAAATCGCACAATCAAATTATAACAATATCAAATTCGCCAGCCGCTATCAACGTCGACCGCGCTGTGCAGCGATCTACCTCATGAATCAGCGCGTGCATCTCGTTGCTATCTTGCGCATCTTGTGTTCGGACTAGAACATCGATTGAACAATTTATTAAGCATGATAACTGCTCATTGCAAAAATAATGTACCGCGCTGCGATTACTGCGTGTATGATACCTTGCTTCTAATTCTGCTAAGTCGATTTGTATTAATATTAATGTGCAACTAGCTAGTGACTACATTGATTCATGTTTTTACTTTTGATGCATTTCTATAAGTACGAACAGGGACTCTAGATTAATCTTATTAATATCTTTAGCATCAAACATTTTCGTTCAATTATTTATTGAATCAATTATAAATAAGGAATAAACTGCTTCGGTTATCAAACTTATTTAAATTAGTAATCAATGCCGCTGAATACATCGTACTTACATAAACATATTATTTTTGTTGATTGTTGTCCAATTTTAATTATTTTTTCTATTAAAACGATTAGAGTTGGTTAAAATTAGCATAAAAGATAATGTTTGTAAATAGTTTACTGGGAACATACTTAAAAAACTACTGCCTATTTGTTGCCTAGTAAAATGTAGAAAAAGAATTCGTATTATTTTATTCTATTAGTAAATGAATACATAATATACTTTTAACATTAAAATTCCTCGATTGAAGCCTAAAAGTGTAAAATTCTATAAATATTAGAATTTTACACTTTTGAAATGAAAATTAAAAAAGGTAAAATCTGCGATGCATCAATACAGACAGTTTTATGTAATATGTTATTAGATTTGAGTAAGTATGTGTTATTATATGTGAGGATTCTCGTTTGCTATCTTGTATCAATCTAAGAAAGTTCACTCTTTGCACTAGAAACAACCATTAAACAAGAACAATCATAAGTGTACTTTCTTTAAAAAGAATAATGTTTTCATAGTAGGTTAAAATATACTTACATAATCCTATTTATTGAGTCTCAGAAGAATAAGTAGGTATGTAGGTAAACTTTCAAACTGGATACCACATGTCAGTAATTCACTATACAAGATAAAAACATTAACGTTTAAATAAGTTAATCACCAATTTTGATATTTTATATCCATAAAAGAAAGCTCAAATTAATTTGGTTCATTCACTATAAACAAAGAAAAACCATTATAACCTGAACTTCCATGATTTTTTTCTTCAAAAATTAAAGTTATTAATGTCTAATGAGTTATGTCATTTATGAAAACGTGATGAATGGAATTTATAAAATGCAAATAAAACGTAAAATTAAATCTTGAAGTTCGTAAGTTCAAATTTTATCGGTTTCATACTACAAACACTGTGGATCCAATATAATTAGAACCTGGAACGGAATGCGAAATCCGTAAACAGAGTATGTCTCAGATTTCCCCGCCGAACTGTCGCCTGTACTCCATATTAGGTAATGTGAGTGTTCATAAAGGTGTAAACATACTCATCACTCTTGAGACAATAGATTTTAGACTTTAATCAGATCATTCAGAGGAACGATAAATAAATATAGTCAATAGAGATTAGTTATAACATTTTAGCATAAGCACCATTGTGGAGGAAGCTTTACAAATCAGCCATATATAAGGAGATGTGGCCATCAGTTCAAGTCTTTTTCGATTTACTTTTTAATTGAAGTGACGTGAACATCATCCACCTCACCAACCTGTAAGTATGTACGTGTCTTTTTATTGAATTGTTCTTGTTATTTCAAATAGGTATCGTATTCTATTGAAATCATAGAAATATAATTTTAATTTGTTGTAGATATAATTTGAAATTTCATTTAACTTTAAGTAAAATTTTTAGATTGTTTTATTTAAATTAAATTAAAATGTTAGTTTACTAACTAATTAAAAGTGATGTGTCAGTGTAAGTCTTATTGACTATAAATTATTTTATTTCAGGTCGTCTGCAAACGTTAACCCATTCGATTCGGATGTAGAGAGTGGTTGTGTAAATAAAAATATAAAAAACACGGTGAAAAGGTCAAGTGCAGCATCATGCAGTAAGAAGAAAAGTTCTAAGAAGAGGAACATAGCTGCTTTATCAGACGAGAGTGAATCAGATACAGAAAAGAAGAAAAGTTTTAAGAAGCCGTCCATCGCATTCGATTCGGAGGTACGTTAAAAAAATCTATCAATCTTTCATTATATCAGACCAAAGTCCGATAAGCTGGTCAAGTGCAAATTTCATCCGCCTTTGAGAACCGGCATGAAGGTTTCCTTGCGATATTTTATTCGCTGTAGTAACAGCAAATAATAATTAATTTCTTTAATCATCAAAATATCGATCAATCTTTTTCTTATTTTCGATACTCATAATAATCGAAATATCTTAAGTCTCCATAGCGTAGAGAGTGATCCTGACTGCTGAACCGTATCGATCTTAGAGTTCGATTCCCGAATGGAGCAGTAGCGTGTACTATGAAGTTTTTATTATTAATAATGTTAAACAGTAATCAAATGTATATTAAGTTTATAATTAAAATTGTTTCAGGGAGAAAACGAGTCTCAAGAACCCATCAGAGCGGCGGCATTAAGAAGTTTTCTGTCGCGGCGAGCGGGATCGGGCTACACGTTGCAGAGGGCAGACCCCGCGAAGACTGGCGAGTACTACGTGGAGCTGCGCGTGTACAACACTCGGGAGGCCGAAAAGCTAGGCTCCGACCGGTGGAAGCGTTCGCTCGTCACCTTCAAGTCTGCTGTAGAGGAGGACAGTACGATCTGGAAAGCGGTTGTTAAGTTGGTTTCAACGGCCAAAAACGAATACGCTTCTATCCAGCCAATTTTATATTCCTCTAATGTTTTCTAATTAGCTCATTATTAATATTATTCACCTTATTATTTCCATACATTTGTCCTTCTTTTCACAGCAAAGAAAAACTAAGTACAGAAATCTGATATTTAAAAACAAAAAGCTAAATATTGATAACTGAATATTGATTGTATTATTTCCATGTGATTGTCTTTCCTTTCACAGCAAAGAAAAACTAAGTACTGAAATCTGATTTTTAAAAACAAAAAGCTAAATACTAAAAGCTAAATACTAAAGCTAAATACTGATAACTGAATATTGATTATATTATTTCCATGCGATTGTATTTCTTTTCTCAGCAAAGAAAAACGAAGTACTGAAATCTGATTTTTAAAAATAAAAGCTAAATACATATTGATAACTGAATATTGATTATATAATTTCCATGCGATTGTCTTTCTTTTCACAGCTAAGAAAAACTAAGTACTGAAATCTGATTTTTAAAAACAAAAAGTTAAATATTGATAACTGAATATTGATTATATAATTTCCATGCGATTGTCTTTCTTTTCACAGATAAGAAAAACTAAGTACTGAAATCTGATTTTTAAAAATAAAAGCTAAATATTGATAACTATATATTGATTATATAATTTCCATGCGATTGTCTTTCTTTTCACACCTAAGAAAAACTAAGTACTGAAATCTGATTTTTAAAAACAAAAAGCTAAAAATTGGTAACTGAATAGTGATTATATTATTTTCATGCGATTATTTTTTGCCAAAAAATCCATAGACTCGATGCAATGAACACTGAAATTTGAATGAAGCAACTAAAAGTACTCAGATATCAATACTTGGTTACAGAATACATGTTTGCTTTTATTTTATATTGACGATTTCATAAATTTAATTTAATATCGAAAAGAACTAAATTTATAGTTACAAATCTTAAATATGAAATTTTGTCAGGACTGTAATACACATGTATCAAAGTACGCATCGCATAAAAAAAGTAACATCCATAAATTCAATTGCTTACTTAGAACAGAGTTTGAGAATGTTCAATTAATAGCTACTGCTTTTAAAAATAGGATTGCAAGTTATAGAATAAATCCAGATTCAAGTAACATCATTTTACCAGAATTATTCTTATCTTGTATTTCAAGTACTGTTTGCAAAATAATTAAATCATTACTTATCAAACACAAATCCCTTAAGGTTAATTTTGAATTATTTGTGCTATACAAACTGCCTAAGAATGATGAAATATCTCTAGTCTTTCAATACTAAGTATACAGTCATAGTACAAAGTACTGATATACTATCTATTTTTGAAGAATGCTCGAAAAATCTTATAAGAAAATGTACAGAGTTTGAATTATCTGAGTCTGGTTGGACAGTTGAGTCAATTAACCATCTAGAACTAAATGTAGCAAAATACAATCCTTTAAAAGCTGGAAATTTTATTTCACTACCAAAAAGTATTATTAGAACAAAATCATGCCTTAATATTCATAATAGAGATAGTCATTGTTTTCTCTGGTCTATTGTAGCTCATATGTTTCCTATGAAACGTAATCCAAATAGAATCTCATCTTATCCACACTATTCTAAAGTTTTAAAAATATCTGGCATGTCTTTTCCACCGACATTTGAAGACATTAAATGTTTTGAAATGCAGAATACCAGCATAAGTGTCAATATTTATGGATTAGAAAAAAATAACACTGTTACCGGTCCTTTGTATAAAACATTACACAGAAAGTTAGTGCATGTTAATTTATTACTTATCAGAAATCAATACAAAACTCACTATGTTTTAATTAAGAATTTTGAAAAGCTCGTCCATAAACAACTGACGAAACATAAATCTAAAATTTATTTATGTGATGAATGTTTTCTGTACTTTGATTCTGAAGCCAAATTAGAGACACATGATTGTGCCCGAATACAAACAGTTCTTCCAGAGGAGAATACTAAATTACGCTTTTCTAATCCAGAGAGAACTCAAAGAATTCCAATTGTTATTTACGGTGATTTTGAAAGTTTACTCCGAGAATATTCTGATAAAAATAAAACTAAACACGTACAAAATGTTCAAATTCACGAAGCTACTTGTTTTGCTTATTATATATGCTGTGAATCCAATCCTGAATTGAATAACTTTGTGTCATATAGAGGACCACATTGCGCAAAAAAATTTGTAGATTCAATTTCTAAAGATGTAGAAAGATTATATAAGATATTAAATATTTCTAGAGATATGATTCCGCTTACTATTGAAGAGCAGAGATATTTTAATAGCGCTGCAGCATGCCATATTTGTAAAAAAAAATTTTGTTCTATAGATAATAAAGTTTATGACCACGACCATTTCACAGGTAAATTCAGAGGTCCAGCTCATAATTCATGTAATTTAAATAATAAAAAATGTAAATTCATTCCTATAATATTTCATAATCTCTCTGGATATGACTGTCATCTATTTATAACAGAGCTTGCAAGTGTATGCGGTCGAATTAATTTAATTCCAAAAAACAAAGAGAAATTCATTTCCTTTACAAAGTTTTTTCCAATCGATATGCACAATGCCGCTCAATTAAAATTTATAGACTCATTTAATTTCTTGAGTTCAAGTTTAGATCATTTGGCGCGAACTCTGAATCCTGAAGATCTAAAACATTTACGATCATTCTTTCCTAATGAGAATTTATTCCGTTTATGCCTTAGAAAGGGAATATATTGTTATGACTATGTTGATTCTTGGAAAAAGTATGAAGAAACTCAGTTACCAGATAAAAACAACTTTTACAATAAATTAACATCCGAATCTATAACAAACGATGATTATAATCATGCTATAACTGTGTGGAAAAAATTTGGTATTAGGAACTTAGGTGAATACACTGAATTATATCTGAAATGTGATGTCTTACTTCTTTGCGACATTTTTGAGAAATTCAGATCAATGAGCTTACATTTTTATAATCTTGATCCATGTCATTATGTTTCATCTCCTTCACTAAGCTGGGACGCTATGTTATTGTTAACAAGTATTGAATTGGACTTAGTTTCTGATATACAAATATACCAATTTTTAGAAAATGGTATTAGAGGTGGTTTAGCTCAATGCTCGCTAAGGTATGCAAAGGCTTATAACAAATATTTGTCGAATTATGATGAAGAGGAGAAAAATTCATTCTTAATTTATTTAGATTGTGTAAATTTGTATGGTTATGCTATGATGCAAAAACTGCCTTACAAAAACTTTCGTTTCTTAAAACAAGATGAAATAATAAATTTTGATGTTAATTCTATATCTCTAAATAGTAATGAAGGATACATACTAGAAGTTGACATTCACTATCCTCACGATATTCATGATGAACATTCAGATTTACCATTTGCATCAGAAAAGTTAACAGTTCCAATATCATCAAATACATCTAACAAAAAATTGGTTGCAAATCTCTATGATAAATACAAATACGTTATCCATTACCTCCACTTACAGGAATGTTTAAAAAATGGACTTGTACTACTGAAGATTCACAGGATTCTAGCATTTAGTCAAAAATCATTTTTAGAACCATACATATCTCTTAATACATCATTAAGACAAAAGGCTACATCTGATTTTGAGAAAGACTTTTTTAAAAAACAAAACAATTCAATTTTTGGCAAAACTATTGAAAACAAAAGAAAACAAGTTGATGTAAAGCTGGTAAACGTGTGGAAAGATGATTGTAATAATACTAATAGAATATGCGGAGCTGAAAAATATGTCAGTGCGCCTAATTTCAAAAATCTCTCAGTTATTTCTGAAAACCTTGTAGCCATTCAACTAAGACAAACTAAAGTGATATTAGATAGACCAATTTATGTAGGTTTTACTATATTGGAACTTGCAAAATGTCATTTATATAAATTTCATTATTCTGTAATGAAAAAAATATACAAAAACGACATCAAACTTTGTTACACTGATACAGATAGTCTTTTATATTTAATTCACACTGAAGATTTTTATGAAGACATGAAAAACCATATTAAGTATTTTGATACAAGTAATTTTCCTGAAAATAATATGTATCGTATGCCGCGAGTAAATAAACAAATACCCGGGTATTTTAAAGATGAAATGGGCGGTGATATTATTACAGAATTTGTTGGGTTGAAAGCAAAACTTTACTGTTTTGACACTTTAAATTCCACCTTAAAGAAGGCAAAAGGTGTAAAAAAATCTATTACCAAAAAACTTACAATTGAAAAATATAGGGAAATTTTAAATCTTTAAACAACTCATAGAGACACTATGTACGTTATACGATCCAAAAATCATATACTATTCACACAAAAAATGAATAAACTCGTTCTAAGTGGAAATGATGATAAGCGACAAATTTGTAAAAAAAATTATAAAACTTTACCTTGGGGGCATTATAGCACATTATTTTAAAGCTTTTGTTAAGTATTGTTAGCCTAAGACTTTGTTTTGTCTAAACATTTTAGTAAAATTAATGTTATGTATCAAGAGTATGAAAACAAAAAATTTTAAAAGCAATATACATGATTTTTATTTTTATTGTGCCATTATAATAAATATGTATGTTATTATGTATTTTTATATGAAAAAATAAAGATGTTTAATAAGAAACCCTCTTGTTTAATTTTTAATGCATATGTCGTTTATAATAAAGAAATTTCATATGAACATAACATTTTTTATTCAATAAATTGATGGTTAAATTAAAAAAATTTAAAAATATGCAATGAAATACTAATAAAAGTAATATTATAATTTATTTTATCCATTATTAATAACAAATATTTTTCTGTTTGAACATTAAATACCAGATTTGCTTAATTTTTTTACAACTTTACAAACTAAATGTTCTGTTTCATCCAATATATCATCATATTGACTTGTCACTAAATATTGGACATTCACGCTCGCATTGCCAGGTTCAATATTCAATTCTTCGATATTATGTCCATCTAAATCATACATCATTATTTGTATTAGATGACGAACATGTCCTGGTTCCTTCCTCACGATAAAAGATGCGTTCTTCACACATTTTGATTTTTTCTTCTTTTTCACAATTTCCACTGCTTTCTGTTTACTTCTTTGCTCGCATGCTTTTGTTGCCACTTCATCGTACCAGCCTTGTCTATCTTGAGCATAGTAAAAAGGATTAGAAATTGGATCCGAGTCTTCTAACAAATTCTGAAACCAAACATTTAAATAAATAACAATGCCAACTTTAATTAGAAGTAGGAAATTTTATCATAAAAAATTAACTTACCTCATGTGAAATTCCTGCAGTATCAATAACAGGGCTGTAAGATGGCGTGTTGGTCATGATCTGTAAAGAAATAAAATATAAAATATAATACACACCAGATAACTAAATAAGCCTAAATAAAGAAAATCTTACCTCAGATAATCAGAATACAGGATCGCGACGGCCGAAAAACTTCTGGAAACTAGAACGCGGCTATCTTACTGTGAGTACAGCAATAAAATGAAGTTGAATGTCTAATATTGCAATGTCTCAAAAAATATTTTTGTAAGATGAGAGTATTACCATTTTGTCGAATAAGCATGACAACCATGAGCAACTATTAATGGAATTTGTAAGATAAGAATACCATTACATAGCAGATTAGCTCCGGAATGTTGTAAGATGAGACATTTTGCGGGGTAAACATGTATCTACTGTCAAAAATTGCTAATGTAAATATAAATATAAATGTTAGTTCAAAATTAATTCAATAAGCAAGATGAGGTTGATAAAACAACCCATATCTCTAAATGTTTCAAATATCGATATTGATAACTCTGCTCAAAATATCAGACATAGTATACTCTTGCCAAATACAATTCGTTGTATTATATGCGGTCCTTCTAATTGTGGCAAAACAAACGTTGTGATAAGTTTGCTAGTTCATGAAAATGGGCTGAAATTTCAAAATCTTTACTTGTATTCAAAAACCAACTTTCAACCTAAATATCGTTTTTTGCGAGAAATATTTAGGAGAGTACCTGAAATATCGTTTTATGAATTTAATGATAATAAAGATGTTATCGTTCCGAGTGATGCTTTAAACAATTCAGTTTTTATTTTTGATGATGTAGCTTGCGAAAATCAAAATAATATTCGTAATTATTTTTCCATGGGTAGACATAAGCAAATTGATTGCTTTTACTTATCTCAAACTTACTCCAAAATTCCGAAACAGTTGCTACGAGACAATGCAAATTTTATTATAATATTCAAACAAGATGATGTAAATTTAAAGCATATTTACGAAGAACATGTCAGCTCTGATATGTCATGGAATCAATTCAAAAATATTTGTAGTACCGTTTGGAAAAAGCCATATAACTTTGTGTGTATCAGCAAAGATTCATCGCTAAGCAATGGTAGGTACAGAAAAAATTTTGATTTATTTTTTCATCTGTAAATCAAGTTTATAAATGAATTTTTTAAAGAAATAAGTTTAGTATTGAAGTATCCTTGATTGAATAAAGTATAGGGAATAAATATGGAGAAACATATTAAAATGGAATTAATAAAGTCCGTCGACTCCATAAAAAACAAATTGAATAAAATGAAAAATGATGAACATAAAATTAACTTATCGCTTGATAAAATGCTAAAACCAGTTACAGAGCCCCTTAAAACCATAGTAAATAACCATAAAACACCTGAAAGTAATGAGATATGTAATGAAAATAAATCGTACGAAAATTCTGACGTAATCAATTCTGACTTCCAAAACATTTTTGATGGCGATTTAAGTCCTGCAGAGTCCCTCAAACATGAATTAAGAGATAATTTAGAAGTTTCTTTAGATCGTGATGATGTATATAATATTTACGATGACAGTTTAAATATACCATTTGGAATAAGAAAAGAAAATAAAACTTTAATGATGGGAAATTCAATTGTAACATTATCGAAAATTGACAGCTTAGATAAAGACAATGTTTTTTTGGTGAAAATTGGAAACAAAACTTATAATTTAACTAATGGGTTGAAAGAACTTCTACTCAGAAAAAAACCTAATCTGAAGTTAGTATCAAGCACAGATAAACTTGTATACAAGGATATTCTACATTATACAAACGCGCATAAGAGAGAATTTAACCCCAAAGGTCAAATAAGAGGGGATAAAGGAATTAAATATCGTGAAATAATCAAGCCATTATTTTCCGAGACCCCAGTCGATACAACTCAAGAAAAACTTGGAGGTTCTTTGCCAAAGCTTAAAAAATATAATAAAAATACTGATATAGTATATTGGGATGATCCAAATGAGTTGGTTGATAGATTAAAACTTTTGATAGCTTCAAAAAACGCTGGTAATTCAAATCATGATAATGAAATACTATCGATTGTTGAAGAATTAAAAGAAGCTAATATTATTAAAGAATAAATACTAAGAATAATTAATTTTACACTCAGTTTAAAAAAGGCACTCATGTTGTTAATTATTTATTAAAATTGGTATGCATGTATTGTTTATTTCAAAAAACATAGTTATTCATTTTTTTTAAATTGTCTTGAAAAAATATACAACAAACAGAATATTTCATAACATGAGTAAAGCTGATGTGATAAATGAAATTCATAAAAATGCAAGAGTAAATTTTCCACGCAGAAATGTTATCACTAAAGGTATAGATGATTTATGGCAAGCGGACTTAATCGATATGCAATCAGTTTCAAAAGAAAATAAGAACTTTAGGTTCATTCTTGCAATTATAGATACATTTTCGAAATACGCTTGGGCATTTCCTATTAAATCTAAAAGCAAAAACGATGTATGTAATAGTTTAATTGAGTTACTGAATAAATCACGTGTACCTAAAAACCTTCAAACTGATAACGGGACAGAATTTTATAATGATAAGTTTAAGAATATAATGAAATCTTATAATATTAATCACTACTCTACCTATTCAACAAAGAAGGCTTCAATAGTAGAACGATTTATTCGAACATTAAAATCAAAATTGTATAAAGAATTTAGTTTAAAGGGTAACTATATTTGGATAGATGATACCCTAAATAAAGTTATTTATAAATACAATCACACTCACCATCGCACTATTGATGAAATTCCGGCAAATGTAAATAACAAAAATAAAAAGAGAATATTAGAAAGATATCTTAGGCTGATAAATAAAGACAAACTTAAATGTAAATTTCAAGTTGGTGATTATGTACGTATAAGTAAATACAAAGGTACATTTGAAAAAGGATACACTCCCAACTGGTCGACAGAAATATTTAAAATTCGGAAATTGCAAAACACAACTCCTACTACCTATTTAATTGAAGATGCAATTAAAGGTCAACCCATTTTGGGTGGATTTTATGCACATGAGCTGCAAAAAACAAAACATTCCAACATATATCTTGTTGAAAAAATTCTCAGAAAAAAAGGAGCTAAGGTTTTAGTAAAATGGCTGGGCTTACCTTCTACTGAGAACAGTTGGATAAATAAGTCAAACATATTGTAAAAGACTTCATTGTTATTATAGTAGTAGTAGATATTTAATAACAATTCAACACATGATTGAACAGTCTTATGATGTGCATTGGTGAGAGTAGTCTTCTTAATTGGCTTATAAATCATTTACCATTTGAATTGCATTTACCAGGATACAATTATTGTGGTCCAGGTACAAATTTAAAAAAGAGACTGTCACGAGGTGACAAAGGTGTGAATAAATTAGACGAATATTGTAAAGAACACGACATTGCATATCAAAAATCTTCAAATTTAAAGGATAGGTATAAGGCAGATTTAATTTTGTTAAAAATGGCAAAAAAACGTGCAATCGCTTCTGATGCAAGTACAAGTGAAAAATTAGCAGCGAATATTGTAAGCCATGCTATGAATTCAAAACTTAAAATTGGTGCTGGTCTAAAAAGTAGTAAGCGTCCTAAGATGTCGTCAAAAAAGTCAGGAGATGGGTTTAAAAATAAATTAAAAAATATTATTGCAAAAACGAGAAGACATATACAAAAATTAAAACCTAAATGCAAGAAAACAGCGATTGAACTAGCTATAACTGCTGCTAGAGAACTGGCTGATGATTCATCTATTAAGCTTCCTCGTATTATTCCTATACCTAAAACTGGTGGAGTATTACCACTGATTCCTATTTTTGCGGGATTATCCGCCACAGGAGCCTTAGCAGGTGGTGCAGCTGGAATACTTAAAACTATAAATGAAATAAAAATGGCTAAAAAAAGATTTGCTGAATTAAAGAGGCATAATGAAAAAATGGAAGCTCTTTGTATCGGAAATGGGCTACATCTTAAACCTCATAAAAATGGATTTGGTATTTTTGTTAAAAATGAAAAAAACTAGAATATAGGCTACCCAAACGACCCCTAACTAACATTGATATTTTGAAATATGGAAAAAATATTCCCTATTTTAGAGGTGTCTTCATGAGGGATGAACTTCCTAAACATCCATTTAAAAAAGAATGTGGAGTTATTAATTTAGATATTTCTTCAAATCCTGGTACTCATTGGGTAGCCTATGCAAAATATAATAATTATATAGAATATTTCGATAGTTATGGCAATCTGAAGCCTCCATCGGAATTTATTAAATACATAGGTTATAAAGTGCACTACAATTATGATAACATACAACGTGATCACCCTTATAATTGCGGGCATCTATGCTTAAACTTTTTAAAGAATTTTTGGTGTAGACAAGACTTATAAACAACATCTTCTTTTATTTCTTCAGTATGCGACGATGTCTATAACGGTTACCATCTCAGGAAATAATACAGAGTTAGATTGCCACTTTCAACCACCGTTGAGTTTATCTGGCCAATACGAGTGCGGTTTGCTTTATTTTTCAGTTTTAAACTCGCCTACAAATTATGTTCATATTAATAGTCATGTTCCATCAGTGATAAGAATCGAATGTGATCTAGTGTATGGTTCATATTGCAACGGATTACCTACTCATATAATTCATGAATTTGTGTATAAATCTACTACAGATCATCATTACATAGAAATACCACAGAACGTTATTTATTTTCCAGTGAATAAAACAAACATTTCATCCATATCTATTAAAATAGTTGATCAGTTTGGTTACAGTGTTAATTTTAAAGAAAAAGATATTGAAATTCGCCTTCATTTAAGAAAAGCAAAATGATTGTATATTATAAAAACCCATCAATCTACAAAAAGTGTCCTATTATTTCTATAACCTCTAAGGTGCAAAGACGTAAGAAAAAAATTAAGAAATTGACTAAAACGAATAAAGATTTTCTAAAAGCCGTGGGTTTTAAAGTATGAATGTACTACAGATTAACGAAACACCTAACTTCGATACTTCTATTGAAAGTTATGAAGTTCATTCTTATAATCCCTATAATAACAGCTTTAGAGAGAACGATGAAATCAGAATCCCCATACACCAGCAAGACATTTACGTTTTGCCATCAGCGAGTTCAATTTACATCGAAGGTCAAGCAAAGCTCATCGATAAAGATGGAAACCAGATTAAGAAACCTATTACGTTCAGTAATAACCCTATTATGTTTTTGTTCCAAGACATTAGATACGAAATAAATGGAATTGAAATAGATCGTATTAAAAATGCGGGTATAACAACAACTATAAAATCCTATGTTTCATTGAATGAAGGAGAAAATAAAGTTGCTGCTCTATGGGGTTGGAACATAGATGGATTTAAAACCGAGAACGGTAATTTTTGTGGTATTGTGCCTTTAAATAAGATTTTAGGTTTCGCTGAAGATTACAATAACATTGTGATAAATTGCAAACATGAACTCATACTTAACAGAAGTAACTCTAATTTAAATAGTATTATAGGAACTGAAGATATTGTACATTTTAAAATAGATATACAAAGAATACAATGGAGAGTGCCGCACATAAAAGTGTCAGATCGTGAACGGTTGAAACTTCTTAAACTTTTAGAGAGAGACAAACCTATTCAGATGGCATTCAGAAATTGGGATTTATATGAATATCCTTTACTTCCAAAGACAACCAAACATTCCTGGTCTGTTAAGACTGCATCACAGTTAGAGAAACCTCGATATGTAATATTTTGCTTACAAACAAATAGAAAAAATAAGAAGACAAAAGACAGTTCTCTATTTGATCATTGTGGAGTAAGAAATGTTACATTATTTTTGAATTCACATTATTATCCTTATGAACCATTAAATTTGAACTTTGCCGATTCCAAATATAATATATTATACGAAATGTATGTAAAATTTCGCCAGTCTTACTATAACTGTCCTATAGACCCGTTGCTTGATTTAGCGGGCTTCAAGGAGAAGGCTCCTCTATTTGTCATAGACTGTTCGAGACAAAACGATAGTTTGAAAACGGGTCCAGTTGATGTGCGATTGGAGATCGAATGTGCAACAGCAATACCAGATAACACAACTGCATATTGTTTAATCATTAACGATCAGCTTGTGGAATATAAACCTTTGAGTAACATAGTTCGCAAATTAACATGACTGCCATCGTAGATGTTCAAGGTTTTAAAACAGAAGAAAATGAATTCATAGCAAAAGAAATTGCAATATTGTGTAATAATAAAATACAAGTACTTTTAATTAAACCACCATTTCCTTTTCACAAACTGACAGAAAAAGAAAGGAAGCAAGTGAATTGGATTGAACGTAATAGAAAGATATATTGGTTTGAGGGAGTTGTACCTTATTCAAATTATCAGAATTTGATTGCGGATACTTGTAGAAATAAATGTATTTACGTTAAGGGTTTAGAAAAAGTTTTGTGGTTAAAACACATTCTTAAAAATGATAATATAATTAATTTAGAAGACAGAGGTTGCCCTAGTTTGTTAAATTTATATGATTGCTATAAATATTGTAATGATTTATATAGTTGTACCAATCATGACTCAATATGTGCTTTGAAAAATGTTTTTTGTTTAAATAAATGGTGTTTTGATAATGATATGTAAAATATACTTCGTTTTATTTGATAAAATATATTTTTTCCTATATCAAGGGAAACTATTTCCATCTCAAGGAGATTTATCAAATTATCTCCTCGCCTATGCATTTAAAAATGTATATAAATTGCTAGCACTAGGTTTGTACCTTCATTATATTTTGATAAACAGTATTAAGAACTTCCCACAACATACGAAATGTCTCTAAATCAATATGGCCCTCGATATGATATATTTAATACATATAAAGTGCGTTTATTTTCATTTAACCATTATTGGGCCACTGCTGATTCAAAACCAGCTGTGGTGAACGAAATGGCAGATGCTGGATTCTTTTATTTCGGAAATAGTGTTAAAGATACAGCAGCATGCTTTTCCTGTGGAGTTCTTATCGAAGATTGGGAAATTTACGATGATCCATGGATGCAGCATGCAATACTTTTTCCTCAGTGTTTTTATTTGAATGCGGTAAAAGGGAGAGATTATATAAATAAGTGTCTGAAATGGTTTAAAACTGATGACTATGATGAACTTATTTTTAAAACAACTTCAGTTTAGAAATTATTGAAATCAAACTGCATCTCGAACTGAGTGAATATAGTTGTTTGCAAACAGAACTGGTTAGAATCCGAATGGTCTGATACAAAGCTGTTATGGAACTGATATCAAATATCTGATAAATCCGCTGTGGAGAAGTAGAGCTGTACAGTGTAATATTGGGGCTTCTGCATTGCGAACCGAGCTGAGCGAGGTGAGTGATGCAGAAGCCCCAATATTACCCTACTTATAGTAGCGTCCATAGCCCAATGGCTCGTGTCGATTCAATGTGATCGAAAGAGTTAAGCAACGACGGGCGCGGTCGGTTTGTGGATGGGTGACCGCTAGTGGCAAAATTTCATGGACGCTACCGTGCTTCGGAGGGCACGTAAAGCCGTCGGTCCCGGTTGTTTTCAATGGTGGAAACAGTCGTTAAGCCTTGTCGAAGACCTTCGGGTGGCTTGAAACCATTCGACACTTGGGTTGGCCACTAACCTCCACCAATCCGCATTGGAGCAGCGTGGTGGAGTATGCTCTAGACCTCCCGCAGTAGTGTCTGTGGGGGAGACCCGTGCCCAGCAGTGGGACGTCTATGGGTCGCAGCGATAGATCGCCCGACCAGATCCTCGACAGCTCTGCCCTTAAAGCTCTGATATCTCTCTGATAACCACTATTGACTTCCTGCTTACCTCGAGATACCCGACGGGTCCATTGAAGGGATAGTCGCCGAGCCTCCGCTCCTCATCCAGGAACTTCCCAGCCTTGCCGTTGACCGGCGGGCAGAACAGCCCATAGTTGAAGCTTTCCTTCAGCTCCTGGGGACAAAACGATTGATCAGTACATTTGTTTAAGTGTCGGACACATACACGCCTATATTTCCCCGAACGGGTAGGCAGAGGTGTGTGGACACCAACACAGGTGGTGCGCCTATTGCTATACACCGGACACAAGTCCAAACTACGAAAAGAAGAATGTCATTGGTGCGTGCCACTTGGAATTGAACCCGGATCGCTCGAATGAGGCGAGTTCGTCAGCCTGGGCTGTCACCGCTGTGTAATTTTTATTAAAAAGAACCAACAAATTCTGCAAGCGATATCTCGATTCCTCTAAACACTTCGTGTAGAGTCAGTAGATTGTGTTTTGCTTTTACATAGATTCGGCGTGTTACAACGAATCCGAGCGTGATTTATAACGCGCCACGCACTAATAATACAATAAATCGTCTGCTTTGCTGGATATTCTATTAACTAGCAATTCCTTACATTGGATAATAAATAGCGATGGATAATGATACGATCTTTTAACGATGAGCGTTTAATACACTTGGAAGATAGTAAATCTTTTCAAGTAATCAGTACCAATTAACAGTAGGTACAGGCAAGTAAAAATAAGGGGGAAAAAAGCAAAAATTTAATTATAGTGCAGCGCAATATATCAATGTCGGATCTTAATTATGGCTGTGCTTTAACGCAATCCCAACTATTCTGCGAAGGGATATTAATGCCCTCGTTATTTAATGGCAAAATAAGACCATCACAGTTGCCTTATGCCATTTGATTTATGGGAAAATCTCTTGGCTCATTGGACTCCCATTACCGTTTAACGTAATGAAATGTTTGCTCATCCTCAAGGTTCTAGTGGTACAAGTAAAACTACGTCGTTGTTTCTTAGTAAGACTGATTTGCGAAGATTGATGTTCCAGAATAGCGCTGATTGCAACATTGTGATAGCCGGACCTCGTCTTGACAATCTGTGTACCAACGTTGTTGCAACGTCCATTAACATAACACTCAATAATTGTGTTTATTTAAGCTTATACATTATTATATAAACACTAGTGAGTAAAAAATAGAAAGAATTATTGGTTGGTGCAATCGGTAGTGACCCTGCCTGTTGCGCCAGGGGTCGTGAGCACAAAGTATCTACTTTGTGTCGTGGGTTCGAATCCCACTCAGGACAAATATTCGTGTGACGTATTTGTTCTGTGTCTGGATGTTAATATTATCTATTTAAGTATGTATTTAAAAGTATGTATATCAGTCTCTGACACCCTTAACACCACAGAACAGATAAAGGAGGTTCTGTGCTTAACACAGGCTACTTTGGGGTCAGATGGCCGTGTGTGAAAATGTCCAAGATATTTATAAGATATCTATATATATAAAAGGAGAAGGTGACTGACTGACTGACTGACTGACTGACTGACTGACTGACTGACTGACTGACTGACATATTAACGCAGGGCCTAAACTATAAGGGTTAGAAACTTGAAATTTTGCACAGGGGTTCCTTTTATAACGTAGGGGAGCACTAAGAAAGGATTTTTGAAAATTCACCCCCTAAGGGGGTAAAACGGGGGTGCAAAGTTAGTATGAAACGTTGCCGTTTTTGAAGTCGTTAGACGGGTAGACGTCGTTAATGGGTCTAATTCTGCGCGAGCGAAGCTGCGGGCATCCACTATATCTATATATATAAAAGGAGAAGGTGACTGACTGACTGACTGACATATCAACGCAGGGCCTAAACTATAAGGGTTAGAAACTTGAAATTTTGCACATGTGTTCCTTTTATAACGTAGGGGAGCACTAAGATAGGATTTTTGAAAATTCACCCCCTAGGGGGGTAAAACGGGGGTGCAAAGTTAGTATGAAACTTTGCCGTTTTTGAAGTTAGTGAATGTCTAATTCCACGCGAGCGAAGCTGCGAGCGTCCACTAGTTTATTTATATTTATAAGATATTTATTACTATGTATTTAGAAGTAGTTTTTGTGTGAAAACATTACAAACAAATCTTGCCTCTTTAAAATATTAGTACAGATTTATATCAATTATATTATTTGTACATTTATATGATCAGATCAGATTCTTATTTAGGTAAGCCTTTATTTAATTTGACTTGTTAGTTATTTGGTTGGTTTGATAGTAGGTATGTACTTATAGGGCATCATCAAGTTTATTTTTAAAAATGTTCACTGTCGGTGCACTAATCACTGTTTCAGGTAACCTATTCCATTGTTCTACTACACGTTTAGGCAAAAAGTGATATCTAGGGTTGCTAGAGCTTGCGTGTCTCTTCAGTTTCATTGAGTGTCCTCTTAGTTGGGCATTTGGTTGAAGTATGTAGAGATCTGCAATATTTTTGACGTTGTAGTGTCCATTTAAAACTATTAAGTGGAGTTAAGTATAAATAGAAGGTTGTTTTAAACGGGCAGGTACTTACTATCTCATGTACCTAATCAACGTTTTTTAGTTAAGAGTCACTAAACTGTATTATAAGCTGGTTAATATATAACTTATCGAACAAAAGGTACTTACCTACTACACGCATCCAGTGTTTGTGGCTTGGATGTTGCCAGCTTTTACACGATAATATTTATAACAAATTTATTGGTGCTAAAATGAAAGCCTACAATACAATCTGCAAATGGGTCGTTTCGAGTTATTATTTTGAACATAACATAAATATTTTACGTTGGAAAACTTTTACGAGACCATAAACATTAAACCTCGTTGGAGTTAATAAGTAGAGTACTAATTCAAGCTGGGTTCATTTAAACATAATGAATTATTCAAATGAAAATAGATTTATTATGACGATTGTAGTATTGGAATAAAGAATATTAACACTTCTATTATTACATTTCTTGAACCAAGGGAGGTTTAGAGCATACTCCATCACGCTGCTCCAATGCGGATTGGTGTAGGGGTTAGTGGCTAACAAAGTGACAAATGTTCTCAAAACAATCGAAGTTATTCGACAAGGCTTACGGTTGTTTTGACCATTGAAAACAATGCAGTCACCACATCCACAAAACGACCGCGCCCGTCGTTGCTTAACTTATTCCATTACATTGAATCGACGTGAGCTGTTGGGCTTCATAGCCCAGAGCCCAACCATGAGCTGTTGGGCTATGAACGCTACTAATAATTTCTTTAAAGGTAAAGGAAACATTGTCAGGAAACCGTATATTACTTCTTTATTATGTTCTAAAAAGGCATGTCAAGTCTGCCATTCCGCACTTGGCCAGTGTGGTGGACTAAGGACTAAGGACTTAAACCGCCTATTCCGAGAGGAGACACGATAGACGAGTAGACAATTTTTATTTGCATGCAGCTACGGTAAGATAATTAACGATGGACGATGAAATTGTTTTAGTATAAGTACTATACAGAGAAAACATTTTAACTGCCACCTCCTCATATGGGTGGGCCAGCTGGCGCCATGTATGGTGCTATGGTTTTTATCATTCTACACTGCCAGTTACCATGATTGTAACGCGAGATAAAAGAGATTAAATGCATTTTATCTTTTTGTTAGACGTTTTTACGGAGACGTGATTCTTGGTCAATGAATATATAACCATAACACAGAGAGTATATAACCATAATAAGGCTCCTTATAAAGCGGATATATACAGCTATAGGCCTAAGGCCTAGACTACATTGGACCATAATTTATGAAATGTGGCTGTACTACGCACGCATCTCTGCCTAACCTTTCGAGGAAATACAGGCGTCATATACTACGGTACATAATGCACCATGCATTATGGTAATGTTATGGTCAAGCGAACACGATGATTCTGTAAGATAGCATTTTTTACATTTTTATATTCGTACTATTTCCCCTACAAAGACTACAAACGAACGAAAGACTGATAGTTTTTCAAAGACTTTAATTGCCCTAGCTCAGCTCAGTCTATCTAAAGATGAATCATCTCCATTGCAATTTAAACTGTACCTACACGCAAGAACACCAGTAGGTAAGAGGTGATAGTGCTTACCTGAAAACGGTGTCATGGGGACGAATGTCAATATATGAATATGTTACGCTGGTATTTGCGAGGGGATAGACCTCCATTATTAGGTTTGCAGAAACCTCCGCAATATATCTGGGAATATATTCAGATCTCGTGCTACTTTGGCGGAGATTTGAAAATATTGGGGAGAAAAGCTTCTCAGATTATTTGCTGCCTACCGCCAAATCAAGTTATTCATTCATTCATGAAGTGTTTATGAAAGTTAAGAATTGCTTAAATAAGTAAGTTCCATGACCAGAACCGTTTCTTTGTCCCACTGTTGGGCATGGGTCTCCTCTCAGAATGGGAGGGATTAGGCCTTAGTCCACCACGCCGGCCAAGTGCGTATTGGCAGACTTCACATACCTTTGAGAACATTATAATGATATCTCAGGCATGCAGGTTTCCTCACAATGTGTCCGTTACAGCAAGTAACATTTAATATCTTAAATCACACATAACATAGAAAAGTTATTGATCACGGGTCCGCCCGGGGATTGAACCCAGGACATCTAGGCTTAGCCCAACGAGACAGGTTAAAATAAAAGTAAAATACGTAGGTAATAACTAATTTATATTCTATGCGTGGGTTTAGGACGTAATTACTAAATTACTACATTTACTACGATATCTATATTCGGGCTGCTGTATAGAGGTGGGTGCGTGACGTTAATAAGGATTAACAAATGCTCTTAGATTAGTTATTAATCTAAGCGAATGCTATTCATTGTTCGAAATCGACGCTGAAGAAATTGACAAAAAATATAATCCTATTAACTGACAAACTGCACTTTAAATACTTGTCCACTACTCTATTTTGAGTAATCATGATATTGATAATAGTGATTTAAGTACTGCATGATTTTGGCGTATCAGATTACTTCTAAGTCCTACTTATCGATCACATTAGCAATATAGATCTAAACTAACTCCCTGATTCAATAACAAATTAATAAACCTATAATAGCTAAAATAGGCGACAGTCAATCACAAAGTGTGTGTGATCAAAAGAAAATCTACAAATGAAAAACTAAACTAAAAAAGCAATAATAAATACAAAACGAGGAAGTAATGGGACGACCTCAGCAAATGTCCGCAAGCTATCAGGCACTGATTTAAAGGACGAATCGAATCGAAAAAAGTATAATTTAAAAATATCTATGTATGTATATCAGTCTCTCGCGCCTACTTTGGGGTCAGATGGCCGTGTGTCAGAATGTCCAAGTTTTATTTATTTATCAAAGATTAGTGAATGCCCGCAGCTTCGCTCGCGTGGAATTAGACATTCACTAACTTCAAAAACGGCAGTTTCATACTAACTTAGCCCCCCCGTTTTATCCCCTTAGGGGATGAATTTTCAAAAATCCTTTCTTAGTGCTCCCCTACGTTATAAAAGGAACCCCTGTGCAAAATTTCAAGATGTCAGTCAGTCAGTCAGTCAGTCAGTCAGTCAGTCAGTCAGTCAGTCAGTCAGTCAGCTTCTCCTTTTATATATATAGATATGTATTATCGATAGCATATCGATCATTCGTTACAACCCTAACACACATCAACTGTATTAGCATACGTAGGCGTCGTAGGCGATCTAGTTCCTGTTCCGAGATAACAATTAAGCCAGCTGTCGACAGAGTCGACGTCTCCAGTGTTACTGGGTCACCGGTTTGATTTCTTGTACACTCTGGCCGTTTCCCTTACACCGGCTGATTAAGTTAATAGAATTTCAGTTGATTGAGTAGTACCTATGTTGGTAGATTTGGTATCTAGAATAACCTTGATTTTTACTTAGAGTCGCTTAGCGACCGAACTAATCACTCCGACAGGGCCGCACTGAAAATCAGCGTCATGATTTTTAAGGAATAATGACATAATTTTGCTTTTTAACTGTAACCGACATCTATTGTTAAATAAATATTATTCCGTAACGTACTATTTTAAGCAAAATATAGTCCATTCTATTCTATTCTAACCCGCAGTTCCGCCGATTAGAATCCGATCAATATTCAGATTTTATCGATCAATCGATTAGATAATTGATAATTAAAAATCGAATGGTTACGAATGTTGAGTAATTACGGGGTCTGTCCATTTCCAGGGGAACCCTACAAATTTTCGGCACACGGCTATGCAAAAAAATCACTTCGATCCATCATTACGTTGAAGAGGAGAAGAAGGAGAAACCAACCAACACACTTTATATTTATTTCTATGTTGAAAGTAGGAGGTACTATTACCAAAGGGTTATTTAGTAAAACCGAGCTATAAAAGGCATGACCTTTCGTATAATTAAAGAAAAATGCGTTAAAACGGATCCTTAATTTTCATTAAAGTACATTAGTAGACAAGGCTGCCTTATTAATTGTGGCGACGGCGTTTAATTCTGTTACGACTGCCGCGTGGGTTAACTCGTTTATATTCATATCCTTCCCAACAGCGAACTGCTTTTCTGATTATGTTTAACTACAAGATAACTTAAGCCTATAAAAATACTCCACCACGCTGCTCCAGTGCGGATTGGCGAAGATGTTAACCAACCCGATTGTTTGAAGTGTTTAAGCCGCCCGAAGGAAACTCTAACGAAACATGTCTCCAACAACAAATTCACGCAAGTAGAGTAACAACCACGACTGACAGCTTATGGGGATATCGGGCGACATTTTTTCCACACAAACGTAGTCCCCTGTTTCCTCCTAATGAAGCTACAGCAAAAATAAAATTATCATACGACATGACTGTACGTTTTGATGCTTTTCCATTATTTGATTAATAAAAGAGAAAAAAATATTTTAAAATCACCAGAATCGACTCTTCGATGTGTCCTCCATAGGACGGCAGCGCTGATGAAATTTTGCCACTAACAGCGGTCATCTATCCAACTGCTAGACAATCAATATAACGTCTTCACGAGCGCTTCAACATGTTTACGTGTCAAGAAAGTTCGATGAACGAGAGATGTTTTCCATGCAGCCCTACTGACTAGTGCAAACCATATTGGAATAGAATGTGCGAGTCTCGGGGAAAGAATGGTATAAAGAGGTCGAGCCACGTTGGAAGCAATCAATTTATAGCGGGCCGCGTGGCGCAGTAATTGATGTGCGGCTCGAACCCAGTTAAAGGTGGAGCGGTGATAAGTGCGCGTTTGAATTGTCTGTCCGACGAGTCACTCGGCCGAGTCGCGATTGCGTTTTGTTCATGCTGCCATAGCTACCAGAGACAATAATAGGTTAATGTGGATAAAAAATCCAAAAAAAATTAAATAGCAAACAAATAAATAAACATAGCTAGGTTGGTAACTACGTACTTGTTTCGTGAGAATAAATAATACCACAGCTGCCATCGTTTCGGTATTCAACGTACGAATAGTTATAAAAGCTGCGTGTGTATTAGCAAAATGAATGCAAGAGAACTGAATTCATTCAGGGCACACAGATAAAAGTGTAATTCAGTGCCAGTAGCGCAATCAAATTGAATCCAACAAGTTTGTCTATAACAAACTTTGGAATAAGAGTGAATTGGTCATTTTCCAGAAATTTTTGAATTCAAATGAATTCAAATGTTTTATTTGTCATTAGGTATGTATTAATTTAGGTATTCATTTATGGTATTTACATCAAAAATCATACGTAAGAGCTGGCCTAAGAAAAACAAATCACTTAAAATTCACAGCTAAAGTGGTATTCAAGTAGGCGTGCTAGTAAAGTACAGTAAGGTGCAACAGTGTAAAGGAAGCACGGAATGCAAGTGGATCAGCGGTCAAGTGACAGATGTGTTATTTCCCATGATCGTCGATCAAAGAAACGTTGCACAAGATAACGATAACCACCCAGTTTGTTACAAAATTCAATACCGGCTTGTGTGCACAGTTAAATCAGTTAAATCGCAGTTTAACTAAAACTCATCCTTCATTGCGAAGCGTTTAATAGAGCACTAATATTGTTCTAGCTACATAAATCTACGTTCAGAGATTAAGTGGTCTGAGATAATAACAGCTTGGTAATCTATAATAATCTTAGCTGTAAATTGAACTTAGAAATTATACCAATTTAATGTAATTTATAAGTAAGTGTTTCTCACGAATTAGCTCTCGATTCTCGATCTGTAAAGATGAGGCTAGATAAGTATTCTACTTATCTTTTTGTGCAATAATTTTGATGTACCTTTTTCATGTACCTAACTTATTGTCATGTCATCTACTAGCTATTTGAACATTCAATTCCACAAACAGTTCTAAGCGCACGCGGAGTCCAAATTAATACATTTAGAGTAATTAATTCAAATGATTCAGATACATCATTGTTCGTCTGATGATTCAGCGTTAAATATGTAGGTAGCTATGTTGTTTGTGGTTCTGTGCCCTGCTGGCTGACGTGTGAGGAGAAAGTCGCACATCGTACACAAATCAATGTTGTAGATACGCTACGCATGTATTGAAAGATTTAGTAGTACGCATGGACAACAATGTACCACTATGAATTTACGGGATAGTAATTGTATGTACAGTTACGATGTCTTGAGAATACCTACGACTAGCAAGTGCAAGTCATAAGACCTGTCTGTCCATTATGATTGCTCTTAGCGAGTAGGTTAGTGTACTCCATATGTTTATTTCAGTTTTATTTGGCTGGACTTGAGATCCCACTACTCATCTGAAGTTCAAGTATACTTACTAGCCTATCCTTATCGTAATATTAATAAACGAAACTGTTGCGAAAAAAACGCAAAATTTGTACCCCTTTTTTACGAAAATTATGTGGACGGAGGTGTATGAAATTTGGCACAGTTAAAGTTTACATGGAGAAGTGCAGAAAGTTAACATAACAATCAATACTTGCGATGACCTCGATACGTATTATAAAACGACACGTAACCCATAGTTCGCTTGAAATTAGTTCATTGTTTGTTTGACCGAACCCTTTAGAACAGCCTTTCCCAAAGTGGGCGATAACGCCTCCTTGTGGGCGCTGCAGGCCTAAAGGAGAGACCAGAAGATAATATATGATATGGTAAGAGACCCAGAAAAAAAATGGGGGCGTTGTGTAGAGAGAGGTTTGGTGGGTGATTTGTTATTTCATTTAGCTAGGAGTCCTCTTAGACACTGACTGCATGAGCTCTCGACTCTCCACTACAACTTGTGAACATCAACTAATAGTATTAAGAGATTGCTCAAACTCGGTTCGATATTTCTCTCTGCGTAGTTCATACCTATATCTGTCCTGTTTTATTGAATATTGTTTAAAGTAGGTGAAAAAAAAGGGGGGGCGCTAAAATATAATTTATTCTCAAAGTAGACAGTAGACAAAATAAGTTTGGGAACCCCTGCTTTAGAATATGCGTGCTCAGGTGATTACCTACCCATGTGCGCCGAATGTGTTCTAATGATCCTTGGCGGTCTTTGTAATTACAGGCGGTGGCTCCGACCTATTTGCCCTCGTTTACTGCTAACATAAATAATTCAGACGCGGTCTCCCATATCATTAAATTTTCATCGCCTGAAGGTGGGTTAGTGGAGGTTTTCCTGCTGTAAAATATTGCAGATGACTCGATGTATATTTAGTAGGAAGCAGCTATCTTTATATTAATAATATAACGTGGAGATCAGTGACCAATATTTAGGTGGTATAATTTATAAGAAAGTTCTATTTTTTTTTAAATATTAGTAACTACCATTAAAACAAATTAATATTTCTAAGAAGTTTCCATGTAGACTGTCCAGTTTAAATTATGTGAGTTATATGATCATGCAAATTACTAAGTATCTATGTGCCTAATAAATATGACACACTCACTATACTGCACAGACTGCACTGCACTTCACTACACTTAGTGTATTTGAGTCCGTGTCAGACCTGTCAATGAGGGGTCTTGTAAGTATTGTCGCAATATGAACCTACAATGTATCATATCGGTAGGTATCACACACGAGTTCTCAAACATTCATTAAGGCGGGCGCCCACGAAACGGTCCTTACGCCGTGACAGTTATACGCAATTGGTACAGTTTTCGTATAATAACGATAGTTATCGCGATACAGCCGCGGCCGTTTCTCGGACAGCAAATAATAACAATAACGGCCTGCCCTCGATACAGGCGGGCTTATTAGCTTCTAATAAAACTTAATAAGGGCCCCTTGGTCGCCGTTGTCGGTAGAAGGTTCTTGCACGACGCATATCGATTTCACCTCGCATACATCCCCTGTATGTTCAATGTAAAATGTCTGGTAAATAAGTTATAACTTATTCAACTTATTATATGCACATACAACTTATAAATAAATAATAATAAATATCATGTTCACAATCTGACACCAAACTAGGCGCGAGCCAGCACTATGGGTGTCAGTCTGATATACATACATAGATATTTTTTAAATACCTACATGCTTTAAATAGATAATATTAACATCCAGACACAGAATAAACACAAGTGTTCGTCACACGAATGTTTGAGTGTGATTCGAAGTCGCAGAGACCCTTGCCCATCAGTGGGACGTCTATGAAGTAGTTAGGTTGCCAACATCTAATCGACTAATAGTATTTATAGTAGTATTATTGTGTAATAGAAATTTCTTCGACAGTATAAAGTACGCAGACCCGTACATATATAGTACAATATATAAATATAGTACAATACTGTATATTATAGTACGGTTGCCAACCCTAGTTGTAGTTACTTTAATGATTCCGATAAGTAGGTAAGTAGTAGCACAGATTTCATAGTGTGACTCGGCAGTATTTGCCAAACTGAATTATCGAGTGTGCCCTGTAAACTGTATGTTTAGTCCGCAGTCTGGAATAGCCCATGCGAGTACCAGGCGGCAAAGTGCACATCCTTATTTGCAGTGCCGTCGAGAGACGCCCAAACCAATACACCGAAGTAGTGTATGCTTGGCGCAAATTACAAGTGACAATATGGTTTGGTCACAAAAATTCAAGCGTATTACAAGTTACAATATGATTTTGTCACAAAAATTCAAGCGTATTACAAGTGACAATATGGTTTGGTCACAAAAATTCAAGAGTATTTACAAGTGACAATATGGTTTGGTCACAAAAAATCAATCGTATTACAAATTACAATATGGTTTTGTCACAAAAATTCAAGCGTATTTACAAGTGACAATATGGTTTGGTCACAAAAATTCAAGAGTATTACAAGTAACAATAATTATGGTTTGGTCACAAAAATTCAATCATATTACAAGTTACAATATGGTTTGGTCACAAAAATTTAAGCGTATTACAAGTGACAATATGGTTTGGTTACAAAAATTCAAGCGTATTACAAGTTACAATATGGTTTGGTCACAAAAATTCAAGCTTATTAGAAGTGGCTATGGTTTGGTCACAAATATACTGGCTTCAATCACAGTTAAATGGATTTATTGAACAGTTACATGGATATGCGTACTTATACCTTGTTCATAACAGCTTGACGAACAAGCTGACAGATCACCTGATGGTAGGTAAGTATCTTCTCTAGACATTACACATCTCCACAAATCTTCACTGTAACAGCACTGTATCTTCAAGTACTTTCTCAGTTGTGATGAAGCCTCTACTATAAATCTTCACTGGAACAGCACTGTAAGGTACAAACCTTACAGTACTTTCTCAGTTGTGATGAAACCTCTACTATAAATCTTCACTGGAACAACACTGTAAGGTACAAACCTTACACTGTAAGGTAACACCTTACAGTACGTTCTCAGTTGTGATGAATCCTGGTCTAAACTATGAGCGTTTCGTCTGGACCACAGCCTAATCGTGCCAGTGGACTCGCTAATTAACTCAGCGTCCGTCCCGTCGCAGCCGGAAACTTTTAACTAGCACATATTATTGCTACTAGCGCCGCTACGGGCAATTTCCGGGCCCAGCTTCCACCGAGCGAAGATGGAAATTGATGGCTCCTGGCAGTTTTAGGTAATGGACAGTTGATGTGATCAGTGGTCCTTTGGAAGAAACATGTTGTATCTCGCTTATTGATTAGAATTACCTAGTCCTGTACTCACACAGTTAACATAATAATCTTGTACTCAATACTTTCACGAGTGTATTTTAATTTGGTAAGGTCTATACCGTACCTAATGGGTCCGCCTATAAGTGTATACCATACCTAATGGGTCCGCCTCATTAAAATATTATTTATTTAAAAGTATTTTTAAATCTCCGCCATGACGATCTTTGTTTGTGCCTGAAACACATATTTTGCCAGCCATTCAGCCAACTCTCATTGTTAAATTTCCTTCGTATTACAGTCTTGATGAATCTTATGGCATAGCGAGAAAACTAATCTCGTGCTTCACTAATATACTTTTCATCAAGATTTGCTATGTCAAGACTTTAATAAAGCTCGAGTTCTCACGTTAAGAACGTGGTATTGCGAGTAAGATCATAAATTGCAAAGTTTCGTAGCAGAATTACAGAAGAAAATCCTTAAGCCAAACCTCAATAAGTAGAAAACCTCCAAAACGAATTAACGAAACGAAAAAAATAATAATTGGGCCTCTAATCTAACCTCAGTTTTATTTTATGAAACCTTTACAATTCGGTTATTTGAAAAATATTACCAAGAAAAATAAGTTACCGATACTAAGAATTTGCCGACAACGTGGTTGGTGTACATTGTCGTCTCCCTTGATGTTCGACTTACAGAGTACGGAACTGTAACCTGTAACTGTAATAGGTTCAGAAAGAAGTATCAATAGGTTCACATGCAAAGAACTCTTGTCCATTATTGTTTCTAGAACCACCGTTGCCGTTGGAATCGGTTACCCACTATTCAATATAGAATATCAAGTAAGAACATGCAGTAATTGGTGTCTCGATCCAATGCGGGTCACTCGCATAGTCGCATGGAGGCCACAGAACAGCTTCTGTTGAAAGCAAGAGTACAGACGCGGGCGCTACGTCATTAAACGAATGAACGGCGGCACAGTCGCTCTTTGTTGTTCTGCTTTTCCATTAACAAACTGTTTTCAAAACTTTGTTTAGAGAGAAATCAACATCTCGCCTGCCAATATTTGGATCAAAGTGAAATTGATATTACTTTAATGAAAATCTCTACTCAATCACAAAAGATACGCGCAAATCGGTGATCTTGCTCAATTATAGATCAAGGTCAATGCTGCCAAATTCTCGATCGTTAGTCGCAATTTTATTTACTGCCCATAAAATGATGTTATTAGGACCTCGATGTATATGCGCAGTTTCAGCAATAATTCTAATATTTAATGGAACGCTGAAACTGCTCTGATTTTATTTTCTGTCACAGAAACCATCATAATAAATGACAAATCGAAATTGAGCACCTGCTCGTAGTCTGGCTTACAGTCGGATCGATGTTTTAACATTGAGGTCGTAACGTCCGTTAGTACCTACCTACTTGGTCAGCGCCGAACATAATTAATTGGGCTTTTTGCCTCATTACAGTTGGTTTACATCAAGATCTATTTCCTATGTTGTGGAGAGGATTTCTTGGATTAATTATATTTATTGCGTACGTGGTCCGGTTCGTTTCGTCATTGTCGAATGACGATCGCCGCGGCAATTTGGTATCATCCCTTTGTGCTAACCCTTTATTCAATTACACCCGTTTCCACGCGTTACACTTTCCTTATTTAGGATTATTCTATCCGCGCAAATCCTTCTATAATTGTTCATCGAATCGACTCACCCGACTCACAAAGGATGTCTCTAAAGTGATGGATCGCTCTATACGCGAAATCCTTTAATGTCATCATCGAACTATGTAATCTTTTAATCCACATATACATGTAGGCAATGTTCGGCAGTTCATAAAACTGGTTTCTAATCGTGTGTGGTCAATATTAGCTTGCGTATATTCGTTCTCAGCCAAATTGGTCGTGATTGATGCTCCGATGGAATCGATCGCTAAACGACTTGCCTCTTCGAATTGTCTCGGGAGTTGAGTAACGGCTGTGAGCGTGTTGAAACTACTGGTTTTTCATAAGACCACTTTTCGAAGTGATATTCGTAGTTCGTGCAATGTCTACGCATTTACGACGGTGGGGTGATTGTTATTTATTAGGCTTCCTGGTCGGGGTTTCAACGACTGTCGCGGATTGAATAAGATATTTTTCAGATGTTCGATCACTTGTGTCTATTCAGGGCAATTGGTTAATAAGTGGTCTGAGGTCTATAGTAGGTATTAGAAATAAAGAAAATTTCTACAACAACTTTTAAAACTTTTATATTTTAACACCGTCAACTGTTCTTCATAACTGACAGCGCCGAGGATGTGCACCCGCTAGGGATGTTTGCCATCTTCCGCCGTTGATAGTGATGTTCACTGGTACAATGATTTCCGTCTAACAATAGTAACAGAGACTGCAAGTAACAGACAGTAATGAACACGTAGGTACCTATAATACTTGAGACTTAGTATTTCGTAATTATACACTACAGACGCGCCTAACTAATGTATACAGGTGAGTTTTTGCATACCAACTCGTTCCCGGGACGAAGCAAAGTTTGAAACAACTGGAGTTACCGGGAATATAACTTGGTGCACCTAAATAATGGTTCAGGGAGCAGGCGGCGAAGTTAGCAAGCTCGCATAGGATTTATTTGGTGAGTTTAATTAACTAAGAGCACAATGTTTGTGGTATAATAAAATAGCGCGGTATTTCCTGTGTTGAGGGTGGTGGAATCGCAGAGAAGACAGTATTGTCTTTCACCTTGATTTTTGTAGTGCACAAAAATAGGAAGTGTTCTCTATGTATACAGGAAATATTGTGAGGAAACTTGCATGCCTGAGAGTTCGCCTATAGCCTGATCCTTATCATTCCGAGAAGACACCATATTACCTTTATGATGGAAAATGATGAAGAGCCATCGGTGATGGCTCAGTGGATGAAATTCGGTGTCTCCATTGCGAGGATTCGGTTTTAATTCGCAGAACGGCACGATTCGGCACGAACTTAATACTTTTCACAGTTAGGTGCGTTTTGAAATGATATGGTGTACGGTGTAGGGGAAAATCTGGACGGAACCTGCATGCCTAAGAGTTCTTTATTATTCGCGATGGCGTGTTAACAAGTCTACCAATGGGCCAATATGGTATCGTAATAGTGCCTTATAATGTAGCACAGCCAATGAAACACGACCCGGGACAGAACCCACGACGACGTGCGCAACGACGACGTTGTGCAATTAGAAATGTTTAATTTACGTTAAGTTTTAAGCCAGCAATGCTTAAGTGACCAGCAACCTACCTTGAATTATAATTTTAAGCTGACAGCAAACATTTCAATACAACGTACTCTTATGAACAATCAAGCTGGTTCTACTCTTCAAGTATTATAACCCAACAGAGTTCTTATGAAAACATTGTATGTTACTTTGTAACCAACTCCACATCAATGTCAGAGGTATTACGTTATAAAAATACGTATTAATATTATCCTGTATTATTTTAACCTACAGATAATAAAGTACGTAAGTAACACGCGCGCAAGCAAGCAAGCACGAAACCGCACTATGTACTTATGTAGGCATTTGTATTGCTTTGGCGCATTTCACACGTGAGAGAGGTATGGACCAAAGCTTCAGCATGATTCAAAACACAAGACACTGCTTTGTATCGCTCATGCAATTACTTGCGTAACATAACATTCCTTCAGCTTATTCAGGCAACCCTTATTGTATAACAAATGAAGCAACTAAGCAATTGCTCAGAACGAGTCATTTCCCTTCATTAATATTCGAATCGATGAATACTCAATTTTCGGTAGTCTATCTACGTCTATACCAAATCCAAATAAAACTTAACTTCTTCGTCCTTGCTCATCTTTGGGTTTATCAGATGAAAAATGTATGTCTATACAACACTGATGGAGCTGAAAGCTTTTTCTCGAAATATATGTATGTCGTACGACAATGTAGTAGGTATATATATAATAGAAAAATAATTACTTATGTACCGTAAACCTCAAAAACTTTGGAGTATCAGCGATAAACCTGAAACTGGGTCGAGATACTAAATTGTCGTTATTTAACTCTCAAAATGAGTCTCAAAGTCGGTCCCTCGTTAAATCTCTCCCTGGAAAACTAGGACTTTTGTTAGGAAATCCTCGGATCTGTTCTTCAGAAATGCCTACCTAGAGAATAAACAGAATTCTTCAAATTAAATAACGCTTGTACGAAAAATTTCGAGGCACGCTTTAATCTTGCTTTTGTGTTTCAGGAAAAAAATTGAACACCATTCCAATTCCAATGTGCTAGGTAAACAATACTTTTGAAATAGATATAGCTAAGCTGTAACCCATAGACGTCCGATGCTGGGCACGGCACTTCCACACAGACAAATCAAAGAGAAATAGGTATATCGAATAGGTCCGAACAAAAGTTTTTAAAGAAATTGCTAATAAATATTCGTACTTTATTATTTTTCGTTAATTTCCCAGCTTCCATTCAAATGTATAATCGATTCAATACCGGTTTATATTTTGCAGTTCTCGCTATGATTGATAGTTTACCACCCGTGGACATATAATTTACTTTTCTCATTCGCAATAGAACGCTCGTATCCGATTAAAATGCCACCCTGACGCACTCGTATTGAGAGTGGCGTTTTACAAAGGAGCACGTATTATGCGGACGTTCGGACGAATGCGAATGTTGGCGATGACAAATTGTCTGTACCGACGTTTAAATGACAGGCGATCGCGGATTGGGCTGCCGATGCTTCAGATTCAGCCACCTTATACCAAGATTAGAGATTTTGAACACGTGTTTCTTACAGTTCGGTGTCAATATAACCCATGAGTTTGTTCAGAAGCTTTTATTGATGAGTCATCATCGTTCCATACTAACTGGTTATCAAGAGTTTGCCCGAGGCATATCCGCTTCATCCGTAAAAAATTTACCCTCATGCGCCTAAAGAAGTTTCACTTCAAAAATCACGTAGTGCAAGTAATTATTATGCTGAAAGCTAAGAAATTCACACTGTTAAGAATTTACTGAGACGCAACTTGAAAAATCACTTCTCATTGCCCTTGACGCAGAAAAACCCGTATAGAGAGAACCTGCCCACTTAAATAAAGATGAACATTGAAAATCACATCGCCAGCCCAATACTGCTCACATGGCTATATTTGGTAATTGCAACTAAGCCAAGAATAATCGCAAGCTATCGGCCTTGTACGGATTGCCGAGATATACGCGTTTGGGACACGAAGAATAATTAATAGACTAATTTCCCGCATCCATTTTAAATTAAGCCAAGACAAAATTCCCAAATCCGTTATTCACTCTGCTAAATTTATTCTAGATAGTGTCTCTGAATATCTTAAGCTATACGCGGAGGGCTGGTCACGTGTAAGAGCGAATTTACTGGGATTATGTAAAGATATACGTGAGATTGATGTTGAAATATTGGCGCGATATCTTCAAGTGACAAAGTGCCTGCTATTTCCTAGCCCTGCATTTCCCATATTTCTCTCTTGTCTCTGTAAACGTTCTGACACCGCTTATGATATTTTCACCCGTAAAATGTCGTAATAGATCATGGATGATATAATGTGTAACGATATAGTCACGATTTAAAATGTCGCTTTTTTATCTTTTAGTTATGTTTGTATTGATGTAGTGATTGACTAGCTTTGAATTTATAACAGTTCAAACGTGAGTAGAGTTCGTATTTAAAGTCGCAAGAGATTATTACATTTAATCAACCATTGATAACACACCAGTATATTAACCGAAGGCAGTAGTTAAAGGGTAATTAATAAGACATGCAATTAAGTAGTTTCCTAAATCAATGCTTCAAGAATTGTTCGTGTTACCTGGGTGAAACTTATACCCAAAAACTAATGTAACTGTCAACGCGAAACAACAGTATAATTATTCCTTTACGCAACCACTGATTTATTTTGTTTGCAGCCGCCCGCAGGTGTGCGTGGGCGCAATGGTTACCGTTAAACAGAGCTCGCTCGTTTATGCAGTGTTAAAAGTCGTAAAAACAGGATTCATATGATAAGCTACTAAGTATGGATAGGTACGGATGAGGTGCGGTGCGGTTGACAACGTTCATTAACCTGCTACAAAGATACGTAATTGTATGATTGAAGATGCACGTTTATACATCACTAGTGGACGCCCGCAGCTTCGCTCGCGTGGAATTAGACATTCACTAACTTCAAAAACGGCGAAGTTTTATACTAACATTGCACCCCCGTTTTACCCTCTTAGGGTGTGAATTTTCAAAAATCCTTCCTTAGTGCTCCCCGACCTTATAAAAGGAACCCCTGTGCAAAATTTCAAGTTTCTAACCCTTATAGTTTAGGCCCTACGTTGATCTGTCAGTCAGTCAGTCAGTTAGCTTCTCCATTTATATAGATATGAGATTGGCAAATTTATTTTATTAGACTAAATAACTAATTAATTAAACTTACTAAATTTTTTTATCAATCAGTTGATAGGTTTTTATTTTCACGTGAGGACTGTGTATAGAATCCGTGCAAACCTTATTGAAGTCATAACTCCTTTTTTTACCATTTCTAGGGCGAAAATTAGTAAATGCTGAATTTGTTTTGGAGAAAATAATATCTTCTTCTAATTATACTCAAATACGATACGAAAATACAAACGATTATTCCAAACGCGCGTTTTGTAAAATTGAAAATATTTACATTATTTCGTGTTTTTTTTCTTTTATTTACATTATACAAAAAATCTGGTAAACACGTATTCTTTTCATTTTTGTAAGAAATGTTTGTTGCAAATTTGAAATGAAATGGTTGAGATTTAAAAAAAAATCCATACAAACTTTCGATCTATATCCCTTGGGAACCTCTTTATTTTCTGAGGATAAAAATAGCCTATATGTTAACCAGGACTATGAGTAATAACTTTACAAAGTTACATCCTAATCCATCCACGGGTTTTTTTGTGATGCCCGGACAGACAGACAGACAGACAGACAGACAATATTTTCAAAAATTACATTTCTGAGTTCTAAAGCGTTATTATAATGCCCCTGAATTGAAATTTTGAAAAAAAAAATCAATGTACAGAAAAAGTTGCTCTTCAGATTTATTATAGTATAGATAAGCAGTACAGCAGTAATACAGCATTAAGCAGGACAGCGGTGACAGCCAATGGGCTATCGAACTCACCTCTCACTCGAGGGGTGGGGGTTCAAATACAACCGGCACGCATCAATGTCATTTTTATGTGCGATTTAAGAATTTAAATTTCACCTGCTGCAACGCTAAGAAAACCTGAATGCCTGGGGTTCTTCATAATGGTCTCGAAGGCATGTGAAGTCTGTTAACCGCACTTGACCAGCGTAGTGGACTATGGCCTAAGCCCTCCCATTCCGAGAGGAAAACTCCAACAGTGAGACAAAGAATGGTGGTGGTGGAAGCCGTAATAATCAGGAGATCATATAATTCTCAATTTTTCCATAATGGAATATAACAACAAGTACATCTATTGGTTCATAGAAATGTTTATATTTGTTTAGAATACATAAAGATTCAGACAGAACTTCTCGCAAATGACTCCATATAAAAAGGGTAAAAATTTTCGTTAATAATCAGTACCTATATGAAGCAGTCAATTTTGGGGTTGTCTTGTCGGTCTTGTGGGCTTTGCGAAATTATTTTTTAGAACGTAAACTCATCATAATAAGCTCACGTGCTTAGAGGCGTCTTCCTGTTCTTTTGTGGCGGATCCGGTCGCAATGGATATCCCACGCTCAAGGACAAGATCCTTTGTTGCAGGTTGCGTCAGGTCAGGAGATGCCGGGTGTGCTTTACAAAGCATATTATTATTACTATTCTTAACAACCATTCGTTACTGGATGTCTTGGCCAAATTAACCATAGCGAAACGACCCAGTATAATTATATCTCGTTTAAAATTGCGCGGGTGATAAGAAGGCACGCCTATACCCATTTCCCTCGTTGTGTCTTCTATCTCCCTCACACCCTCGCCGAGGCACGCGATTGGTGCGTGGCTGACAAGACGGCTGGTGGAGAATTCGAGAAGAACGACACATTTGTCGTTGACGGAGTGCTGTGCGAACAAGACCTTTTTTACCACGCGAGTCCATCGAATAATCGGCAGTTTAAATAATATTAATTTGCAATTAAAAGTACAAGTTGAAGAGTGTTTGTTAGCATTGAAAAGTGGCCACTTAAATTAAAATACATTATAAAGCAAGGTACGAAAAAATACAGTGCGACTACGCCAGGCGGTCTACGCATCCAGATCTCGGTGAGTTCCTTTGATTTTCCCATAAATCCAGAGCCAATTCCCCGCCGGTCTTATCACCGAACCAGCGCATACATTTTTTTTGGTCACTTCGGCCGCGGATTAGTAAAAATATTAATAGCGTCCTTTACCGGCCGCCATATTTTTACGTACCTACATTTAAAATACTTGGCCGTTTCAGCGTAATTATTAACATTTTATTTGTATTTATATATTTAAGTGCATATATATTAACTTTATATCATGCCTAAACAAGATAAACAAGATAGAATGTTCGAACGCAAATTGCAACTCTTGCAGGTTAAAATTAACACGTACTTTGCTAGAATGCAAACGGTTTTCGATAGTATGGCAAAGATAAGTACCGCGGATACTATAGACACATTTTTGTCTAACGCGAGTACGATCGACATTACTCGATCGGACTTTGTACGTACATTGGACGAACGTAACGAGTTACTAATGTCTTCGGAGGATTATACTGGTGAGCCCGATTACGCTGCCATGCTATCCTTTGAAGACTTGTATTCCCGGGTCAAGTTCAAGCACTCACAATTAATGTCGTCGCGTCATAATACAAATACGCACGATACCTGTGAGACCAAATTGGAGTCTCATAGGTCAGGCCCGAAACTACCGCGGCTTGAATTAATGTCTTTTAATGGCGATTTAGAAAGTTGGCCTATATTTTATGAAACGTTCAAATCAGCTGTTCATGAGAACAAAATATTAACGGACGGTGAAAAAATACAATATTTAATGGGTAAATTGACAGGGAAAGCACAAACAATTTGTCAGGGATTCATGCCTACCGCTGAAAATTACTCAGTGTTATGGCAGACATTGGTACAAAAATATAATGACAAACGCGGATTAGCGGCGTCGTATTTCGACAAATTGTTGAACTTACCCTCAGTTTATGATGACTGCCCGCAAAGCTTAGATAATTTTATCGACAAATATTCATCTTTGGTTAGCTCATTACAGCAACTAAAGTTGGATAGTTTAGAAGACTTCATGTTTATTCATATCGGGTCTAAAAAAGTCGGTTTGAATATTCTCAAAGCGTTTAAAATACAGTACGGTAGCGATACTACAAAACTCCCGTCCTGTTCGCAGTTTATCGAATTCGTTAGGAACCAATCACATATATTACAACGTGCCACTAATATTGCTGGGACTAAGCAGTCAAATAAGGTGCAATCAAAGGGTATTTCCGCCCCAGCTTCCCGTCCAAATAATAATAAAACAAATAGTAAAACCTTTGTAATTAATGAACAGAAGTGCTTATGCTGTGGTAATACTGACCATTTTCAGTTGCGGTATTGTAATAAATTTAATTCTTTGTCGCCCACGGAACGTTTTGATTTTATTAAATCAAACAAAGGCTGTGTCAATTGTCTCAGTAAAGACCACACAGTTCGGCAGTGTACTACGAAGTCTACGTGTGCCAAATGCTCTCGTAGTCATAGTACATTGCTACATTTTAGCTCGGATTCGAACCCGGGTCCACGCGGCACGGGCACTGCGCATACGGCGCGGGCGATCTCGCGACCTGCTGCCGTGGCCGTGACGTCACCGGCTGCTCGCTCGGAAGCGAGCGGCTGCGGTGCGCCACCGCGTACTCAGTCGATTTCTTTGTGTGCTACTTCGGTACGAAGCGACATTAGCGAGGCTGACACATCCATTGCGTGCTCGCCCGCTGTAGGCCATACGATACTGCTTGGTACCGCGCAGTGTAACGTGATTGATTGCACGGGAAATATTCACGTAGTTCGTATTTTAGTCGATAGTGCATCTCAAAGGGACTTGATTACTTTAAATTGTTGCAAAAAATTAGGTTTGCAAATGCTTCCTTCACCGACCAAGTATGTCTGCGGAGTAGGTGATGTTACGAACCCAATAGAAGGCGGTACTCGTGTAACATTACGTTCAAGATTAGACGACAGAATTTCGTTTACTATACAACCATTAGTGACGCGCCGTATTACAAGCGAGTTACCGTCTGCTAAAATAAATACTAATCGCTTGGAATATTTAAATAAAATTCCACTAGCGGATATTTCATATGCGGAACCTAGCGACATCGATTTATTAGTTGGATCGGATCTATTCGCCCGTATTATTCGACCAAAAATTATCGCTCGGAATATGGACGAACCCGTCGCTATTGAAACGTTATTTGGTTTCATTATTTACGGCCAGGCCCCTATTACGGGCCCGGATAATGACGTGCACACATATTGCGCAACCGAATGCAATCATTCTTTAGGAAAATCTGTCTGTCAGTTTTTCGAATTAGAAAGTGTTCCTACAGCAAACGTACTTACTCCGGATGAACAGGAATGCGAAAGATTTTACCAGGAGACCACCACGCGTGATCACAGCGGTCGTTACATCGTTGCGCTGCCCTTTAAGGACGATACTTCAAAATTAGGTGACTCTTTACAGGCGGCCACGCGTAGGTATTTGTCTTTGGAGCGTAAATTGTCTTCTAATATTCCGATTAGTGTTGAATATCATAAACTGATCGCCGAGTATTTAGAAAAGGGCTACTTAGTACCAGTCGACAATAACGTGGAGTTAGGCTCTCATTATGTCATTCCGGGGCATATCGTTTTGCGGCCTGATAAAAACACTACTAAATTGCGACTCGTGTTAGATGCAAGTATGCGTAGCGCATCAGGGTTGTCACTTAATGACATATTACACGTAGGCCCCAATTTACAAAACGACCTTTTTAATATAATTTTAAATTTTAGATTGTTCTCAGTAGCGATTAGTGCCGATATTCGTCAAATGTATTTACAAATATTGGTGAAACCAGAGGATAGGCGTTTCCAAATTATTCTATACCGCGAAGACTGCAGTCAGCCGCTGAGATTGCTCCAGATAACGCGAGTCCCGTTCGGCCAGTGCTCTAGCCCATACCTGGCCATTCGTACGGTCCGTCAGTTGGTAACCGACGAAGGCTCGCGGTTCCCAGTCGCTGCGCCAGTGGTCCGGCGCGACATCTATATGGACGACCTCGCCACCTCGTGCGTATCTACGTCCGAGGGAATCGAGCTGTCGCGGCAAATGATAGGGTTGTGCCATGCTGGGGGGTTTGAGATGGTTAAGTTTTCAAGCAACTCGTCCGCGGTTATGGAGAGTATCCCGCAATCCGCTCGTGTTTCATCGGACATAGAATTCGGCCCCGACGACTCGCTTAAAATATTAGGTCTTCGTTGGTTACCCGCTGAGGATGTTTTTACGTTCATAGTGAATGTACGAAATTGCGAGTGCACGAAACGGAATATCCTATCTACGATTGCTCGGTTATGGGACCTGATGGGATTCGTAGCACCAGTCACTTTACTGGCGAAATTGATCATTCAGTTTTTGTGGACGAACCGTATCGATTGGGACGAGAAGCCACCAGAAAATATAATTTCACTATGGCAGCAAATAGTAAATGAACTGCCCGTATTACAAAATATTAAAATACCTCGTCATGTAGGATTCAAACCCGACAGTATAGTTACCGTTTTGGGATTCGCTGACGCTTCTGAAAGGGCGTATGGTGGCGTAGTATACCTACACGTTTATTTTCCTAATGAAAATAAATTTGTAATTAATTTGATCTGTGCCAAATCGAGAACTGCTCCAATTCGTAGCGTTTCTCTGGCCCGATTAGAACTCTGTGGAAATTTAATTCTAGCAAAATTAATGCGAATAGTTATAGATACCTATTCAGAGCGTGTTCAAATTAATAATGTGTTCGCATTCACGGACAGTATGGTAGCATTAGCTTGGATCCACGCGCCGTCATCGCGATGGCAGACTTTCGTAGCAAATAGGGTTGCCAAAATTCAGGAGATACTTCCTCCCAATCATTTTCATTTTATTGCTGGTAAGGAAAACCCTGCCGATTGTTTGTCTCGTGGGCTGACACCCGCGCAACTGAGCGACCACTCACTATGGTTTCAGGGTCCTCGGTTTGCTCGACTGCCAATCTCGCAGTGGCCGATCGGCGACTATGATCCAGCGACTATTACGGACGTGCCGGAAAAGAAGTCGTCGGTGCTAGTTACCGTAGAAAACATTGAACCACCTCTTCTATATTCACTTGCGCTTAGAATGTCTTCTTGGACAAAATTGATTAGAGCCGTGGTATACATTTTACGATTTATCAAGAAATTACCTGATAAATTTGAAACTGCACATTTAGAAATCGCAGAGTTAATAATAATTAAAAATTTGCAACGTTTCTATTTTCATAATGAATTTGATAAATACGAAGCAAATAAACCGTTACCCCCATCCTTTCAAAAATTAAAGGCCTTTGTTCATGAGGGTATATTTAGAGTAGGCGGTCGTTTGAGTAACGCCGACTTACCCTATGATAGTCAACATCCGATATTACTACCCCCGCGAGATCATATCGTTAATTTAATAATTGATTACTATCATCTGAAGTACTTACATACTGGACCTCAGTTGTTGATGTCTCTGTTGCGTCAAAGATTTTGGATTTTGTCTGCACGTAATATCGTCCGTAAACGAGTGCAAATGTGTAATATATGTTTTAAATCGAGACCCAAAAACGAATTTCCAATTATGGCAGATTTACCTTCATCGAGAGTGCACGAAGCAAAGGCATTCTTCCACACTGGGATAGACTATGCGGGACCATTGCGTGTCATTCCTTATCGTAGACGTGGTGTACGAAGCCAGAAAGCGTATATCTGCTTATTCGTGTGCCTCGTTACTAAGGCGACGCACATAGAGCTTTCTAGCGACTTGAGCACGGAATCATTTTTAAATTGTTTTAAACGATTCATTTCACGGCGTGGTCCAATTAAATTCGTATATACAGATTGCGGTACCAACTTTATCGGGGCCAAGTCATATCTTGACGAAATCTATAAATTAACAACGTCAAAAAATTATTCTGACAAATTTGCGTTAGAGTTATCAAGTAACTCGATTGAATGGCGAACTAATCCCCCCTCTTCCCCCCATTTTGGAGGAATCTGGGAAGGAAATATTAGGAGCGTTAAAACCCACCTTCGTAAGGTAGTTGGTAATCAGGTACTTACCGTAGAGGAGATGAATACACTCCTAACTCAGATAGAAGCGGTACTTAACTCACGTCCACTTTCTGTGTTGAGTTCGGATCCATCGGAGCCATTAGCATTGACTCCTGCACATTTTTTAACTTTAACGCCATTAAAGGCATTTCCTTCGGAAACCGTAACTGGAGATGTCAGTATTATCGACAGAAAGCGTCTCGTTGATAGCCTTATGCAGTCATTCTGGAGGCGTTGGAAGTTGGAATACTTGAATACTTTACAAACTCGTAGTAAATGGTTAAAGAATACTTCTCAGATTAAAGAAGGTACTATTGTATTGATTGGTTCGGACAATAGTTTTCCTTTAGATTGGCCTTTGGGAATAATCGATAAAGTATTTCCCGGTAAAGACGGGGTAGTTAGGGTAGCTGATGTACGTACAAAGTCTGGCGTGTATCGTCGACCTGTCGTTAAACTGTATCCACTACCCACACAATAATTATATCTATACAGTCCACTTAATCTTTAGCTATCTATTAATTTATTATTATTTGTTTAAATAGCATACTTATTTACTAAATACATTAATATTTAATATCAATATCATTAACAATTCTTATTAAATTGAATTATTTGTTTTTTGATAGAACTGGGTTCTGTCAAGCTGGGGGGCATGTCTTGGCCAAATTAACCATAGCGAAACGACCCAGTATAATTATATCTCGTTTAAAATTGCGCGGGTGATAAGAAGGCACGCCTATACCCATTTCCCTCGTTGTGTCTTCTATCTCCCTCACACCCTCGCCGAGGCACGCGATTGGTGCGTGGCTGACAAGACGGCTGGTGGAGAATTCGAGAAGAACGACACATTTGTCGTTGACGGAGTGCTGTGCGAACAAGACCTTTTTTACCACGCGAGTCCATCGAATAATCGGCAGTTTAAATAATATTAATTTGCAATTAAAAGTACAAGTTGAAGAGTGTTTGTTAGCATTGAAAAGTGGCCACTTAAATTAAAATACATTATAAAGCAAGGTACGAAAAAATACAGTGCGACTACGCCAGGCGGTCTACGCATCCAGATCTCGGTGAGTTCCTTTGATTTTCCCATAAATCCAGAGCCAATTCCCCGCCGGTCTTATCACCGAACCAGCGCATACACTGGAGCTGCCAGTATAACTTTAGAGAACATCAGAACAATGAAACACATCTTGTGACAAAGACAGGTACAAAGCTACAATTTATCAATAGTACCAGTTACGACCTCATGTTAATATGTATTATTCTTGTTCTAAAATATTTTATAAATTTCCTTTACTGACCCTGGTAACAACTACTCCTCTTCATATATGTAAGTAGTAGTTGTTTTTAGTGTTTGGTGTTTCCAAAGTAACATTAAAGTACAATAAAACAATCAAGCTGCAATAAGACTACGCACTACCATTGGAATGAAGCGCAATGCGCCGGCGCTTATGGGCTCTTCGTCCTTTTGCCTTTTGTCAGACGCGATTTCCTGGTCGCGGTCTCTTCGAATGCTTGCAATCTTTTTGCTTTCCTATGGTTGACAAGATCTATTTTTGAACTTCTGAGATAGAATACGTACGTTTGGTACATGCGACGTACGATGCCTTTCATATTCACACTCGTATATCAATGATGTATACCGGTCTTATTCCCAAGCTCTACACTACATTTATTTCATTAAATCACGTCGATCCATAATTCCATTGAGGCGGAGAAGAAGGAAAAATCAACAAACCAACAAACACACATTCCCATTTATATATTAATAAGGACTAGATTAAAGTGCTTTACTTTTTTGGGTTTGCAAGGGCAACTATTATCTATTTATCCAGTTGTAGATAAGTACCTAAGGCTCACGTCATGAAGGAGGCTTGCAGTAGTGCATCAAAGTTATATTCATAGATGCACAGAAGAACATTTCAGTCGGCGCAAACAGCAGCCACAGCAGGGGTCCAGATGCGTCCGAGATTATCGTGATTTGTTAGTAGTCGCAAAAACGAGAGGCGCGGCGGTAGCTGAGTAAGAAAAATGGCGGTAGTAGCATACCTACGCTTTGGAACGAGCTTACGGAAATTGTAAATAGGTACCTATTTATTTTAATAGATAAAAATAAATACTCCAGAATGATTGACACTTACATGGATGTGATTGACTGTGAAGTAGATGATACAAAAACATGAACTTTAATGAAATGAGGTAAAGAAAATAGGACATGTTTAAAAAACGGCATGCATAGCTTTATGCCTGAGAAAACTATGGTTAAATAGCCCCAACGAGTCGTTTAAGTATATATGCTTAGCGGTGACATCATTGTGGATAAATGTGGTTGCTATGACACGTGACCGCCATCCGGCGGAAGCTTGTGGGACATCGGTATCGGAAACTATACACAACCGGCCAATGTTTTTAAACATTTCACGCTTACTCCTCTTCCGAAGCTTGCGAATTGCTTGCGAATAAGCAAGCTAGTTTAATTCAAATTCCGCTTCTTGGATAGATTTATCGGATTTGAAAGCGGATGTTGGGGTACACTTCGCGATTCGAACAGAATGACGTGGTTTGCACCAATGAGCGAAATGCATACTTTTGTATTTACATAAGCGCAAGAATATATTTTGATACGACTGACTCACAACACAGTAAAAAATATTTTATGAATAAATGTTGATTTAGCACAGTAATATGATGGCGGAAAAAATGCTAGAGTATATTGAACATACTTGCTTACACTTCTTTAGAGTTTAGAGGCAACCATCTTAATCCTACCCTTGAGGACACATGGTTACACATCTGTTACTGACTTAGTACTTGACCATTTCTAAAAATTACTAACACCAGCTAACTTGACTAACATTATCATGAACAGTACCTGCCCCAGTCTTCACACCCAATATCGAACTTTGACTAGTCCCTATTAGAGTCTTGTTTAAAGTTAGACCCAGTTGTAATTTGCTATCTTGAATCCATACAAAAAAATATGCTTCCGTTCCATCCGAGAGAATACAAAATACAGAAATGAAAAAAAGGGAGCAAACTCAATGAACATGCGAACGTCGTAACTGTTGTAACCCTTTGTTATTACAAGCAATTATTTAATTAATCTCATCAGCGGCAACTTTTAACGAGTGGTCGAAACGACCAACACTATTGCAGTTTAGAACTTGTTAACGCGGTTTCGTGTTTCGACATTTACGATCACTGGTGTAGGTATAGTTAACGATTGAAGTTGGTTAGTAAGTAAGAGCGATAGAAGGTAGGTCGGATGGGTGAAATAAAATAACTTTTCAACGTTGGTATAATTGTACTTGGGCAGAGCAACCCCTTACTCGTCTAGGTTTCACAATGATTCGCCTTCTCGAAACATGCGCTTATATTGGGATAATTTGAGTCAATACACTTTGTATCTACACTCATCAAACATTATCTAACATTTAAAATCATGACTATAAATAAATAAATTATTAATAATAATGTATTAATTAACTAACAGTCAATCGAATATTAAATTAGGAAAACTAGTAATTAAAGTAGGAAGGTGGTAGGGTAGGTAGCTATTGTTGCCTGCTATTGCAGGTGATACGGCAGCGCTGCCGTCGGTTGGTAACAATAGCTTTCTAAAATTTAAATTTAATTAAAATTAATTTTTCTCGTAAATTGCAACATGAGTACATAGTTTGGATGTATGTATTTAGAAAGTAATAAACAAATAAACCATGGTATAATACAACAAAGAGAACAAGAAGCCGCCCTTGTTTAAAAGTCTTGTTTTCAACTGTTTGTATACTTTATAAACGCCAAATTAATTTATAGCACCCAGAAGCATTCAGTGTTGCGGGTAGATGACACCGTTTAAAAACAATATGTACAATAAACATGAGACTTGAACACGAATTTTTATTTGATAACCAATTTACATATTCAAAAATTGCTAAATTGGATTGTGATTTGATTGAATTATCAGAAATCGAGTTAATATTATTTTTAGATTTCGATATTCCACGTGCGCCTTATCCTTCAATATCAGCTATAACCCAAAGTTTGTTTGGTTTATTGCAGCAATAATCACGTAGCGAATCCAATATCCGCAGACTGCGCGCTGTTGTTCCGAATCTATCAAACCACCCACCTTTGCAGTTTCCCAAAGGTATTTTTCCTTTTACGATCACACACTTATTACGATCTAACCGAAAGATGGTCAAATTATCTTTTGATATGACGTGTGCGTGTTTGCATTTTGGGGTTCATCGATGGACCAAAATACAGTAAGACAACCAACGACATAAATGACTTTTAATGATACCTTTCAGATAAAAGTAGAATCATCAAAATCCATATACAAACACCGACGCAACAGGGAAATTAGGGATTTTTTAATGAAATTTATATGGGGGACCTACGATGTATTTTCTAGCAAACACAAAAATAATCATCAAAATCGGTTAATAAGCTATCGTTTATTATTATATTAATAAGTAATATATATGTATATAAAAAATACAAGCAGTCGGACATAGTCCGTTAAAAACCTATCATTTTGTATATTTATTTTTAAAAAATGTTGCAGTTATTTGAATTCCCTATGCCCAGGCATAGGGAATCTCTTTATACTGATTATTTTGATAGATTGTTATTTCCTGCTGCTTTTATCTTAGTATTGAATCTTATCCTAGTGTTGAAGCGCGCCCGAACAGAAATGACGATATCCGTAAAGCTCTCCGACATAGTTCGTAGATAGCAAGTTGAAGTGGCAATGAGCAGGTCACGATTTTCGCAGGACTGATAAACGGTAGGGAAGAAAAGCCCTTGAATGAAGACTTTGACTCGCTAAAATAAGCATAGGCCGCCCTTCGACAAGGTGGACAGACAACCTGAAGAATATAGCGAAATAGCTGGATTCATAAGGCACAGGACCGGTCGGAGTAGCGTCATTTAGGAGAGGCATATTATTATGTCCAGCAGTGGAGCTGAAAAAGATGACGCATAGATAGATGGATGGATGGATGATATTGAAGCTATTATTGACCCAATAAGTAATTACAACTAATAGACTGTGCTAACCAAATGTTCGAGTCCTATCTCGAAGCACACATCTCTATTAAGAGAAATGAATGTGATGGAAGGCGCCAGAGAGAAACCCTTAGCAAAACATTTTGGACAGACTCCAAGTGCTCCTGATATCAAATGGAGTACAGGGTGATATAAATCTTTGGCAAAACCAAAGCGTTTAGCAGCCACAAGCGTTTTACACATTAAAGTTTACCTATATTTCAAGCAGTTTTAATTTATACAACCTAAATGCATCATAGTATGTAGTACATACATGCATTAGTACCTACTGTACTAAATCTGAAGAAATAAAGAAAGTAATTAATGTGTCTGTTTTGTAATAAAAAGGATAGCTTTTTTAATTCTATTATTAAGACTACTTCATTCTGCCACGTAATTAAATTTTAATGTAAATGTTGATCCATTATGTTAGAAATACTTACGGCAAATCATTACGGCTTTTCTCTTTTCCAGTTACCAATCCTATTTAAAGACACTCAATGAACAATTTCTGAATAATATCCGTAACTGTTTTGTTTTCTATCTCGTTCAAATATTGTATGGAAAAATGCCATATAGATATAGAAGAACTATAGATAGACAAGAAAAAGTAAATTCTTACAACCTTTATTGAGTTTGCCGAATCGGTAAAGATGATTTCGCCGAATCAGCAACGGTTCGAACGGATATAAAGAGATTAATTGAATTCGATATAGAAAAACTGGAAATACATTTAGCTCTTTATGGATTAGATTTATTCTTGGCTAAGCTATGGACTTGTTTACGTCAACGAGTGTTTATGGCGCTGTTAACCTTTTTACGGAACGTAAATTTACTTCAATAAATAAAGTATCTAATAAGTGACCGAAGTTTATAAGTATTTCCCAAGTAACATTACGTGATGTATAAATAACTACACTACATATATGGAATGAATAACTTTTGCTCGCAGCTTTGCCTGCGGAAAAATTAAGCAAACGATCTTAATCTTTCTGAAAGAAATTTTCTTTCCAATCCACAGAAAACCCCCGAAAAAAATGGAGCCATCAATATCCCTAGGAAACATATTTCCGGGATAAAGAGTATGCTATATTGTTGTTATGCAGAATATGCTCTTGTGCTAAGTTGCATCATAATTGTATCATTTGTTACAGTGTAATTTAGTTTAAAATTAATGTCAGCGCCATCTGTTGATATTTTCGGGATGAAAAGTATCCTATGTGCTAATCTACCTATGTGCAAAGTTTCATGAAAATCCGTTTTGTAGATTTTGCGTGATTGAGTAACAAACATCCAAACATTCATATTTATAATATTAGTAGGATTAACTTTGAGAACCTCGTACTGATCGTAAAGAGTGTGGCACGGCACAGCACGAAACATGTATTGAAACGTTCGATTGAATCTCAATCTGACATTTATGAATGGAATTATTGCAGTGGCTGCCACCGTTACTTGTACCGTGTCGCTGCCGCTGTTCTAATGCAACTATTACTGGTTGGTACAGAATACGCACATAAATCGCGAACGAACGATCTCCGAAGACACTCGTGTGCTGGCCACTAGTAATGGTGCTGTCAACAACCGATTTATGTATTTATTGTGAACATGTAATAAATAAGGACAGCCGCAGATATCTTTATTCCGCTAGGCGTTGTAAATCAAATGTAATTGGTTTTCTCTGATTTCAGTTGCTTTATCTATTACTCTGTGATGTGGTGTCATTTGTTTTCCTGGCGGCAAGAAACACTTGCATTTAGAACGTGTAATTGATGAATAGTGAATACGGTAGAATGATGAGGAGTTATTTAAGTGTGAACTGACTCAAAGATACGTGTTACTATAAAAACCAATAAAAATTCAGCTTCACCATTGCGGTATGATCTTTCTTTGAATAATTTGATTAATCATCTTTGTAAAACATTCTCTATGCACGCTTTAATGACACATATCGTAGTTATTTATGAAAAAGGAGCACGAAAGAAATAAACATAGCCGGTCCATTCAAGAAAGGGAGTCCAAAGTCTACCGTATCGGAACAAAAACATTTTCAATTACGGGCAAAGTAAAAAGCGGACAGAAGCGTCCCGGGACACACGCATTGTGCTGAAAGTGAAATATTAAACCGGCCACGAGGCACCTGACCCGCTTACGGCCCCGTATGGCTTCTACTACGTCGTGTGTATGCTGTATGGGGTGAGGTGAGGTCGGCGCACATTGTCATACTCACACACGGCCGCTCGGTTCATCACGCGACAATGCCTTAGAATGTATTAGCAGGACGTTTCCCTCCAAGGCTTGGATGGAGAAGGTATAAGCACACAGCACCTGTGTGTATTAAAATGGATTCAGTTTTATGACAACCTTGGTTGAAATATTTCTGCAACTACGTTTAATCTGATGCACGTGTCAATTTCCATTAAAAACGCATTTAACTGGTCATGCGATCCAATCGATTGACGCGCGCCGGCAATATACTGTGTTTGCTCGAGGAAGTACTTTATCTTCGGACATACCTACACCCAATCTTTTGCCTATACCTAGTCCAAGAGAAAAGCTATCCGGTACGTAACCAAATTGTGTTCTGTTAAATGTAATCAAAATATCTTTCAGATAATTTAAATTTAATTTTTAATTTTTAAGTTTATCATCAATAATAAATAGATGATTGAATCTAAGGCCTGAGCACAAATATTTATCTACTAAAATTAAACATCTGCTGGATTGCTGCTGATTGACTTTGACTTTGAATTCCGGGAGGCTTATTCCAAAATATACGCATAGGTAGGTATATTGTTTCTACCCTGGTAGATCTTCGGGATGGATGACAGGTGGATCTACCCGTAAGTACCTTCAATACTAGCTCGGCGGAATAAAAACAAAAACCAATGATTGCAGACGACCGGGTCGTGAGAAGACTTTCACGTGCCGATTAGCGTGCTGTATGGCCGGCTGTCGTGTGACCACTGGCTTGTTGCTACTTTTTATGAGACCTCAGAGTAATTACTTCATATAGAAACGTACTCATCATGACATCGTAACCCAAATTGGCCCAACACTAAGCACGCATCTCCTGGCTTCCGCCGACTTAGAAGTCGGTTGACAGTTGACCAAAATATCTAGAGATTATTTGGTCAACTGTCAAGCAAGCAGATTATATCATTGATGTTTCCACACCTTCTATAGGTGTAAAGTGTAAATTCACACATTAATAGACATACAATTGAAGTTTCGTTGATCGAAAACGCACTTATCTCAAAGAAGTATAGGTACTACTCTGTGATTTGAATTCCGATCTATTTAGTGATTCGACAGCTTGCACCACTATAAAACCAACATGATGTATAAATAATATAAAGTGGTCTATGTCGCTCCCATTTATTGTATAACCAACGGTGATCCGTTAAGTGATGCAGATTGTCTAGCACATTTAGTCCCGAACGTTAGGTCTGCTAACAGACAGTCAAAGGTCGTAGACAATTGAATAGCGGAGTCAATAGAACTGCCCCGCTCCCAAGCGACGACAGGTACCGCGTGCCCCACAGGAAGGCCGCAATATGGCCCCCGCGCGCCCATTAGCGGCTGACACGCTGACGAGTAATGTAATGATGTCGCGTTTGATGTGGAGCCCCGGCCTTCGGGCTAGTCACTGGGGAATGGTGCTCAAATGTATTGAGTGTCGCTTTTTAAGTACTGGACACAAAATAATATTAGGTAGGTATACAGGGTGTCCCACGGACATGACAGACGTGAAAGTACCTTAAAAGCTGCGTACAGAAAGTTTTACATAAAAAATACTTCATTTTGATTTAAAAAATAGCTACATTCAAAGGTTTTTAAATAATCGTCGGCTTGAACCGGGAATCGTACTCACAAAATGTTTAATCATCAGCATAAAATGCATGTTTTTTTTCATTTGGCGAGTTTGATTCCTGACTCAGGCAGACAATTATTTAAAGTCTTGGAACGCAAATCTAAATATTTTTATAATCAAAATGAAGTCTTTCAGTAAACTGATAATATTTGGAAAATATTTATACACGATCAAAACGGCCGCTAGCTATATTAAAGTCAATTATAAATTTAATAAATTATCCGGGCCATATTATAATAAACAAAGCAAGCGTAAAAGTCGATTATTAAATTTACAACAGTCGCTACATAATTTCATTAACGTCGTTCGGCACGAGTAACTTTAGATCGGTTATTGGAATTTAGTTTATTGGTTGGAAATCGGAAATAAATACAGAAGCAATATTTCTGTTTTATTTATCAACTATGTACTTCAAATTTGCATCGACTACAGCGTTAAATTGTAATTTCACGAGAATTTACCATATGGATTTACCGATACAGTAGTCATTCATTTTCTATTATTTTAATAATTTCGCAGTGTATGTATGAGTGTATAAGCGGTGACAGCCGAGTGGCTATCGAACTCGCTTCTCAATCGAGCGGTCCGGGTTCACACCCAAGCGGCACGCACCGATGACTTTTCTATGTTATGTGCCATTTAGGAAATTAAATGTCACTTGCTGTAACGCTGAATACATCGCGAGGAAACCTCCATGCCTGAGAGTTCTTCATAATGTTCTCGAAGGCAAGTGAAGTCTGCTAATCCGCGCTTGGCCGTAAAGGTGGACTATGTACCATGGTATCTGGATCCTTCGACAAGCCTTTGAACATTCACTCTGCTCTATTAAGTGAAAACCCAATTGAAAAAATTCTTCAATAAGTGGGAGATAGCTTTTTGCGAAATTGCATGCAAATTGCATACATGTAGTGCACACAGAAGCCTCTTTCTAATTTGTGCAGATATTGTTAGATTCAAACAGATACAATACAAACGCGAAGTAAACCATACAAAGCATTAATAACAGACAGTATGACACCACTATGCTTGCTCTGTTTCGTAACGGTTATTGAAATTCCGATTAAGGGCAGAAAAATACAATGTTGAACCACTAATACGCACGTATTTCAGCTAATATTTAATCTTAACAGTAGTTTCAGCAGTTGTACGATGCTTACCTGGAACAAGAAAAATAATAATGATAAATGTATAGTCATTTTATGAACAATGGTAGTTGTAATTTTACTATAGTCGTAAATCAGTGTTTATTACTGCTGTATAATAAATAGGTATGATAAGATTTACTGTATCAAAAATTTTACTAAATTGCAATTCTACGCTTACGTTTTCTTATGAAGAATAATCAAGATTGTAGTATCACGGTATAATGAATATACGTAGTATTCAAGTATAATTTTATTTGATTTTGGTATTAAAATTTCAGTGTTCATGTAACTCCATCTTAGAAGTAGTAAATTACATTAATTTGGCCCTTAGATTTTTCCAAATTGTCAATAATAATTTCTCAGATACATCCATCCATTTTATTGCCTGATCTTCCTTCGTGTTATTATGAATTCTGTGCTTTGGCTTTGGTTTACAAAACAGCACGTAAATCACTCAACAATGGCGAGCTATGAGGTGCTTATTACCTCACCGAGTTGCGCACTCCATAATTATGTGGTGTCGCACGAGCATCTCGCCGTCAAATGTTTGATGAAACCGGCACGTCCGCCGCCCGTACCCACGCTCCGGTTACGAGGATGTTGGGGCCAATGTTTGAGCAAATTATGTTGAGGTTTACAAGCTTTCGTCTATTCTATATTATTTAAAGATATGTGATTATGTTATATTCTTAAGTCTGATCGAAGTGAAACAATATCGGCAACAAAATCAGTTCTTGGATTATATCAATACAACACTATGCATTGAAGGCAAATGTTTTCTGGTAGGTAAAAATTTTCAATCAAAATTAGATGGGTTTTGCGGCCCTTCGTGGAAAAAAGATCTTCAATTGCACCAAGAGAATAAATAAACTACACTTTCGTAGATAACAATTATTCAATAGTACCTACTCTGTCTACGAAATTGGAGCCAATGTTTGATCGCAATTAAAAAGCACTTGTTTGAGTTAAATAATGCAGGAAATTTCTACATACATTTTAGTTGTATTGAGAATCTATTTTTACAATTACCATACTAGTAGGTATACCATTCAGTACACATGCGAAAGAGACATTTCGCAATCATTAGATATTATTATGTAGTTACTTCGTCTGTACTGTAAAGTCAAAGTCAAAGTCAAATAATTTATTTCGCTATGAGGTGATTAGACACGCTTAACGAAAGTCTAGGTACCTAACTAAAAACTACTTAAACTACTAACTGATCTATATAAGGCAAAGGATTAGCTATTGATTATTGAATGAATAGCTAATCCTACACAGGTGTCTAACTTGCCTTAAGATAAATTTACAATAATTACCTACCACTAAGCTAAGCTCTAAGTCACGATAGACTATCTATATGGTCATCGGCTTTAGGAAGAATTTACAATATTCTTATCCTATGCCCTAGTGTAGACCGAGAGAGAAAAAAGCCGGAGGAAAAAACTCTCGGTACTCTTTTAAAATTCAAATTCATTTTTACAGAAAAATGTACAGTATGACCATGACATTATTAAGTCAGACACGAGACAGCCAATCGTGTATGCCAAGAATAACCCCATATGCCACCTGCTTACAATTTTTAGTATAATTAATACAGAAGCATAGTGATAGCCTGTCAGAGTTTAATTCAGTCCCATCCCATGCCTTTATATCATCCAAATACTCCTGAATATTATAATAAGCTTTTCGACATAATGTTTGTTTGATGGTTTTTTTAAACCTTTGTAAAGGCAGAGACTGAACCGCAGCCGGGACTTTATTGAATATTAGAATAGACATTCCTATGAAGGAACGACTTTTCTTACTAAGCCGGCATTTAGGAAACGCTAATTTGTGGCCGTTCCTTAGTGTTACATTGCGTAAGGCATTTAGGTCACTACAACTTACAAACTGATGCCTATTTTTACGAATATACATAATATTCTCATAGATGTACTGCGATGCAAGGGTTAGGATGTTTATTTCCTTAAATTTTTCTCTAAGGGAGTCTCTACTTTTCATTTTGTATATATAACGGATAGCCCTCTTCTGCAAAATAAAAATAATATTAGCATCAGCTGCATTACCCCAGAGTAAAATGCCATAGGACATTACACTGTGAAAGTAACTAAAATATACCAATCTAGCGGTATCGACATCCGCCAAACAGCGTATCCTTTTAACCGCGTAAGCTGCAGAACTTAGTCTATCCGCCAGTCGACAGATATGGGGTCCCCACTGCAACTTCGCATCAATGGTGATTCCAAGGAAAACAGTCGAGCTAACTAAGTTCAGTTTTTCACCATTTAGTTCCGGTTGCTTATGTAATAGAGCAATATTAAACCACAAGATGTAGTACATGCCAATTTCTTTTACATTATATGGATAAGTAAAAATTGTTTTTCAAAAATGCACGTAAAGTATTTTTTTCTTTGCTAAGATTTAATAAAGGTCCATAACATGAATAACTTCAGTGTATGTATGGAAGCTCTTTGCAAATTGAGTGATCCTCCGTTCAAAATACAATTTATTTATTGATCCATATTTTTCCACGAATCCAACACACTGCTGAGAATTTAACAAAATTGATCAACTGAAAAATATTCTGTCGTGGCCATAAGCACTGATATTCTGACTTCAAAACGTATTTATCCAAATCAATCGATAAGTGACAGATAAGCGTAATAGTGGCTCAACAAGCCAACAGGTCTCAACAGGCCAGCTGAGCGGCGATTGCCCAACGGTCAGGCGAAACGGAGGTGACCGCGCCCGCCCTATTGCGTAACGGACCTGTTTAATAAGCGCACAGGCTGGTCACATCACTACGGAGCAATAAAGGTTGTTATTGAAGGAAATAGGCATTACACTTAGCTAGGTACGTACAAATCGATCAATTACAAGAAGCTAAGCAATAAGTTGACTTAAAACTTTTGACTTAAAACGCTGACTTTAAATACCGAAATAAAAACTTTTGACATAAAACGCTGACTTTAAATACTGAAATACTGCTTACAGACCCTTTTTCAAGGTCTGTCACAGTTTTCATTTACAACGGATGGGTGCTGAATGCTATAAAATCTATAAAAGTTCTTATACATATGCATAAAATCTTTGTATTTTGGAATGAGGCGTAATAATCGAAATAAATAAAGACTAAACTGAACTAAACATTGAATGAATCTAAATTAGTCAGATCCTCTGCGGTTTCTTAGCTCTTGTATGTAAGACTCAATATTTTGACTTTAACTGTTTACAAATTATCTAAGTCATTGATTTCTATGAAATCTTTCATCTCACTATCATGCCAGATACAGATTTAGTCCGCATTACACAGCCACGCTTAATCCTTTGTACGACGAATTAAAATTACTTTCGAATCGGAGCGGCAAAACTTATCGCCTGCCAGTGCGAATAATAAAACTTAACTTTATATCTACATGTTAAGGTTTAATATTGATAAATGACGAATGTGGCGCAATTGAAGTTGCCACTTATTCGCGAATGGCATTTTAATCATGATTAAATTGATTTGTTTGCTCCATATAACGTGTAAGGCCGGTGCGGACGGGCCGATTTGTAAACAGCCGTCGTAATTACACAATGTTTCCTTGCATATTGTCAGTAAACGTTTCACGCAAATATTACATTTAAATAAAATATAAATCAGACACAGCTGATATGGTAAAATAAATTTCGTACAATTTCAAATTTATACAAATTGTTCAACAATAAATTTCTTGTTCCACGACAATGCGTTGAAATATAAATGTTCGGTCCAATTGATCATAATTAATCTGACAAGGACTAGTTTAGTCTGCGTTCGATAGTCGCTCGGTCGCCCGGTCCGGTACGAGCCTTAGATCCCATCGACATGCAATATGATGAATTGGGGCGGCAATGTGTCGGGGAGTAATTGTCGTATCGATAGTATTCGATAGTGTCGCTTGCCCCGAAGATAATAAATTACATTGTATGATGCCAATCGCGATTGGATCGCAATCGAAGACGCCGGTCACAATAACGGACACTGTTAATATGAGGTCAACTAATTATTCTGTAGAGATAACTTTTACGGTCATTTTCTCTCTTTTATACCTTACTAGTGGACGCCAGCAGCTTCGCTAGCGTGGAATTAGACATAATAATAGATTCTTCTTAACGCTTTAACTTTAGCATCACAAATTTTTAATGAATCCGTAAATGTTTTTACAAACTTTAAATGCTATATTTAGTCATATCTAATCAACAGCCTAAAATATAAATTTTATGCTTCTAGTTCTGAAAATGACGATACTTTCAGACAAACTTTCATCCACCTTTTCACCCCTTTATAACACTTTTCACCAATTAAAAAGTAGCCTAAGTCCTTTCTTGGACTATCTGTGTACCAAATTTCATTTAAAATCGGTTCAGTAGTTTTGGCGTGAAAACGAGACAGACGGAGTTACTTTCGCATTTATAATATTAGTTCTGTGAGGGGAGACCCGTGCCCAGCAGTGGGACTCTACGTGGTGGGGGTCTACGGGTCGCAGTGATGGCTTCTATTATGCGGCATGGTAAACACAAACACTAGACATCACAAGGATAAACTTTCTTTAGGCTTTTTTCGAGTCGCATCCGGATATAGTGACTATATGCTATAGGGAAGAATACGATGCCTATTTACAATTTTTTTTTGTCATAGAATAAGTCTAGTCCGTACCATTCCATCGTACCCCACCAGCGCCACCTAACGAGAAGGGAAATGTCATGATTTTCAACCTCAATACCGCGCGGTTAGTGTTAATTAGTTCCAACCGACCAAGTATGTCGTCCATGTTAATTAAACACACAGTTAAGTTTTTCTGCTCGGATATCTACGGGAGTTTTAATACGCTATTTAAATAGTAGTTAACAAATGGTTAGACCCTTATAGATAAAGTATAAATTATCAAATAATATTCTATGTTTATAACCTGCAACCCATAGACGTCCTGGGCTGTGCTGTGTGGGCCCACAGACACTGCGGGAGATCTAGATCATACTCCACCACGCTGCTCCAATGCATATTGGCGGAGGGGTTAGAGTCCAACTCAGTGTCGAAATTCTCAAGCCACATAAATAATAAACCTCAATATCCCCAGACTACTGAGTACGTAAGTTACTTACTGATTGCGTGTAAATTACGAACTTGAACTTACCCAGACGAAAATGAAATGAAGTGGAAATTGATGCGGGCGATTAAGCCCCGGCACGTTTCCATTGTTGCCCTTTTGCTTTCGCCGGCACAATGCGGTATGTTAATGCGCCATTAGCGCATGCGGTTATCGCGGATGCAGTGTTATCGACAGCGTTGCGTATTGTTCGGTCGAGTTTCTTCTTCGTAACCCCGAGAGCACACGTAAGCCACGCGGTAGAACTGTGGTAGTACTTATCTATATTTTACGCTCATTACTTTTGCGATGAGATTTTGTGATACGGTTCGATACAACTTTTATAAAGGCTAACAGGAGAGCAAGTCCACCCCTGACTGTTATGCTCCAGTGTGTATTGGTGGAGTCAGTTGCCAGTTGATAGAAGTTGATAGATTTTATAGATTTATTATAGATTTGCACGTCTCCATTCACAGGGCTGCTGGAAGAAATTTCTATTGGAAATAAGCAGTTCCTTTGTACATATTTTCATGTTTTATAAATTAATGAATAAGTTTTTAACATAAGATTTTAAACTAACATTGTCACGCACAGTAACCATTTTTTATTTGACGAGTTCTCACGATATGACTTTAATTTTTGCCGATAACTAACTTCATTCTAAGTACCTATCCGTAAAATAAAAAAAGAAGTTTTGTTTTTATAAAAATACCTAGTACGAGCGCTATAGAAATAATTTCCATTGGTTACGTAGTTTAGTATTTTGAAGGTAAGGGTTAATTTTAAGGTACGCTTCCCAACGTCCTTATTATTTGACGATTACAAATAATGTATGAAAACAAAGCTACACACAGACAATGCACATGTGCATCCAAAACCCAAATGTATGCTAATAAGCAAATTTTAAATAAAACATCTATCCAATTACCGACCGCGATTAGTCGAACTCGAATGTGGTACATGACATTGCCCGTCCGCGCCCGCGACCGGTTACCGTACCGTCAGAGTATATTACGGTGCCGTGCAGTATAACGTGTACCTACCGTACAGTAATTACCACGTTGGTTAACTGCGAATTTATAATAAACTAGTGGACGCCCGTAGCTTCGCTCGCGTAGAATTAGACCCATCAACGACGTCTGCCCGCGTTCCGGTTGCCCACTTTACTTCAAAAACGCTAAAGTTTCATACTAAATTTGCACCCCCGTTTTACCCTCTTAGGGGGTGAATTTTTAAAAATCCTTTCTTAGTGCTCCCCTACGTGATAAAAGGAACCCCTGTGCAAAATTTCAAGTTTCTAACCCTTATAGTTTAGGCCCTGCGTTGATATGTCAGTCAGTCAGTCAGTCAGTCACCTTCTCCTTTTATATATATAGATATCATGGACATTCTCACACACGGCCATCTAACCCCAAACTAGGCGCGATCCTGTACTGTGGGTGTCAGAGACTGATATAAGTATACGAGTATTCATAGATATTATTAAATACATACTTAAATAGATAATACATATTTACATCCACACACAGAACAAACACTAGTGTTCATCACACGAATGTTTGTCCTGAGAGGGATTCGAACCCACGACCCAGTCAAATCCGCGGACTAAAAATTCACTACCATAATTACGGAGAACGTTTCTCCACGTTTGTTTTCTTCACCGCTACAGCAGAAGGATTGTTTAAAACGTACCAAAGTACCAAGATAACATAAATAAATCATCGGTGCGATTGAGATTTGAACCTCGACCTGTTCGAAAAGGACGCCGAATTGTAAGCGAACAAACCGGCAACGGCTTAAACTGAAGCCGACCATTTTCCCTATCCATGAATTCAATGAATTCCTAGTACCTACCTCAAGAATTCTCTACTTAACACCCAGCGAGCGGCCGGGTTAATCTGGCGACCTATTACGCTAGTTGTATCATCGGTACCGTAAGCTCGTAACCACTTTCACCCGGTAAGTAGGTTTCAGTGTTGCGTGCTTGAGCGTGCTTGAGCCGCCGCCGCTTATATCTTAAATCTTTCAATAATAAATCGCTTGCAAGCTTACACGGTTAACAATCGGGTTGCATAAAAGTATTTCATACCAGTGCTGCAGTGATATAATTTTGGAGGCTGCGTCTGAATACAATACAATATTACATACAATACAATATAATTTTATAATTTTTAGTATTACAATATTAGTACCTATGCATTTGTAGTAAGTATATACAGTGGTGGTCACAGAATTAGAAACACTTCTTATGAATAAAGAAAGTATAACTTCAATGTAAAAATGTTCGTAAAAAATATATACATTCAATATTTAATAATCATACAATAATATAGCCACTCAAATAAAAAACTCATTAAATGCATAAAATATAAAACCTATTTTACTTTTAATTAAAAAATGAGTCTTACACATGAAGGAGTTTATTTTCTGCTGATTGCCGCTTGGACGCCTAATTAGAAACATTTTAAAAAAATATCCATAGCACGTTTTTTTTTTTAAATTGGAGAATATCATTTCGTTCTTGGCTTTTTCTATTATTTTGGCGGTAATTCAAAATTAAATCTGAATTTTATTTTGTTTAAAATGGGCAAAAATTAAAGTTGTGACGCGTCAACTAGGCAAATAATTGTTAATTTACATTTAGCTCATAAGTGGGCGTATACAAGAAAAAAGAGCATTTAAATTGTTCTGTTAAGAAAGTTTTTAATGCAATTGATCATTATAAAACACATGGAACTGTTGAAAATGCTCTTAGAAAGGCTCGGCTATGAAAAACCTCTCCCAAAGAAGATTGTTGCTAAAAAAGACCCAAGTAAAGGCTCCAACCAGATTAAAAATGAAGTTTTTTTCGCCTGATGACCCGAGAAACATCTCGTCAAGACTGATACGCCGAAGATTAGTGGAAGCTAAATTGTTTGGAAGAATCTCTCGATAGGTACCGCTTCTTACCAAGCAACACCGAGAGAAGCGATTATTATTCGCTAAAAAATATGTTAAGTGAACGGTATGAGAATGGGAAAAAAGTGTTATTTTCAGATGAAACAAAAATAAATATGGTAAATTCCTATGGAAAGCGCTATGTTAGATGTCCTGTAAACAATGCTTTTAATTATAAATACACAAGGAGTATATAGTCAAGCAAGGCGGTAACATTAAAGTTTGGGGGTGTTTTACCGGATGTGGAGTTGGACCCGTTGGGAAGATTGAAGGTAAAATGGATCAATGGCAATACAAAAATATCTTAGAGCACACAATGATTCCCTACTCGGACGATCATTTGCCTGTAACCTGGATCTTTCAGCATGACAATGACCCTAAACACACGGCCAATAGCGTCAAATCTTTCCTTAGCGAACAGCGTATATCTGTTTTAGACTGGCCACCAAATAGTCCGGATTTAAACCCGATAGAAAATCTCTGGTATATTGTTAAAAAGAAAGTCTCAAACAAACGTAACACCAGTAAAAACGAACTATATGAAGCGTTTGTTGAAGCATGGAATTCAATCCCCCCTAGAAAAAAGTATGAAATTGATTGAATCAATATCCACGTCGTTGCAGTGCTGTTATTAAAAATAAGGGATACGCCACTAAATATTAATTAACTATTGGTATGCTGTGGATAGTAACTATTTCGTAAATAACAATACTAATTACTAATACTTAAAAATATATTGTTTTTAATACTTTTTTGTTGTTGTTTCTAATTAGTTGACCATTACTGTTCATACCTTAAAACTGATTTAAATGTTTGTCAGTAATGTAATATTGAAACTGCACTTGTGTACTGGGAATTATATTGCTTTTCTGATAAATGATAAATCGTTGAACATATTGTTGCCCTATTTATTGTTTAATTTCAAAATAAAAACGATTGCGGTAAAGTATCTTACACAATGTCAAGGACCGTTGGTAGTGTTTCTAATTAGACGTCCACCACTGTATGCGTGAAGTCTACATTTTAGAAGTCTAGAGCATACTCCAGTACGCAGCATGGTTGAGCTATGTCCAGCAGTGAACCTCAATACCTGCATGTAAGCGTTTAGTTTGACCAAAGGACCTTTGTTATTCAATACATTAATTGACGTGTAGAGCATAATTAAAATACGAGAATCAAATCAACCTCGCCACTTGGAATTCAAAATTCAAATTCAAAATTAAATCGCGATTCCACAGAAGCGCAAAAATTTTGAAAAATAAATTCATCATTATCATATTAGCTTAATCATATTCTAATTCCAAAGTCCTGTGAGTGAAGGAAGCAACAGAGCAATGCCTGCGGTATTGCGGCAAACATTTCAATTCTCTTACAAAATGATCACGGATTCTGTCAACAAGTTAAGAGTTAATCTGGAATAATTGGCCATCAATAATCTGCTTAAGTATTTCGCATAACGCCGTCCCCGGGTTATTATGTCCCGCTAAGTTATAACAAAATGGTGTGCTAAGCGAGCTACAAACCTCAGACTCAATTCATAGGCACTTTGTCTCGTATATTCAAAGTATTTCAAACGATAGATAAAGGACACACCGACACATTTGGTAGGAAAGCGGAGTTATCTCAAAGAAGTTAATGTCAATTACGTTTACCTACTCTTCTGAAGAAAAAATCTAGTTGTTCCATCGTCCATTTATTTTTTAGTTCTTTCAGCTCACTATTCACGCCTCCGTTTAGGGACAGGGTCGAACTTGTGAGCATTCAAAATGACACTCAGATTAGACTTAAAAAAATTTTTGGGCACCAAAGCCATGTTCCAAAGAAAATCGTTTTAGGTTTAATGTTAACCAAGTTCATATGAAACCTCAGGCTTTTAATTTAACATAATGCTTACATGAGTTATGCTGAAATTAAACTTGGTACCTGGTTGGAAATCACGCAATGCCAATTCAAGGCCCAATCCCCTCTGGGCTTTAGGCTAAGGCTACACTACAGCTAAACCGCCTCGTTATTTAACCGCGTCATTTTATGTATGAATCTGATACAAGCGGCCGCACTTGCGGTTTTTTCCCGTTACTATAAAACCGCGAATCGTTACAAATTATTAGGACGGTAAATGCGATATTTACGACATTTTTTCAAAAACAATACGTTGTGTATTGTTCTTGGGAAAATTTTAAAAATAGGTAAAAACACATGCTCTTGAAAACCATATTTTAACAGTTAAAATCGCGGTCAGTTTCGCGGTTTTTAATCGTAGTGTGTGTTTCGGTCTCGAGCGGTTTTGCGGATATCCGCTCACCGCTCACTGGAAAAAAATCATAGTGTGTCCTTGGCCTTATTTCGATTATTTTACCGCCTTGTGAGTTAGGTACGGCCGCCCACAAGGCACGTCACAACCGGGGCTATTTGGATTACCTGGATTTAACAATCCGCTATCAATCATTTGGGAATGAAAAAAAACTTTATCTACCTCCAATAACTTATAATAATAACCAAATAAATAACGGGTTGTATATAGAAGATATTTTTATGTACGAGTATCGTCTAATTATACATATATAGACGTCCCACTGCTGGGCACGGGTCTCCCTCACAGAAACAGCTGCAGCAGGTCTAGAGTAGGTATACTCCACGCATCTCCAGTGCGGATTGGTCATCATCAAATCATCATTTGATTAGTGGCCAACCCAATGTAGAATGTTATCATCACCCGAAGGTCTTCGACAAGGTTTAACGACTGATTCCACCATTAAAAACAACCAGGATCGACGGCTTAACGTGCCCTCCGAAGCACGGTAGTCCATGAAATTTTGCCACTAGCGGTCACCCATCCACAAACCGACCGCGCCCGTCGTTGCTTAACTCCTTTAATCGTATTGAATCAAAGCGAGCCACTAGGCTATGGACGCTACTCGTAAATAGTTCCCATTTATCCAAGCGCGGTGTAAAGGGTTTTAAGAAATTCACTTCACTTCGGCGAATAGTGGAAATCCCTCTAGCTAGACAGCAGAATAATAGCATCATTCCGATGTGAAATGGACCTCCTTAACTATTTAAGTTGCCTGTACAAAGGTTTCATTGTAACTGTAACTAGTGTATCTAGGTACTTAATTAACCACTCATAATTAACAATGTTACGTGCGACCAGGATTTGCATTAAAATGTCCATAATTTATGGCACAATCTACACGGGCTCAAAATCTGTTGTCTTTGAGCTACGGGGCTAGTTATCATATGCGACTTCTAACAAAACCTTGGAACACATATATAGTTATAAGGACAATTTGATGTTTAAAATACTATGTCGCTGCGATCCATAGACATCCCACTGCTGGGCACGGGTCTCCCCACAGACATGCTGCGGGAGGTCTAGAGCATACTCCACCACGCTGCTCCAATACGGATTGGTGGAGCGGTTAGTGGCCAACCCAGGGTCGAATGTTCTCAAGCCACCCGAAGGTCTTCGACAAGGCTTAACGACTGTTTCCTCCATTGAAAACAACCGGGACCGACGTCTTTACGTGCCCTCCGAAGCACGGTAGCGAGGTCACCCATCCACAAACCGACCGCGCCAGTCGTTGCTTAACTCTTTCGATCACATTGAATCGACGCGAGCCATTGGGCTATGGACGCTACAGAATACAAAATACTATGTAAAACGGTAAAAAATGTTGTTGAACCCTATACTATACAAGATTGGAAAATGCCCCGAAAAATAATATAATCATTCATAGAAAAAAAACGGTCACAAAGTCTATCAAAAAGTCTTTCGTGTGCGGACATACTCGTAAATCTATCGTATTCTCTAAGCTCGGGGCACAATCGAACCTCGGCGGCAGCCTTGACAAGCAAGCAATCATGAAAATCGATTGCTTTTTACTAGATTTACAACTTAGCACTCAAATAATAATATGAACTTTATTACGGAGGAATTAGAAATGTATAGTAATGTGTAGCGTTGTTTTACTAAGAGAATTGTTAAGATATAATAATTTAAGAACATTGAAATTGATCGGAGATGGAAATTAAAATATACCATATAGACCTGATTGATCGTAGATGGAATTTAAAATATACCTACCACATAGACACGATTTTAATTTTTAATTTCACCGATAAGAATTTAGATATTGGTTATACGGTAATATTTCGTATACGAATATCTAAAGTATACGACGATAGATTCATAACGAGTTAATTTATGGCTTACTAAAAAATACTGCAAATGAAATCTATTACACACATTTTAAAATAAGAACTCGAGTGGTAATTAAGGATCACTTGTTAGATATACATAATATGGCGCCCGAGTGATTTTGAAAAATTCGAAGACGCTTTAGCGATTTTCGTATGCGAATGAGAATCGAACTTAGATTAAAATATTAATTTCGTACATTTTCAAACACCATAGGAGGTTCTATTTTAGTAATAATAGCCAGTCTATTATTCAAAATTAGTTGAATAATAACCAGTCTATTATTCAAAATAAGTTGAATAATAGACTGGCTATTATTCAACTAATTTTGTACCTAACCCTATTATTTTGAAATTCAAAGCACTCGAATTAAGCTATGAAGAATTAAATCATCATAAAACAAGTGTAGTTGTAGCGTAAGTACCTACTAACCTCTGCCTACCGCTACGAGAAAACACATGCGTGATGTTAATTACGGATATTCAGAGCAAACAGTAATATTATCTTATGCGTTCAGCAGTAGAAACAACGGGTTAAGTTCGGTAGGTAGCCGTCACTCCCGTGTCTTATCTCCGGCTCACACGTATCTCGCGCCCTCCCCTTCGTGGAAAAACCTCGTTAGTATGCATCCCTGAAAACGGGGCAATAACCTTACAAGTTGTTGGAATTAATATTTGTAGTTTCACTTTCTGTCTGCTCTTGTTGACCTTCGCTTGTGAGCTGGCGTAGGTAATGCTATTAATATTATAAATGTTAATGTTTATAAGTTTTTAAGTTTGGATGTTTGTTACTCAATCACGCAAAAACGGATTGGGATGATCTTGGCACATAGGTAGACGACTAACTTAGATTAGTAAAGTATAGTAGTATGTTCCCTTGGGATGCTAAGCACGTTTATTCGAAGGGTGTCTGGCACACCATCAACAGACACACACACACACAAAGCAAGACACGCAAGCGGCAAAAATATGGTACATGTATCTTTTATTAATAATTCTAATAATATTCTAGTTTCATGTATCAATTATTACAAGTTTAATGAGTCTTATTATAGGAATATTATAGGTCAATATTATTAGGTCCGTCGGCTATCGTTATTCGCAACATATTCAGAGGTGGTTCATAGGCAAATCATTAAGCAACAGCGGTTTTGGTCAGCAGTTGAATTAGTGCTGTCAATCACGTCTTGTATCACCATTCTACAAAGCCATTTCAGCCCAGAAACTACCGACAGTCGGATTAGCCAAACACAACCCCTTGACCATCGCACGAGCAGCAGGGTGGACTATTCAGGCAAGGAAAAATCAGGCTCTATTGTAGATCTTTAATTGGTTGCAACCACCACACAAGTAACATTAAACTAATTACTTAGCAACGTACTGCTATCAAACTAATGAGTTAGCAACTTGTCTTACACAAAAGGATCAATAGTGACAATGCAACACTGATTTAGTGGCAGACAGATAGATATATTATGCGCAAATCAGTCATGTGATTCCTTTTGTATTGCTATTTTACCACATTGCCGTAAATACCAACGGCGGGATTGCTTTGAATGACGTCATACCTTTATGTAAACGAAATGAGTACAATTTGACAAGGTCGTAATAATTTTAATGAAGTTATTAAACTTATTTTGTTCTTAACAAAAAAATATCGCGTGATCTTTATTCCTAGCGGGATAAGGTGGAAAGTGGATTAACATTCTCGTAATAAGGTACGCGTAAGAATAAGCGGCAAGTTACGAACGTTGAATAATTTTCTGCATTCATTGTCACGAGGTGAGGATTAATCAAAAAGTTGTTAAACACAATTATTGTCTGACCTTAGTTGTTCGTATTAATTGTATGTAGGTACTTGGTATGTGTTTTGAAGTCACTCGTGCGGAATCTTACATTCATCCATGCATTAGCACTTTAGAGTACCTGCACTGCTAGATATAAGCCTCAATTAATGATTGTAAAGTTTACTAGTACCTACAACAATTACACGCCTGTATTTTTCCGAAGGGGTAGGCAAAGGTGCAATACACTCACTTTTCACCTTATTTTTGATATTGAGCTCATTGCCAATAGGTACAACTAGCACAAATTCAAACTCCGTTACAGCTACCGTTGGGAGTTATGGGCCAGTATTGTAGTGAATTATAATTTAACCTTTTATAAAATATGAAGTAATAATATATGCATATGAACAGAGATGAGGGAGAGGGAGAGTGCGAGAGCGACTGAGCGCGCAACATACAATACAAACTTGCGTGGTAAACAAATACATACCAGGACTTGGCGGTCCTTTGTCCTTTGTCCTAGCTGCGAATGTCCGAAGCCAATTTGAATATTTGATGAAGTACCAAACTCACTAATTAAATAACACAGGCGACCAATGTTCTCAAACTACGACTGCTGTAAGGCTGTAACGGCTATTCTCTGACGCCTAATTCGGAATGTAACCGGTTGAGTTACTGCTGTAAGGCGCCGGCCACAACGGTACGGTATGGTTGACTACAGAATTAAGAATGCTATTGGAAAATAAATGTACGAGTAGGTACTTATTTGATCACCGCAACCCTTTCTTTGTCCCACTGTTGGGCACGGGTCTCCTCTCAGAATGGCAGGGATTGGACCTTAGTCCACCACGCTGGCCAAGTGCGGATTGGCAGACTTCACATGCCTTCGAGAACATTATGAAGAACTCTCAGGCATGCAGGTTTCCTCACGCCAACAGCAAGTGATATTTAATTTATTAATAATTAATATTAAATGGCATATAACTTTGAAAAGTCATTGGTGAATCCGGACCGCTCGAGTGAGAGGCGAGTTCGATAGCCATTGGGCTGTCACCGCTTTATATACATATTTATTTGATACATATTATACTAAAATGCTTAGTGTAGGCAAAGTTTGTTAAATCAATTGAGTCACTCAGATGTATTATGTAGAGATATTATTATGACCACCATTACCACCTCAACCAGCGACTCAACGTTTTGAACACACTATTAAAGAACTCATTAAGACACGAATGTAATTCTATAAAACGTAATAGAAATTTTTCTCCACCCAAAGTTCTTGATTGAGTTTCACTGACCAATCCGCCACGGAATTAACCACTGGCTTAGTAAGATTATTTTTGGAGTGACTTTAATCTGAACCGAACAAAATTAAGCCGACAGCTTATCCGACTAACATAGTTTCAAACCTGTACGTTACGTATGAATGGTCCATTATCAGGGTGGAAGACAAGCGTGAGAGCGTACGCCGAACCAATGTAGGGCAATACATTTAAGGGCCTTCACACAGGTCGCTTTATAAAATATTGTTTCGTAACGTGAGCGTTGATATCTTCTAAGCTGTCAAAATAATTGACGCGCATCGTATGCTTTTTTTTAACACTCTTTTATGTATCGATGTAATGTAATCTATGAACGTGATTTTTGCCCACATCAAATCGTCGGATTAATTTGTATCTTTGCTAGTTGTTTAATTGTATTACTTTGATAAGTGTTATAAAAAAAAAGTTAACGAAATACCTAAGAGCTGTAAAAAGTATTGGGAAGAAAATTATAATTACGTCAAAACTCGGTAGGGAGCTAGACACATAGACGTCCTACTGCAGAGCACGGGTCTCCCCCAAAGACAGAGCTGCTTGTTATATACCATTGAAAACAACCGGGACCGACGGCTTAAGAGGAAATCGGAGAACCTTACTGCCCATACAAACGTATTTTTATTAGAGTTAATATTTTTTGGAAATCAATACAATGTTCTTGCACTGGTATTTTCTCTTAACGTTTTCTCCGAAGCACGGCAGCGCCATTTTCAGAAATTTAGCCACGCAGCACAGCGTTTGCTACGCCCCGTGTGCAAAGGGCCTAACCCGTATTTTCCTTACCCAGTCTGCGCCTCGTACCCACGTACTGTGGGTGTAACGGTGCGCACCGCGGAGATGTGAACGGGAGCCGTAACTAGTCCCATTAGAGTAATGTGAGCTACCGGAGGCGCTATGGATTTTGCGATACAAATATTCTTCATCAGCACCACAAAACCAGAATGCAATACTGAGAGCCCTACGCGATAATCCTTTGTCCATTTGGAAATATAGTGACAAACGGTCAAGTGCGAGTCGGACTCGAGAGTCGCGCACAAAGGGTTCCGTACGATAACTTATATACCTACTAAACGGCAAAAAATCATGCCTGTTGAATGGGAGTCCCCTTATTAATTATTTTTCTTCTGTTTTTTTAGTATTTGTTGTTATAGCGGCAATAGAACATATCTGTGAACCAAATATTTGTGCCGAATTTCAGCTCGATAGCATCAGTGGAAGTGGGTGAAATATACATACATACATACATACGAATGAAGTTAAATAAAAGCTTTAAAAAACATATCCGAGTTTCCAGCAGTAAGTCACTGTGGCAAAAAATATAGAATTTGTCCTACCGAAGTTACAATACAACCTCCTATAATATAACCCAACAATAGAATATGTTTTTTTGTAGGACTTTCCATGCAGCTTTCCTTATCCGCGATACAATGGCCAGCACGTGCGGGGTTACACAAGCCGTGATTCGTATCGCAGCGCCACCTGGCGTGAGCGTTATCGCGACAGATTCTTTTGTAATGAACGGATAACTAATGCCGACTGTTACTTATTCTCCCAACTAGTGGACGCCCGCAGCTTCGCTCGCGTGGAATTAGACATTCACTAACTTCAAAAACGGCATAGTTTCATACTAACTTTGCACCCCCGTTTTACCCGCCTAGGGGATGAATTTTCAAAAATCCTTTCTTAGTGCTCCCCTACGTTATAAAAGGAACCCCTGTGCAAAATTTCAAGTTCCTAACCCTTATAGTTTAGGCCCTGCGTTGATATGTCAGTCAGTCAGTCAGTCAGCTTCTCCTTTTATATATATAGATTACACCATTATATATGTCGATCACATTGAATCGACGCGAGCCACTGGGCTACAGACGCTACCATGTATACTAAAGATATAAAGTGTTTCTCCTAAAATCTGTAAACAGTAGCAAAATAATAGTGAAGTTGTTATTTTATCTGACCCTATTAAAAATCAATTAATATCAATTATAGTCGCTGCTGTTAACTTAGTAGGCTTCCTTATCTCACTAGCACATTATAACTCAATTAATACAGACTACAGGGTAACACCGATCAACCTAATTAGAACGTGTAGTTACGATAAGGGAAGTCATTAAGTCAGATACGACCATACGAGTATGTCAGAGTTCGCCTCCGAAGCCGACCTTTTGATCAACAATTTTCTGCTTGACCGAAATTGTTTATCAGTAACATATTGTCGGTGGAAATTTAGTTGATTTGTGTACAGTTCGCGACACGAATGTTTAGCTCTGTACGAAATCCTTAGGGGATAGCTGGGTATGGGTTGTCAGTGCGGAGGACATAATTCGGCTGACGATTGGCTTTTCAACCCTTTAAAAACTTTTTTATGATTATGATTAAAGATTATTTATTTCTCAGATTAATTCTTTTCAATTAAAAAGTAGCCTATGTCCTTTCTCAAGCTCTAGAATATCTGTGTACCAAATTTCATTTAAATCAGTTCAGTAGTTTTGGCGTGAAAGCGAGACAGACACACAGAGTGACATTCACTTTCGCATTTATAATATTAGTATGGATAGTGTCACAGATAAAATAATATAATACAATACAACAACTACTATACAACTTCGAGTAGTAGTCAATTGTTTTACGGACTTATCACAATAACTTACTATGAGGTTACTTATAAACAGTCTGTTTATCTATCTGTTGTATAGAAAAAGGTGTCTTCCAAGGTTTTAATTATAGACCTTTATTTTGAATGCATGGGATGCAAATTGAATTTCCCAGCATCAATGTGGGCGGGCTATGCTTACGCTCCACACATCCTATATCACGGAATTAATTCTTGTAAGGCGTGCAACGAAGGTTCTAACCTTTGTTGCACGGGCATGTTCAAACTAGGGTCTCGTTGAGATGAGTTATTGGTTATTCAGCAATTTTTTATAACTGTTTTTTTTTTTAACTGGGTTTATCGAAGTACGACTTTGTACGACGTGATACCAATAAAATTAAAGATACAGTTAGCGGCACGAAAGTTTAGCTTTGACCTTGAATTCGCAGAAGTTTAAGGTATCGTCCTGTGCGGGGCGAGTGGGTTGTCAGTCGTAAGCGCTGATTGGTTAGCTAGCCGTATTATGTCCCTCCGCTTTGATACCCGCGTAGCTATCCTCTCTGAATTTCTTTCATAGCTATATTTTCATGCCGACAGTTATGACAGACAGAATGCCCAGTACTGATGAGCATTTCGTGGGTTCGGATACCACCTGCGATAGAAATTGTTTCATGGTAAAAGAATCAATCTGTAAGGTAAGTTAATTTTCTTCTCCTTTTTCGCCGCCGAGTATCTTCGCGGGTTCATTGCAACGGTCGTTTATTACCACGAGCAATAACTCTCCAGCAAGTGGAGGCACGTCATAAAACCACACTAAGTAGATCTAGTCTAGTAATGAAGAAACAATGCACGCTGCTGGCGTTAGAGATGTTGTACGTGATAAGACCAACACAATTAGTGGCAAACGAGCTGTTGCCGCTTCTAAACTGGAATTGATAGAGCAAGAAGCGAGAAGACACGTTTCCGTTTGTTAACTAGATGTAATTAGATGTGGTGTGCACCTTATTACGGATTCGAGTTTTTTCTGACGTGACGACTTATCAATCGATAAACGACGGGTGCACGCACGAAAAAGCGTGACTCATGCTGACGTTCCGCCTTGCGTTCCGCGGAAACGACAGCGCGGAACAAGCGATAGAGAGGCACGATCAACCTAAGCGTTCGGCTTGTGACGCATCCATCTCTCTTCCACTCCATCGGCCGATGCGTCCGAGTAATAGAGACAGCGGCAGTACACAACCTATACGTGAACAGTTTGTCAACTGTTTATAAAGTGAAGTGAAAAGATGTTTTCTTAAGACGTTATCACGTAAAATTATCGTCCGTAAACCGAATTTACAGACAAACAATAATTTGTTTTTTTAATGGATATAAGATAGCAAACGAGCACGCAGCACCACCCATCCTCTGCCGCCCATGACAACTGTGACTGACTTTGAACAAGACTCATTTAGGGTCTGGGATAAGTCCAGTTGTATAACTATGGGTTTTATATTTTTACCTCCTGACTACTCATCCTTTCTGTATTTATCTTAGTAGATAAATAGAGTAGATGGATTAGTATCCATCCATACTAACGCACTCTTTATGATTTCAACAACGGACTTCGAAGCGGAACTCAACTGTTGGCTATTTACAGTGTTTGTAAACGAGATGTAATTAGTCGTAGTTACATAATTTAAATGGCATTAAGATGTTGAGATATGAAAAAGGAAAGCTGGGAGCCAGGTATTGTTTTAAAATTTTGCTATGCGATAAGAGGAGTTAGAAATATGAAGAGTCATGCACTGTCATTGTGAAATTTTATGTCAATATGTTAATGTATAAATGTATAGTACCGGTCGAAATATTTTTATGAAGCCCACCCATAGCAATGGCTCTCGTCGATCGTATGTGATCGATCGTCATAAGTGAAGACACTCCTACATAGATACACTAAACAATTGGGATGGTCTAGGACGCACTGAGCTTAAATATGTATTCCAAACAGGACTAACTATCACCATAGAATACTTAATAGTACTAACTAACTGACCAACTGTAATGTTCTAATTAACTCTCTTTGGTAACTGGATTAACCATCCCAGTCCCTATTTGAGTCTTGTTCAAAGTCAGTCACAGTCAGGGCGGCAGCAGATGGGTGGTGCTGCAAGCTCGTAAGCTATCGTATATCCATTAAAAGAATCACAGAGTATTCAAGGTCAAATTAGTTACCCAACCGTACAAGTTATGCTTATAATGAGAGAATAATACAGGTCCAATTTAAATAATAACACGTTGTACTGATTAATATTAATCATGATTCTTAATCAACGTCTGGTTTGATTGTGTTGTGAATGCTTGTCTAAGATAATATTCAGATTTGAGAAGGCCATATACTAACAAATCGGTTGCAACAATCCTCTGCGTTGCAATTTCGTCGCTGCTCTTCGTTGGTCTGGTCGCAAACTTACCTAAATCTTAAGATAACAATCCACTTCGGTTTTCAATTTGATAATTAAGTGGTCCAATTATGATTATGTATTCAATTTGTGATGTTCATTTATCCTTGACATTTTTGGCAATCAAAATAGTGTTTTATGCAATGAATACGAGACAGCTAAAAGACGACAGGCAGGTATAACAAGAGATAGCTGTATATGTTTTACATACTTTATTTTATATACATATACACGTTATGGTTTGGTTCATTTTTATAAATAACAACAAAGCTTTTATAACTTTTATTTTTATTTTTATGCATTGTCATTGGAACCAAATATGTGTGCCAAATTTCAGCTCGATAGCTTCAGTGGAAGTGGGTGAAATATTGATTGCAAGATTCCAGGACATACCTACATGAATACATACATACGAGTGAAGTTAAATAAAAGCTTTTAAAAACCTATTAATTAGCGTAATTATTGCTTACAAAGCAAGAATAAGGACCAAATGAGTACGTCACTAATTAATTAACTTACCCAAACAGGTATTCAATTATTTACACTTACGGTATGTACTCTATATTATCTAACGTGTATCAAATACTATCCAGTTGATTTTCAATTATTTGTGGGTAGTTTTATAAACAACTATCATTTGATAGTCCATTACGGGCTCTTGATAGTGCTGTAATGGCGATGGGATTGATAAGCATAACAATATTAACATGGGCTATAAGGAAATCCGTTCAGTAATCATCCTTACCGACTCACTGCCACGCCGGCGAGCGAACGGGTCACGATCACTCACGATTAGTTTTATGGGGTTTCTTGCAATGTCAAGTGTTTATTTAAATCGTTTCATGGATATTCTGGGAAATGTGTTTTTTAATTGTTATTTTCTGACCAATTTAAAACGATATTAACAACAGTTTATTTTAAAAAAATATGTTAATTAAATTTAGGTATCGTTTAAGGAAGCGACATATTTTTGGGGAGAGATTGTCTTCCAGTACTAATCTCACGTTTCACTAGAAGTCAGGGCTCATTTTTAAGTAATGTTTTTAAAGAACACAGATAACTAAGTAACTAAGTTGATTACGAACTGAAGAAGACGGCGGGAAACCGCTGGATGGATGGAGGCACAGGACCGGTCGGAGTGGTACATAAAAATAAAATTATAAAAAGCTTTAAAAAATATATATATTTTAACAGTATAATTTGATATGTATATTTTTATATCCATAAAAAAGCAGTTTTCTAAAAAATCCGAGCAGAAGTTGGCAACAGTTGGCGCGGTATCGCTTACGGCCGTTCGGCACATAAGCAGTTGTTGCGATACAATCGTCGTATCAGGTCGTATCGCCACGTAACTGAGTCTAATTGACGTTATCGCCGATCTGGTTGATAGGAATTGGACTTTCAGTCAGGGAAGGTCAAATGCTCGGTATTCCGTTAAGTTTATGGCTATTGTTTAATGGAACTAATTGCCGGTTACCAGGTAAGCTGCATATTAATTCAGGCTTTGTTTTATTTCAAAACTCTGCAGGAATTTGATTGGTTGGAATCAAAATTTTCTCTGTGTGCATTATCTAAGGGTGTACGTGGCAAGGCATTATTTCCATTCATTGACCATTTCTACCTTTTATATCTTCAAAAGAAATGCTATGGAAATGCCCTGTCAGGTCGCATTTGCGGAAATGTACCTTAAACGTACTTTAAAATTATCTCGAGTACGCACACGAGTGCGCGCGGGACCATACACATTATCGCATTGAATTAAAGCAGAGGAGAAAAAACCGAAGCATGATTATTGAGTTTCAGTCTCACAGCAAAATAGAAAATTGTCTACATCAAAAGATATTGTATCTTTTGGCCTTGACTATGCACTTCTTCATTATAAGTAAAATGTTATTTTACCATTACCTCGTTCAGTATGACGGAGACTGACGAAATTGGGCATGTTACATAATAACATACGTACCTGTGGAACAAAAAGGAGCAGGTTAATAATCGCATGTCTATAAAAATTATCATGTCTGCAATCGAACAAGTAGGAACGCCTAATAAGGGCTTGAATCCGTAGTCATAAGAAAATAAAGTTAATCGAAGTAGGAAAAGGAAACAAAGTATAAACTTGCAGTGTTAACGATCAGGAGGAAAAGGGCATGCAGTGCAATGAAGCGAGCACAAGCTATACAGTCATCCCAAAAAACCATCCTCCAATAACAATGAATGACCACGTGACCATATCAGAAAACTAGTCCCAGTACTCATACTAACGAACTGACCAACTAATGCTCTAATTAACTCTCTCAACTCAACTAATTGGACTTACCATCCCAGAACCTAATTGAGTCTTGTTCAAAGTCAGTCACAGTTGTCATGGGCGGCAGCGGATGGTTGGTGCTGCAAGCTCGTTTGCTATCTTGTACCTATCCATAAAAAAAACAACTGTCATGTAATCAGAGCGGTCGAGAACGAACGTGATATGGCAGGTTTTACATAAGTAAGTAAGCTCGCTGATAATATCTATACAATATTGCGCTTGCTCATGTAAAGTGGGACAGGCGGCTTATGTGGGCGACGGACAAGGTCACATTAAAGTTTAACCTTATTTTAGGGTTCCGTACCAAATTCAGATCTCATATTGAGATAGACAAATTGTATGGCGAAAACTTTCAATTAATAAAAAAGTTTAACATAGTTTTTTTATTCAAAAAGCGGCCATAATTTGCGTTTTACACAACCAGTCCTTGTACATCCTTTAAATGCCAACTGGTACTCGTATGTTATAACATGTCTTCCATTGCGTTATCCTTTTGAAATCATTTTATTTGAATAATTTTCTTAATTTACAGTAAATTTTTTATTGATCATAAGTGACCAGAATCTGACGTGTAACTTTAGCTATCGATAAAGGAACTTGGAAATGCTTGCATATTGAATACGGATTTACTAAAAAGGTTAAGATTTTATACTTACGATTTGTTAATTAATAATCTAGATATAGACGTACCATATATTTATAATGTTATCCGTATGTGATTCTATTTTTTTGATGTTTTAATTTTTATTTCTTACTGATTTATTTATTGACGGGCCCGTTGGCGCAATCGGTAGTGACCCTGCCTGTTACACCAGGGGTCGTGGGTTCGAAAGCCACTCAGGACAAACATTCGTGTGACAAACACTTGTGTTTGTTCTGTGTCTTGATGTTAATATTATTTATTTAAGTATGTATTTAAAAATATCTAACCATGTATATCAATCTCTGACACCCATAGTACAGGCTTAACTTAATTTGGGATCAGATGGCCGTGTGTTATGGCTAGTGGGACCGCGCGCGCGTACCGCGTGCGCGACGATCGACTGGCTCCCACGCTCAACAGCGGGGAAGTCACCGACGGGGTTTACCCCTGGAGCAATTGCCCGGATAGAGGGGATCTCCCCTAATTCCGAATTCCCTCAGCGCAGGAGCGCCTACAGCGCCGCGTGAGAGGAGGAAAGGTCTGTCTGTCTGCCGTGTGTGAGAATGTCCATGATATTTATCTTATTTATTTTACAATTTAAATGTAACCCTGAAAACATACTTTCTTTTGCGTCGACGATGAATTACGCAAATTTCATAGATTTCGGAACGATTTCTTTTATTGTAAGTACCTAATCATCAGCAAAACAATTGGGAGCCACCTTGAATTATGTCTGTACGTGCGCTACACTTGTTCAATTGTCTGTAAAAAGTTTTTTGCAAATTCAATGTACGAGTGCTCGAGTGTTACGAAAAAGACCTGAGTTAAGTAATATTTGGACTTTATTTTTGAATCCTTTGGACCTGGAAGTTTTGAGGTTTCGGAGATGCTATATCAACATACCCATTTTTGCCGTGATATTTTTTTAAGCGCTGTCCAGTCACTACTTCACTTTCTTTGTCCCACTGTTGGGCACAGGTGTTCTCTCAAAATTGGAGGGTTAGGCCTTAGTCCACCACGCTGGCCAAGTGCGGATTGGCAGACTTCACATGCCTCACACATTATGAAGAACTCTCAGGCATGCAGGTTTGCTGTCCGGTCAGAAAGTAGAAATAAAATCCGATGGTTCCAGGGTTCACGATATAGTGAAATAACTATTAGACTTTGTCTTGAGGTTGGCGAAAAACGACACATTTTCCTTCCTCAGAGAATACAATTCTGAATATAAATATGTGACGAAGTAGTTTTCAGCGAGAATTTTATGTAAGCCGCCGTGGGTGATAAAGCGCTATACTCGGCCTATTTATAACTTTTATGAACACCCGATAAAACCCCTGATTTATGTATAAAAATACCTTTTATATTTTCCTTGCGTCAAAGACTATAAAGATCATACGTAGTACCTTTATTTACATTCATATATTACATAGTTTGTTAGTTATGTTAGTTATAATTACATCCAAGAACTCAAAGTCGTAGGCTTAGCTTGAAACAGGAATGTTGTGTGCTGAGAAAGAATCTTCCAGAAGGTTAAAGCCTTGTAGCCTTGCGGCGAGAGCCACGCTATCCCGCGGGAAATTTGCCTGCCTAACAACAACTTACAGATGGATTCCTTGCAAATTGCTCTGAACCCGATTTTAATAATAAATATTTTTTCTAGCAACGCAAATGGTACGTTTATTCGCACCAACATTCTTTCGTAACAATAAAACGTTCTTTTTGGTACATAGGCGCCAAAAATTACTTTTTGATGTTATTAACCCTCTGTACCTCTCGGTAAATAGACCGACATGTACGATCTTGGTATATTGAATATAAGCGAATTATTTCAGAAAATGTATAAGCGGATAATACGCCTCAGTTAATATGAATGGTTTGTTAATAACGAACCACTGAATCTTACCACCTGGGTGGTTGGTTAGGAAAAACATTCCTATCAGACAACCTCACATCCACCTTCAGGTGGTCCGTTAGTTCTCTTCCTAATTGACCACTTAGATGGACAGCAGGTGGTCTGATGGGAATAAATATTCCTAACTGATTACCCAGGCGAACATCAGGTTGTCTGTTAGGAATGTTTCCCCTAACCAACCACCGTCCGTTATTAACAAGCCACGTGAACAGCGAACAAAACAAAAGTGGAAAAGAAAATGGAATGAGGAAAGGACGCTACAACGCGCTACGCGAGCGCTGCTATAAAACAACGAACTACTGAACTGATACACAACCGTCTCTCATCAAAGCAACTGGATTCAAAGAAAATGGGACTGCATCTTTTGACCTTCTAGGGAAAATAAATGAAGAATATCTTCTACTTATTCAGGATGCGCTTGACGCTTTTATATCTATCAAGGAAACTTAACTATGCTGATTATGTTTATGTTTCTATACTAATATTATAAAGAGGAAACATTTTTTTGTAATGTTTTCAAACAAAAACTACTGGACCGATTTCAAAAATTCTTTCTCCATTAGAAAGCTGCATCTTCACTGAGTGACATAGGATATATACTATCACTAGGTGTAAAAGAAACTACAGTAGTTTCTTTTACACCTAGTCCGATTCCACGCGAGCGAAGCTGCGGGGCGTCCACTAGTGTTATACAGGGTGTCCCAGAATGAATGGATAATCCTTGAGCCCCGCACAGAACAGCTCTCCAGCGCTTCGAAAAAAATATCAAAAAAAAAAAATTCCAAGTGATACCCAAAATATGATTTTTTTTAGAAAAACATACGTTATTTTAGCTTCACTTCACATTCATTTACACAACTGCCACAAATTAATGATATTTTTGGCGTTTTTGGTGTCATTTTATTCCTGATAGACTATACTACTAGAAATACATCAAATAATATAAGTATCTGTGATACTTTTTTTATAAAAAAAATAAGAACTTGAATTTTTAACATGAAATTTGATACCAAAATAATTTTGACATAGTTTGAGAGTGTTTCATGTAAAAAAAAAGTATGAAAACGTAAGTGTCCAGCTATTTTAAAAACATGCGCAGTTAATACAGATTAAATAATAGTATAATACATCATTTTATCTAATACTACTACGAAGTTATTGCTATTGAGATGCAAAACGAGTAAATACGACTAAAATTAAAAAGTTAATGTCTTAATACATTTTAATAATAATAAAACATTTCAGGTGTCGCTGCGACCCATAGACGTACCACTGCTGGGCACGGGTCTCCCCCACAGACACTGCTGCTGCGGGAGGTCCAGAGCATACTCCACCACGCTGCTCCAATGCGGATTGGTGGAGGGGTTAGTGGCCAACCCAGTGTCGAATGTTCTCAAGCCACCCGAAGGTCTTCGACAAGGCTTAACGACTGTTTCGTAGGAGGTAATGGAATCCCATTGGTTACAGAATGATGGCTGCCCTGCATATTATGGTACAAACGTCCGGGCTTATTTAAATGCCACGTATCCAAACAAATGGATTGGTCGTTTGGGTCCTATTCTGTGGCCTCCTCGATCTCCAGATTTAAACTGTCGGGATGTTTTTTACTGGGGCTGTCTAAAGGAAGAAGTGTACTCGAAAACAATTTCAAATGAGGAATTACGCAGCCGTGTTCAAGAGGCCGCTTCAAAAATAAATGAATGACTCTACGCACGGTTTCTTAGTAGAGCCTATAAAAGAAGATGTCGAGCGTGTATTAGAATCGGTGGCAGACAATTTGAACACCTGAAATGTAGCGTCCATAGCCCAATGGCTCGCGTCGATTCAATGTGCCCGAAAGAGTTAAGCAACGACGGGCGCGGTCGGTTTGTGGATAGGTGAGCGCTAGTGGCAAAATTTCACGGACGCTACCGTGCTTCGGAGGGCACGTAAAGCCGTCGGTCCCGGTTGTTTTCAATGCTGGAAACAGTCGTTAAGCCTTGTCGAAGACCTTCGGGTGGCTTGAGAACATTCGACACCGGGTTGGCCACTAACCCCTCCACCAATCCGCATTGGAGCAGCGTGGTGGAGTATGCTCTGGACCTCCCGCAGCAGCAGTGTCTGTGGGGGAGACCCGTGCCCAGCAGTGGGACGTCTATGGGTCGCAGCGACACCTGAAATGTTTTATTATTATTAAAATGTATTAAGACATTAACTTTTTAATTTTAGTCGTATTTACTCGTTTTGCATCTCAATAGCAATAACTTCGTAGTAGTATTAGATAAAATGATGTATTATACCATTATTTAATCTGTATTAACTGCGCATGTTTTTAAAATAGCTGGACACTTACGTTTTCATACTTTTTTTTTACATGAAACACTCTCAAACTATGTCAAAATTATTTTGGTATCAAATTTCATGTTAAAAATTCAAGTTCTTATTTTTTTTATAAAAAAAGTATCACAGATACTTATATTATTTGATGTATTTCTAGTAGTATAGTCTATCAGGAATAAAATGACACCAAAAACGCCAAAAATATCATTAATTTGTGGCAGTTGTGTAAATGAATGTGAAGTGAAGCTAAAATAACGTATGTTTTTCTAAAAAAAATCATATTTTGGGTATCACTTGGAATTTTTTTTTTTTGATATTTTTTTCTAAGCGCTGGAGAGCTGTTCTGTGCGGGGCTCAAGGATTATCCATTCATTCTGGGACACCCTGTATAAACGGTAATTTACCATCATTAAACTTACGATGGTAAAGCATGATCTAATTTAATTTATTTCACGTAAATTTACGCTCACACACTAGGCTTAAGCCTGTCCTGCTATTCAAACATCAAATATTTGCCAATAGATCTTGGTTAGCTCCTGGTCATCGCACATATTTGCCAGGCAGCAATTAACTTGGTGATAATGAAAGATTAACCGAGCAATTAGCTCGACTATGGATTATAACTTACCTTCAGGAACTCTGTTGTTTTAATTTAGTCGGCATTAGTATAATTTACATGTCTACGAGTTCGTACTAGATTTCATAAATTTTATCTGTCCTTAAACCTTTTATTAGCAGAACTTTGCTTGTCATGGTAACCTTATCGAGTAGACGATCGATAACTCTTTAAATGTTTTAGGCGTCTTGTCAATTGAACACATAACTTATTAGTTGTTTTACTACATCAAAATATACAAACTCTGGTACCTGCTTCGTTATAATCCGGATTGGATCATTTTGCGCCTATCACTACTCGGTTTCTACTCTCTTTCAGATCTTTTGTCTTTACTGCATCTGGAACGAGATGCGGCAGACACGCGGCTCTCACAAGAAAACGCGCGACGTTAAGAAAGTAATATTGGAGATAGGTACTGTAACAGCCCTCATGTATACGAATGCGGTAGGCGAAGAAACCTCGCACACCGAAATACTGCAAAGATGAAAAGGAAATAGCATTTTGTATGTATAGACATGTATGTACGATAGTGATGTCAGCCAGTGGCTTGATGCCTGAAATAAATGATATTATTATTATATTATTATTATTATTATTACGTGAGGAGACCCGTGCCCAAGTAAGTGCGCAGTATGTACGGGTATAGTAGCAACGCATTCATTACATGACTGTCTATTTGTGAATTAGGTATGTTCATCTATTAATAGATACATACCATAGATATTTGAACTACTCTCTTTATTTTTATTATAATTTTTTCTGTTTCTTTCTTTATTTAAATGCCAAGTTCAATGAATTTCCTAATTCAAATTGGTAAGGTTGAATAATTGTGTAGGTACTAGGTACGTACTACTAAATTCGATAAGTTAATATAAAGAAAACTATTATGACACTTTTTGTGTATATACATTATTGATAAGCCGAGAACAAACCTACAGCTTTCCTTTGTATTATTTGGTCCAAAAGGCGACCTAAACAAACAAATGTTAAGCAAATATACTTAAGTAAATAGAATATAGGTTTCGGTAAGAGTGCCTAATAAAACATCCCTCTGAAAGGTCGATGAATAAACAGAAATTATCTGGTTTATTTTTCCTTCTTTAGAGGATAGATTCAAACAGAGTTCCTAACAGAAGCGTCCATAGCTCAATGGCTCGCGGCGATCGTACGTGATCGACCGATTTAAGCAACGACTACCGCAGTCGGTTTGTGGATGGGTGGGCCGCTAGTAGCAAAATTCATGGAAGCGCCGTCGGGCCGGGTTGCTTTCAATTGTAAAACTATCGATAAGCCTTGTTGAAGACCTTCGAGTAGCTTGAGAACATTGGGCACTGGGCTGGCCACTAACCCCTCCACCAATGCGCATTGGAGCAGCGTGGAGTATGCTCAAAGCCAAAGCTGCGGGAGACACCCGTGAAGAACAGTTGGACGTCTATGATATAAATTTAACAGAGTTAAATGTATGTAATGTAACTTGTATGATACACCAAAAACATTAATTATTAAAATATTATTTAGTTGAGTTCGTTAGGTGCTCTGTTGTGTAAAATTTTCCTATCCGCAATTGAGTAGTATGGTGAAGAATGGTATTCGAATTGGTCAGAATGGTATAATTCTGAGAATGGGTTTTAATGTGACTCAAGATTTTAAAGGACAAGCCATCTACGTCTCTCATCATCTACCATCAAAGGTAAGTAAACTAATTTGGTACTAATACCTAGACTGGAGTTGGTTCATTTATGTAGATAGTGATTCTGTAATGAAGAAATGAATAGTTAAGCAACCATTCTGAACGGAAAGCTTAACATGCGACGAACATTTGAGATTGCTATCACGATCGCAAGTACAACACCTCAAATAAAAGCTTCAATGAAATAGATACTCCAGCGGTTGCACCAACAATCATATTATTATGAAGATATTATCTTACGTATATTTTATTGTATGTTTACATGATCACCTTGACTATTTACTTTTGTTTGTTATTGACTATTGCATTGTGCAAGTAACTTACTCGTTTACGGATCGGTTCTTACTTATAACAATGAAATTATCTTTATTTTATCATTTTTTTTAAATCGACCTTAACATCAAAAGAACAGAAGTTTTGCCACAAGATCGCTACACGCTACTTTTTCATGACTATACTAGACCATTGCACTTAAATATGGAAATCATTAATCAAATGTGAAAATGACCCATATCTACCGTATAATTTTAATAGAATTTTAAAGTAAAAAAAATGCTTTCATTTCTCGAGGTTCAATATCACCGCTTGTGATAACGGAACGAGACAGTTCAAACCGAGGTGTGTTCAAACTGTGTACTTTGGAATCAGTCGCATCTTAATTTCAACCTTAACAAGCTGGCGTAAGACTTAAATTAACATAACTTTGGCCTAAATACACTCTTTCGGCAAGTAAAAATACATTGTTACTTATTAAGAAGACACAAAGTTTATAATGGGTTGAGTCAATGATGTGGCCAGTTCAAATATTGGTTTTTTGCCAGAGGTGTGATACGCACATTTCTCTACTTACTCTAAACCGCATCAGGCCGCCTTAGCAAGAATCATGGGTAACTGTTTGGGAACGGAAATCTATTGTGTGCTTATTAAGATTCAACTACTTGTGGTCGTCTGGGTTCACTCGAACACATTTCAACTGTAAAATTAACTTGTATTTGCACACCATCTTATAATAAAAACTTAAATACATAAAACTTAGTTCAAGGCGACCTATCTTACTCTCAGTCAAACTTCAAAAGAAGAGTATTCATTATGTGACAACATAAACTGTTATTAAATTGATTGTATTTCAATACATTTGTTCTGGGGTGGTGCGTTTTAATTAAATGGACAGATAAATATTTGGTATTATTATTCACGTGCTTTACCTATAGCAGGCTTATAAGGTTGTGATGATATTACAGACCATTTTATATTATTTAAGATCTAATATAAGATTTAAGAGTTACATTTTCGTCAAAAGTAGTTATTTTTGTAGAATAGATATGATAGAATAAAATAATAGGTGGTTACGTTAAAATTACAGTAAGATCGTGTGAAATCTGAGTGGCTTCTGAGTGGTTTAAATACAAATGAAATTGGATAAAATTAAAACGCGATAGTCCAAAATCTAATTCAAAAAAATTTTAATGTTCTCTGTGAAGGGAAGGCTGAGGTTAATAATGGCGCATGTTCGAAAACTTGCAAACATATTCTGAAGAATTTGTTCTAGGTTACTCTCTATTACTCTTCATGCGTTAAGCATCTAGCTTTGTTTAGGCAATTTCGAAGTAGAAAGAAACGTAGAATCCCATTTTACAAATGCAAAGACACACATTTTTAAACAGCTTTTCCTTGAAAGTAGTCCTGTGAATTTGTTGGAAGTTGGGAACAAATATACAAATATACAAGCACAATGGTACTGAGGCAATGTGCTACTTATAATGGAGATGACATGATACTCATATTGCATAACCTAATCTTTATTAACAAAGAAATGAATCTGAAAATCGATTGCATTGATTGATTCATATAATTAGGGTTGTCAACACCCAAGACCAGTTCTTGTATAAACAAGTACCCCGGCTCGACGCATTTATCCTTTATCTCGTCCTTAATTGAAATGTCGAGATTACTGTACGTGTGTGCGTAATTGAAATTTGCTTCCGATTAACGCCTCGAGAGCTTTGTTATGCATTTTAATGCGGGGTTGAAGTGTTCGCAAATTGCTGATAGCTGATACCGCTGGCGATTCTAATACCCTGGTATCGAGGAAGATAGTGCGAGGCAAGATTTATGATTGGAAACCGCGATTGGAAATTATTTGGCTTCAAGGAGACATTCCTTAGTGTAGCGATTCGTTTGTTATGCAGAGATAAAATAGCTGATATAACAATAAGCTGTTCTTTGGAATAGGATAAGAGGAAGACAAAATAGTTTTATGAGTATAAGATTTTTATTTTTGGTTTTTCAATTATTTTAAAAATATCACTGCCTACACCACAATGCCTTAACCTAATATGTATCACTATAATCCGAACTATGCGACAAAAACGGACGCACTGAAAACCAGCGTTGCGGCATTAATGCCGTAGCAAAGCTGAGTGCGTTACGTCTTTCACATTACTACTGCAGTTACCTTATAATGTACTTGTATAATTTTATAGCTTATTGTTATGTGTTAGTCAGATCCAGTAAATGTGAAATAAAGTTTTTTCTATTTCTATTTCTATTTCTATTTTAGGGAAACGTTTTGTATACAGTGTAAGTAGATTATACTGATACTGTTACCAAGGATCAAGGAATAATAATAATAAGGATAATACAGAGAAAATGTATAAGTGTTGTTCGGGAAGTTTGCTTTCCTTTCCTTCCTACAGTATTTGTGAATTGTAGCGTCCATAGTCCAATGGCACGCGTCGATTCAATGTGATCGACAGAGTTAAGCCACGACGGGCGCGGTCGGTTTGAGGATGGGCGACCGCTAGATGCAAAATTTCATGGGCGTTACCGTGCTTGCGTGCCCTCCGTGGCACGTTAAGCCGTTGGTCCCGGTTGTTGGATTGAGAACATTCGACACTGGGTTGGAAATTAACCCCTACAGCAATATGGATTGAAGCTACGTCGTGGAATATGCTCCAGACCGCCTACAGATTTGTCTGTGGGAGAGACGCGTGCCCAGCAGTGGAGCGTGAATTTGTTGCAGCTTAGTTTATTTGTGAATTTATAAAGTATAAGTGGACGCTCGCAGCTTCGCTCGCGTGGAATTAGATATAACAATAGTTTCGTTTACACCTAGTAATATTATAGAGCCTATATCACTCAGTGAAAATGCAGCTTTCTAATGCTGAAAGAATTTTTTAAATCGGTTCAGTAGTTTTTTGTGTGATAACATAACAAACAAATCTTTCCTATTTATAATATTAATAATATAGATTTCGACTAACACTCAATTTGTCTCGTTCAGAATGTACTACGTACTACTACTACTAAGTAATACGTTTTAGTTGTGTTGATAAATGTGCAGACATTTAATACTAAGTATGTATTTTAAATCTACATCATTGTATGAGTGTAAATTGGATTACTGAACTTGGAACCGGCCGATCCCGATTTGCCGACATCGATCTGACTCACAAACAGCAAATTAAATTAAAATTTATAACGACTTGATATCAACTGTACCTAACCGTACTTGAGAGTGCGTTGTATGGGCTCTTTCCTGGAAGGGAAAATTTAATTAAGTATAGACGGTGTGCAGTATATTATTTAAGATCGATCTATATATACCATACTATAACGATCGAAACTAGTCGACCTATTTCAGACTTATACCACACGTGAACAAGCCAGTAATTTCAACTATTAACAAGGATTACTTCCTAGACCAGATGAAAACTGTGTATGAGTTAGTCAGATCCAGCTAAAAGATTATTTTTTAGTTTTCATACGAAGCACTTAACTCTATCAAACTTAGCCCGGAACAACAGTTTTAAACAATGTTGTTCATGGCACATACTTACTCGTATACTCATAACAGTCTCACTTTATGACCGGTTGTTAAAAATTCACAACGCCACTATCGTGTAAACCTTGTAGGTTTAGAACGCAGAACAGTTATAAATTATTTTTGAGTGAAATATACTAGACTGTAATTTTTGCTTAGTACGGTATTTCTAGCGACCATAGCCCAATAGCTTGCGTCGGTTCAATGTGATCGACGGAGTTAAGCAACGACGGGCGCGGTCGGTTTTTGGGCGCTTCCGTGCTTCGGGCACGTTAAGCCGACGGTTGTTTTCAATGGTGAAAACAATAGTTAGGCCTTAGGTAACCTTCGGGTGGCCTGAGAACATTCGACAAGAGGTGGTGGAGGGGACTACCACCATTCCGCATTGGAGTAGCGTGGTGGAGCATGCTTTAGACCTCCCGCAGATTTTTCTGTGGGTAAGACCCGTGCCAAGTAGTGGACGATTTCTGATTCGTTTACTTGGCTTCTACCATTTCCCAATTTAACATCCATGATATGATAGTACAAATATTTATCTGAGAAATAAATACCTGCCTCGGCTGGGATTCGAACCCGGGACCCGCGCTCGGTTCAGCAGTCACTGACAACCACACGGAGTCGTCATCAGTAATAATTGACAAGTAAGATTATTAATTAATGATGACAAAGGTTTACGTTTCACAAATCTCAACAATACAATCAGATAAACCAAAAAGAGAATTGATAATATCACTTACAATTTATCGTGAACAAAACTTGTAAAAACAGAAGAACCTGATATGAAATCTGGTATTTCTTTCCTGTCTCGTCTTTTTAAGGATGCATATAATAACCGGAAAATATGTTTATTCTACCGAGTCACCGTACAGATTATATATTGTGACCGAGTCAAACATGCAGGTTGAGGCGACCTTCAATGATTGTATCATTAAGTCATAAGCCGCGCATCTCATAAGCGGTAAACACAGGTATCGTGCTGTTTACTTAGATCATCGACGATGACTTGCACTGGCATGCCACTAGCAAAAATAATTGTTATAGCTACCTACAAAAGCAATAGGTTTGCAGAACCTACAAAACTAGAATATGACTTAACAGTTCATAGCTTGTTGTAATCGCTTGATGATTTGGCGTCCCTAGATTATACCGATTAAGCCAAAGATACCGTTCTCAAAGCATTGCCAAAACCAACCAACAAACCAACTAGGTACAGCTTACCTTGATCAAATTGAATAAACCACAATGCTGCCCTGGAAATTACTGTAGTTATTCGCCCATCAAATTTAGCGGTTCCTCATACAATCTTTCAAAAATATTCATAAGCAACATCAATTGTGAGTGATGTAGGATCTAGACTCCTATAAAACAAAGTGATACCCCTTTACCTCGTACAGGATTTAATGTCAACGAATCGGTAATCGAGGAAACTTTATGTTCCCAACCGATTCGTATTTCATCTAACTAAAATTTGTGATCAGTATGCTGCACAGAGTTCCGAAGCGGCAAAATCCACTACGTATGCAAATTAACTCACCATTCATTTCCATGGCACATGCAAAAAATACATAAAATTTGACCTTTCTCGCAACTAATTTAGAGAACAATAAATTATAAATTCTTCTTCCAAGATTAGTCATTATTTTGAATGTAAAGATTACGAAGCTGGTTTTTATTCGTACCTAATATAAATATGCATGAAGATAAAGAGCGAATGTGACACAGATTATATGGAGAGTGAATGCAGAAAGCCAGGTGTTGTAGTTGCATCAGAGTTGATGAGGTCATCTCCGGTGGGACTGGTTGCGAACAGATCGCCGATGAGAAGCGTGGGCGCACTGGGCGCTAAGTCACTGTGGTCAAGATCACCTGATTTATGTCCATAAAAATATTGATAAATTTAATAAGAAAGGTGGTTTTACTGAATATAATAGGTACTAGAAATAGAAATAAGCTGACTCTTCCTCCTTTTAGGCTCCATAAAGTCAGTAATTCTTTTAAAAGGGCAATGTATACGTTTCTATAACAGAATGCCTTGTAACTGCCAAAAATTGTCTTTAAATTTAAAATTGAAACGTATGATTAAAGCTAATTTAATAAGCAGAACTTATTACAAAGTTTCTGACTTTTTTGAGGACCGCATACCCTGGAACTGTGACATACCTATCTAATTTATAATATGAATTTGCATAGGGCAGAGCGGGGTCTGTTGAGCCACAGGGTCTAGTGAGCCACCTATAGTATCACGGACACGCTGCGTGATATATACCAGCGGGATGTATTAGACGTAGCGTGGGGGTGAGATAGAGAGCCACGGTTACTTTAGTCTCCATCCGGCGTTCGTTCTAGGTGTGAGAGCGTAATGTTACAAATTTGGGGCTAAAAGTTAAAAACATCGCCTCACTGAAATTTGGCTTCAAAATTACGAATGTCATCATACAGCCATTAAGTAAGTGTATTTTGATTTTAACATGATTACTGCTCATGGCTTAAGTTTCAAAAATAAACTAAGTTCAAATGAATTTTAGTTATTTAACATATTAACACTAATTCTGGGAAGGGGTCATTTGAGTCAAAATAATCGGGGTCGAATGAGCCATGTTCAAGTGACCCCAAATTTTTATTATGATGTTTGCAGGTTGCACTGTTTATGTTATATTGTAATGTTGTTAAATACTGTTTTGTCATCACCCGTTACTGCGTCAGGGACTCTAAAGCCATCAAATGATAAAGAAAATGAAGAACTAAATGTTGAAATGCCATCTACATCTAGGGACTATATTCCATTTTCACCATAGTTTCTGAGACCATTCCTGAAAGCAGGGCCCAGAAAGCAACAAACACGAGGGAAAAAGAGAAGTGGTGCTGTTTTGACAGAAACTCTCGAGAAAGATGCAAGCTAGCAAGTAGATAGACAAGTCCAAGAAAAAAGCAGTGAAGAAATCAATTTTTAAAATTTCTTCACCGCCTTATGAAGAGAATAACTCTGATATGAATAATATCAATCAGAAGAAAATTTTAAAGAAAACACAATTTCCGTCAGACACTGAATGATTATTTTTGACTAGTTTTTTTTTTTGACCCGCAGCTTCGCGCGTGGAATTAGACATAACAATTGTTTCGTTTACACCTAGTAATATTATATAGCCTATGTCACTCAGTGAAGATGCAGCTTTCTAATGATGAAAGAATTTTTGAAATCGGTCAAGTAGTTTTTGGGTGAAAACATTACAAACAAATCTTTTTCGCTTTATAATATTATTTCAGGTAGTCTCCCAGGAGAAGAGTGGGTACAGTGCTCTAGTTGCCGAGAATGGGCTCACATTAAGTGCAATTCAGGTGTCAATGCAGTTTATTCAATTCAATTCAATTCAATTTATGTTTGCATGAACTGTGACAGTGACTAAATTTATTAAGTTACTTTTTATTAACATGAGTTAAATTTTATTTTTGGAAAAGTTCGGAGAAGTTTAGAAGTTTGTTTTTGTTTTTATGAGGAATCTCACAAAGGTTGTTATGGTTTTATTTCTATATTTCAAATGTTTAAATGTGCAAAGTTTTTTATAATCCATTGGCTTAAGTGACCCCTTTGGGTGGTTCAACAGACCCCGCCTGTGGGGTCTAATGAGCCATTTGCCTTTTTTCATTGTAAAGCAATTTTAGTATAGTAAACAACGGATTTGCCATGGTTTTTTGATCCTAATATGTAGCCATATAAACAAACTACTGATTTAAGAATAACTCTTTTGTATTTTTTCATTTGAATGGACCCTACACTGATTTGAACAAAATCCTGATCAAGTGACCCCGCTCTGCCCTACTGTGACATATCTTAAATATCTCTTTTCTATTTAATGTACCTATACAACATATGTTTTGACGTTCGTTGAGTGTTCCTTTGCTGTACCAAATGACGAATAAATATATTTGAATTTGAATCACTGAGCTTTATGGCCGATTTGGCGGCACAGTCTATATTTGGGGTGAAGTAGGTATTTATCAAGCAAGCTAAATAACAGTTTGATAAAGCTTAGGAGTAATAAGCGGAATATGTACAGTTTTGTACGCGTTGTGTTTGTATGGAGGCATTTAATATTAATTTTCTCGGGGAGACAAGAGCTGTTAAAATGAACAAATTATGCCTGGCAGTTAATAGCCCCCCATACACGCCCCATACTACGAAGTATAATTTTTTTTTAGATACTTAATAATAACTAATTACGTACATTATAACGTATTACGTATCTGTCAATTACGAAGACATGCGGTCCATGATCATTGCCTGCAATTTCATGTTGTTTTAAAAACATTTATGTACTCGTATCATGTATTTATGTTTATTTCTATGTCTTTGACTATCATTTGCCCGCAACTTCGTCCGCGAGGATTTTGAAATTGATAAATAGCATATGTTACTCGTAAAAATAACATTTTCAAGTTCAAAGCTATAGTCTTGACTACTATCAAATTAGGTTGGATAAGTTCCGGGTTGATCTTGATTTTGTGAAAAACATTGAAATATAAATCAAACAATTCCTTAGTGAACATATTCTCGGGATAAAAATGTTTGTTATGTAGAGAACGTCTGCTTGTTTGTTTTCATCTTAATAGATTAAATTATTTTCCTAGGTCTTCGCTAAGACTTCCATTTGACTGAATCTACATTTCTAAGACCATCCTAACTAGGTAGGTACATATTTTCCTTTTCCCGCCCGAGGAATTCAATTTAATAATCTGCCCTGGAATAGCTAGAATCAAGTCACGATCGCGAAGTTTGCCAAATCAATCGGTGCAAATAAACCGAGGGTCACGATAACGGTCCCTTGAGACATTCAGAGAAATATTTTTACTGAGCAGACGATTCCAAAGTCAAATTGATAGTGAAGTGAGTATTTAAGGATCTCTCATGACCATACCGAGTTAATCCAACTTTTCGATTCCCGACAGCTCTAAGTTATCTATACTATAGTTTACCAATCGTCCATTCAAATGCGTTTTATATTTGTTTCGTCATTCACAATTTCCATATAAAGGTGAGTGGACTCTAAAACTCGATGCAAAACTCTAAAATTAGTAAGTTACTGAGCTGTGGTTCCACAATCCCATTTATTTCTTTTTTATTGGTTAGTATAATGATATTGTTTTTTTGTTCGGCTTTTGAAATGCATGAAGCTTAAAATTTCACGAGCAATTTGAGAGTCTTTCCAATACGTTAAATCAACTCTGAAACAGTAGCTTCTGGATGAGAATAGGCAAGCATGCAATATTTCATCTAAGACACTTCCATAATGCGGTTTTGTTCTTGCGAAATCCGGTGTGTCGCTGTAAATTATCTGCAATCTAAATTTGAATGCGCGCCAGCTTTTATTACTGGCTGGATGGAGATTGCGCGCGAATTAAATTAATCAATGCTCAGGCACATCATCAATCCGGTCGGTAGTTGGTCCGGTATCCATAACTCGATCGGACTCGGCTGTCTTTTGCAATGAGCGTTTCGTTTACAACAAAATTAAGTATAGGTAAGCTGATACAAATATTTTTTAAATTTCGTGCGAAAAAATTAAGAATTTATAAAATACGTCGTAATCCTTTAATTTCACTTTCATGTTGATATGTGTATAAAATGATTTCAAATATGTACCTCATGAATTGAGACTGATACATAATATGTATGTGAATAAAGAAAGTCTAACATGAACATAACCTAACATATCGAATTAATAATGGCAAACCAATAATACAACATATCTGTTTCTACGTATGAACTATACAAAAAATCAGCACAAGTAAACTGCTTGCGGTGTCTACTTTATTTTTTTGGTTTCATTTCATTTGATTTATTATGCATGCTAATTATATTATTTAGTACTCTAATTGATTAATAGCGTACTCACTATCACATATACTTTTAATTATACAAGTCAGATAGCTTTATACATAGACCTTGAGCTAATTAACAATATCTACGAAAATATCAGTTTCATCTAATACTTTTCATCGTTTAATCTTTTAAACGGAACCTTACACCTCGGCTAATGGTGTACTTAGTTCAAGTAGTTAACATTGTTATATTAATGAAAATTCATAGATTTTTATGACGTTCAATTATTAAATTTATAGGTAAATAGCAAGTCTAAAGAGTAGTCAGCCTTGCAAACCGCTACTTTGTGAGAGTAGGTACTACATACATTTTTATGAAACTTTTACTTACGTATCCACTTATTTACTTGCCGTAAATTGAGTATAATATGCAGTGGATAAAAGTGTCAGGGTTGCTTATTTCCCTGCAGTAATGTTCAGAATAAAAATGAGAACGCGGCATTGTTTAACAACCTTTGGAAATCTGAATATCTTATTCTGTATAAACTTAAAGTAGAAGATTTCCCTTAAAGGCGATACGTAGGTAAACGTTATAATAATAGCAGTGGCTTAATATTTCTCAATGAGTTTTATCGAGAACTTGATCAAAATTTCCGAAGACGCAAACACTCAATAAGTAATTACTTACCGTCGAAATGAAGACCATTGAAGACGATTTTAACATTCGTCTCTGTAGATTTAACTCCCACACAAAATTCAATTGAAAGCGAATCTTCAGTTCAAATATAAAATTAAAATACTAGAGACTCTTATCAATGTAATGCATTAAAGCATAAGTACACATAAAATGCTACACATCTTATATTCGAAGCGTCATATCTTAGTAAATAACAAAAGGCAACATTCGGAAGAAAAAGAATCTGCGTGAAAACAAAAAACAAACAATACAAAGCAAAAGCACTATTCTGGAAAAGAGGGAAAGAGTCCATTATAGGTGTGTGTATGTAGATTGTAGTTCAGTAAGTAGGACATGATGCAAGGCGTTGAGCCATTGTCGTTTGAATAATAGCCACAATTTTGTATTTCGCGAAACCGTGATATGGGACAGATGTCATCGAAGTCGTTATATGGGGCACAGATGACATCTAAATATGATGACTAACCTAATTTTTAGACTGTGGCAAACACTCTTGTGTCCCCTATAGGGACAAAGGGGACGGTGACCAGGTTGCCGGTGTTTGAGCAATGGGCTAAAATTTACTAAATAAAAGCAATATCATCACAGTCAATTTTAACCAAAGGAATTGCGTTCAAATCTGTTATCATTAAAGCGACCCATGAAGGCACAAATAAGCAAATAATTTGCAGCTAGAACATAATTTGCTTAATAACGACCACGTGGACGACAAACTGGTGCAGATATAAACTATGGACTCAACGAGGAATACTATAATGTTAATTCAATATACAAATTAACTGATTCTGTTTGTATACGGGAATTGTAATGTGATTTTGTTTTTTATGGATACAAGATAGCAAACGAGCTTAAAAAGCTTAAAAAGAAGCTTAGAGCTTAAAAATAATTTGATTTAAATGCCACTCTGAATAGAGAAAATTATAGCTAAAATCCTATAAGCTTTGCTAATAAAAAAATAAACTATTCATGGTATAGGACAGAATATTGACTATTAGTATCCGTCTATGCTGTCATTCACTCGTGATTAGTCTTAAAACCTAAGCATTGGTTTCGCACATAGAGCAAAGAACTGTCTAGTACCTACTCGTAGTTGAGCAGAACAAATTCGATGAGATTTCACACCAACTTTAGGATTTGCATATACATATTTAGGAACCTGTCAAAGGTTGTTTGTACTTCTGACCGTTCTTGCATTGATGTCAACATTTTTCATACGAACCCGAGGATTAGGAGATCCCTTCCACCCGAGACCCTAGTTACTTAACAATTGATACAATTATGACATCGTTTGAGTTTTGATTGATGAGTAAATTGTTAGCTAAAAATGATCTACTTCGTAGATCATACTCACATTACTCACTACAGATATTTCACTCCGTGGAAAATTTAATTTCAAAAGCTTCAGCTTCAGTTCATTGTAGACAAAGAATCTTCAAGACAAAAGGCTTGCACAAAGTTTTGATTACACAACAATGCAGAATTCAAGGCCTTCAATAGAAAATATTATTTATCACATTGAAGATACTGGGGAGATGGAGCAGGTAAGGAAGAGACAACGTATAAAGACTCAGCCAATAAGTCAACACGTTGGCTGTAAGGCTTACATCATGCAGTGATTAGTATTATCATGCTATATACAATACACATATTCGGACGTATTTGATCCGGTTTGAATCATACGTTGATTCATGCAATACATCAAGTATACAGGCCTTCGTTGATCACGTACCCTGTACCAAGTGGCCACCTGAAGTCGTTGACACCAACGGAACCGAAAACAATATACATACATAATATATTAGTTATCAAATCAAAAATAAACTTAAACACACATCTGTTAAACATTTTATATATAAATTATAATATAATACAATTTGTTTAGCTTTAGTTAAATAAACGAGATAACAAAGTAGATTAGTTTAAAATCTAGATACAATAACGATAGAATGTTAATTTTGTTAGCAGCAGTAGATATAGGTTACCATTTCGATGAAAATAACAAATTGCAGTATCATATAAAAGCAACATAAATTGAAATTGCTATTCCAGTTTGGACTATTTGGATATACCATTTGAATGCGATTAATATTTATACTTGTTAAATAACACAACATTATTATACAGTTACAAAAGTAGCTCTTACAATTTATTTTGGCTTCATTAGAATATACACTGTCAACAATGTAGCGACTTTAGTCGTAAAACTAAACTAACAATGGGATTCAAGTCTTATGCCTGTCCAATTAGAAGTCTCCATGGCCGGTAATTTCGTAAACTGCCCTATTCCTTAGCTTAAGGCACGAAGAGCATATCTCATCCAGAATTGACCCCGAAGTCATCATGGATTCCGAACGGGGGTATGCAATTTAAAACGAATGCAGGCTTTATTAATTTTCCGCTATTGCGCTCTAACAATCAAGCTTCTGCCGGTGCAGTTACCGTAGACTCAGAAGTATCGATACGATATCGATGTACTCTTTTTGCTTCACAAGGCATGGATGGTTATATCGATGCTTTCCTGAAATAAACGATCATATCGATGGAAGGCATAGTACTAGAAAACAATGTATTTTAAAATGCTCAATCATAATAAGAATACGATGATTGATTTACTAAAGTAATTGCCTGATTGTAATCGAATCCCAAATATTGGGAAAATAGTATCTCGATAATAAGTGAATATTTCTGTCAAAACACCTCATTTTCTTTCGAGATTAGATTTTCAAGATAAATGTCTCAAAAGTAAATGATAACGGACACGTCTAATTCGTATTTTTTTAATTAAGCTTTTTGTTAAACCTGAATACTTTTCTTTACATACATACATTTCATATCAGGTGGTCTTAAATATAAGAGAGTTAGTTTTAAGTTGTTTTAACGTACTTTACAACAACCCGCGAATAAGGCGTATGATGGTGTATGCATATAGTACCTCTTTTTTCACCTTTTCTCTCCCACGTAATTATTATATACCCTTCCAGGTATAACCATCCGTAAGAGGTGAACGGACCTCTTATCAAGAGCCTCAATTTGCCACCAACGGACGTAGAGTCAACTTACCTTGAGGATGCTCCGTTTGAGGGCGAAACACGTGTTGGTGGTTGTTGTGGAGGAGAGAGGTGCTACATGCATATCAGTATACACCATCTTAGGACTATTCGCGGGTTGTTGAAACGTGATTTAAAACTAACTTTATTACAATGGATTTCCGCAAAGTAACGCCTATAATATATTAAATAGAAGAGGAAAATAGTCGATGATATCGGACTTAAAGGTGATAGAACAAACATTTAGAGCAAAAGCAAACAAGTACAATTGAATACAGCTTCAATAGATTTGCTGAAAACGGTCAAAAAGCTTTTTGTCTCCGAGTGTATCGTCGCGGTGTATCGCTTTCATCGCCAGCGCTAGCGTGCGCCGTCAGTATGTTAATGGGCGTTCGATTGAGTATCGTTCGATACGTCGGCGTGAGCGTGACCGGCGACTGTACGTTTAAGAAATTACTTCCACGTAACGGTATGGGGAACTGGTTTGTATTGTCGAGTATGTCGGAACGCTGGCAGACCATTTTTCCGAGATCTCGAAGATACTCTAGCAAATGATAGCCTCGGACTTACGTGAGATGTTTGGTAGGGGAATACCACAGGGCTCGCGTCTAGAGCCCTACTATTATTCATCGGGTTCCAGGGAATTTACTGACTGGGTTGTACAAGTATGTATGTATATGTGAATGCATGTATTTTAATCATATACTCGTATTACATATATTTTCGAAATATGTAATGCATAACAAGCCAACCTACAATATTATTAGGTATAGGTGTGGAATTACATTCAGTCGACAATTTTTTTTATTAAAATATCAAAAAAGACCATGTTAGCGGTTGGTAGGGACTTACATACTGCTTGTAACTTTATGACATTTGTTATCGCATATTTCAAAGCTATGTTTTCATGCAACTATGCTCAATGTTCAAAACAGCCGCCTTTTAAAGGTATATATTGGAATACTGAATACAGAACTAGGAATAGATTATCAGATAAAAAGCTTACTTTACAAACGGAGCGCGTCTCAATACACGTTTGCTGGCGTAAAGAGGCACGTCTTATTCATGCGGACTCCCTATCGGCATAATACATGATTACGGCCATCGTATTTGCAAGGCAAAAATCATAATATGCATGAGCATTGCAAAATAGACATATTTATGTCTCGGGACCGGATAGGTGATGTTTTAATGTAGCGTTTATTGCGATTTACGACTGTCGTAGGACTTGTACCGCCCACCGGCGCGTGGGCCCTCCGCTGCCGCGAAAGTATGGGGTTATTGTGCGGACAAGTATCGCCTGTGAGGACGGTAGACGCTTGTCCTCTTGTAAGTAACAAGGTAACAATATTTTTAAACGTTTAAAGTCGTCTCGGCTGATTTCAATTTGGAAGGTTTAAAGTCGTCTCGGCTGATTTCAATTTGGAACGTCGATCTCAAGGAATAGTTAAAAAGGACATACGAGTATGAGATATATGGGAGATTAATCTTTAGCTTATACGGCTGGCTTCTTTTAAGTGGTCGATGTTGCATGTTCTGTGTGGGGTCAATATCCAGACTTTGAATAGGTTTTTCGGTAAGTCAATAGCTGACACAGGTTCTCAGATGATATTAAGCCACTTAAATTCGCCACTAGGCTTAACTAGGCTATTTAATAGTTCTATACGTAAATATAATATCTGATGCTGATGTGCTCACGAAATGTTTTTAGCTCTGGTGGCATTGTTGTGGTTTTGTGGATATTACAATGTTAAATTGTATTTTATAAGACGCTTCATTGGGTAAAAAATAATTTTCCATTAAAAATCAAGTGTGTTTTTGTTTTTCAATGTAACTGTTACTTATAAGTACGTTAAGTTTGTATTTGCAATGCCTAATTACCTAGTACAAATTGTTATTATGTTACTTAAGAGTTAACATAAAACTAGAGTAAATACAGACAGATATAAGTTCTTCGTACCTATCCAGAAAAACTTAAAAGTCTACACAGACCGTGTGAATGGGAGCGTGTCTTGGCTGCATTTGATTTGCATAACGAACGGTTGAAGCCACTAAACTGGGAAATCAAATACAATCTTAAATCGCTAATTAATCTGATACCGGTTTGGTAATGGTACCGGCCAGGTGTTGCTGCGGATACACATTGTTATATAGTAAGTTCAGATTTCGGCCTCTAAACCTCGTCTGCGGAAATTGAACCTAAGTCCTAACATACAAAAGTTGATAAGACAATGGGCAGGCCACATCGTTCGGGAGGACCGATAACCAACGTTGTACTCCCCGAATGGAGACCACAACTCGCAAAATGGTCTTTGAAAAGGACAATCTGAGGAAGACTGGACAGATTGATATCGTTTAGACTTTAGAGAAATGTTCAATAGTGGACCTCAAAAGGCTGAAGGTGGAACATTGACTTTTTATTTTCACTAATAATGTATTTTATGACATTTCCGGAAATGGAAAGGAAATCGAAGTACGAAGAAAAGAAATGGAAAACAAAATAATTATTAGTAATGATTACGTTTTTGGATAGTTATAACATCGTCGTGTTGTCTGTTCAAAGTCTGTCAGGATACTTATAATAGAGGATCGTGCTTCTATAAAAGTGTTAAATTAATCATCCGCGAAACAAGTTTCTGATGTCACCACAAAAAAGTTTTGATAAAAGATGATAAGATAAAAGTGATTAAGAGTACAACTACTTGGATCTACTAGTTGAAGTAGGTATATGAAATGACCGGTAAATAAGATCTTGAAGGTTATGTGTACCGCAAAGCGTCTAGACCAGTGGTGGGCAAACTTTTTTAATGGCGGGCCACATAGGTTTAGAAATTCTAGAGGAGGGCCAGAATTATAGAAAAAATGCATTTTGCGTTAAAGCTTTTAATATAATTTTATAAAACATTACAGCATTAAACACAAATATTACAAAATACCTTTTACCCTAAAAAATAATAGTCAATTTAACTTTTATTCGAAGGCTCTGCCTTGTTAGGCGTGTGAGACATATGGAATTGTTTTTGTTTTTCCATAATATTTTCGAAAGCTGTTTCCGGCTGTGTGGCGACTGAGTTCACTCCGTATTCAGGGCCGGATTTAGGGGAGGGCAACCGGGGCTACAGCCCCGGGCCTCTACAAAAGAGGAGTCCCCACAATAGACTTGGGAAAAAAAAGTTTCATATTCCGACTAGTAAACACTTGTAAACAACTTTTCTTTTGTTTTTTTTTTGCTGTTTTACCTCCACCTTTACCTTTGTACAAACATGATTAAATACTGTTCTTAAATATTAACAGAAATCATTTATCTATATTTTTATATGTTTGTTAAATACTAAAATAATCTACTCGGTTTCGCAATAAATTATTGATTGAAAAACTCGACTGAAAAAAGTTGTTCAGCTCATTTGGAAAATAAATTGGGGCCAGGGGGCCTCCTCCTTTGTTGCTCGAGGCCTCCACACCTCTAAACCCGGCCCTGCCGGTATCACGCAACACATGAACTACGCGGCTAGTTTAGCTTCACCTATAGGTTATGCATCTATTATTCTACTATGTAGAATCTACATTTTCTTCTCGACCGTCAAAACGTAATTATAACGGGCCATATACTATCCATGTTGACGGACCCTCGGCGGGCCGGATTAAATACTTTCGCGGGCCGGAGTTGGCCCGCGGGCCGTAGTTTGCCCATCACTGGTCTAGACGAAACGACCTATATAGCTTTAATTTATTAATTCAGAAACAGAAGGTTAGATTCTTTCGCGTCTGCAGCCACCGTCGTAGACGACTTGTTTCACCATCGACAACGGAAAAGTTAATTGAGTTAGAAAATGGTTACGACTTGGTATCCGTGGGATTCTCTTTATCGTATAAGCGCAGTTTAAAAATTATTAATACCTTTGAAGTATACAAACAAGATTAACAACAAATGAGTCTCTATGTTGTGTCGAGGGTTCCGGAATCTAATCCAGCGACACGCACCAAAAACTTTTCGATTATGTCAGTAGTACGAGTATATAAACGTTATCTAGGTCACTATTATTTATACTGTGGTTGTGTGTTAAGAAATTTCTCGTATTGTAACAGAAAAACTGAGGACCCATGCAAGTTGGCTTGGCCGGTAACATCTCCATAGTATTCGTGGAGCGTTTTCCATAATTTTCTCGAATGCATACGAACTTTGCCATTCTGCACTTGGCCAGCATGACTTTGTCCTTACACCTTCCATTCCGAGAGGAACCGTGGATGGAACCGGAACCGACAATGGTTTGGTGGTGGATAGGTAAAACATAGTTGAGCAACGATTTCCAGCGTTTTGTGTATAAAGGTACACTGTAATTGACTTGAATTGAGAAAGAATGGCAATATAAATTGGAATGGAACAAAAATTGAATATAAATTGATCCTTACATTTAAAGCAGACTAAGTCACGAACTAAAATCTCTCTTGTAAATACTTTTTGTAAATATTTGTATGCCACTCAGTGGCTAAGTACATATAGGCTCGTTCATTACATTGTTTGTTACCATCCTATTACTATTACTTAATGACAAAATAAATGTAAATAATAAATAAATAAATAAATAAAGCTAGTTTACCGCCTGTAAATATATTGATAAATCATATTGACACATATCGAATAAAAATTGGATTCGTACGAGTAGGTAGGTACCAACTTGCCTGTCAAATAAGCGTAACTAGATTGATAAAAATTGTATTTCCAACGCAATTCGGTTTTATCACGAATATATTGCGGAATTTTACGCATGAATTTACTGAACTGACTGAAGTTGAATTATTTATTTTTGGCATCGTCTTTCAGTAATATAATATAATAATATCTTAAGATTTAATAAATTCCAAAGATAAAATAGATACACTTCCCATTTGGATCAGTACCTACTTATTATCATATTAATCTCATCATTAATCTCATCATCTCATATTAAAATTTTATAAGCCTTTTGCAAAACTTCTTTTTCTTTATTGTTTTCTCTTCTGTTATTTTTCCGGTGTAATAAATTATATTGTATTGTATTAAAATACTATAAATTAATATTAAATACATTTCCCTGTCCTGTGCTTCTTTTTGCTACTGTCTTTTACGTAACGTTGCACTATCTACCTAATTTCGGTACAAATCTGTAAGATTTGTCAAAGATATCAGTCGCTGCACATTCGTTCTCTGTTCATTTCTGAACCGTGAACGCAAATTGTTTTGTATCTTTCAAATTCAAGAAATTGAATTCCCATACACACTGCTCCCAGATTTAAAATAAAGTCGAATGTACAAGGAACGTTGCGAAACAGTCCATAAATCTGATATGTGCATACACGAGTGGTAGAACCGGTAAGGACGTAAGAGGCTGTAAAAAATATATGGACTTAGGCGGAGTAATGCGATAGGCGCTCGTGACACAAATAATAAAATTTTAGGATAGCAACCCGTTGGAAATATTGCACATATTGATAAAGGCTGCTATGTATTGACAGCGTTGTAAAATGTATGAGAGAAATATTCAAGGTTCATTTGCATACAAGACAAGTTCATCCATCTAGAATAATTATTCATCCATACTAATCGAAGATACTAATATTATAAATGCCAAAGTAACTCTGTCTGTCTGTATGTCTCGCTTTCACGCCAAAACTACTGAACCGATTTAAATTAAATTTGGTATACAGATAGAGCCTGAGAAAGGACATAGGCAAATTTTTTTAGAACCTAGAATGCATCCTTCGTCAGACTTGGTCGCGATCCCGAACGACATGCTTCGAGACTAGAAAAAAAAAAACCATAACCATTATAAACTAACCAAAACTTGTTCAGATTCTTGTCTTATAAAAAATCACCTTCAACTCTCACATTCTAAGTTCTGAGAAAATATTGGTGAAGTGTAGTAAAAACATGTAATGTAGGAGAATACGAGTAAAAATTGAGTCATCACTGGCTTTGAATTAATTTGATAATAATCATTAATAATCTGATTTTCAGCAGCAGTGTTCGAGGAATTAGTTTTAAGATTAGCAGATTAATAAACAAATCGTCTTTTCCACACGACATACCTCCCGGGATAGTACTATTTACCTAAAAAAATTTATTACATATATAGAGAGTAGATGAACCACAAATTGGTGTGTGGTATCAATATATGATTTTAGTTGTAATTTTTATAACTATACTTAAGTAAACATAAACTGTCCAATTGTATTGATAATCATTCCGATTTATTATTTATTTATTTATTTATTTATTAAACAGGTCTGCAAACTTACAGCGGTAAGCCAAGGTATATTTCAGCTTATAAAGATATATTTCAGCGGTTTAAGTGGGGTATGTATGAAATATATCTTTATAAATCGGTAAGAATATCAATACAATTGGACAGTGTACCTATCCTAGGTAGTAAATTTTTCCTACATTTTATTATGGTACTATTAGTGGTTAAATAACTAAGGTGAACTATCGATTGGTAATAACCACAGGAGTCAGTACAGCACGTTAATCTGTACGTGCCGACATTACAATAAAAGCTGCTATTATAAGCTCAGGTGGTGCTGCAAGCTCGTTTGCTATCTTATATCTCTGTATATCCACGAAAGAAAGAAGAAAAAATAGTAATTTGGTAAAGCAACTTATTATGACAAATGTGACTGACTGAGCAAAATTTTAATAGGGACTTGGATAGTTAGTCCAGCTAGCTGAGAGAACAAAGAACATTAGTTGGTAATTTCTTAATTCACAGGACTTACGAACTGACCAATAACTAACAGTAGTTAGTCCAGTTAGTCCAGTTAGTAATTTGCGCAGAAGAGACCCACCTTAGGCAAGGCGGCCAGGCACTGCTGCTTGACGTCCCACACGAGCTGGTCGCGCGGGAACTGCAGGGACTTCTGCACGTTCAGCTCCGGCACGTGGACCCGCACCAGCAGCCAGCCCTCGCCCTCCGAGCATTCGCCCTCCATTACGCTACGCCATCTGGAACGAATTTTTATATTTAATACTAGTAGACGCCCGCAGCTTCGCCCGCGAAAAAAGTGTGATCAAGTCATGAATTAGTGTCGGCACCATCTGTTGATGGTGTATAAAATAAATAAGTAAATATCATGGACATTCTCACACACAGCCATCTGACCCCAAAGTAGGCGCGAGCCTGTGAAATGGGTGTCAGAGACTAAGATACAATACATACAGAGATTAAATACATACATCCTTAAATACATAGATAATATCATCTAGAATTTGAGATAGGTACCTACCTACTCGGAAAGAATCTCAGAAATGATCATTAAACTACTATTGTACTGACGTACAATAATACTTTAACGCACATGATCTTCTTTATTCTGATAATAGGTAGTTCCAGTATGAAGTATTAAGTAAATAACTGAATAGATTTTATTTGCATACATAACACAAGGGACCTACATTACATAATGTACTATAGATACTTGTACCATAGTATAAAGAGTCTTCGCTTCGCTCTACCTTATACTATGCTTGTATTCTGTGCTATAGGTTTAATTTTACCGTAAGTATCAGTTGGACAGATATCAAAGTCTTTGGAGCACAAAGAGATTACGCTTACCTTTGTGAATTTAAATTAAATCTGAACCAGCTACGCAAAAACGCTTCTTTCAATTAAACTTTTAGCTTTTCACATTCCTAAAGATAAAAGAGTCAGTCAGGAAGTTTTATGACTTTCGACTGATATGGAATTCGACGAGAATAAAAAGCTATCGCAATTCGAAGTTTCTATTAAATTTTAAAAATAAAATAATATAATAACATCACGCTTGTATTACTCCGAAGGGGTGGCAGAGGTGTGTAATTACCCACTTTTCTACTGTTATGTTTCGCTGCGACCCATAGCTGTCCTACTGCACGGGTCTCCCCCACAGACGCAGCTGCGGGAGGTCTAGAGCATCCACCACGCTGCTTCAATGCGGATTGGTGGAGGGGTTAGTGGCCAACCCAGTGTCGAATGTTCTGAAGCCATTTGTTTAGGTCCCATGTAATAGGCGGCGAATGTGGTGAGCCTATAGTCATCCACCGGGCACAAATCCAGACTACGAACTGCTACCGGACATTTCTAGTTGGAAAAACCTAATAGTTGTTGACCGGCCCGAGGATCGAACCCAGGACCTCTAGGTTAACAGGCGCGCAGTTGGACCATCAGTCCATGGATTTTTCCGTTGCCCAAAAATTTAAAAAATTACAGGAATTTGGAATACTATTGCAATGAAGATAGGCGTGAGATTTGATAAAAATCGTCTTACAAATACGTTTAGGTACATAATTCCAACCCTAAATATATGAATAAGTAGTAAAATACGTATTTTACTTAAATGCTTTTTACAGAAAAATTCAAAACCATAACTAATTAGATATAACCAAGGTATTGAACCAAGGCATTGAATCTCAGTTTTATGGTGACGCACGCTCTTATAACGCGGTAAAATGCCTCAATACGTTGCGACTTCGCGTGTTTACAGATAAAATAATTATGACATTTATTCTGTGCTCGTATGGTACTAAGGGTTGCGTAGCGCGGGACGCGAATCATGCGGCGGCGGCGGCACGTCCGGTTGTGGTTCTCTGAAGTTGGCATTACGAATTCAATAGACAGTGGCGCCAACTTATCGCACCTTCTAGAAACAATCGCGTGGACTCGTAAATTAAACATGGCGTCCGGAATTCACCTTGTTAAGGATAAAAGCAGAGATATAAGATACGTGATATTTTACCTGAGGTGAGAAGCGGATCAATATTGCAGCGAGATATCGAAATACAATATCATATTTAGATAAGAACATTGTTATCCGTAAGTTTAAAAAAAGTTATTTGATCTGTGTAAACGGAATTCAAGGATTCAAGATATTCATAAGAAATAGGCTAAAGCACAGAATACTATAAAATCACAAGTAGCAAGAACTATACAGTCACTATAAGGTAATCTGTGGTAAATGTATAAAACAAAATTATTAGTAAGTAGGTAATATTCGTTAAATATTTTAAAATTTAGAATTAAACTTTTGCCTGTTTAATGGTCAAAGTATCTCAGTAACACGGTTAGCGTGTATGTAAGAAGCTTAGAACTGATAACAACAATCTTTACTATCAGCATTATCAATAAAATGTTATCGCGGTACTTTTTACTGCCCAATTTAAATTTTTAGGTAATGTAGGATGTGAAGTAAGAGTGTTTCATATAATAATATCGATATGGATAGCGAGTATTAGTGAGATGATGGTTAGCAGTCTAAGATGTCGTCATACCGGAATCGGTCGCAAAATTTCTGTCTAATTATTTATCACTTCAATTCTTAATAGCCAAAGGTTAAATAAGTCATATTAGCTAAAATCAAACGTATTTACTAAAATCTCCGTTAGCTAAGAATAGCCTGGCGCGGACACGAATACGTCAAACGCATTGAAGTGTGATGTTTTCTATGGAAAGTTAGCCCGTCAGAGAAGTCAGATCATATTTCAACGATCAGAAGATCAGAAGACACGTCAAGTAAACATATTGTTTTTACAGCATTCAGTTCATCAAGATATTGCTACTATTTTTCTAGCCAGTTTCAGCATCAAAACGTTATTGGTTCGAGAGACAAACTTTATTATCACAATATTGGATGGTTTATTGTTTCAGCTCTATAGTGACAGTTAGAAAAATTTTCCTCATTTTATCTCGAAGTTATTAGACTAATTACTTTATTTATTATTTCACAACACGAGCAGCGTGGTGGAGTATGCTTTAGACCTCCCGCAAATTTGTCTGCGAGGAGACCCGTGCCCAGCAGTGGGACGTCTATGTGTTGCAGCTTATAACACCACAATTGGTTCGCAAGTGGACAACAAACATTTAGAGTGATGCCTTCTGTGTGCTGCAGACTTTTCGACTATAAATATAAATATGTATATATATATTATAAATATTTACTAAATTATTATCAGATTGATAAATTGAAAGAAGATTTAGAATACATTGGATAATTTGACAAATTAATAAACATATCAGAAACCTCGAAGCACATAATAAGTAATTGAGGTCACAATATCTCTTATTGTTTCGTATTCAGGCCCAGATAATGTATTACTAATTTTGTTTTAATTGCTATTGCGTCTTCGTACAAAGAAGATTTTGATTTACTAGCCAATCTATCTATAACCGCTATGAAGAAATTATTGATTTAATTAAATTGCCTAGTATCGGTTTATTAGTATCTAACGGGTTGTATCTTACCGAGGACATAAGAGGTTCATCAGAATTTTATAAAATTTCCACTTTACTTTTTAGTTGTACGTTCAAATCCATAGACAAGATGAGGGGTTTGTTGTCTATGCCTCTGTGTTTTTGCTTCCTTAACATGAACGCGTAAGCTTGTCTTACATTACAGTCTGTTCATAATTAGTATAATTAGTTATTGGTTCGTTCGTTCGTTGCGACCTATAGACGTCCCACTGTTGGGCACGGGTCTCCTCTCAGAATGGGAGGGATTAGGCCTTAGTCCACCACGCTGGCCAAGTGCGTATTGATTGGCAGACTTCACATGCCTTCGAGAACATTATGAAGAACTCTCAGGCATGCAGGTTTCTTCACGATGTGTCCTTCACCGTTATAGCAAGTGACATTTAATTTCTTAAATCGCACATTACTTAGAAAGTCATTGGTGCGTGCCGCTGGGGTTTGAATCTGGACCGCTCGAGTGAGAGGCGAGTTCGATAGCAACTGGGCTGTCACCACTTAATAGCTTAATTAGTTAGCGAAACTATAACGAAACTTTTAACTCTTGCGCATCAACACACTGTTATTTATCTCGTTTCGTAAACTAGGGCCCTATATTAATAGTTTTGTTCCAGATTACCTGAGACGCGGTTCCCAAGTTGGAGCATGAACTGAGCGAGTGCATTGATTAATTCTGATCGATTTATGTGAAGTCGTGCCTTAGCCGATTCGATCGAATGCTCCAATCGAAATACTCTCAAGTTCATATCGATTTTACCGCGCCAATCTTTCGCCTTACAAGCGGTGCCAAGGTTGGATAGATGTTATCCATTTTTAGATAACGGTAAACTGTATTATAACAGCATTTCAACCATGCACCCATTTCTTACTTGGAACAATTGTTGCGTTTCGATCTTGAAAGGCTTTTTATAGCCAGAGGGGGCTTTTCCTCAGATACATTGGTACTATGAACATCTGTGACCCGCTTCTGCTATTACTACAGTAGTCTGTATTATGTATACTGTACAGATTACGTAACATTCACTGATTTAACACTGATTCTAAATAGAGTAAGGTAACTATTAGGGTTCTCGAATTCGAGGAAATTTGGATGGATTAACTTAAGGACTTATTTATCAAAGGTGTTTTAAGGCTTCATAGTTCAGAAAGTTTAAGACATTGCTTAGTTCGAACCAGTTTATTTCGGGGAAATGCGCAGGTAGTGTTGAAGAGGTGCAGTAGGTACTAAAGTTAGTTTGTGAATTCGAAGCCCAAACTTTACTACTTCGTGGCTTCCTCACACGATTCGTTTACTTCGATAGCTAACTTTGAAGACTGAATAGCCATTTATCACGGTCGCTTCCGTTCCACACTTCGCTAGCTGTTTAACTGAGTATAGTGTGTAAGGTAGTAGTGTGTAGGGTAGAGTAATTTAAAAGTTCTTACAGTAATTAACTCTTTGTATTTGATGAATGTTAGTTTTCTCTGGCAAAACTAAAAAGATAAATGAAATATTATGTAAACAATGCGAATGTTTTACATATTTTCTCACAGCTAATTTTTACTATAGTTTTAAGGCCGCTCTGCACTATCATTCGTTTTATAGTGAGGTTTTATAAATCAATCAAAAAGTTAAAATGTGATTTTGATAGGGTTGCAAAACCGATTAAACTTTTCCAGCTATCTCGAGCCGTTCTTGCGAGTTGAATGAAAAAGTACCCGACCATTGCAGCACTTGAATCAGCGGAAATGATGATTAAAATCGTCACTAAAAGAATAATTAATTGAATCATTGCATTTCAATTAATGTTAAGCATTCAGCAATGTTGCTGTACAACGGTAAGGCGGGTATTTTTGCTCTCGTAAGTTTAAACTCTGGGGTGGAAAAACTATATATAAACATAGTTAGTTTGACTATAATGGTTTGGGCTATAATGGTAAGCCCGAAGAATTTTGTCTGAGTGTACACTAGTGTACATCGCTCAACGTGTGCAATAATTGATCACATTACTAGAGTAGATTTGGCGTCAAACCCAAAAAGTCTTCAATCTATATATCTATATATATAAAAGGAGAAGGTGACTGACTGACTGACTGACTGACTGACTGACATATCAACGCAGGGCCTAAACTATAAGGGCTAGAAATTTGAAATTTTGCACAGGGGTTCCTTTTATAACGTAGGGGAGCACTAAGAAAGGATTTTTGAAAATTCACCCCCTAAGGGGGTAAAACGGGGGTGCAAAGTTAGTATGAACCTTTGCCGTTTTTGAAGTCAAGTGGGACCCGAACGAGGGCAGACGTCGTTAATGTGTCTAATTCTGCGCGAGCGAAGCTGCGGGCGTCCACTAGTAAACAATATACGGCGGTAGTTACAAGAAAAATAGCACTTGTTTAAATGCTAGTGATCTCTCCGAAAAGGTACACCTGATCAAACATTAATCAATAATTGATTCTGCTTTTCTGCAGCTAGTACTCATGTACTCGTACTAATGCGATTACTGATGCTTTGATTTCTTAGCATTACATGCATATGGATTAGCTAGAAGAAACTACGAGTAGGAATGCGGTCAAATTAGCAGAATTCACTAGAATGACAGCGCATCGATGGTGTGACATCACGTTGTAAAGTCGTTTATAGAATTAAGAAGCATAGTCAAAAGCATCAGTTCCCTTCATAATTGGTATATTTATACTCGTACATATATTTATGCGTTGAGCTAGCGTCATAAAAACAAGGCTATTTAACATCTCAGAAACTGGAGTATACAGGGAGGGACTATTAGGGACAGATTCCGTTAGTTGGTGTTACAAATAGTCCAGATTGGTTATTTTATATTAGTTGCCCCGAGGAAAAAGATGGTCGCCTCTAAAAACAAGCGTAACCGGACACTACATCTTTCTAGCAGAAATACACAAGTGCTTTAAAAACAATTAGTACTACACGGTAGAAGAAATGGTACACGGGTACCTTGGCGGGCGGTGGTACGGCCTCAGCCGAACTCAAAATAGAACCTACTAGTAGACGCCCGCAGCTTCGCTCGCGTGGTATTAGACATAACAATAGTTTCTTTTACACCTAGTAATATTATATAGCCTATGTCACTCAGTGAAAATGCAGCTTTCTAATGGTGAAAGAATTTTTGAAATCGGTCCAGTAGTTTTTGTGTGAAAAAAATTACAAACAAATCTTTCCTCTTTATAATATTAGTATAGATAATAGGTTCCATATTCACCCTTTGTTAATTTAAACATTAAACATTGATGGCTTTCCATTCCAACCTTACAACACTAATCCGGTCTAACTGACCCAACTGCAGAAGCGGCGTCTGGTTATCGTGGATCGACGCTCAGTAAATATTTGAGGCACTAACACTCCGAGTGTTGGTTAACAGTTAACGTGTTGCATAACGCATGGGTTAAATGACTGATTAAAATACGTTGCGGAGTGCAATATATCCTGTTCTCTAGCTACGGCTAAGAGGATCGAACACACTATTGCACTATTACACACTAGACATGGAGTGCTTCATGAAGAGTGTCTCCTTCGTCGCTTCAATGCCGGCAACGCACATGTGGTGGCTCTGGTGTGCCACGTATCCATAGGCGATGATGACCACTTGACCTGTTTGTCTGTTTGTCTGCCTATGTATATAAAAAAAACGGTCAAGTGCGAGTGGGACTCGCGCAGGGTGATAACTAATTACGTACTAATTGAATGCTGAGTATGGGTGGGTAACACAAAATAAGATATTAATATTTAAAAGAGGTATTTAGTAGAATGAACCAACGCCCAGTCATTCACCTGTGAAATAAAAAAAATACGTACAAAAGAATTAGAAAAGTTTTACGAGTAGGTATTCTAAAAAATCCGTTCGATACCTATTTAAAATCATCCGCTGCTTTGGCTATAAACTTTGAAAGCAATTTGAAAATGTCTAAAGCGCCATGGCAGTTCATTTTACACCTGTCATGTGAGCAGAGCAAAATTTTTCGAAGTCCTAGAGCACTGACTAGTTAAAATTCTTTAACCCTAATATAATATGCAGATTCATTGAAGAGTTACTTGGCTGTAGAGCTAAGCAAAATAATTATTTATTATCATGTATTTCACTTGTATGATAGTTGATATATTGAAGTAGGTTTAACCGTCTGCCTTTCATTAGCCCTTCACTCTATCGAGAATTTGGTTTGGGCGGGATCTATATTTTATATTATATTATTATTATGTGCCTGAAGCTTCGACCAATAATCCATCGAAGGCCTGAAGTGAAGGCTTGACGCAACTAATGGTAACATTTTTCATTTTTGATGCTTGTATTATATATGGAAAGTATGCAAGTATAAACTGAACACTATGTTTTTCGCAATGGCTACGTATATAGAAATTAATTTCCTTAAAGTTACGCCTGAGACAATCAAGTTCAGGAAAACTCGAAGAGAAACATTCCAAAGCATCGGGAGCCATTCAGTACGTGATATCCCTACGCAAGGTTATGATTAAAATCTTTCTTCGAACAGTTCGAACAGCCACCAGTAGGTACCTACGTCCAGTGTGCGGCCTATTACGTTAACGTCGATTATGGCTTGACAGCCCAGTACCTATCGACTCGCCTCTCACTCGAGCCGTCCGGGTTCAACCCCAGCGGCACGCACCAAAGACTTTTATTTATTTATTTAACTTTATTGACACCTCTAAAGAGATATACAATACTTTTCTATGTTATGTGCGATTTAAGAAATTATATGTCACTTGCTAAAACGGTGAAGTGAGCACGTGAGCAAACCTGCATGCCAGAGAGTTCGTCATAATGTTCTCGAAGGCATGTGAAGTCTACCAATCCGCATTTGGTCAACGTGGTGGACTAAGGCGTAATCCCTCCCATTCTGAGAGGAGACCCGTGCCCAACAGTGGGAAAATGAAAGGGTTGTTATGAAACAAACCTCGGCCAACCCCTTTGGGTAAAATAGGCTCTAGGTTATGTTCTATGACTGTATAACTATATGCTTTTTTGCATGACATGGATGGATGAAGCTGTTAGCGAGTAGTTCAGATCAAAGGGTAAGAAGGGTAAAAGGTAAAGAAGGGTTCTTTACTACGGGATCGGGGTTTCGGGTACAAACCTAGACCTCGGAATTTTAGGAATTATGTTAAAACTAGCTAACATCTTACCTTCTATCCTTACCTCCTTCTGAATACTTCTGATGTTAGAGGATATTTAATCTACCGTCTGATCTAACGTCAGAAGTTTTACCCGTTCTATTTTATTGATGGAATTTTTACGTAACTTTCCACTTTCAATTTACAATTTGTAAGCCTTGTTGACAGAGTTTGGAGCGGGTAATTTTCGTAGAACTTCGATGGTAAACAGATAAACAACGCTGGAAGTATCACTAATGGTGGAAACATAATGTTTTACGAGTGCTGTTTACTTATCTTGCAAACAAACCTTACTCCAATGGTAATATATTATGTAAAGAATAATTTCGATTCAATGTGCTTCTAGTATTCCTGCATGTGTATCCTTAAGTAAGCAAATGTAAATAAAACCGTAAGCTTTATTGATAAAAAAGATGACGTCATAGAACACGCTCAAACATGACCTTGAACAGCTGACCTTTGAATCCGCATATTGATTAAAATACTAAATTATGTAAATATCATGCAAATCTGACCACTGCCTGAAGACGACAGCTTTTCCTTTACTTGTTTTAGTCTCGAGTAGTTGCTAAGTTTTTTTTATTTCCATAAAACGTTTAGGGTTGTCAAACATACTCTAATTAGCTATACCACACGCAGCAGAATGTTTGACAACTAGCTTTATTGTTCTCTGCTCTTCTGTTCTTTGTTTCAAAAAGCATTTTTGGGTCTTCGGACTCAGTTGACATCATTGATACCATCATTTTATCCTGTTAGAAATCTTTGGTTGGGTGATCAAATTTGGCCAGCATTCGTTGTCAGGCGATAGGTGGTAGAATCAGTATGTGGTGCGTATCACAGTAAACCTAACACAGCCATATCTACTGTTTTATAAAGTTGTTTATAAAGACAGAACAAAAATCGAAATAAAAGATTAAATTGACCAACCAAGGAACGTCGTCTTAAAAATGAATTATGTTGGAAGAAAAGACTGCACGACTAATCTGATACTAATCGCAGTGGAGCTTTCATTAGTAAAGAAGGCCAAGAAATTCTAATAAACTTGATCCATTATATCCATTAAAAACACTAGTCACGGACACACTCACATCACCACGGTCACACAGAAAACATAACAATGTACATTCATGACCCAGTACAAATAGTTATCTGCAAAATAAATATCTGTTCCAGGCGGGATTCGAACCAGACTCGCTGTACGGCAGTCTGGGTCATTCACCACCGCGCCAGTCGTCGAAAAGGATTAGCTCGTAAATAAACAAAATCAAACACGCGATAAAACATTAAACGCCTTACCGGCTGTCAGTGTTGGCTAACGTTTGTAACGGTTCCGATCACCCAACATTTGTAACACTTACACCGAAAGAGACGGTTGAACGGCACCGGAGCAAAACATGAAACTCGATGCCCAAGTATAGAATTACTTGGACGCAGTCAGCTGCCGAATGCAGGTCTGACTCCGGCAAATCAGTCAACCGCAAAGTTTATAGGAAATTGATCGACCGGCTTAAATCACCTCCTCGTGCTTCAGGCACGTGCGACCTGCATCTTTAGGAGTTGGTGGAATAGCAAAGGGTATAGGAAAGTAACCGAATATAGAATAGTACCCCAAATACGGAATCTAACCTGTATTGCGGTAGGACATAGGTACGACAAAATTTCATATCAGGGATACTATTACATATTTGGTTACTTTCCTGTAGCTATTCTTCGCGCTAAAGATTAACTCTGAACTGAATCAGGAGATAGCTGCGCATGGAGTATGAGTGCGGGGGACACAATACGACTGGCGAACCAATCAGCCCTTACGACTGACATTCGCCCCGCGCCAGAGGATACCTTAACTTCTACTTCGGCGCATTTAAGGTCAGAGATAGAATTTGATGCCGGCAAGTATAGCGACTAGGTAAGGTAAAAGCTAAATCGCTAAGCTACAACCCATAGACGGTCCACTGTAGGGCACGGGTCTATGCCGCAGCCACAGGGAAGCCTTTTTTCTCGACAAGGTTTCAATTATTATAAAATTGATAACAACCGGGACCGATGGCTTAACGTGCCTTAAAGCGCAAATTTTTTACCGTTAGCGGTCATCGTAACGACCGCGTCCGAAGTTGCTTAGCACTGTCGATCATGAACTATCGATGCGAGCCGTTGGACATTGACTGAAGCAATGTATAATAACTAAGCCAGAGTTTTTCTTCTCCTCCAGTGCCTAGGTAAAGGTATGCATCTTGTTCAATGTCTGTTAAAGTTGTATGGCAGAGAATAGGTTGTGCAATACTGTCGTATGAAATGTTACTAATATAACATTAAAACAAGAGGTCAGGACTCAAGTCTCGCACCAAATTAAATAATTAATTGGAACAGAACTAAATCATATTCAAAACATTTCAGGGAAGTACGGCTACCGTAAATTATCGTCGAAAGCGTTTACACGCCGAGTCATGTTTGGCTAAGCGCTGTGGACTCTTTTAAGCAATGTTATCCTTTAAGATTAAAGCTGAAGGTCTTTTACTGTTTAACGAGTGGGAAACCTTTCAAAGGTACCCGGAATCGTGGGAGCAACGCCAGGTTATGTGGGTATTTCACCCACTAAAACCTATTCGTTGGCCTACCTCGGCGCTTTAAGTGGGCGCTCACTTTGCCGCCCACAACCCCTGATTCCCTTTTAGTCACCTACAGGAAGACGTATAAACTAACGAAAAGCCTTAGAGCTCTATTTATGAACCATTCGCGTGACGTAATCGCTCGACTGCTTGTTTTCGTTGAATAGAAACAATCCCGTACTATCTTTTAGCCCTGAAGAATTGAAGAGTTCAATTATAATCTACTACTCGTTGCATTCTTGGATTTGCATGGCATTTGGTTTGGAGCAGCGTGGTGGAGTATGCTCTAGACCTCCCGCAGCAGCGTCTGTGGAGGAGACCCGTGCCCAGCAGTGGGACGTCTATGGGTCGCAGCGTTGCATTCAAGCGAATAAAAAACACAGAATTGGTCCCGTCAATCGAGATATGTCTCGAAATAGACCTCCTGGACTCGTCACTATTCGTAGAAATAACAAACCGTTGTTGGTACTAAGTCTATTGTAACAAGAGCGCCACAAGTAGACCAATTCGATTACTTCCAGAGCAATTGATTTCTGTAACGCGTCGCGTCGCGTATTGATGTCAGCCTTGTCCACGTGCTCGAGTTACAATACTTGACACTGACAAATACGTGATTCGATCAGTGAGGTACCTACTCGTTGTGCCGGGGCTACACTATAGGGATTGGGCAAACATTCAGATTATCACGATAAATGTGGCCTGTTAGTTAGTCGAATGACGATGTATTCGGGCGAACACGAATGCTTCGCGCATCAAAGGGTTTTCTCGCGAGACTTATACGAATATTCGCGCGATAATGTGGCCCAAGCGTTAGGTAATGTTAGAGGCGACATTAACATCCGTAACTTTAATACCAATAGGCTTTTAATATTACAGGCGACATTAACATCCGTAACTTTAATACTAATAATTATATAACCACAACCATTTAAAATAACAATTATTATTATGAGACTAGCTTTCCCTGCGACTCCATACGCGTCAAATCGTTTTTACCAAGAATTATCTATCATAAAGGATAAAAAAAAAACCAAAATCACCACTTATCAAAATCTAGCTTACCTAATCCTCAGTTCGGCCAATCAAAATCCGAGAGAGCCAACAATCGACTAATAATTTATCGATACTTAATTAACGACTAAAAATCGATGAAAACGATTATTTCAGTGGTTTGTCCATTTTACGGAGGCGGAGAAGGACAAACCAACACACACTTCCCAATTACATAACCAATACAGGGTCTACCACCCAAAAAAGCAAGTAGAAGAAAGCGCGTCAGAGTCAATTAAGACGCCGAGGTATTTATTTCAGTGTTACACAAGCTATTACAACGCCCTCTCTAACCGTAAACATTACTGTGAATCTTACGAATCTTGGCTTTATGGCTGTTTGTTTGTTTGTTAGTTAGAACTACGTAATAGTCGTAGGTGGAGCGAAACTCATCAACAGGTGTTAAATTTTTACGATAGATTTCAAATAGCTAATTTAAAACAATTAATGTCTATAAAGTTTTATAGAAGTATACATTCAACCTTCCGTTGGCGTGGGATGAGGTCACTTCACACCGGACTGCACTTCTGTTAACACCATTAAAAGTGATTTCATCTATTGAGACAATAGTGCGTGTGAATGCGCTCTTAATTACACTTTTAGATATCCTCATAGGAAAGGGCCACTTCGTTGTCCGTCTGACAGGCAGTCTGTACGTCTGTTTGTAATGTATAGCAACTAAATGAGTGATTTTTAATACAAATTGGGACGGCGGTATACCACTAGGTAGGTAGGTGTAATAGCGCCGTCTATGTCCGTAAGAAAAGTTTTCGTGTGGAGGAAACGAATCGGAAAACGGAGCATTGGCGACCCTCTGACGAGATAGCGTAGAGCACGTTATGGATTCGGGGACCTCAATGCCAAACATACGGCTTGGGGCTCCCGAGTGGTCACGCCAGTAGGTCGCCGCCTCTTCGACGACGCGGAGACCAAGGGGTATGAGGTGCTTGGGCCCGAAGCACCCACCCACTTGCCGTCGAACCCCCGCCATTCTCCCGACGTCCTGGACATAGTGTTGTGTAAGAACATACACTGCCCGGTTAATGTGGAGGTGCTGTATGACCTCGACACACAGCACCTTCCCATACTTGTTACGCTTGGCCTTGGGGTAGAGTGTACGAGCCTCCCTCGCCAGACGCGGGTAACCGACTGGCGTGCTTACCAAGCCGCCTTGACCGACTTCCGGTATAGTGAGCCACTCACCACGCCGGGAGGAATAGAGACCGCTGCCCGGGCCATTACGAATGAGATTCGTACGGCCCTGACGGCGGCTACGACCGAAAAACCTCGTGTGTGGGTGCGAGAACCATTGCCTCACTATATCGAGGAGATGAAACGGAAGAAGAGGCGGCTTCATAAGCTATGGGCGGAAACACGCTGCCCCAGGGTCAAGCGTAGGCTGAACGCCCAGGCTGCGAAGGTGTCGGCTGTAGTGGAGGAGCATCGCGGGACTGCGTGGGAGGCGAGAGTCGACCAAGCCAGCGAGTCCGAAGCGTCACTCCACCATCTCAACCGTGCACTTACCCGCGCTAGGCCTGCCGTTAGCCCGCTCTACGATAGGGCGGGCGACCGGCACTTTTCAGCACAAGGCCGGGCGGATGTACTTGCACAGCACCTGGAAGAGCAATTCGCTCCGAACCCCGTCGGCACCGCTGCAGCGGCTGAACACTGCGTGCGTGTGGAGACGCGTGTAGCGGACTTCATCAGTGGCTCGACACCGCAGCCCGAGGGATACGAGTTCATCTCGCCCTCGGAGGCTCGGAAGGTCGCGAGGCGTTTACATAAACGCAAAGCGCCAGGCACTGATGGAGTTTCGAACATGGCGCTGACCATGCTCCCCCAAAGGGCTCTAGTCAGTCTGACTAGACTCTATAACGGCATCCTGCGCACGGGACACTTCCCGGCTGCGTGGAAGGAGGGAAAGGTGATTGTTCTCCCGAAGCCGGGTAAAGATCCACGTTACCCGGTTAACTACCGCCCCATCACGTTGCTGTCCTCACTGGCAAGGTTGTTCGAGAGGCTGGCACTGATTCGCATTCGGCCATTCCTTAAACTTAGGGATGAGCAGTTTGGGTTTCGGGCCGGTCACTCGACAACACTACAGCTGACAAGGGTGCTCCACCACTTGGCTTTCGAGGCCAACTGCGGGCGGCACACGGTTGGTGTCTTTCTCGATATAGAGAAAGCATTCGACCGTGTGTGGCACGCAGGCCTGTTGTACAAGCTGTTGGAGTCGCCCTTGCCAGCGATGCTGGTGTGGTTGATAGCTTCGTATCTGGAGGGGCGGGAGTTCATTGTGTCGGTTGAGGACAGCACCTCTGCCCCCCGTCCCATACGCGCAGGTGTGCCGCAGGGGAGCTGTTTCGCGCCACTCCTATACGCGTACTACACTAACGACATCCCCACTCTTGACGGGCACCTCGCGGAGTGGGAACGTGATGTAGTCCTCGCTTTGTTCGCTGACGACAGCGCGTTCTTCGCATCGTCGCGTGATCCGGAACTGGCGGTCAGAAGAATGCAGCGCTTGCTTGACCGCTTGTCAGACTGGCTGTATAAGTGGAGGATCGCCGTCAACGCCGGAAAGACGGTCCCAATACTTTTCAGCCGGAAGCGTAAAATGCCGACGCCGCTGCGTCTGCATGGAGAAGATCTAGCGTGGCAGCAGACCGTTCGGTATCTGGGATGTCACATGGATCGTAAACTCACGATGAGTGCCATGGTGGTGCATGCGCACCGCCAGGCACGAGCCGCGAGAGCGATGCTCCGGCCCGTGTTGACATCCCGATTACCACTGCGCACTAAACTTGGCATATACAAGTGCTATATCCGATCTAGGCTTACGTACGCGGCGCCAGCATGGTATGCTCTGGCGGCGGCCACGCAGCGCAAGCGTCTTCAGGCCCAGCAAAACCTCGCCCTGCGAGAAATCACAGGAGCGGGGCGCTACGTCCGGAACGCGGTGATTGCGCGCGACTGCAGGCTGGAGTCGCTGGATGAGTTTGTGATCCGGTTGGCGCGTGTTATGTATAACCGCGCCGACAATGGGCCACATCCTCATCTAAGGGGGATAGCGCCGCTGCACGCGCGCCCCCCTGAAGGCCGACCGCTCCCTAGAGAGCTGTTGGACCTTCTTCCCCCCCGACCATCTGGGGGGAATTAGCGACTAACGGCTAGTAGAACCGCGCGCGCCTACCGCGTGCGCGACGATCGACTGGCTCCCACGCTCAACAGCGGGGAAGTCACCGACGGGGTTTACCCCTGGAGCAATTGCCCGGATAGAGGGGATCTCCCCTAATTCCGAATTCCCTCAGCGCAGGAGCGCCTACAGCGCCGCGTGAGAGGAGGAAGGGTCTGTCTGTGGAGCACTCGCAGGCATGCATGTTTCCTAACGATGTTTCCTTCACCGTTGCAGCAGGTATATATGGGTTATGTGCGATATATATACAGGCATGTATATGTGCGATATATCGCACATAACTTTTAGAAGTAATTGGTGCGTGCCGCTTGTGTTTGAACCCGGACCGCTCGAGTTAGAGGCGAGTACGATAGCCACTGGGCTGTCACAGCTATAAACGTGAGAAGAGCCTTGCAGTTTGACAAATCTTTTCCACAACAATGCACCGTACAAGCAAACGTAATTATTAACGCAGACTTCGTGTCAGAGGTTAAAAGTAACCACTCCAAATAATTTATCTTTTCGCAACCAGATACACGTGTTGAAGCGCAAATAACACGAACAAGTGTTTATTTATGGGAAAGTGGAACTGGTATAAATTTGTTTACAGAGAAAGCGGAGATGAATTATTTGTTTGTTATGGTTATGGCTATGGCTAATCGTTGGTACGGTGAGTTGGAATTAAAATAGATCTAGTTACGAGTAGCTGTTACTGTTAGTAAGATCTGTAGAAGTGTAGAGTAGATATCGACTATTGACCTACGGATAACGTAGGTACTAATACTAACCTTAATTATGTTATAATCCTTGTACGAATAGAAGTAGTACCTAGGTACCTACAACGATATGTACTGGTTAACATCGTTAGTAATTTAAACGAAACTAGTTAATTAAAAAGAGATCTTTAAATTTCTGAGCAGATTTCATGAAACATGAAGAAGACATGAAGTCGCCTTATACATAGTATACAAAAGAACTAAATCAAAAAAATCGGTTCATCCGTATGGGAGCTATGAGACCACAGATACACGTCAAACTTACATTAACAATATTCTTTTTTTCGTTGGGGGTTAAACCATGGCTCAAGATAAGAAAGTAAGACATAAAAGTAAACTTTAATCCATGATAACGAATGGCCGCGAAGAACTACGCTGAAATAGAAAGAAAAAATATATCTTTAAAGATACCGACCGTTTAAATTGTTACGTCAACATTGTATTTCGCGCCGCGCGCCGGGCGCGTACACTCGCGCGGAACATTGTTTGTTACAATTTATACCAATTTTCAGCACTCGAATAACTGGTAATTATTGCAAATTGCGTGTTACGTGTCACGGAAACGTTCTATATTCTAAATTTGTAGCTCTTTCAGTGTGCATGACTGCCGGTGTTGAACCGCTCTGGTTTTACCGGCAAAACCCATTCGGTTAACAACGGTTGTCTTATCAGGTTTTTAGCAAAACAAATTGCTGGCTGTCCACTTTAACCAATTGAATAACCTTGTATAATTACACGTAATACGAATTTAACAAATTACCGACGATGTTCATTTAATAGAGTTATGTACTTTTTTGCTGCCGGTATTGTATTAATTACGACGATAAATCTACAATGGAGTCGACAAAGTGGAACGAAACGGGCATAATATAAAGGCCTTAGAGGCTAATAAACGGTGATAGACTCAAAAGCCTAGTCTTATGATGTTGGCGGCACCTAATTTAGGAGCGGCGCCGCTACAGGATAATGCACATATAGCGGCGAGCCTTTGTGGCAAAGTGGAGACAAAAGCGGGGCAGACAAGCTGATAGGTTAAGGAGCAATAAAATACTGCTCAGAAAATGCCTTAAAGTTAAGCAGAGTTATTCAGATATTATTGTAACTGCAACAATTTTGCAAAACTGAATTTGTACTTTGTTCCTTAACTTGTTACTAATAATACCAAACATACAATATTTAAATATCTTTCAATTAAATCATAAAATGTATGACATGAAGAATTGAAACTATAATTGTCAGTAAACGACCCACCAAACTGAGTTAGGCAACAAGGTTGGGCCGTTAAAAATGATAATTCAAGAAAATGATTATATCAGATAGAATAAGATATAATCCACGAAGACGAGAATTAATGAAATCATAACAAAAATAAACTACAAACATGAAATACAAATTGAATTTCAGAACTTTTTTTTTTTCTAGGACCTGACACTATTTGAGAAGTATGTAGTTGCATGCCATATGCCTACCTTATTCACGCAAATAATTAATAGATATTGTATTTAACCTTACATTAGTAAGTTTAGGGAATAGTTATTACCTTTTAAGAAAATTTTGCAATCATCGTTGTGCTCGACGATACCGCTGGAGACAAAAAGGCAGGTCCGTTGCCCTGAGAATTCGTACATAGATTGGATCGTGAGGCGTCAATCTGGGGTGAACGAACTCCGATACCTACAAACTTCAGATTAAAGTAATGTTTGTTAAGGAGCCACCCATTACTTGAAGCTTGAAGGTAGGGGTCGCTTCGAAACGTCGTCGTCGTCGCTTAACTTAAGAGGACTTCAGTCAGTCAGACTTCAGTCAGACTTCAGTTTTTACCAAAAATATTGCTGTCGCGCTGAGCCCAACCCTTAGCGTGCGATAGAGAGAAGTGCAGTCTCGAACTGATTTTACCTACGTAAAATTAAGAAAATCGTCCTTTCGTAGTCCCCTGTTCCCTCCTCGAAATCTAGACCGATTTCAATATTTCTTTCAGTTAAAATGTAGAACAGGGTCTAAGCTATGCCCGTACGATTTGCTTTTTTGGGATATGTTAGTAATTACCAGTTTGCTTGATGTTTGAAAATGTATGTAAAAAAAGTAGATTTTTTTGATTTTAAAAGATTTTTTTTCTCTTCTATTAAGCAAATTATGAAAAAAAAACAAAACGTACAGTCATGGCAGAGGTACGTATAAATCGTATGGTATTTTTTTTAATTCTGTAACTTCTATATCCGAGGAGGGAACAGGGGACTACGTTTGTATGGAAAAAGTGTCGACTTGTTCGCTTGTGATATCCTCTTAACAGCAGCGTTTTTAAATTGGTACTTGTAAATATATTCAACTATCCACCCGCGAAAAGTCCTGGTTATAAGTAGAAATTTAATTTAAAAAAACCAATGTCGCACCTTTGTGCATTTTGTACTTGGCGTCGTATGGCAATAGTCAACAAAATAACATGCCAGTTTGATACGTGAAAATACGAAAAAGTATCAACACCTTAAAGCACAAATATTAATAATATTTATATGAGAATCGTAGGAAAGAAGTTTAATTTGCGTTCAATTATCTTTCGCAATCCTAAATTTCAAATGATAGTTGATTTTTTTAATGTGATAGAATGTGATTCATAAAATCTTTTTTCTCTTTTCAAATAATATGAAAATTTATAATTTTGATTGTCATTTGAAATATACGGCTGATGGTAATAAATAAGTAAAGGAATGTCTTGATGCGATGATTGAAAATATTAATTTAGGATTAGTTATTCATCCAATTATTAATAGCTAATCCTGTATAACTGTTAACGATAGTGTTTATAATTTTTTTTTAAATTTAGGCAGCCTTATATTTCCTTTTTTATGTTTTTAACTAGACTTTCATCACCTCATAACGAAATGAATAATTTGACTTTGACTATAGGTTATTGATAACATGTTTAACGTAACAATCAAAATAACATTACAATGTATAAACTACTACTGTCCTCATTAACAATGAAACGGCCGATAGGCCTATAAACAACAAGCAAAATAAACATCCGTGGGAAGATGTGACTGCGACAGAAACAAATCAGGACAACAAACGTACGAATAGTAACAAATAGCATTGTTAGATGAGAAAATATGCCCTATACTAGCTCTGTATTCGTTCTCGGGCTTAAATGAATACAATTCCACTCCAGCACAATTGGCACTAAGAACCCTATCACCAGACAACAAAACTCATTTTTCATGACAATTACCGAGATACGCCAGACGACGTTTTGGCTTTAGCAGGCAATCTATTCCGGCCGATTGTTGTAGAAGATTGAATTATAAAATTAGAGTAATAAATTACTCGGGATTTGTCGTTCTCGCCAAAAGTAAGGAATAATAGATCAAAAGAGGGAGCTGGTAAGCATTGGAAGCAAAGTTTGGAAGCATTTGTGTGATTTTTTTTTAATCGAGACAAAACGAAATCACATAGTACTCGTAGGTAGTAATAGATTTCGTTTGTGTGGAACAGAGAAGTATATGTACTGGAACGTAGGCTTAGGACAAAGTCGGCGGATTATTTTTACGCAATGATAAATAGTAACTGAATATGTAAAAAACCACTCAATTGACATCTTATGCTTACTGGCCGCTCAGTGATACAATCTTAATTAAACGGCACGTTCGTTTGCTATTCTCTAAAATGAATAACAGCATGCGACGTTGCGGGCTGATCTATAATATTGTAAAGAGGAAAGAGATATTTGTAATGTTTTCCCACAAAAACTACTGGGCCGATTTCAAAATTTTTTTCACCATTACAAAGCTGCATCTTCACTGAGTGACATAGGCTATATAATATTACTAGGTGTAAAATATTGTTATGTCTAATTCCACGCGAGCGACGCTGCGGGCGTCCACTTGTTACATATAAAATATTGTAATATTAACAAACATAATGTAATGGGCGTGATGCCGGGAAGGACAGTTCCATTATAGAACAAATTAGGAAGCTTCCTCTTACCGGCCGCACCGTGACGTCGCTAATGAAACAATGAAGTGCTAATTTCGCGTACCGTAAAAGAATTAGCGGAAAGTTTAATACCGTAAACTTAATTTCCATCAACCAAGATGCGAAGTACCTGGACTAAATTACTTTTTAGTTGAAATTTCCGGATTTATTGTGGTATTGTACGTTATAATAGCTAGACCATTATGTGTTATTAAGCTCTAGCAGACGAGCCCAAGAATCTAAGGCACTGCGCGGACGTCCGTTTTCATGCAGCTTATGAAATACAACAGAGACACGACTAACCGGACCTAAGCTATCCGGACCGGGACCGATGTTTATTTATTTAAACTTTATTGAACCACAATTAAAACATCATAGCGTGTATATAAAGTTTAGTTAGTTAGTTTTGTTTCTGGTTACACTTTTTAGTGCCAACCATCATAGCCATCGGACTCTTTTATCTGTTCTGTGGTAGCAACGCTCTGTGATCGGCTTTGAAGGAGACTCACAATAACAAAGTATGAACTGGATTATTAACTAAAAACTAACTGGAGTGATTAATGTTAACAGCTCCAGGAGTCCGTATTTGAGATAGTTACGGGTCGTGAAATAGTAGGTTGTCTGCGAAATTTTCCTTCCTTCCGTGGACCTTATGGAACATACCAAAAAAAAAAAAAGCCGAATTGGTCCATTTTATTTATTTATAATAGATTATTATTATTTTTCAGGCTATCAAAAATGGGAGATAAAATACCAGAAATGTACCTATAGAAAAATTCTATAAGTTATTGTCAACAGAAAAGCTTAAAGCTAATTGAAACTACACCCACGCTTTGAAACACTGCCAAATGAAGCAGTAATAATTAGACGGTAGCCATACGTAACGTTTCCATTCGCTTCCAATTCACAGGCCCAAATACGGCGTCTTGCCATAAGCGTTCATAATTGACACCATACGCTATATGCGTGAGATGATTTCGTAGCGTGCCTTCGTAACCGCCACTAAATCTATTACTTCCCACTCATTCTCACTGTTTGTGAGTCCCGGGTTCAATTTCAAATTACACTTATGTATCTGTGTTTCAGATGAGATTTCTGCTTACAACACTTTAATTATTCCATTGGTGTTTAGATATTTTTAGTGTTCATATTGAAAGAAATTTTATAAATCACGTTTCATCATCAGATATTTTGTAGCGTTAAGCAGAATGATGTCCATTATAAGCATCCAATTCTCCAAACACATTTTTCATGCATTCCGTAAACTACTATTACTAACTAACGTATTAATAATAATAAATATCATGGACGTCACCACGGTGATCTGACCCCAAGCTAGCCTAAGCAGAGCAGGGTGTATAGATATTTTTATTTAAAATACATACTTATATAGATATATTAATATCCAGACACCGAACAAACAAGTGTTCATCACATGAATGTTCGAACGTGGGATTCGAACCCACGACCCCTGGCGCTGAAGGCAGGGTCACTATCGATTGCGGCAACGGGCCTGTCAACATCAAACCTATTTTATTACTGAATGATTCGTGAGTGTCTATATTCATATTTGAACCGGCTTACTCGAGTGTGATTTAAACCACTAAATCATACGTGAGTGAGCCGGTAATTTTAACTAGCAATAGCTTATAATCCGATCAACTAGTCAATTCTAACGCTTTATTATAGAGAACATACGATACATAACATTACTTATGTCAGCGCATATTAACTCAAGTTGAACAACTGGACATTTGTACATGTACCTCCTCCGTCGTGGGCGGACTGAGCGGACTGGTCGGACTGGGCGGCGCTGCGTATGTTAAGTAGGAAGTATGCTCCTAAATAGAATTAATTATTACAGATAATACATAACTAGGTACATTTTCACTGAGCGCAACGGCCGGTGAAGGGAGCGTACTGACCGGCCCAAGGCTTCGATATAATGTTTATCAGGGGCTTAGGACAAAGATTAAAGGGACTATGCATGCTGTTAACAGACTACGGTAGCTCAATTACAATGAAACCTGTCACAGTCAACGTTTGAGTTCGTAAACCAGCACCAATTGTGTGTAAACACTGAATACAAATCTAAGTTGAATAAATCATTTGATGGCTAGGTGAGATTCTTGTCTATAAATTGACATATTATCGCATGACATGTCCTATTTCAGCAAAGGACACAAAGTTAACCTTTTCCAGCCCAAGTCCCGCCTACTATGTGACGTCACACTAGTAATTAGTGAGGTGAAACACTCGCTCTAGCTGTAATCAAATGTATTGTTAACGTAACGTATCGAAAACGTACCGTACAGTAACAAATATCGACGCGCACTGACCGAGCTTGCGAGATATCTTGTAGTATATTGCAAGATTGCGACCAAGAATGTGGCACGGGTATACGCCCAGTTCACCGTTTCATCTTGATTAATTTCTGTGGTATTTACCATGGTGAGAGCTCCGAGGAATTACATAACCTCCAACCTCATTCAACTATCGCACTACACGCCGAGGTCTGAAGTTACATCCACGCCGAATCGACTCCTGTTTTACAAAATGGCCTGGCGAACTAATCTTCTTTGGAATGAGCTTCCGATTCAGGTATTTTCTTCGAGCTACGACATAGTTAGTGCTTCAAAAAGAGTGTGAAACGCTGCCTTCAAGGCAGGCAACGGACCTGTGATTCCCCAGATGTCCATAGGCGACAGTGTCCACTTACCATCAGTCCCAGTGTCTATGACTGTTTGTCTATCTGTATTATAAAAAAAAAAACGAATTTATGTCTTCAATGACACGATTATAGCTTAATATTTCTTTGTATATTCCGATTCGAAATCAAGTCGCGATCCGGAAGAAAATATAAATTGGTACATCATTATCTCCATCTATCTATCAGTCGCAATCCCATGAACAATAGTCAGTCCAACGCGTAATTTCTACGATTCGTATCTCTAGACTAGACGAATGCTTTTAGAGATAGTCATTTGATAGAGACGAAGGTGATCATTCTTTGTGCTGGCAACCTACTTGCGAATTGTCAGGGTGTTGCGAAACACCAAGTTCTAACTTTCAGATAAGGTGGCATGGCGCCCTATGATATTGAGAGACCTCAATAATATATTATGTTTCATGTGATATCAGAGTGATCATTTTGATTATAATTTGAACGATAACGATGTTATCAGAATTTAATCGTTAAAGCGATGCGATTACCTCTTATTATACCTACTACTTATTATTTAGATATTACATATAAAACGTACAAAATGGAGATACCGTGATCTTCTAATAATTTCGCATCCCGCACATCCAGTCCGGTGACCGAGGCTGCCCTTCGGTCTCTAATTCTCGTATTACCACCGCTGTCATTCAAATGTAACGTACCGGTTTCTACAAGGTTGGGTGTCAGTTTTTGTCGAGACAGTAGGTAGGTACCTGGTTGGTACAAAACGATCGGCAGCTTTGATCAGACTTGTTCCATTTTAAATAGTGCGTGGGTACCGAAATATTGTAATTTGAATGTCGAATAAATTCATATTCCACAACCATTAATTTTATTTTATTTTGTCTATGACTATATTGACTAGGTGCCAATAGTCATCAGACTATTGGCGTTTTGTGAAACTAGTTTATGTATACCGTATAGCCACAATAATTAATATTTCGATACACTACGAAGAGTATTGAATTTCAATTAATTTCAATTGAATATTAAAATGAGATCATTTCAAGAAATTGAAAGGATTCCAAAATAACATGCAAATACATTATGTAGGTAGTGTAGGTAAGATACAAAGTAAAATCATTAGTCACTTTAAAGCAAAAAAACTTTATATTTTTATTAGTTAGTATTATTATTAGTTCAATTAATAGGACATTATAGAATTTTGTGAGTTTTGTACTGGCCAACGTAAAATCAATTGAAACGAAGTTGCCAAAGCCACCAGTTTTACCAAAGTTACCAGTTTTATATTTGAGGAGCCTTTGCTTTTTATTCTTAAAATAACATTTTTTGTATCGTTATTTTGATTGAGAGTTAAGAGTACGAATATAATTTCTAGTTTTTGCTTTGTGTTCTCTTCATCGAGTTAATCATGTATTTTTTATAGTGGCCTACCTGGAACTCAGTATGGTTTCGCCGATCATATCTTTGATGAGGCTGACGTAGTATTACAATAACGAACAAGGTTATTGGCCTCATTATAGGTTCTTCACAGTGTTGTTTCGCATGTCAAATCTTAGAAGTGATCTTAAAATCAGAAGTTACAATTACAATCACAATCACAATTAAAAACAAAAACAAAACAAATTACAATCTACTTTAATATTATTTTACTGTTTTTGTAACTACTATGTAAGTGTATATAATTTTAATTTTTCAAGAGGCATTCCTGGGTAAACCGCGTGTGCTTTTGTATACTGGATTTAAGCCTAATACCTACATCAATAACTACGAGTATATGTATTGTGTTTTCCAATACTAATTCAGCGTTTTCGTATATTCAATCCACAAAGGGTTAAGAATGGGAGGAAAGTACTACTAGCTAAAATGAAGTCAAGTAATTAATTATTTACTTAAAATGAAAGGCTTTGACGGGTTTGACCCACTTAAACCCAATTTTTTTGTGTTTATTTTATAGGTGTTCCCGGAAAATAATCAGAGTTCCTTGGGATACGGGATGAACTTTTACTTTTGACACTTCAGTCCGCTTGAAAAGAAGAAAGATATTAGTGTGCGTGACAATTTAATCGACACTTCAAACAAGTGGAAATAAACCTACGCAGTAGCCACGGGAAAAACTATGTGTCAATACAGCCAAACAATTGATAGCAGGTAAACACGATTACCCTTGATAGTGAGATTGTAACTGTATACGGAGTTATCGGATACTCGATGTAAGTGGCTCGCTATCAACTCGACTGTTGACGGGTCTTGATACTCATGATTCCAGTTACGGTCAGTCAGTGGGCCACTTTCTAGCGACTTAGCGATATTATTTGATACCGCTGTTGTAATTCGTATCAGTTGCGGTACGGTCGGCAAGGCAAGACGCATTTTTTTACAGACATTTTTTATGTGAACAAACGAAGGAAACCTTTGCACCCCTTTCGCGACGCTGTTGGAGCTCCTGCATGAGTGGTTCTTCTGTACGGGAAATGTCTTCAGAAGTGAACCCCGTCGGTGACATGTTGAGCGTGGGTTTTTAGGTGAAACAAGTTTGGAAATAAGCTAATCCGACAGTCGTTCTGTCCAAATTATTGGACTGTGGCAGACCCATATTAAAGTAAAGAAAAAAACATTTTCGTATTTCTGTGCAATTTTTTCAATTCTTTTTCGTCATAAAAAGCTTAATGGGAATTAAACGATATTTATATTACAAAAGAATCAAAATCAGAAATGACAGTTCTTGAGTTTTAAGCGTAATAAAGCCTTTATAATGTTGATTATAAGGCCGTCTTTGCGTTAGGGTTATGAGGAACTTAGGAAAAATAAATCGGAATAGAATCGTATGATCATTTCATGCTTCAAGCTGTTACTCATCTACGAAATTCTGTAAATATTTGTATACTGTGAAGGCAAAATAACAATTATCGTGTAAAAAAAGTGCTCGGAAGAACATTTCCACTGTTTGATATAGATAATAATAAGGTAGAGTATGCATGCAGGTAATAGTTAACTGTTCTGATGCAGATATGCATTTTAATTATATTGAAATACTACGAGGAAGTGAACTAGGTCACGAGGTTTGTGGACCGTATTATGAGATGTAATCTCTCCATTACTTGTAATGGAGAGATTACTTTATTCTTCTCTATTTGCATACAGGGCTTCATTAGCATTCTATAAAGACTTGTATACTTTTATTTTTCATTTATAATTTAAAAATGATTGTGAAACGAGTAACTATTCCTGACGGCACGAAAGTTTATCTCTGAACAAAATACGGAAGGAATTGCTGCAATAATAAAATTTAAAAAAAATGCACCGATTATGGGATTTCATGTCCTGGCCCATGTCCAGTCCATTTGTCCAGTAGCGGATATTTAAATTCTTAACATAGATGGGGAAGAATAATTAAAAAAATAAAGGTTGTCTGTAAATTCGGTTAGCGGACGATAAATTGATTATAATTAATTTTACGTGATAACGTCCTAAGAAATTTAATAAGTCCAACAAATTATTCACTCTATTGCAATTGATTACAGACTAAAATTGAATGAATGCACGCTCGGAAACGACGTACTCGCTTCAATATAAAAAATAATAATAAACTTAAAATTTAATGCTGTTTTCAGCCAACGTCTATTTATCATAATGCATAGGCATTTATTTCTATATGGGAATTGTTTTCTATGACGAGTTGAGTAGGTACGCCAGATAAGCAGTAGATATGTAGGTGACTACTACAACTAGTTAGTACTAGGTTTAGTTGTACTGACTAGTACAACGAACCCTATAGAACCTGATCCAGAATGCTACGGTAACCCTAGCTTCTACTGCGCACGGGAAAGACTGTCGGACAAACTGTCCATGTAAAGGACAAAAAATACCAAATGCCACAAGCAGATTAAACTAAACACCCGCTAAATTGAGTCACCTTTACTAGCCATAAATAAATGATCGAGACAGACATTCGAATTTAAATTATATCTAGACAGTGTACAGCGAGCTTAACAAAGGACCATCGTGGACAAAAGTGGAGCACAGCCGTATGCGATGCAGGGATATCTAACATGTATTTCGTTGTTTGACAGCTGTTGAGCTGTCGTTAATCTTAAACTGACACGAAACAGATATAGAGGCTTGCAGTGAACCAATTAGACGGCAGTTTGATTCTAGTGTCAATGTTAATTACTTTGAACATTATCAAGGTGGGCATTTAAAGTAACACTGATAAAATGTTCCATTATGCATACGGGCCGTACAATACAACCAATAACAGCACGGTAGTAGTAGCACAAAAAACTTCCGACTATCGGGTTGGACACTAACTCCTTTGCCAATCGGTACGTGAGGAACTGGATAGAAATACGCTCTAGGCCTCAGTTGTGAGTGCCACTGAGTCCCGTAGGAGATTCTGGAGCATTCCTACATGTGCTAGAAGGATGGCGAGGGGTTCTAATAAGAATCCCACATATCCCCCAGCCTCCTCCCCCAAAATGGATGGGGTTCCTTGGATAATTTCCCTCTCGAAAACTACACTACACACTAACACTAATGGGTTAAAGTCAGCCAGTAACTTGATATGACAATGCATTTATTTACATAATACATGCAGGGAAATTGTAAAGGAAGTGACGTATGCCTTTAAACTAAGCATTGACCTTCTCAATGCATAAAAATTACTGTTTAACGATACCTTACATAAGGTGCAAAAAGTATGTCGCTCCTTGTAAGGCATCGTTCCAAAGTCCAGTTTGCAAAATTTTGTTTCAGATTTAGGTTACTCTTAATTAATAAAATAACATAGGCTGATTTTAATGAAGACGTTTATTACTCACCTGAATGCAGTTTTAAATTAATGGTTCTGTCTTGACCGCAATAACATGAGTTTATTTTAAATTTATTTATTACAATAATGGTGTTTTGATATTTGGTGAAAATGTCACTTCAAATATAATAATTTTCTATTCTACATAGAAACTCTTAATTACAGTGCATGATTTATTATTAGTATTTTGACGTAAGAATATGACATATGACGAAAGTATAAAATAATAAAGTTAAAGTATTTGCCAACCATGGATCAATTTGGTCGAAATTAATTTTAAATTTATCTAGCAGTGTTGAAAATATTTCTAGGTTGGAGTGTGATTTAGCTATGGCATTCCACTCCACTCCATACCTTTTCTAATTTCCTTTTATATGCTTATAACCATTGATAGTGCAAAATCAGTAAGGTCTCCCATGCAAGTGATGCATGCACGAGTGCCTCTGTTCATTTACTAACTCCAAGATAAACTCTGCTAGGATGTAAGGCCCCGATTTTTGTATTTCACTGATATGACCTTTGGTATTCGAATTTCATAACGTAAGTTCAACATAAGTTCGTAACAACAGTAAAAATGAAATCATTGCAGTTGACACTTGTTACACAAAATCCATCGCCAGGCGATAAGTCGCGCGAGTGAATTTCAAAAATAGAGACGCTTTGGCGATTTTCGTATCCGAGTGAGATTCAAAAATACGGTCCGTAAATTCATGCACATTCATGGTAATCCCTGATAACAAGGTAATTCCGCGATTATGCTCTTATCGCACTCGAAATTCCTACTAGAGAAGCAATTTATGTGTTTTATTATCCATAAAATTTTAAGCAATCTATTTATTATTGTGTGAAGATAGTAGAAAAAGTTCGTTCTTAGATTATTTTGCGCTCGCAGATGGTGTGAATTTGTACAACCACTAGGTACAAGGCAAAAGGTCAATCACTAGGCAAGATTGTACTTATGTAAGGTAGCGTTGTGTTGCCACTAGCGAATCTAGTTACAAGATTTTTTTGCGTTGCGGAACTAGTGATGTTTTTCGATGTATAGACATGTTATTAATGAAATCGATTTGATTTATTTAAACCGAAGAAGTAGGTACAGGTCCTTGAGAGTAACATAGGCTGCTTTTCATCCCGGAATATTGCATGTTTCAATGGACAAAACACTGAAATCATCGTTCAATATCCAGTTGGTATCGATATGTAATCAATAATTAACTATCGATCAATTGTTAATCGATTGACGGCTATCTCAGATTATGATCGCCGAACTGCGGGTGAAGCTAGGTTTTGTTTAGTGGTAATCTTTGACGTAGCTTGCCGTTGATAAAGGCTATACTTAATATATTTTAAAACATTGATGGTAGAGATAATTTTGCGCGGAAAACGATTTAAAGCGGGCGTAGCCACGGGGAAACCTAATTGAATGATAAAGGTAAGAACGTAGACTCGTACGCACTAGGCACAAGTAGGCAATAACGCGTAAATTTAAAAAAAACATACAGGTAGCTTATCTCTTATCTCTTACGAAATGTTCCGATTACGACATTAAACAGTACAACAAAAGCAGAGTAGGTACAACAATATTTAGGTCAAGTGTACACTTGCATTGCAACTGTATAAATATTTAATTGGAGATAGTAAATTGTGAAACGTTTCTTTCTGATAGGCACCTACCTAACTAGGTACTATGAAAAATTATCCATTCAAAGAATACGGTACGAACAGCCCAGATATCACGTACCATAGAAACTTGAAATTTATGTAGGTACTCTCAGTTAAAGGTGTATTTACCACAGAACAGATAAAGGAGGATAGAATGGAAATGTGGGCGTGACAGGCGCGCCAACAAGTATGATTAAACAATCATACTTCAACTGAAATCACGCGTGCATACTTTTAGTCGCTTTCGGACTGCGGTGGTGCGAAGAGCTGCACGAAAAATATACATTGCCGGTAGAGTACGCAAGTAATCCACGTGAACACATAGTTCGTGCGCAATGTATTCTGTCCTACAGAATGCGATGACGTCACGATGTTCTGTCGAGTTCGTTCGCAGCGAGATAGTGTTGTGAAAGTATAAGATACATTTTTCGATAAGTCTTGATCTTGAGTACGTAATTAAAGTAGTTTCAGGTGTAAATACTTAATTTCAAGGAGTAGGTGTAGTACTAAATAAGTAATTTAGTACTAATTTATATTATGTATTTATTTTAGGTTTCCAAAGGATCCTAATAACCAGCATTGGATAAATGTAACGGGTAGAAAATTTGGATCCCTAAAGAACAATGTACCACTTTGGAACAACTGTACTCGATTTTGCGCAACTTTGTCGGAACTCAATTATTTAGCAACATTAGTTATCATCAGATTGTATTATATTCTACTGAGAAGCATATTACAGACTTTACCAAAGCTATTAAAGAAAAATAATTTAAATATAAGATTGCATTAATTTATTGTAAGAAATTCGAATACAAAAGAGTCCCCATCTTTGCTCTGCACAAGTACATTCGTCGCGCAACTGTATATATTAAAACTGTACCTGTGTATTTATTTAAGTACGTACACTCACTCTGAAACTTTTTAATAAAATAAATAATTATAATGTAATTTTTCATGTGAAGATAATAAAAAAAATGCATGTTAATAAGATGTATGGAACAGGCGCAACACCTAAAGGAAGCAAAACTCAAGTTGCATATGTTTTCAGTGTTACTTTTAAAAGAGTCATTTATGCGGATGTAGCATTATAGGTACCTACATAACTCTAAACAAGTTTCAAAATATATTTATCGATACATATGTTTACATCTCTAGTTGGGTTACCAGTAAATAACATATAAAATTGCACGATCAATTTTCTCAAATATGCAGTAAATTTTGTTTCTTAACTTTTATTTATTAATTTCACCGCCGTTAGGCATCTTTTGGCTCAATAAAGGTTAAATAAATAAATAAATAATACAGTAAAATAAAATATACTCTATTTTACTAATCTTGTAGTGGTTCAGTACCTACCAGTTACCTTACCTCCGAATACCTCCGAATACCTCAAGAATACCTCACACGGATACCTCATACCTTCGAACCAGTTACCAGTTACCTACGTTGTTAATATGAAACATATACGCGGTCGTCAAAATAGTGTTTTAAATAGTGTAGTATGTATGAAAGAAAATGTAAATATAAATAGGTGATTTTACAAATAAATTATTCATTCGACAATCGGACAGATCACGAGTTTCATTATGAATCCTATGAAGAACCTCTAAAATCTTATTATTGCACGAAATTTGTGCAAAACACTTACTGGCAACATTAAGTGTCGACAAGGTCAAAACTTGCACAATTCTACAGCTTGACGCGAGCAAAAAGTATCCTTATTGATTTGATGCTAAGGTTAGTTTTTAAAAGTTGCGATTCTCGTGCAATTTGACCAATGGCTGATGAATATTTTATGTAAAGGTAATAATAACGTGTATCTAAGTGTGGGTAACTGGCGACAGTGGTTTTGTTTCAAAACTGACTCGATGGCCTTTCTAACCTCCTTTATCTGTTCTGTGGTATTTACACTGGCGGCGGTGCAGCCAGTCTTACGTTAACTTATTAGAATATTAATGGTACATACCTACATTACATACTATGGAATGGATATTTATAATGTATTTTAGGGATATAAGATAGCAAACGAGCTTGCAGCACCACCTATCCGCTACCGGCTGCTGCCAGTGAGAACTGCGTCCTGTGTTGACTTTGATAGACTCAAATATGGACGTTTAGTCCAGTTAGCAGTTAGTAGAGTAAGAGCATTAGCTGGTTAGGTTAGTAGGTGGGTTGAGGGCTGGAGCAGGGCAACAGAACTAACCAATGTTAATAAAGTGTGCAGGATGCACTGAAGATTAGTTAAGTACTGTCATCGCGGGTAGGTTTCGGCTCAATTCAAAGGATATATAAGTGAAGCATAAATTCAGAATATTTGATTTTGCCCATAATACAAGTGAATTTGAATTATAAATGACATTATATTATACAGTAGGTAGTTAGTTAGAGGAGGAGTAATATATCAGTCAATTTGAGGTACACTAAAAACAATTTGCACTCATAGCACCCAATAAACAGTGGCCATGAGTTTTTGTGAGCGGTTAGCTAGGTATCTATTTATATTAAACGGTTGTGTTCAATTATAACATAAGTGTACAAGTATACTTGTACAGCAGCAGCAAGCATACTTGAGCAGAAATAAATATAAGCAGCCAATTGATCGATATTTAATCGTATTATATTACATAAGAACAAAAGATAGCAAACGAGCGTACAGCATACCTACATACATTGCCGCCCATGACACCTCTGATAGACTGATCGAGACCTGTCTCGACTTGGAAATCTGACGGGTAAAACACATTTGAGACATTCTGTGACAAATAGTGACAATACCGGTACAGTAAGATACTTATATAAATCTGTATTTGTGATTATTTTAAAAGCTTTTATTTAACTTCACTCGTATGTATTCATGTATGTCCTGGAATCTTGCAATCAATATTTCACCCACTTCCACTGAAGCTATCGAGCTGAAATTTGGCACACATATTTGGTTTCGATGACAATGCATGAAAATAAAAAAAAAGTTAAGTATAAAAGCTTTTTTAAAAAAAAAATTTTTTAGAGTATAATTTTATTTGATACTAGGTAGGTACCTACCTACTAAGGATAAGAACAATACCACAATCTATACTTTGATAATAACTACTCAGGAGGATTAAGATAGAATCTTCTGGAAGAGAGGAACGCGTTATTCGTATTGCTAAATAGAAACTAATAATATCTACCCTGTATAATACGTAAAAAAGGTTTTTTTTCTTCCTTTTTCCTCCATTTTTATAATTCTTTGCGGATATTGGGTACCCAGTATACCTACCTACCTACTTATATGTAAGTTGGTAAAATTAACAAGTATCGGTAGGTAGGTATGAAATTAGTTAGGTACCTCTAGTACCTAGCTACTTTTACACTGCAATGAGTGGTAAAGAAAATCTGAAAACAGTATTACAGTTTATAATTAACTTTAACTACCTATTATCATGCCGCCTAACATTTAGCTTATTAACCCAAAATTTAAAATTATGGGTAGGTAATATTATATTTGATCTATGAAACTTACCACAAAAACGCCAACTGAAAAAATCCAAATAGGGCTCACAGTAAATGTAAAAAACAACCAAGTTTCACAAACACAACAATATGCCCGTGTTTCTGCCCACAACAAATCCACTTATAAACACACAGAACAATCTTAAATGGTTCTTAATCACGATATATCCAATTAACGTATACGAAACGGTTTTTACGCGGGAGTTTGTCGAAGCGCAACACACAGTACCGACACCAAGCGCTTATCACCCGCGACTGAGTGAGTGAGTGAGTAAGGTGAGCGCGTACTAGAATGGAGGGTCGAAACGAGTTGAATCGAATGGCGCTGACCAAATAAATGACACGAACGAATGACCGAGCTAGTGATGTCCGTTGCTGCGCAAATCTTATATCCACGATTTTTTTCGAGAATTATTCGTTTTATTTTCGAATTAGGAGGTAATGATAATTCAACTAGGTGGTTATTTACAACTTATTTAAATAAATTACCTTATAATAATATATCCTATCGCTTTATTCACTCACTAAAACCTTAACAAATATAAGGTAGGTACACTTTTGTATTTATTAGGTAAGAGGTAAGTAAATAGACTGTTTATTTTCCTCAAGATGTAATACATTTCAAATCAGAAAAGGAGGACCGATGTCAGATGGTTTAAAAGTTATCTCTTAATTAATCTGATGTCTACTGTGATTACTTCATGAGTTACGTAACTTACCAAGACTTTAATCTTATTTACTTTGTTCGTTTGCAAGAAATGTTTGAATGAATCTTTGTTACAAAAGCTAGTCACCCACTTTCTTTTGAGATAGGTACTTTGGTCGGTACTAAAACTACCAAGCTACCCCACACACTTTGTTTGCAGAAATGATTAACGAGACCACGAAAAAGGCAAACATTGCCACCGAACTCGAACCTGACTGACTAGCTCAAAGCTTAATTTTGTTCTTCGACCTCATTAAATAAGGTTTAAAATTGCATGTCCCATGCAGAGATTTGTTTCGAACTTGTACCACATCTACGGTGTCCGTTTCCTTTATTCATTCATGCAAATACATCATTATTTTTTGTTTAATGTGCGTTACTTTTTTAATATAAATGAGGCGTTCAAGCGTGCTTTGCGTGTTCATATGTTTTCATGTTCATTTCACAAGCTTCGCTACAAGATTCCTAACGATTAGTGTATATGGTCGATAATTGATCAAATACTACAACTTTCATGCGTTATCTATGTCATGTTACGGATATGAATATATGTGACAACTCGCAATAATAATTAGAAACTGACTATGTTTACAATGATTAGTAATTAATTAGTGGTAGCTATAGAAAAGATTACATAGTATTTTTCAGTGTTATTCTTCTAGTATTAGTAATGCTTTAAGGCAGCGTATGAAATAATGTCCAAAACCACAAAAGAATCACAATTTTAACGATCCAAAAACAAGCATTTACCTGCTCAAAGTATTATAGACCCGACGTCGGGGGACGAATTAAGGGCCCTCGGCTCAGAACCAAGGGTCATCATAACCCTAAGTTACTTTAGTATTCTAAGAATAAATGTTTACATCTAATAAATTGGAAAAAATAAATTGGATCTGAACAGTGAACTTAACCTAAATGAATATGGGCATTAGCATTTGACCTGCTTGATCGACTAAGTATCACAAACAAAAACTTATATATATTACATTTTATCTAGATAGTTGTCAATACGACGAGTCATATGACTTCGATATTTTTAATATTTTTGTATTATACCTAGGTGCAGCGCAAATTTTTATACCAACTGTAAATGAAACGATAGCAGGTGAATCGCTTTCGAATTTTTCATTAATTAATTAAGGGTTTGTTAACCCTATAAAAGTCTACTTTTATAGACATAAATCCATTCATTCATTCATCTATACATATAATAACACTCCGAGTCCGCGTCTGTACATTGAATAAATCTTTAAAAAAAACCGGGAGTGCCGGCAGAAGTGAAAACTTGATTATTAACGTTGAGCATGTTTGATATTTTGGAATGGTTAGGGAATAATTTTGCACCAATTGCTTTATCAGTATAAAAGTACTATCATTTATGTGGTAGAATACAATATTCATTTATTGCGCTATCGTACACAAACATGACAATTTATATTACATTAAAAATTTAACACTTTAAAACTATTGCAATTATTTTACATTAAAAAGTTTATCTCTCCGAAAAATCAGTACAGTAGTCAAGTCAGTCAGTAGTAGTCAGTCAATCGAAACAGTAGGCCCAGGCATACATTTTCGCCGCGCCGTAGAGAGGGGATAGCTGTCTACTCTCCATCCGTCTTTCGCTTTTTCGATCAGGTCACGTGTCCTGACGCGAGTTTAAGATTTTATACCCATTACAGAAAAAGTGCTCAACGCCGCTAAAGAAGTTTTCACTTCAAAAAAAACGAGCAGGGGATGATAAGCAATCGATACAAATTCCGAATATATTTTTCAAATTTCAAATTTATTTTCTGACTGACTGTAAGTCTGTAAAGAAATTTGGTATAAACATACACTGAATCCCTAAGATATACTATGTTATCCCAAAAAGTAAAGAGGAATGTTCGAGAGAAATTGGTTTGTGTGGAATTTTTCTCAAACATTATCTGATAGATTTGAAATTTGCAGCAAAGTACATAAATTAATAGAATACTTACATGTTTCTCTGTTTTTCTGTATTTTGTAAGATAAAGAAAAGATTATTGTAGTTAAATCAAATTTTTGAAGAAGCGTCCCTGGGTAAGGCATGAATGTTTTTGTCCTGGATTTAAAACGAATGATCCAATACAAATTCAGTGTTTTTATATATTAAATCCACGAAATATCCATAAAGAATTTAAAAATCGGAGGAAAGTTTTATTAAAGTGTAGTCAAGTTATTGTTGTTTAAACATAACATGAAAACCTGTTGACGCATTTTCACCAACTTAGTATTAATAGTTATTGTAGGCGTTCCCTGAAAATAATGAGGGTCCCTTGGGATATGGGATAGATGTTTGTTTGAATATTTCTTAAATTTCAATAGAATTGCTTATAAAAAATATAGAATATGTGGTTTAAGCAAAACACACCGGTATTGTCTTTGAAATTAATGTTGTTTCTTTTTTTAATTCGTAATATTTGTTAATCTGTTAGATTTCTAAATATTATTTTTTTGGTAGACCACCAACCGGCAGAAAGCAATCTTTGGCTTTTGTCTTTGGCCGCATATTCGTAATTAGAACACGAATCGGTTCACGAATCAATTTTTAAAATGATGTAATCAGAACAGAACGGTTGCAAGTTTACTTTCATAAGGCCTTGAGAAATGAGCATTAACTATACTTGTAAAGCTATAGAAATTACAGGAGAGTAACTAACTTATAAACGTGTCTGATAAACGACTGTAGGAAATACTACTTACTAGGTTGTGATAATGATAATGTAGTCCGCGGTATTACTTTATAGCGAGGAAATGTTGACAGCATCTTATTTAATTATTTATTTTTTGTGTTATTCTCTGCAAGTTTTTATTTTTAAGCTTTAGTTTGCAGTAAAGATTTTAAATATAGTTTGATTTTATTTTATCGTGTTATTATCACCTCAAATTTTTCTTCTTGTATTGGATGGTTATCGAAGAATATATCTGGTAAGTACAATTAATAAAGTTATATTGCGAAGACCGGTGGTTTGTTTAAGGCGGGAGAGAGATGGGAAATGTCACCTTCCCGATGTTAATGGTAATTGCTTTGCAACAAAGGTCGTTGATAGGCTGCCCCTTATGCCCTTATCGGCCGTCCGACTCTACCGTAAATTAGACTCGACGATACCCACCCACCTGTGGTTTATGGTCTAAAATGTAGTAGATAGACACCTATACCCCTTTACGGTGGGATTCAGGAATATCTATATCAATAGGAATAATTTGTAGGATGTATTTACCCAAGCCTTTCCCTTCAAGGCATGCTTCGATCAACAATACCAATAGATAACGGGTTCGTCACAAAAAACGAGCAAAGCAATAAATTACTCCTACCACATAGAAATGAAAAAACATAGGATAAATACAATTTAGTGTAAAATAAACCTTAAACGGGAACAGATAAAGTATATTTTTCCGTTATTGCCTTGCGACCTACATCGTTTTGTTTGCATCGCTGGTATTGGCCGCATGCATTGGCGTGCATTGGCTGGTTATTCGCCAACCATTGCAACGGTGGTTTAAAATTGGTAATTTTGTTCAAAATTTCATATTATTTGTTAGTTTAAAGCTTAACATATCTATATATATAAAAGGAGAAGGTGACTGACTGACTGACTGACTGACTGACATATCAACGCAGGGCCTAAACTATAAGGGCTAGAAACTTGAAATTTTGCACAGGGGTTCCTGTTATAACGTAGGGGAGCGCTAGGCTATATCCGATCTAGGCTTACGTACGCGGCGCCAGCATGGTATGCTCTGGCGGCGGCCACGCAGCGCAAGCGTCTTCAGGCCCAGCAAAACCTCGCCCTGCGAGAAATCACAGGAGCGGGGCGCTACGTCCGGAACGCGGTGATTGCGCGCGACTGCAGGCTGGAGTCGCTGGATGAGTTTGTGATCCGGTTGGCGCGTGTTATGTATAACCGCGCCGACAATGGGCCACATCCTCATCTAAGGGGGATAGCGCCGCTGCACGCGCGCCCCCCTGAAGGCCGACCGCTCCCTAGAGAGCTGTTGGACCTTCTTCCCCCCGACCATCTGGGGGGAATTAGCGACTAACGGCTAGTAGAACCGCGCGCGCGTACCGCGTGCGCGACGATCGACTGGCTCCCACGCTCAACAGTGGGGAAGTCACCGACGGGGTTTACCCCTGGAGCAATTGCCCGGATAGAGGGGATCTCCCCTAACTCCGAATTCCCTCAGCGCAGGAGCGCCTACAGCGCCGCGTGAGAGGAGGAAAGGTCTGTCAGGGGAGCACTAAGAAAGGATTTTTGAAAATTCACCCCCTAAGGGGGTAAAACGGGGGTGCAAAGTTAGTATGAAACTTTGCCGTTTTTGAAGTCGTTAGACGGGTAGACGTCGTTAATGGGTCTAATTCTACGCGAGCGAAGCTGCGGGCGTCCACTAGTAACATATATGTATTGTCTTTACCGAAAGTATGACACTACGTTCGTTAAATTGCTTTTTCAGCCACTATATTCGCAACTTACGAACATACACTGCGGCATTGTAAACATGTTTACATTGGCTCTGTTTCAAACGAACTAAACAAAATAAGAGCTCACTTTTCAAGTGAGCTGTTATTTACAGAGACGTGTAATATTATATCCCGATATCTATTGGTAGTACGAAGTACTTATAAAATAAGTTCAGTCTGTAAGTAAACTCCTGGGACTCGTAATGTTTTAAATTAATGTATAAATAAGCCACGAACAAGGTTATGGCGTAGATTGCGTGGAAGCCATGATAACTGCAATAATGTTTTTTGGCAGCTAAGTAGCTAGTTTAATAAAAAGTAGGTTACCAAAATGCCAAAAGATTTACCTTTACGTACGACAGCTATAAGCTAATAGTACCTGCTATTATTAACACTCAATTGTTAAATTTATTGAATAGGCTATTGATCTGCGCGGCAATATTCAATATGTCTGATAAAGATCTTTGTTCTATTCAGAAGTTATGATCTAATTTTTTTTCAAGACATATCGCACACACACACACACACAACATAAGCGTGCGGGTGACCACTGACCACGCATTTGTCTGGCGTGTCGGGATCAGGAGTATTCAAGACAGACCGCTGCCGCTCGCAGCGCCGTTTCAAATTTACACAGCTATACTTGCCAGCTTATTTAGCTTATTTGCCAGCAAGGCGCATTCCAGTAAAATGCGGAAGGTATTCCATACTAATTCCCAGACATACTGAAACGGGCGTCAGGTCTAAGTGAGGCGCGGCGGAGTTTAATCTATACTATCTATACTAATATTATAAAGAGGAAAGATTTGTTTGTAATGTTTTCACACAAAAACGACTGGACCGATTTCAAAAATTCTTTCACCATTAGAAAGCTGCATCTTCACTGAGTAACATAGGCTATTATAATATTACTAGGTGTAAACGAACTACGTATTAATATACTGAGGGCCTATGTATTTTCCCTTATGAGGGGCCTTCTATGTATGCCCTTGGGTACCTACACTGTGTCGTTGGTTGGTCGCAAGCGCAACTGCTAAGCTAGAGGTTCTGGGTTCGATCCCCGGGTTTCGAAAAGTATTATTGGGTTTTTCTTACTAGCAATTTCTAGTAAGAAAAACCCAACCCAAAACACAAACCCAAATCTCTATAATTGGTGAAAAGTGGATGTTTTCACCTCTCTTACACTTTCGGAGTAACATAGGCATGATATTATTTTATGCTATGTAGATTATTGCAGTAGGTAAGGTACATCGCTGTCGCTTTAGATGCGAGGATACATCTCAATTCGCAGTCACGCCGGGCAACTGCTGATACCGCTGTCTCACATCAGACTAACACTTTGACAAGTCCACAGATTATACACATTTCTAGTGCAGAAGAAAAATAATATGACATTTAACTACCTCTTTTACTTTTACTCCTAAATGGGAAAAGCATAGATTTATCATTACCTACTCTATACTAGAGATAAATCTATTGGGAAAAGTCATATGCAATATTTAACTCTTTTACTTTTACTCTTAAAAAAGCCATAAAGTAATATTTCCAATCTATTTAATCAATTTTAGCCATCATGGTTTGCCGTACATCTGATTGAAGCGGAACTATCGGACGGTCACGCCTGTGCCGCCGGCACTGAGCACAGCCCTGACGGATAATCTGACTACCACAGATTATACAGCGAGGAAAAACTGGACTGGCTTGTGTTGTCATGTCGGTGAGTTGCACAATTACTCTACTGGGCAACCAAGCCACTAGTAAGTTTGAGCAAGTTAGCATAGCGTATAAGTTCAAACATTATTTTGATGTTCTGTTCTGGTATTTACAGAGGCGGAAGCATTAAACATGGAGTGCTTCATGGGCGGAACGTTCATATCAGCCAAAAAACCTATTTTGCCCCATAATTTCTATAATAATAACAATCAAAATTAGCATACCACCAGGTTAGGTTAGGTTTAGGTAGGCTTTTTTATTTATACAACATTGAGCATGCGTTGTTCTGCAAGATTAGAAGGGCCACTGGTTATGTATAATTATGTTTTTACAAAAAACGACTCATTTTAGCGTATCTTAGCGTATCTTAAACTTGTAAATATTTGTTGTGTGTTGTCCTCGATTAAATTTTTATAACGTTACCACTTTTCATTTATCTACGAGTAAGGCGCAATAACAGCGTAACATCAATGCAAACAAGCTCTATGCTGACTTCAGTGCTGTATTTAGTTCAGCGGCATGAACTCATTGAAAAGCTTCATATTGCACTAAGTAGTTCATTCATGTAATCATGTAATCTATGAACTCTAGAGAACAAATGTTGTAAAGCACACCTAAGCGCATTACGATTTCACATCATAAAGCTATGGTATCTTTTAGGACAACCTATGAGTACCAGGTTAATAGAACGCTTAGAAGAAATTTCCAAATTTCAATTCTAAACCAAAACTAAGTAGAATAACTTGTTCTTTTGATTGTTGAAGACGTCAACACCTACTGGTGGAATGTTCACGATTTTCGAGGGAGAGGTCACTTGAGGTGACTTATGGCTTGAAAAGGTTAGACGTCGGTATGTTCCACAAAATTTTGAGCAACCCTAACTCTGGCGGAATGACAATGATAACTCGACCTGTAGCTGGACTCAAGTGCAGCTTTCATCTCAGTTGTATAATTTTTTCTCGGTGTCTGGTTTTGTTATTGTAAGATTGTTACCTAATGGAAAGTCCTCCAAATAAAACGATTATAAATAAAACAAAATAGAGCACTGAATGCTATGAATATTTTATTAAGACCTACAGCACTGCAATGAGTTGGCTTTAGCACTCTGATAGGATTCCTGATACGTACCCACTTGCTGCCGCTGTTATAATAGCTTTAAATATAAGTACCAATAGTTGAAAACTTATAAAAGGAACGTTAAATTAATTCTAGTCTACAGATGTTGATCAGTTGTAGGTAATAGGTACATTCAGTCTGTCAATAAGACATTATAGTGATTACGAAACCACGTTCATTTATACCGTCGCAAGGTGAACTTGAACTAGTTTGTCCTTGCGGCGTCCCGTAGCATGTAGGCATTAACCCCGCTGTGACGTGTCTGGCCCATTTATCTTTGCAATTCCGACATTCCCGTTAAGTTCGATCTCCGGACTGCTATTGCGATTGGTAGATTATCAAAGACTTCGTGGAAAGTTCATGTTTAGATGTACCGACGAATGAAAATAGAGTGCCCGGTGTTCTGCAGTTATTATTTACTTACTTTTCAAGTCAATAATTGTGCAGCACAAGTTATATTCAACCGATTAATCTTGATTGATCTAGGCCAGCAGATTTGTCTTAGCGGTTTAGTTACCTATGGGCTGGACGCTACTAAAGATGCCCTTTTCTGTGGTGGCGTAAATACGGTAATGCAGGTTGGTTAACTTGATTAATTAAATAAACCAAAACACATTTTACATACTGAAAAACCAAGTGAAAAAGTTGTGTTAAGCGATGTTACGGGAAGCAGGTTACACAGATTGGCGCTCCAGTATCTGGAGTTGCAGCACGACTAGTATTCCCTTAGATATTATATTCATTATAATGATGAATATCGCATTAGGTACTAATATCTTGATTTCCAGCATATTATAATTAAAAGCACATAGTTTACACTTCAGTCCAAAAATAGAGACAACTTCAACGATCCATAATTTATTTTTGATTTTTACGTGCATTTATAAAAGCGTGTTGTTCTAATCTCAGTTGATTTCTTAAATCTCAATTAATTTGCCCGATCTAGGGGACGAACCAGCAGGGGGCGTAGCAGTCGCAACCACTAGACCAACGAGGCAGTCGTGTATGTGTCAAGATTATTCTCAATTAATCGCTTTCTAAGTTAATTCGAACTCTGCGATCTTAAAGGTAAATACGATCGAGAAAGCCTCAATTACCTTGAAGGTACTCTGTGGTTACCTATAACCCGTCAACAACCCGTTGCCAGAATTACGATGCAGCGATGAGCCTTTATTCCGTTGAGGGAACCCGTGGATAGAACGATATGATTACGCAAGTACTTCCCGCTCATATAAATGCCGTTTATATGCTTGGAGAAATAAAACGTGTGTGTATATTTTCAGTTTATTGGTAGGCCGTTACGTAATTGGAGCTACGCATTGTGATACGAATTGTGTAACGTGCTTTAGCATTTTACCGTTCCCGCAGTATAAGCTGATCGTTGGCAAATACCAACTTTTATGAAGTTATATGCTACCTATGTAAATGGAAAATAATTAGATATTTATCAGAAACTAGTGGACCCCGCAGCATCGCTCGCATGGAATTAGACATAATAATAGATTCTTCTTAACGCGTTAACTTTAGCTCCACAAATCTTTAATAAATCCGTAAATGTGTTTTCCCCTATGTTTATTTTACACCCAAAGGTAAAATTTTTACAAACCTTCTTACATTTTTCTGAAAATTACAATATTTTCATCAAACTTTCAACCCTTTACAACACTATTTTCCAACTAAAAAGTAGCCTATGTCCTTTCTCAGGCTCTAGAATATCTGTGTACCAAATTTCACTTAAATCGGTTCAGTAGTTTTGGCGTGAAAGCGAGACAGACAAACAGACAGACAGAGTTACTTTCGCATTTATAATATTAAGTTTGGATATTACTATTTGTGATCAGAAAAATGTCACAACTATCATTTTAGCTTGTAGTAAATATTATTTAGGTTTTAACTCATGTTAATCAGAGCTTCTCAAACCCATGTCCTTCTTCGCGCCGACCCGAAGCCTTCCATGCAAACATATTTTTCAGAAGACTGCCCTAACTCTAAGAGAAGTGGACACTCTTCTTTTGATAGAATCTGCTTTGATCTGTGCTGAGAAGATAACGCCACACTGAGGGTTCCAGAAAATATTAATAACACGAGTATGCTCCCAGTTAGTATGAAAATGAAAATTCACTTTGGTAAATAATTTAGCAGATAAATTCAAAAACACACACAAAATGTTATCCTCACTTAATGTCACACTCTCACACACACACGGCGCTTTTATAGTATTAAAGTCAAAGTCAAATAATTTATTTCACTATGAGTTTATAAGACTAGATAATTACAAACGAGAGTATGCTCTAAACCCCGCTGTGGCTGTGGGAGACCCGTGCCCAACAGTGGGCCGTGGGTATAAAATCGAAACCAACTTTACGAAACCAACATTACGCAAACCGCAATCTCGTTATCATATCAGATGTTTATCACTAACTCCTAGCTAATCCCAAATCCCTAGACACTATCAAACCCGTGAAATTGCGAAATAGTAAGATCATAAATAAAAAAGGCTAATCCTAGATAACAATTTATGATATCAAAGGTATGATTATTAAAGTAGATAAGTACGGAATGTAATCCTAACACAATGTCCATACAAATTGGATTGTTAGAAATAATATAACAATTTGATTTATTGATTCAATGAGTTAGTTCACATTTTTTATAATTTTATTAAATTGTATCCGACATCTCTGAGTTGTTAAGTAAAATAATATTAGTTCCTATTAAACTAGTTACCTACTAATAGGTAAAGGTATATATAATACCTATAGTGGAGGCCCGCAGCTTCGCTTCGTGGAATTAGACATAAAAATAATTTCGTTCACACCTAGTAGTATAGCCTATGTCACTCACTGAAGATGCAGCTTTCTAATGGTGAAAGATTTTTTTGTGTGAAAACATTTCAAACAAATCTGTCCTCTTTATAATATTAGTATAGATTTACTTTATATTTCTGCGAATTTTAGTTTCCATTCCGATATATCTAAGGTATAATAAAAGTATATCTCAACTGTGAAATCAAAAGATTCATCCTTTCATTGTCTTTCCCACACAAGAAGTCTCTGTTTAGTCCATCGATACCTACTCAATATTGCTTCAATAGAAAAATGAAGTCGATAATAGAATTATTTTTCTCCACCAGCTCACATCGAATATAAATCCCTTCCAAGAATTCTCGATACGATTCGCATAGAATTCATGTACTGCGCATTCCAGATGCTATCTCTCTGAAATGAATAACAGGATCTACGCTACAAGCTACAAGGCTCTAGCGAAGGTCGTAAACGAGTTATTTATGGTACACAAAATCAGAATTTCGCACTCCACTCCATCCACCCACTCCGAGGAATTATTTCAATTGTTTGCGTTTTGTTATGTCACGTTTACTGTCTTTATTTTTCTCTTGGGAAACCTCCGTAGTAGATGATTAATGATATTATTATATTATCAATATATCAGGTTTGTGTCTGAATAATTCTAAGATCTATATTGGGTAGAAACGTACACAACTTTCAATACATGTTTCTGTGCCTTAGACCTTACATTTAGAAGTTTCAGCAAATTCATTATGTGCCGTAGCTCCTAAATATATGGTCGAACCACAGATTAAAAATTCCCGCGTAAAGATCAAACATGGCGTGCACGATTTGCTCTCATGAAATGAATTTCAGAACCATAGACTACTACATAATATCTTCGTTACATATGGGTAGGGATGAAATATATGTCTAGCCTTTAGTTGCTAGGTTGCTACGCAAAAACTTGGCGAACACATTTTGTGCCGCTGGATTCCAAGCCATCCCTTTGTTACCTTTAGGTAACAAGTTGTTGCGTGTCAATGGTTCGATGTCTACAACAAATTGGTTAAGATGTGTTTGTATGAAAGATGAAAATCTGTAGGTATCGTATAAATTAATCTATACTAATATTATAAAGTGGAAAGAATTTTTGAAATCGATCCAGTAGTTTTTGTGTGAAAACTTTACAATCAAAGTAAAGTTTTCACACAAAAACTACTGGATCGATTTCAAAAATTCTTTCACCATTAGAAAGCTGCATCTTCACTGAGTGACATAGGCTTGTATAATATTACTTGGTGTAAACGAAACTTTTGTTGTCTAATTACACGCGAGCGAAGCTGCGGGCGTCCACTAGGTAGTAATAAATAACAAAAGGGTCTAGTCCATAGCACAGTCAGTATAGGACCAGACACAGTTTGAGCTCCGAGTGAAAGCTCTGTCCCCTGGCTTGTGTCAGACGTAGTAATACCATGGTACGGTTCCGTACAACCATCGACTGCCCCGCGGACATGTCTTACAAGATTACTGAAATAATAAACTCAGCGGTAACAATGCTATAATTTGCCGAAACGACCTTAATAGCTGAGTTGGTATCGCGTGCATACTTAAGTAAGAACTTATTGGTTGGCGTGTTCAAGTGTAGTATTATGAGTGGAATGTGCCGATGTGATACCATTCTTACGTTGAGCTACGCTAGTGGGTCAGCGTTAATGAAGCGAGGTAATAGAATAAGCGGTGGACTTGGGCTGATTATACTGTTTACATTAGCCCAAGGGTATGAGATGTGTAGTTTTAAATTCGAAAAAAAAAAACAATATTGCAGAGTCTAAATGGCAAAGGTAATTGTTGGTTATTCCGTTTTGATGTTTTTACTGATTGTGATGATGAAATGATTAACTTGTACTTATTTATACCCAGGTACTTGTCGTAGCTCCGAGCAAATGATTTGATGAATGTTTAAGAAAGAAAGAAAAACTTTATTCACATTCTATTACACAAGCTTTATATACACATCCAAACAAAATAAAAATAAACAAACAAAGAGATTTAAATGAAAACGTACCACATTTAATAAATTTGTACAAAAAGTAAATAAATATATAGAAAAAAATATATATACAGGGTGTAATTTAAATGTGCTGAATGCTGAAATGCTGAGTTCAGGAGAAATTAATAATTTAATGCTTTAAGAAAACTCGAAAAACGTGTTACAATATTTTGCTTGCAGCGCGCGAACTCACTACGAACGACGAATTTAAATATTATTTTCCAACGATTCACATACCTAGTCCAATATCCCTAAAGGTACATTAAATTGGGAATAATATGAGGGTGCCTTGAGGCCCCGACAACCTGCTCCACTTAATAAAGCCCAGAGACATGTCAAAATATCAAGTCGAGATAGGACAATTTAACTGTTCCTGCGGGACCGAGTCAAATTAACTCAATTCAAGGCACATTTTGTATTGCATGATTAAAAACTATGTTATATATCTGTTCTTGACGGACGGTCTTGTTAGAGGACAAGCACCATTAATTTTAATTTCAATATTTTGACAAGAGATTCACTGTATCGTCTGTGTCATATTGATTCACATTATGTGGCATCTTTTTTTTTGTGTTTTAAGTTTCTTTCTATATTTTCTTTAATGTTTTATGTACGCTGAATTTTGTCGATATACCTAAACGTTTTTCTATTTCTATTTCTAGACGGCATCGCATATAGAAATAAAAATAGAAATTCTCATGGCAATCAATGTTATTTAACACTGCAACTGGAGCTGTATCCTTGCTCGACTGTAACAGACTGTAACAGGCTGTAACAGAGGTAACAGGGTTACGTAGGATCACGCAACGATGGCTCTTGCCTAGTAACTGTTGTTTGCTTATATTGCATTACTCTGACCCGGTCGAACGGGCTTCAGTGATAAATTACTTGTTTTCAATTTACATGGAATGTGTGTGATAGAATGTGTTAGCGAGCGGCTGCATACATATTTGTAATGGATCATACGATGAACGAAATGTATGTATTGGATCGCCTATGAACGCTCAACACTAGCTTTCTCCGTGGCTGCGCTCGCGTCAAAACGTTTTCCCTGAAGAATTAACTCTACGGGCCCTACCATCAAGGGATGGTTTAAAATATAATAACTAGAGCCTTTCTCAACGGCAAGCTAAACCAAAGATTACCACTAATCTAAATCTAGCTTAAAATCGGCCGATTGAAGTCATAGATCACTCGATTAAAATTTAATCGATATAAAAATATCGATTAAAAATAGAACGATTATTTCATTGGCTATTTCACAGGAATTTTGCGGTATAAAAATAGCCTATGTCACTTTCCAGGCTCTCTACTAAATCTGTGCAAAAAATCACGTCAATCCATAATTCCGGTGAGGTGGTGAAGGACAAACCAACAAACACACTTTCCCATTTACTAGTAGGTATATACTAGTATTGATCAGTACTTTTATACTGTACGTTATATACTACTGTACGTTATCGATATTCTCTTAACACAGTACATATTTAATCAATATTTAATCTGATGTAGATTAGAGCAGCATAATATGCCACAAGGCCTCAACTTATGTACCTACGTGTCTTCTAGAACAGAAAAACGCAGCAGTCAAATGTCTTGAACCAGTGTCATCCCAAGGTAGGTACGTATCGATTAAACTATATAACTAAGAAATTCTAATCAAACCTTTGATGTAAAACTTAATTTGTTGTGGAACAATCACCGTTATCAAGCGAGTAAAGAATGTTAATGGCAGATGCCGTTAGGATCCAGTGACTTGCTTATCATGGTTAAACCTTCAACTCCGTTTACTCCGCTTGCATTGTTTCAAAGTATGGCTTCGCTTCGAGACGTTTTACTTAAGTTATCGAAGTTAAGATATCTCGAACACTACAAATAACGCTTACTTCAGTTGACAGCACAGTCAGCACAAATTTATGATGTAAAAAGTGGCATTATTAGGACCAAATGGCATGTAACAAAATATACACACTAACACGCACGCACGCACGCATGCACACATATCACTCACGCGCACGCGCACGCATTAACACACAAACACGCGCGCACTCGCACACACACACAGAGACACACACACCCACGCACACATACACACATAATTTTAATTTTAATGTATAATGTCGTGTAACGTTTACGAGTATGTAATATGTTCATGTGTTTCAATCTATATTGTTTATCTATTTAGCATGTGGAGACAATAAGGGAATAAACAAGATGGCACCACTGCTCTCGGGACCACTCGGGACCTTAGGGAACGTACCCATACTACGTGACCCGTTTAGGGGGGGGAGCGGAGTCTTTAAAATACTACGGTCAGTCACAGGAGCGGGGGGGGGCTCAGGTCTTTGTCACGTAGTCGATTTTAATGAGAGGAATCTCGTATTTTTTCGACCTATATTCGAATATAGCGCGGTGTTTAGACAGTTAATAATGAAACAGAAAATAATTGTTGTGTTCGTAAATTAAGTTACTGTAAGTTACAGACTGTATAGCAATATGTTTTCACAAATGTTGTTCTTTTTCATAATACATAATTCACTAGTAATTTAAGTATGCATGCAGTCTTATGCAATAAAGACGAGTATGAGCCAAATAATTTTTTTTTTTTCAATTTTTGCCTGTGAAATGATTAAAAATCATAATTATGAATTACTACGTGAAAACTCAAGGGGGAGGGGGGGGGGTCTTGGCATATACTACGAATGGTCACCGAGGGGAGGGAGGGGTCGAAAAAACTTAAAAAATAGGTCACGTAGTATGGGTATGTTCCCTTACTTACATCTCGTGGCGCGGCGCTCGCCCCGTAAACGGCTACCTGAAACAACGTAGCATGAATTACAGACGGCCGAATCATATTACTATCTCGTATAGACGTATAACATACACCGTGTCTATACTAATATTATAAAGAGGAAACATTTGTTTGCAATGTTATACCTACCGCAAATACGACTGCTCGAGAAAAAAAAGGGCTACGCTGAAAACCAGCAGCCGTGGTTCTCTCTCAGTACCACGGCACAGGCTGAGAGTAGTCCTATTTTGTCTCTCTTCTTTTTTAATTTAATTTATACGTGTGGCTTATTTTTGGTTGTTGTTGTTTATTTAATTATTTTTTATTGTGTGTACCTATATTGAGACAAAATAAAGGTTTTCTTTCTTTCTTTCTTTCTTTCTTTCAATGTTTTCTTTACCATCTATACTAATATTATAAAGAGGAAATATGTATTTGTTTGCAATGTTTTCACACAAAAACTACTGGAGCGATTTTGAACATTGTCCAACGTGAAACAACGTGAAAAAAACATTGTCCCCCAATTAATATTCCATTATAGAATATAACCTACGATCAACCGCAATGCCTATATGTTAAGTGTCTCGAAATCTAAATTGAGTTTGTATACAGAACACAAAACACTCTATAGCTAAAATACTTTTATTATTTATTTATTAATAACTAGTGGACGCCCGCAGCTTCGCTCGCGTGGAATTAGACATAACAATCGTTTCTTTTACACATAGTAATATTATATAGCCTATGTCACTCAGTGAAGATGCAGCTATCTAATGGTGAAAGAATTTTTGAAATCGTTCCAGTAGTTTCTGTGTGGAAACATTACAAACAAATGTTTCCTCTTTATAATATTAGTGTAAATGTCTAAAAACGCTGACTGTAATGTCAGTTACCTACATAGCCTAAGATCACAGGGCGCCCGGTCGCCCCCCCGCTACGCCACAGAGTAACGCGTATTATAAACATTATACTGTGGCGCAGCCACTGATTTATTTACACGAGATTTCATGGTAAATGTTACGCCTGTCGGCTGCAGTATGTAAAGTGTGTTCGGTTACGATAGACACTGCACATCTTATAACGTGCACGCAAATTATGTCTTGTCGTTTATCTTAACAACATCACAACAACAATATTGTTCTCACTGAACCACTAAGTAAGTATCTTAAGTCCGCCTTTTGTACCACAAGCTTTTTGGTATGATAAAGAGTAAATAAATAAACAAGTAGCCTGACAGTGGGAAATCTATGGGTTGTAGCCATTTGTGTATAGCTAGCATTTAACATTAATTTAACTAGCATTTAACTGCCGTGGTCCGTGATGTTTCATGAATTACATTACATTACATTAGGGTTGATACCACGCAGCGTGTGTCGCAGAATAACTAACTGACTAACCACTCAACTACCTGATAATATCGCATGCATAGCGCCGTTCGCTGACGTCGGCTGCAATAATATTAAATATGCTGACCGTTCCATGACAACACGAGTCCGGTATACACCCTGATGAGAAACGTATTCTAACCATACCATATTGTTTATCTATCTATATCTCTATCTGTTTATTATCCAAATATTAATACGTGAAGCAAAAACCTTTTTACGAAAATTACGTGGACGGTATATGGAATTTGGCACAATTATAGTTTATAACGGGTAACCACTGGATTCAGAAGGCACAGGATCAGGAGGCGTATGTCCAGCAGCGGACTTCTTAGTCCTGATGGATGGATGGATGGATAGTTTATATGGAGAAGAAGTGTGGAGACGCAACATTACTGACTAGAAGTGATAATAAGAAGTAAAAAAGAGGATATACTATCATAGCATTCAGTACTTGAAATATTCAAGTTATTTTTGCAAATTTTGTTGATCAAAAACTATAAGTAGCAAAAGATAGAATAGAAGATATAGAAGCAAAGCAAAAGATTCACACTTTATTGATTAGATTGCCACTTTTAAAGCCCATATAAACCATCTACATCATTAATTACAATTCGATCGATCGGTGCTACAAGATATTATTAGCTCCACTTACACGTCTATTTTGCTAAATATATTTGCTACATTGTCGTCTTCCCACACAGGAATTTGCTCGCGACGTTTCCTGTACCTGTATTGCTACCTTCCCACACGGGAATTCTGTTCAGGATGTTCCTTTGCACAGCATGAGAGTATAGGCACATGATACATGCCTAGCCTACCTTCATATACTTCACCTTAGCGTAGCACAGTAACGAACATCCTATATACCCTACAGAAATTGTCTTACAAGTGAACAGTAATGTAAGCTATTTTTAAAAAAGGAAGAAGTATAATGTTACCTCGCAAATTGCCGTGGAATAGCTCGGCAATAGTCTGTTGCCGGCAGCGACGCTGGGAGCTGGCGTGATGGTGCGAACGAATTGCGAATAATTTCCCCAGTTTACACACGCGTAGGTAAGAAGACGTTAAATTAGGCGGTAGCGTCCACGCTGCACCAATCTTTTCAAAGGATATAAAGTGGGATATCTTAGTGGAGGTCTATGTGTAGCAGTGGACACGAAAAGATTGATAGATGGATCTTAGTGCTATACTAGAGACTAGGATCGCTAGTAATTTTTATATTTTGTATGTATTTTATGTATGTATATTTGTGTATGTATCTATTCATACTCCATACTAATATTATAAATGTGAAAGTGTATTTGTTTGTTTGTTTGTCCGGCTTTCACGTCACACACTTTGTTGCTCGAGTCCTCCACACCTCTAAATCCGTCCCTGGCCAGAGTGCTCTCGTGTACGAAACGCATTAGACATCCGCCAACAGTTTACTTATTCCAACACGCTGTCGATGTCCACTAAATCAAGCTCGCTTCTCTATTACCGCGTGGTCGACTGGCCACGTAGCTGCAGCAATGCTTCGCCAGATTGCTTTGTAATGGGAAACAAAGGGATAAGATACGAGCTAACACGGGAGTTGGTTCCGTTCCGTACCTTAATTGGACATTTTCTTCTGCATGCTTAGGCTACAGACAGACACGATTTATTGATTGAAATATGCAACAGGTTTTAAAAGTACAACAAGCTTAGGTAAGAAAATGTTAAACAATTTTTCGTATTCGATATCTTACCTAGTTGATTATTTGAAATAAACCGTCTGATTAAAAATAAATAATGAAATAAATTATGGTATTTCCTGTTGTGCATTGCAGACTGCAGCGCTTGCTTGTAGAAGAATTAGAAAATAAATATATAAAAACAATACAACACGAATGAATGCAATAAAATATGTAGATTTTAAATGCAAAGGTATTTGTATTTACGCGTACATTTTCTTTATCATTAAAATAATTGAAACGTATTGCAAATTAATACTATTTACAACATTGATTAATTTTATCGATACATTTTATAGTAGAAGAGCCGGTGGGAGATCGTCCTTCACCGATCTGATAACCAGATGAGACGTATTTTTTATCAAATGTTTTTCATAAACAAATATGCCTATAATTGCTTGCCTATCGAAAAGTGGTCCTGGCTATTTTTAATTAAATTAACTTTTATCGATTTTTTTTTCATCACCTTCATACTTTTGATAACCAAATGAAATTTATTTCACAGATAATTTTTAATACACAGAATATGCCTAGGTATGCTTGCCTACTCATTTCAGTGTATAACTACCTGGCAAGCAGGTGTAAAGTGTAAACAGGTAAGTCAAAATAGGTGACTCCATCGATCTGCTAACTTATCGAAAGTTATCTCAAATTTTAGATTATTTAATTTCAAAATCAGTAAAATAAAAAAACAATAAAATAAAAAAATCGATAAAAGTTAATTTAATTAAAAATAGCCAGGACCACTTCTCGATAGGCAAGCAATTACAGGCATATTTGTTTATGAAAAATATTTGATAAAAAATACGTCTCATCTGGTTATCAGATCGGTGAAGGACGATCTCCCACCGGCTCTTAGACCATTATTCTTGACATGTCTATCTAATAGGATTATAATATTTTTTGTGAAATGTCATTGACCCAAGTTAACGTTGGTAACGTTTTGATAAAAGTTATTTTTATATCGAATCGTGGACAGACGACCTGAAGAAGACAATTGGAAACATTTGAATTAGGAAGGACCGGTCGGAGTAGCTCATGGCGTTTTTTAACAGCATTGGACCACTAAAGACTGATGATGATGGCATCGCTTGGTATATAGGCTATAATCTATAGGTACAAAAACAACGCCGTTTAATTCCCACGTTGCTTAACAGCGCATCAATCAAACACCAACAATCACTTATATCAAGTTAAATTACGGCCTACATTACGCACCACTTCGACAACACGACAAAAACTTAATTAAACACGCGGAGCGCTAACTCAGTCATTTTCTCCGCAAGGCGACCGCTACAAAAACCGGCACCGTATGACCCCTTTGGCATAGTACGGAGGTGTACGGAGGTGTATGGAGGCTAGGGCATCCGTTCTTGTTACCTACCCGGTCAACTGAACTGAATAGACTTGACGGAACATACCTCCGTTCATCACTCATCAGCTGTTAACATTAGATAGTTATCTTAAATTATACTGTAAAAAAAAATTCTTTTAAAAGGCTTTTACAACTTTTATTTTATTTTCGTGCATTGTCATCGGAACCAAATATGTGTGCTAAATTTCAGCTCGATAGCTTCAGTGGAAGTGGGTGAAATATTGATTGCAAGACTCCAGGATATACATACATACATAGATACATACGAGTGAAGTTAAATAAAAGCTTTTAAAAACATTTCCATCATACATTACATATGTATAAACTCTAGCGGTTTTAGCAGCGGACGCCAAAATAGCTCGCAGATGGTAGATTTTTTCCTACTTACTTGACACTTATCGTCATATTTTGGACAATTGTAGCGTATGTGTTATTCTGATGTATAATATATTATTGTAAAGTTTCATCAAGATCCATTCAGTACTTTTTACGTGAAAGAGTAACACACATCCATCCATTCATACTTACAAACTTTCCCGTTTATAATATTAGTAAGATAGTAGGATGTATAATGTGTCGCGGAACGATTATGTTGTGCCTACAGTATGACCGTGACGTATCTGTATATATAAAAGGAGAAGGTGACTGACTGACTGACTGACTGACTGACTGACTGACTGACTGACTGACTGACTGACTGACTGACTGACTGACTGACTGACTGACAGACTGACATATCAACGCAGGGCCTAAACTATAAGGGTTAGAAACTTGAAATTTAGCACAGGGGTTCCTTTTATAACGGAGGGGAGCACTAAGAAAGGATTATTGAAAATTCACCCCCTAAGGGGGTAAAACGGGGGTGCAAAGTTAGTATGAAACTGCCGTTTTTGAAGTCAAGTGGGCAACCCGAACGAGGGCAGACGTCGTTAATGGGTACGGGGTAAATGGTACTAATTCTACGCGAGCGAAGCTGCGGGCGTCCACTAGTCTTTCATAAAATATCATTGACTGAGATCTTATACTCGTAGTAGGTAAGTTAGGTCGCCACCAGATCGCCACGGGCCGACGAGTTGCGCTGACCGGACCGTACAATCAGCCCGTTACCGCGAGGAGCAATCGCCGCTGACAACTGAAGCGTTCCATCCACTGAGTGCAGCAAGTTATACCTATGATACTTGCGTTTGCAAGAAATAGTTTCGTAAACATCAGGTCTGCAACTTTTCCCCACTCAACCAGGGTTTGACTGGTAGAAAATGCCATAAGGTATTAAGTGCGCCCATTTTTTATTTATTCAACTTTATTGACATCTCTAGAGATGTCAATAAAGTTGATTAAATAAAAAATAAAAAAATTTCACTGTTAAACCCAGACCAAGCAAATTTTTCTTTTCTTAATTTAATGCATTTCTAATGCATTATACAAATAAAAGTTAGCTTTATGCACAACTTCAACATATAAACTTTAACTGTGCCAAATTTCATACACCTCCTTCCGCGTAATTTTCGTAAAATGGGGTCGAATGTTTTTGTTTCACGCATTAATATTATGATGATGATGTTGCCTCTAGCCGATATTATTGTAGTGTTAGCCCAGTGGATGCATTGGCTCGAGATGGTCTGCGTTCAAATCCTAGCGCCACAGACCTATGACTGAGTTATGTTAGTTTTAAGAACTTTATGTCTCACGCGTAGCAAACGAGCATGAATCACCACCCAACCGCTGACGTTCATGGCAATTGTGATAGAAGTGTTTTTCCATTGCCTGCAGCTATTTGAAATTACGACCTTTTTATATTTTCATCGGTGATGAGATCAGTAAAATATTTCGAAGATATTCGAAAAAAATCGAGTTTAAAAAAAAAAAACTTTTTATAACTTTTTATTGACGGGATAACGTCTTATAAATCGATGAACGCCAGCAACACGAACGAAAAAGTGTGACGTGATTTGTCGTTACCTGACGTCATGAGGCGTTATTGAGAACCGTTTCCATGGCTACTAAATAGGGAACAACTTGCTCAGTACAAACGAGTGAAGTTAAATAAAAGTTTTTAATAAAAAGAATACATAATTTAAGGCGACTGTCCCCATATAACACTCCATCACTCTACCCCTATGTCCTTTATACATTAGGTACGAGTGAAGACGCACTGAGACACAATGCGAGCCACTTCTGAAGGTACGTGTACGTACACCCCGAGACCCTGACACTCGAGTTACCACAATCCGACTTGTATTTCATTGGTGATATTTCAGGCCAAAAAAATTACATAGAGTAGTACTATTAGAGGGAAATAATAGTTAGAGATGAGATGATGTCGGTTACGTTACCGTTATGATTGTTTATCGGATACCTTAAACATGTACTAATATATTTATAAAATTCTCGTGTCACAGTTTTTGTAACAAAACCCCTGCGAAACGGCTTGGTTGATTCTTATGAAATTTTGTGCGTACCTATATTCAGTAGTTCTGAGAATAGATAGTAAAGTATTTTTCACAACCATATTTTTTGGACAACCAATGGGTATAGAAAGGTCCACGAGTGGTCCTCACGTTTTTAAATGTATCTATTGAAATAACTTCAGGAATTCTGTCGAACATTTTCTACCTTAACTTGGAAGTTTTAACGTTACCACGTATACGAAATTTCACCTCCTTAACAACCCTGATAATAATTATTCCTGAAAGACGTCCTTACGCGCCCTCCTCACGTCACGATGGCTCTCAAAATCCCTCTAAAAATAGTTTACTTAGGGCTCGAGGGAGATAACGGATACCTACATACTTTCCGTCATACGCAGCAAATTTAGACAGGGCCACAGAATACAAAATGACAGGGCTGACACTTCGCCACATTCCGTACATCTTGTCTTACAAGGGCTCGAGTGGACTCGTTCAAGTAGAAAATATTTCAGTCTGGCTGCGATTGGGGCTTTCATTATGCTAATAACTTACTGTAACACGATTCAAATGTTTTTTAATCAATGTTCTATTTTTGGTTAAAAGTTTCGTCGGTCAATCCTCTGAAATAAATATCTTCGAACAAGCTAGGTTTAGTAGTTTGCCAAAACACACATGATGGCCACTATGGCAACCATGACCTCAAGTAAGGCCTAAGGGTGAGGAGCATAAGCGTGAGGTCAAAGGTATATTTTTACATATAAAAAATACATTACTATAAGCGATGCGGTCATATCCGTAGATAGATACTGTTCGTAGCGTTCTGCAGCGTTTACACATAGGTATCAGTCCCTTACTTGAGAGTTGACAGGCAAATCCTAGGATTTGCCTGTCAACTCTTCAACCCTAGGGTTGATGAGAAACTTTTTATATACTCGCGTTATTACACACGAAAAATATGACATTCTTAAGCAATTGCGTCAGTAATTCCATCATTTTTGCATTTGCATTTCCATCAATTGCTTCAGGCATCCATTTTGTGTATCAAAATGGAAATTGTCGAACAGGCTCGAACCCCGTTACCGGGTACCCGGTACAAAATATCAAAATATCACTTTCATCTTTATACCCTGATTGCCTCCGGAGCATTCACGCAGAGCACCGCAGGGCAACAGGGAGCTAGGGCGCCGCGCCGGCTGAGGGGAATCAAAACGTGCGATCTGTATAGCACTTTCATTGGCTGACAGGGTGGCCAACTTGACAATTTTTACGGAACAAGAAAATTAGGGAGTGTACAGTGTACACACGATTTTCAAATTATGGATAAATCTTTTCTCGATCAATGCATTTGTGAAATAAGAGAGTTCTCCGTACCTTTCAATGTGAAGTCGGCCAATCTACGCGTGGCAGACTATAACTTAAACTTTCAATTTGGTTATTGGTTGTAATACCTGCTTGTGAATAAATGATGAATATCATTCAAGTGTATTAATAAAATTAGTACCTACATAGCTATTGTAGATTAACCTGATAAGTGAGAAGGAAAATATTCCAACTAATTAAAGCCACATATTAGATAGTCAAGTTGGACAGAAGACCTGAAGAAGACGACGAGAAACCGCTGGATTCAGAAGGCGAATTCGTTTAGGAGAGGCCTATGTCCAGCAGTGGACCTTGACGTAGTGACAGTAGATTTAACAAATCAAAACTTATGTCTTTACAATAACATAAAACAAAATTTATGGACAAAACATTTATTTTCTGACTCCCCATTCTTAACAGAGATTTTTCAGTAAATATTGATGGACCATGAAAGCGAGTATAAGTTCTAGGAATAGTGATGAACAATACCTCGCTCTGCGATTGCGGGGACGCCCTCGCGGGAGACAAGTGCGGGGGCAGGGGAATGCGGGAGGCAGGGGAATGCGGGAGCAGGGGATGAAAGCTTTGTCTACGCGGCGTCATTACTTTGTCAAAGGTCCTTCTCAAGGCGCGATACTAAGTAACGTATGTATGGAGCACGCGTGTAGAGCTAGTTCTGGTATGTTGGCGTGGGTTTCAACGTAGGTACTAATTTTTTCTTTCAGGGTGAGGTATGTTTAAGGTGCTTGATAAGTCATTTACTACGAAATTTACTATGACATGACTGCATATTATACAAAAATTTTATCTCAAATTTCATAAACCTCTATTTTCGTAAAAACCGGTAGAAAGTTTTTGTTTCTCGTATTAATACAATTTTTTTTATAGATTTTAGCCTAACGGACAAGCGGACTGGCCACCTGATGGTAAGTAGTCACCGTCGCCTATGAACATAAGCAACACCAGAGGATTCTCCAATGCTTCGCCGGCCCTGAAGGAGAGCTCTTTTTACGCCTTTTTTGAAGAACCCCATGTCATAGCCTACCGTGAAGACCTCATTAGGAAGTTCATTCCACAGTAGACAAGTGCGCGGCAAAGGATTGCGCAAACCTTTTAGTACAGGATCGCCAGAAATCGAGTCGGTGTTGATGAAACTTCAGTCTTCAGCGTGTAGTGCGAAAGTCGGTAAATGACGACGTTGGCATGACACCTTCCAGTTCCAGAGAACACATATTATGATTGATGGATTCATGGGGGACGGAAGATTCCATCTCTTCTGTGTTTTTCCATCTCTTAACGATACAAGCAAGAAATAGTAACTAAGGCGCGTTCGCAAAAAGTTCTCTTCCATGGTCGAGAGCAGTCTACGCGACCGTTTGTCTGTCCAAGTGATTGAGTCCCGCCATGTCACCGTGTGGCGTGTCACCGTGACAAGCCGTTCCGGTGGTATGCTGATGCTTGTCATACTCATAACTGTAACTGGTTGTAGTGGCCGCTAGTCGCTGGGGTTCCGCAGTACCTATCTATTTGTTGGTCGAACCCATTGATTTACAGTAAAAAAAACATAGATGTTACCTTCATAGTTTTCAGTGTGCGCAAATGGTACATTTTGTTGTCATTAGAATATGTCAGAATGCCTGTAATTCAATATTTTATGCTGGATATTAAAAGATTTAATTTAATTCAATTTATTTGTTCTCAAATAAAAAAGCATTTAAGCTAATAAGGCATACAGATATGAGACAATGATAATTTTCTTATTATTAAATACTTACTATGTAATGAATAAACAAATTGTACATATTGATAAATAGATAATTGATAGTGAGACTTAATATTGTGACTAGAAATTGTTTTTCTAGTTACAATATTCAGAGATATTAAAATCTAAAGTGCCCATTACGGAACCCATTCTACTCTTGGCGTCACTCACATAACAAACTGAAGCCTGTAACTGGCTTACAAAAACATGTGTCAATTAGCCAGTTGCTTGGTCGTCAAAAAAAGACGGGTGATTAAAAAAGGCAGTACGAAATTATATCTCGGAACCATCAACTGCAGTTAGCTATGTGAAAAATGTTGAACGGCAGAAGACGTAGGGCAATAGGAATAACCCCATTAACCACAGAGCATAATCATTGAGTGAGACTTTCTTACTTTACTGATTTGTCGCAATAGATAAATCGCAATATTTTATTTGAAACTAAGCTATGAATTTCTGTCAATAATTCTTGTCCACTAAAATGACGGAATTATAATTCCCGAACTTTTTAAAGTTTTTTTTTTAAATGATCTTTGCTGTTGGTTGCTGCTGCCTTTTCTGTGTAAGTTTTTACTGCAAAAGAACAAAATCGTGAAGAAAGACTGTCATCAAGCGTGCAATGCTGGGTATTGAAAAAGAATTGAAGTTTTCGGACGAAAGCATGTAAAATGTGTCCAGTAGTTTACGTTGTAGGTATTGCACAAAATTATTACCGTTAGTTTTTCATTATGAAATTTAGTTTGACTGTCAATGTCCCTTTTATTCAAATGAAAACCAGTTTTAAGAATGCAACTGAGATTTTATCGAAGTATTTTTCGTAATAACACAGCACAGCTAAAGCTTGTAAGTACAGTGGCGGTGAGCTACTGTACTTACAATACTAGGAAATGTTCATAACATTTACACCAACGGCACTATTAGCGAGAGAAAAATACATTTTGTGGAATGAAGAAGTAAGTAGGAAAATACTCCACCGGTTTAGAAGCAACTTCATCCACAAATGTAAGTAAGTACACCTAAAACAATCAACTACCTGTCTACCTCAGTAAAACTTGTTAGTTTATGTTATTTGGGTTTTAAAGGGTAAAACGCCCTTTGGGTACGCAATCCTAAAAATCATCTAAATGAAAATATTGAGCAATAACGCGAGCCGAAAGAGTGCACCATACAGTTCATTGTAATCATTAATTCTATGACCATTTATTTTAGCAAAATTGGCAAAGGAGAAAAAATTTCGCATCACTTGAATGCAAGTGATGTGTTATACATAAGTTTTGACTGTAATAACGTATATATCCACACTAGAATTCCCTAGATCAGTTTCTACAATATAAACGATAGTAATAAACTTAATCAATTTGCAATCAGCTCCTATGATAAATGCGTTCCAACGGAAGAGCAGACAGGTTATACATTGCATTCGGTGGTAATTAATGTGAGATATCTATAGTTAACGAAGGGGGTGAGAATGCAGACTAAATGCATCTAATGGATTTTAGTTCAATCAATTTTGATTCTTACCACTATCGCTATAAAGATTGAAACTACGTCTTTGTTTATTGCCAAGGAGGTCGCTGTTTCATCGATATGATTTACAGGTATCGCTGTTATTTACGTTCAAAATGCGTCCGGTGACAACTGAATTACATAGGTAATTATTAATGTACGGATATTAGTTTCAAGTGGATATTGCTTATTAATAAGATTGAGACTTCCAGAGATTGAGTTGCTTAGGATCCGGTACCTACTTTATACTTTACGCCAGTTAACGCAATACTTCTCAACGTTTTAACACGTTCGCTGCGGCACCAATTTTTGCATACTTTCCGTTCCTGCGGCACGAGGTATAATCGGCCCGTACCGTGACCAGACGTTAGGGCGACACGCGGTCTATTAGACCCCACCTCCTTTTACAGACTAAAATCCATTTTCTGGCGCGAAATCAAAGATAAATGAGAATTTTGGTCCTTATTGATATAGACAGTGAATTGATGAACCCTAATCCACCGTCGCCCCGGGATCTGATGGCTAGTTTAGGAATTATTAGCAAAACAAAATATGGGATCTTATACACCTCGTAACGCACTGAAATAGGGCAAATTTTCGCTGCGATTAGTGATGGGAAAAATAATATCGACGTTTTTAAACTGTCTTAACTACGCAACGACTTGACCGATTTTGATCAATTATATCTCATTAGATCGTTTTAAGGGCAAAACCTGGCAAAACAACACAAAGCTATCAAAGGATACATTTTTTTTAAATAATCTAAATTGTGCTTGAAGGCGCCATAAAGAAAAAAAAACCGGCCAAGTGCGAGTCGGACTCGCGCACGAAGCGTTCCATTCTATACCATTAAGAGGCACCTATTACAGACTTATTATTGGAAAATAATGGATTACGGTTTATGCATAAGGTTTATCTTTCTATTTGTATATGAAAATCTTAATGCGGTTCACAGAATAGAAAAAAAAGGCAACCAGAAGTAGAAAAGAAACTGTCCTATTTATTCTGCCTCGGGCTTTAAAAATACAATTATTAGAACTTGAATTAACATTAAAAAATCAGTATCAATATACTTTTTTATAAAAATCTCAATATATATGTTGTACTTATTTATGAGTGTTTTAAAGGACGTGCTCTCCAATCGACGTGATGCACAACACTGGTCGTTTGGGTCGTATGGGACGTTTTAGCCTCGTTCCGCACTGCATTAAAATTATATTAATTCAGTGCGGCACGAGGCCTAAGACATCCGGTACCAAGGTAGGTACACCACCGAGTCCGGGAACCATTAGTGATCTCAAATATATAATTATCTCTTTCCTACACTGGACCAAACCAAAGTTATGCCATTCGCACCACAGAGAAATTCACTGTTTTGCTTGCCGCACCACAGGGAAGTTGCATCAGGGGTGATTTAGGCCTCGCTTCGCACTTAACGTGTTAAATACGAGGTTTGTTTGCACTGGTTTAATAGCTACAAGTTCTAGTTGTCACCTCAGTACCTACGCCATACAACAGACACAAAGCCAGACTCCGAGATGCAATATTTTTTTAATGGATTTTTTCTGTATGTTTATACAGCCTTAGACTTATTGAACGAGACTCCTATTAACATTAAGCATACTGACTATGGCTCCTCCTATATGGACTATCCTCCACCAATCTAACCTATCCTAACCTAACCTAACCTCTAGACCTCCCGCAGAAGTGTCTGTGGGGGAGACCCGTGCCCAGCAGTGGGACGTCTATGGGTCGCAGCGATACTGACTATGACTGATTATCATAGCGTAGATCTAGAACGAAAGAACCTAGAAGTACCCATGTTCCTGTTCCTGATGAAACTCTCTCAAATCGTAAGCAGAACAAAGGTTGTATACAAAGCACCTTTGAATGGTACGCAAGCTTAGCTTCGGGCTTCAGCGGTTAGGATGCTGGATGGACGAATGCTGACTTTGTCGTGAACAGTCTCACTCGTCGAGAGCCTTTGTGTGTTTGTTTGGATTTAAAAGTACTTACGTGCCTCTCAGTCATCTTATTTACTTGTTGAAGTAGGTAGTACAGTTCTTTACGGATATAAGGTAGCAAACGAGCATTCCGCATGGACTGATTTCAAAAATTCTTTCACAAAAAGCTGCATCTTCACCGAGTGACATTGGCTATATAATATTACTAGATGTAAACGAAACTATTGTTATATCTAATTCCACGAGCGAAGCTGCGGGCGTCCAATAGTAATTTAAATAAAGTCGCAAAGACGCAAGTCTGCAAAGGCAACACATATCACACGAGTACATTGCCCTATAACAACACAACATGCTGTAACGAAGGCTCATCACTCCGCACCCTTACATAATTCAATTGGTTTCCGCACTCGAATTACCAATGTTGTAATAAGGAACCTTACCGCGAGCTCAGAATAAATGATAGTATTAATATAAACACAACGCTTAAGGCTTCTCTCGAGACTGTCCACAATTGATACGAGGCTTTCAAGTGACACTGATGGTCACATTTCCCATAGCTGAGAAAGTTTAGGAGTCTCGATAGTGCCAATTTCCACATATCAATATAAACACCGTCAATTAAAGTAGGCTTACCCAGTGGATGTTTTATTCTATTATTGGCATAAATGATTTTGACGACGGCGTGTTTATTGACATAAATCTGCTAGTGAGTTGATACATTTGTGTGTACGCTATGCTAGTCTATAATTAGTAGGCACCTATTTAAATAATAATAAATAAATATCTTGGACATTCTCACACCTGGCCATCCGACCCCAAAAGTAGGCGCGAGCCTGTAATTTTTTTTTTTTATTGATACAGGATAGCAAACGAGCTTGCAGCACCACCCATCCGCTGCCACCCATGACAACTGTGACTGACTTTGAACAAGACTCAATTAGGGACTGGGATGGTTAGTCCAATTAGTTGAGAAAGTTAATTAGAACATTAGTTGGTCAGTTCGTTAGTAGGTATGAGGACTAGGGACTGTTAGTGATAGTTAGTCCTGTTAGTTGGTGTTAGTAATAGTCCAGTTAGTACTTGTTAGTAGGAGTCTCGTTCTAAGTCAGTCACAGATGTGTTGCTACCCTTGAGGACTAAGATGGTCGCCTCTAAAGAAGTGTAACCGGAATCCACACCTTTCCAACCGGACCACAATTGCTTTAAAAACAATTATTACACGGCAGAAATGGTACTAGGTACCGTGGTGGGCGGTGGTACTGCCCCGGGCGAACTCTATATGGAACCAATTAGCTTTCATATAAAACCTATTTGGTTCCCTTTAAGCTCTACCACCTATAAACTGGGTGTAGGAAACTGATATACGTACATAGATAATTTTAAATATGTACATACTTAAATAGTTAATATTATTATTAACATCCAGACACAGAACAAATACCTATTCCTGTTACCTGTATTTGTCCTGAGTGGGATTCGAACCCACGACCCCTTTTTTTTTTTTTTTTTTTTTTTTTATCGTGGGGAAATCCTCATGGATATCTCTCCGCATCGGGGGATGCGGGAGATTATGTCGGACTCCTACCGACTAAAACCCCACGGTATCCCTCTCTGCACCATTCTGCCGGGATCACGGGTACGCTTTCGCATTCTTCCGCGATCCCGACGGCGTTGGTCATGTTCTAGACCCCTCCTCATATTTATAGCACCAGTAAGTAGCACGCGGGGATACCGCACGCGCCACCTCGAGGCCCTTTGCTGACGGGGATATCCCCCGATATCCGCCGCCAAGGTCTCATTTATGGAGGTCGCAGGAGGGCTTGATAGGCCCTCCGTCGACCTCCTGGTCTCCTGCTGCGGGTTTGGGGGTTATTCCGCTCTCTCTCCCTCCCGGCAGCTTCCTTCTGCGCGATAACCGATTCGCAGAAGGCGAGAACGGCTTTCCACGATCTCTTGCTTTCAACCATGGCCTTAATCACAGTTGGCAGCGAGAGATCGGCCCCCACTACTGCAACGAGTTCTTGGCGCTGCTCCCTCCATGCTGGACACACCTCTAGTGTGTGTTGCGCCGTGTCCTCGATGCATCCACATTGGTGGCACTCCGTTGTTGCTTCGCTCCCAGCAATTTTGCACAGGTACTTCCCAAAGCACCCGTGGTTGGAAAGTACCTGCACTAACCGGAAGGTGAGCTGCCCATGCTTCCTCTCTAGCCAGCCTCCCAACACTGGTCGGATAGCCTCAACAGTCCAACCCCCAGCCCTTGGTTGGGCCAAGCGCTCTTCCCATTCTCTGAGCATGAACTGCCGAGCGTGACTCCTCAATCTTGCCATCTCACCAGGCATAGGAGACTGCTCCCTGAGCCTAAGGTCTGAATGCCGACGGTACAGAGCTGTAGCAACTTCGGCTTCTAGGTCCCAGGGTGGCGATCCTGCTAAAACACAGGCAGCCTCATACGAGATGGTGCGGTATCCCCGTATGACCCCTACAGCCATCACTCGTTGTGGCCTTCTAAGGAGCGCAATATTTTTGCTTGTAAGGGCCTCCTCCCAAACGGGTGCCCCATACAGGGCCATGGACCGCACCACCTCTAGATATAAGCGCCGACTACTCGTTTCCGGACCTCTGAGGTTTGGAAGTAACCTTTTTAATGCGGCAACCACACCCATTAATCGAGTGGCCATCTGGCTAAAGTGCTCTCGGAAATTCCATCGACTATCGAGGATAAGTCCTAGGTATCTCATGTGGGCCCGAACCTCTATGCGAAAGTTGCCAATCATTATGTGAGATCCTTCTGGCGGAGCTCTTCGTGGACCATGGAAACAAAGTGCCTCTGATTTGTTAACTGCCACTTGGAGCCCCAACATTCCGATTCTCCCGACAACCTGTTCTACTGCCAGTGCGGCAAGTTCTGAAGCCTCCTCATAATTCCGTCCTTGAGCTGTAACTAAGGTGTCGTCTGCATAGCATGTTACGTTGACTCCTGGAAGAACATCGCCCCGCAACACCCAGTCGTAACCCATGTTCCATAATAGCGGCCCAATTATTGAGCCCTGTGGAACACCGCATGACATCTCTCTACTGAGCAGCCGCCCGTTCCGTCCAGGGTATACGATGTGCCTTTCGGAGAGGTAGGCTCTCACAATCCGACTAAGGTAGGGGGGTACGTTATGGTACGTCAGTGCCTCCCCTACGCACGACCATGGCAGGGTATTAAAAGCATTAGCAATGTCCAAAGACACTGCCATCAACACTCCCCCATGTGAAACTATTTCGTCCGAGAGAGCTTTGACCCGCTCAATTGCGGCAATAGTAGAGAGGCGCTCTCGGAAGCCGAATTGGTTGCACGACAGGTTTGGACCTACCTCGTTAAGGTGTTTTTTGATACGTCCCGCTAGAATTCGTTCGAATAGCTTATCCGCTTCATCAAGCATCACGATTGGGCGGTAAGCTGAAGGGCACTCTCCGGGGCGTCCTTCCTTCTTCAGCAGAACAAGTCTGCCCGTCCTCCATAGTGATGGGTACCGTCCAGATGCCAGGCATGCGTCCAGTAGTTTTTGAAAGCGGTCGCCAAGCACTTGAAGGGCTATGACCCAAGCACGACCTGGAATACCGTCTGGCCCAGGAGCCTTGTTCTTGCTTCTAAGCTTCAGGATGGCCACGTCTAACTCTTCCTCCGATACCGGTGGCACATCTGCCGCCTCTGTGCTATCTCGATCTTCTTGCAAAGGGGCCATCGCAGGGGGTATGTAGTTCACTCTAGATGGAAATAAAGTGGACACTATTTCCTCTAGTAGTTGTGGCCGGAGTGTCTCCGTAAGCGGTGGCGCCCACGGACGGATTTTGTTCCTCACAAGCTTATAAGGCCGTCCCCACGGATCCTGGCTCAGAGAATCTAGGAGTTCCGCCTTTTTGTTGGCTTTGGCCTGCATTATAGACAGTTGCAGTATTTTCTTGCACACCCTGTAATCGTCATATAGTTGCCCCTCGGTCTCCAGGTTCCGTTGTCGCAGCCTGCGATGTCTGGTGTACCTACGTCTAGCCTCTACACATCTGTAGCGAAGAGCTGCTATTTCCTGAGACCACCAGTACACCTGGCATGTTGGTGGGCGAGATTTGGCACGGGCCATGCCAGCATCACAAATTTTCGAGAGGGCGCCTCGAAACCAATTTGCTTCTTCCTCAATGTCCATAGGTAGTGCTGGAGTCAGCCAGGCCTGCACAATGGCGGCCTCTAATAGGACATCCTTGTCCAGACTACTTAGTTTCCATTTTGGTAACGACTTAGCTTGACGTATATTTGGGTACTCTAGAGAGGTGGATACATCAAACCGAATGTATAAATGATCAGATAATGTCTCCACCTCATCAAGAACAGTCCAATCTCTTATACGGCTGGCAAGGCCGGGTGACGCAAATGTTACATCTATGATTGATCCACCTTGCTGTCGAACACATGTGTTGGTCGAACCGCTGTTAATAACTAGCAGGCCTGCCATTGATGCCCAGTCCTCTAATGTTTCTCCCCTCGGGTCAGTTGTCGGGCAGCCCCATGCTCTTGATTTCGAGTTGAGGTCCCCGGCAACGAGCACTGGGCGAGGAAAACTTTGTCCTACAATAGCTCCAAGCCTGTTCAAAAAAGATTCAAATTCGGCAAGCACTCTGTTTGGCGAGAAGTATACTCCAACAAGAATCGACTCTTTCCACTGGATCGCCACGTAGCCGCTACCCCTCGCTATCATACTAAAAGGTGAAACACCCTCCGACCTCCTTAGAATAATAGCCACCGAGCCATCCATATCACCTGCCCAGTTATCCCAAGAGGGAATATAATAGGGCTCGGAGACCACTGCAATGTCTATAAGCCACTCCGCAATACTCTGTAGGAGTAAGTCCTGAGCTGCAGCGCAGTGGTTAATATTCGCCTGTAGAAATCGATGGGCCATATTAATATCAGGAAGTAACCATCGCATCCTCTTCCCTCATTTGTGCAAGGGGACAGTTTTCAACTGACGGGACATTAGTAGCCAAGGTATTCTTAGCCGGCGTGTTTGTGACCGAGGTCACCGCTCCTCTCCTCCTTTTTTGGTTTTGCATTGAGCACGCCTTGCTCCCTAATCTATGCGCCGCCGGCTTGTTAGCTACCGCACACAGTGAGCATCTTGGTTCCGCAGAACACATGTATGCCTTATGACCAGGCTTGCCACAGCGGTAGCATTCCTCGCTGCGGTCAATGTCTCCAGTGCAGTGCGCTCTGACGTGTCCATCTTGGAGGCATCGATAGCATCTTAGTGACCTTTGCTGTAGCAAGTCTACCTTTGCCGAAACCCATCCCACCAACAGACGTCCTCCTTCGTTTATCTTCTTGGCTGCTACAACCGGGCAACGCACCCAAATGGATCCAGTGCCCCTGGGTGCGAATCTTATTTCCCCTGTCTTCACAGTCTCCTCGGAACAGCCCCCTACCTTTGCAACGGCAGTTACTATTTCCTTGGGGGTAACAGAGTCATCAAGCCCTGAGATCCGCATTTCAGCAGATTTGACAGGTCTGGTGACTCTTGCGACCCCTTCCTCCAACGTTTCTCTGATTTTTTGGGCCAATGAATCCGCCTTCTCCCCACTCGTTGTGCCTGGAACTTCCAATATACGAGCGCCAGTAGCAGCCGTTCGATATTTGAGGCCGGTGATGCCACAGCTTGGGAGATCAATTGATGTTCTAGCCTTCTCTAAAATTTTGGCATACGTAATCCCCCTCTTTTCAGCTTCAGCTTCCAGCGTAATAACTATGGCTGAGGAGCGGGGTGGGCGTAGCTTCACCGGTAGCGGCTTCTTCTTGCCCTTGTTTGGACCCCTAGCTATAGTCACATCGTTTGACGCAGGTTGAGATGTTACTTTGGGCGTCTTCTTTTTCTTATCGCCTCTTTTAACCACCCTTGTCCAGCCTTCATCTCTTCCTTCAGTTATTGGTTGAGAAGGTGATGTATCCATACCACTAGGGCTTGGTTTCCCCGGCTCATTACCTTTTTTTTTCTTACTCTGCTTTTTGTTTGAAGTTACCTCCTTTGCTGCTGCAGATTCCATCACTGGTGGAACCATATTATGCCTCGGTGATGCCACGTCATTTCTGCGGTCGGACCTAAGTGGGGGGCGACAGCGTTCCTCTGGGGGTAATCTTCCTTCGAGTGCCTCCAATCGTGCCGTAACCATGGTCCCGACTTGGAGCATAATAGACCGCGTAAGTTCTTCTGCATCTACACTCCTAGTCTGCGGGAGGGTACACGGTACTTGACTCTGTGACGATTGTTGCTGTGAAATGAGGGGTAGAGGCCTTTCTTTAGCCTTTGCCACTTCCTCTCGAAGTTCGGCGATTTCCTTTCGGAGTTCCGCCACTTCTCCTTGCAACTTGACATTGTCTGCCTGTAGTTTGGCAGTCTCTTCGGTTGAAGTCCTACAATACAGTGCTTCTACCACTGTCGTTATTGAGGCCGCTGCCTCCTTTAAAGCCCGCTGAAAAGTTCCTTTAAGGTTCCTTGACTTCGTTGAGACGCTCAATATTACTCCGACGTCGTCCTGGATCTGTTTCTTTAGAGCGGCCGCTGTTCTCTCATCGCCTAAAGTTCCCAGCGTTAGCCCAAGTGCAGTCCGGCTTACTTCAGCATCTCGAGCTTGCTCCTCCACCTCGTTTTCCGCTTCCAAGCGTACTTCATTCCTCCTCTGTCTCTTTTTCTGGCCAGGAGTAGGTACCAGGCTTGTAAAAGACTCGCTTTCACTTGAAATTGCTGACCCTGATTGGGTCGGGCAGTTCCTCTTTTTGGGCCTCTTCCAGAATCGGCCTGCTTGGGGCAGCGAACTTGTTGTTCGAACGCTGGCGTCCGATTCGGACGCATTTTGTATTTCTTTCTCCTTCTCTACATCGTTTTTATTGGGGTTTTGTTGTAAAGGTTGCATGTTGTTCCCACGAGTATGGGGGAAAATAAGGTCCATCCCGGTGGTGCCCCCTGCACCCGGATAAGCCTGAGCGTAACTCGCCACGGGTGTCGGCCGGTACCCTGGCGGGGGTCGCACTAACGACTGAGTTACCCGTCAGCCATTCGTCCCCTCGCGGTGCGCCGCCGCTTGAGATTCGGGGTAATTTTTTATAGAGGTTGTCTTCCTCGTGGTTCAGCCAATTAAGGCAAGACCTTCGGTCCCACTCGAGGACACCAGCCGTGTCCCTGATACCTTTCACTTCTCCCCCTTCCTCTTTCCATCATCCAACTGAGTGGGATTACGAACACGACGGTGACTAAATACTATGTACGTCAGCCAACTCTACGGCAGGATAAGTACCTACACGTAAATCCCATCCTTGCCCCTCCTCAGTGCCCTCTGCTGTTCAGAGGGACACGAGGAAGAACGTTCCACCCCCTTCCTCCGCTTTGTCCTGCATTGTCCAGCAAGCAAAGCTGAGGAAATACCCCACCCCGTGTCAGGTTATTCGTCATTGGCCAAGTGACCTAATGTCCAGGGTGCACCACGTGAAGGTTACCTGACAAGCACCCCAACCCACGACCCCTGGCGCAACAGACAGGGTCACTACCGATTGCGCCAACGAGCCCGTCTAAGTTATGTTAATTTAGTTGTCCTGTAAGAACGCGACGCAATGTTGTCACATTAGCCAACCCGGCGCGGCTAGGAGAGCGAATTGTACCGCCAATTTGCGTTACCTTCCGCGTTCGCAGTCAAGTGATACATGTCGACACTCCTGTGAGTTATGTACCCCTGGTGTCAATTGTTGATGCAGTACGGATATAAGTTATCATTACACTAACCATTTTAGTTACAGTCCAACTGATAGTTGTTAGTAAGATTCCATCTCACTTGAGGTCGGTCCCATAAGCTACCCTAGTGTTCGACTGTTGCCGTTTAACCGGAAATTTCAGAGCGATACACATTTCAGCTCTCACAAATCTTCTTCCAAATCAATAATGCGCAATTCACAGGCTGTAAAAAGTATCATCATCATCATAACCCTTTCTGTGCCACTGTTGGTCACGTGACTTCTTTTGAAATCATCATCATCATCACAACACAACCCTTTCTTTGTCCCACTATTGGGCACGAGTCTCCTCTCAGAACGCGAGGGATTAGGCCTTAGTCCACCACGCTGGCCAAGTGCGGATTGGCAGACTTCACATGAACATTATGATGAGCTCTCAGGCATGCAGGTTTCCTCACGATGTGTCCATCACCGTTATAGCAAGTGACATTTAATTTCTTAAATCGCACATAACTCAGTAAAGTCATTGGTGCGTGCCGCTGGGGCTTGTACTATTATTCTGTGGCTGGGGTTTGAACCCGGACCGCTCGAGTGAGAGGCGAGTTCGATAGCCACTGGGCTGTCACTGCTGTGTCTTTCTTTCTTCTTAAAACAACTTTTTACCAATAATATATTACAATATATCCATCTATAATGATGACATCACGACTACGGATACATGATGACTGCATGGCGTGGTGGTGACTGCATATCTGCAGGTTCCGGGTTGGAATCCCGGCGGGTATATTTGCAACCCGCAAAACAGGGAATCATATTGCGATGTGTTGAGTCTGTTAGTGTTTTCATTCATAGTAATAGGTGGAATAACATAATCACATTAAAGTCCTAGAATGCCCTTGAAATGAAAATTTTCTCTCAGGGAATAATTTCATGGCATACTTACCGCTGGGGCCTTGCATAATTTTCAGTTCACCCGACCTTACCAAGGTCAACCTTGAGAGACTACGTGACCTTCAGCGCACGTTTGCGCCCGTCACAATGTCATACATAAGGCATGTAAAGGCACTACACTTTCAGTCGATAGTTTGATACCGAAATAGCTTCTCTGTTTAATTTTATATCTAGATGAGCATAGATTATACCATCATTCAGATGCATAAGTACCATCTTTGCAGCAGATTGGAGTAGGATTTAGATATTATCTGTAGAGTCTTATAGGCCAACCATAATCTTTGGCAAAGTTTAAAGGCACAGCATTCCCAGCCTATAAGTAGTGTTTCGTACAGTCTTAAAAAACTAGAAATTATAAGGGAGAAAATTCTAGTTCGTGACAAAATCTATATATATAAAAGGAGAAGCTGACTGACTGACTGACTGACATATCAACGCAGGGCCTAAACTATATCTAAGGGTTAGAAACTTGAAATTTTGCACAGGGGTTCCTTTTATAACGTAGGGGAGCACTAAGAAAAATCCTTTCTTAGTGCTCCCCTAAAAGTAAATTCACCCCCTAAGGGGGTAAAACGGGGGTGCAAAGTTAGTATGAAACTTTGCCGTTTTTGAAGTTAGAAAATGTCTAATTCCACGCGAGCGAAGCTGCGGGCGTACACTAGTTATTGAATATACCACCCTCAAAGAACTAAACGAACTATTTTTTCCTATTTTCGTAACATGCTTTCCTCGAACACTTAACTCAGGTGCACAGTAGGAGCTAACATCGCCTCCGATAGCAATAAGCGTCCATCAGGCTATCGGCGCGCCACTATCTCAAGTTGAGAACTTAAACGATTGCGAATTAGGCGCAGTGCAGACAACCGTTTTTATTACTTATATTAACAGTTTTTATTCAAACATCTCTTGGGAATATAATTTATGACTAAACGACGCATGTGTCATACAAATTATGTTTTTTGCCCGAGTCAGGTCAGGCATACTTAGTATTTTTTTTTTTACTTTAATTTAAGTACCATCACGGAGTCGTGCCTTTGGTGGTGAATGTTGAAAAATAGGTGTATTACAAATATCTGCATACCGATTTGCGAAAAAAAGAAACAGGCGTGATGATGTCGTATAACAAATTTTTTAAGACAAAAATACCAACATCACTTTATGTTTGTGTGTAGGTACCAATTAAAAGACCAAAGACACCATACACTGACCGCTCTATAAAACACAAGGGAGCGGGTCGCTTTGATACGGACATTATACACATAGTGCTAATTGCACATTATGAAGAGCATCAGATAAGATATTTTATTTCCCTTTTGCAAAATACATATATACCTAACATAATTAATCTATCCATCCATCAGCCTTTTAAAGTCCACTGCTGGACATAGGCCCTCCTTAATCGGTGCAACTCTTCCCGATCCTGTCCCTTCTGAATTAGCTCCGACATCTGCCGTCTGCGCTACGCCGTCCTCCGTTTACCTACAGATAATCGTCTTTCAACAAGTGACGCGTGATCCCTGACGCGTTAGTCTGGCGGCAGTATTCTGCACAACCTGTTTCGCTTACCCTCTGCTTGTTAATCTATGACTCATCCCGTCTGACGCTAACATATTCAAAGCTACTAAAGTTCTTGATTTAGAATTTAATTACACATTAACGGTGGCTATTTTATGTTGCTTCGCCGAGTATTAACATGATGATATAAGTTTAGCAAGCAATATGTTTTAGAGATGACAAGTTTAATGTTCTGCGTATATCCAATCTTCCTTTGCACATCCATTTAGCCTCTCTAACAGGAGTTGTTAGTCGTCGTCATTCTTGACTAATGCTAGTTGATGGACGCAGTTTATTGTTTTTATTTATTTGATAGTGATACCAACGAACGTATCTACTGTACAGCAGAAACTTAATTAAATTACAATATACTTACATGACATAATAAATAATACAATGACAATAATACAATGACTGTACAATTACTGTATAGTATAGGTACGTATGATTTTGGATGTCGAGTATGTTAATATATAATAAACTGAATAAAATGAATAATCAATATGATAATATGTGTTTTATGTTTGCTTAAAGGTTGCTTCGGAGGGCACGTTAAGCCTTCGGTCTCAGTTGTTTTCTATGGTGGAAACAGTCGCTAAGCCTAGTCCTAGGTTATATAGATACTAGCCCCTCCACCAATACACATTGGAGCAACGTGGTGGAGTATGCTCTAGATCTACAGCTGTGTCTGTGGGGGAGACCCTGCCCAGCAGTGGGACGTCTATGGGTTGTAGCTAGCTAGAACTGTTTTTCAGTAGGTAGTCATACTGTCTATAGACCGTAGGTTGGAGTGTGGTATGTTGAGTCTTTGGGTGTCAAATTATACTGTACCAGCGAACGATGACATAACCCCACAAATAAAAATGTTGAACCAGCTTAATCTGTAATTTATTCACATCGCACTTTTATTTACGCAATTATTCACAACATAAGCCAATTAATCGAACAAAAGTCGAACCAATTAATCGGGAATTCGATTGAAAAAACCCGTTTTGCTGCATCGAAGGCCTAACTATGCCAACTATTGACTTTAGTCCTTTGTAATAAGATTGCTGTCGAGTTGGACTTAGTGCTTACAATAATAGGGTTTATAATAATAATTGAAATGCATTTGCATTATAATGTTCGGTTTCGGGAGAGTTATTCGCATTGAGAAATACATACCGGACCTTGTAAGGCGCCGCTGAGGAACGAGCCGAGATAAGCATCTGTGTGGTACTGTTCAGTTGCTGAATCGTTTCGTTGAGGTCCTGCACCTCTGACGACGTATTTATAGGCTCAAAGATTTATATTAAGGAGTTTAAATATCGAACACCATGTTTTTAGGGTTCCGTACCCATAGGGTAAAACGGGACTCTAATAAGACTTCGATGACGTCTGTCCGTCCGTCTGTCACCAGGGTGTATCTCATGAACCGCGCTAGTTAGACAGTTGAAATTTTCACAGATGTATTTCTGTTGCCTCTATAACAACAAATACTAAAAAAATTAAATATCTTACGACAGAATTGTTTTTTTTTTTTGCCGTTTGTATAGAAAATGGCATACAGCAGTGACAGCCCAGTGGCTTTTGGACTCGCCTCTCACTCGAGCGGTCCGGGTTCAAACCCCAGCGGCACGCACCAATGACTTTTCTGAGTTATATGCGATTTAAGAAATTAGTCACTTGCTGTAACGGTGAAGGACACATCGTGAGGAAACCTACATGCCTGAGAGTTCATCATAATGTTCTCGAAGGCATGTGAAGTCTGCCAATCCGCACTTGGCCAGCGTGGTGGACTAAGGGCTAATCCCTCCCGTTCTAAGAGTAGACCCGTGCCCAACAGTGGGACGTCTATGGGTCGCAGCGACAGCGAGCGACAGTGTTAAATTAGTGGATTTTTGGTCCTTTTGTATATTGCCGATGAATATTTGGATTGTCCCTATGCAAGCTGTGATAGTGTTTCAGTGTCAATTTACACATCAAACTGATAAAATAGAGTAATAAATCTATGGATAAAAGATATTAACACTACGTTACGGCCAGGGGTGTGGTGGGTCCGTAGCGGGTAGGAGATGTGTTTCAAAACTAACAGAAATATTAAGTTAATTACTTAAGTTAACAGTGAATAATATGAATTTATATCAATGAAGAAATCTGACTTCTACAAATCTTCTACATAGGAAAGGTATACTACACACGCTCATCACAATAACGTTGTGAAGACTCAACTCAACGCTAGAAAATTGTTTAGTGTTATATCACTTTTATTTTCACGTTTACGTTCTCACAACCCGTCACGGGCTGACCACGGGTCTTTCATACCACCGTGAACACTAATGTTAAGGCTTGAATTTCTACTGTCGAAGTGTCTTAAATAATTGTGTGCGATTAAATTCTTAACATAGGTACTGTTCAACTTGACATTTATCAGACAAATAAATACCGTCCAACGGGAGATAATGGACAGATGCTGGCTAAATCTCTCGCAATCTGTTATCATCAAAAAAAAAAAAAAATCTGTTATCAGTATCAGTGGCATGCTACGCTACGGTAGGCGCCAGGTAAGTCTGCGCGCAACAAAGTCAGCACTGAGTAATTGGAAATTCAGTAACTGGCAAGTCCACTCAGCATCACATATATACAAGTATATGTATAGCCACAAAAAGTATTGTCACAGTCTTTTGATTTATGAGGATAAAGGTTGATGTCAATTCAACTACCCTTTAGACAATTTCAAAATATTTTATTTGTACTTACAATCCCAGTCGTGTCCACTGTTCCAAAATAATTATTACAATAAGCTACTTTATACGTACGTGCTACGTTTGTGTATACCTCTCTGACACTCTAATAGACAAAACTGAAACACTCATCAAGACATATATAAAATTCAATACAATACAAAAAATACAGGAAAAATACAAGTTGTACGCAGACTTATCTAGCGCGCATTATAAAGGGTTGCGACTGCGCCGGCGACGGTGAAATATGCGACTTTGTTAGAATGATTGCTTTGTAGTCATTACTGCGCAATCTTTAATCGCATTAGTACTTTATGGCGGCGCTAACCGCCCGCCGAGTGGGTAGTGTAAAGTGCCCTTAAGATTATGGTAGTTACTACTAAGTAAGAAATGTCTACTGTACCTCGGAAACCCATTGTAAATTTTAATATACTAGTGGACGCCCGCAGCTTCGCTCGCATGGAATTAGACATTCACTAACTTCAAAAACGGCAAAGTACTAACTTTGCACCCCCGTTTTACCCCCTTAGGGGGTGAATTTTCAAAAATCCTTTCTTAGTGCTCCCCTACGTTATATAAGGAACCCCTGTGCAAAATTTCAAGTTTCTAACCCTTATAGTTTAGGCCCTGCGTTGATATGTCAGTCAGTCAGTCACCTTCTCCTTTTATATATATAGATATACTAGTGGACGCCCGCAGCTTCGCTCGCGTAGAATTAGACCCATTAACGACGTCTACCCGTCTAAGGACTTCAAAAACGGCAAAGTTTCATACTAACTTTGCACCCCCGTTTTACCCCCTTAGGGGGTGAATTTTCAAAAATCCTTTCTTAGTGCTCCCCTACGTTATAAAAGGAACCACTGTGCAAAATTTCAAGTTTCTAGCCCTTATAGTTTAGGCCCTGCGTTGATATGTCAGTCAGTCAGTCAGTCAGTCAGTCAGTCAGTCAGTCACCTTCTCCTTTTATATATATAGATTTCTTGTGTAGGTACGTGTGTATGACAGTGAACTCCTCCTAAACAGCTAGATGATAGATGTTGATGAAATTTTTTAACACTATTTTAGTATTTTTATTTTTAACCGTCGTTCATTGACGTAAAGTGTCGCGTCACTTTGACATTTCATATGGCAGAACAACGTTTGCGGGGTCAGCTAGTGTATCTATAGTATACTCAAGTACTATCACCGTATAAAGAATCTACGGCCACAATTATAAAGAAGAAACGGCTGCACGTGTGAAGACGTATAGAATTTGCCCCGAATAGGCAAACCTAGTGTAGGTGGCGCGACAATCTGCGCAAGGCGGCGGCGAGCAGGTGGATGAGGAGAGCCGAGGGACGGGCTCAGAGGCCTGCCTTGATAGAGTCCTATGTGGACTAGTTTGGGCTGAAGAGGGAGAGAGATAATGAAACAGTGCTTACACTATGTCTGAGTGACAGCCCTGTGACTGAAATTCAGTCATTCGATCCGGGTTCAAAATCCAGCAGAATGTCATTCAATCTATGTCCGATTTAAGAAATTAAACGACAATTTGTGAAGGCACTGAAAATATACATATAAACAGTGGATAGTGAAAAGGTTATTTTTAGAATTATTTTTAGTGCAAGTTTCAAGCCATCTTCTCGGTAATCGTTTAATAGCTCTCAAGGATCAGTTTCACGACTGTTATTTATTTATTTAAAAACTTTATGTACTTAGTTCTGAAAGCAACTGTTACTTATCTATGATTGTACTACGGTACATTTGATACAAAGTGATCGGCTGGTTCTACTGGTATACCATGATACATGGTATTAAGTGAATGTTACATTTGAGGAGTCGTAGACTTACCAACTGACCGAAAAAATGAAAGTAAGTGTGATGAAATTTCAATATCATTACTGCATTGGTTTCGGTCAAATAAGCGAAAATAAAATACCTATGCTATTGCTTGAAGTTGTCAATTGCACGGATATCATAACATTTGCATATAATTTAACGCGTGTCAAAAATATTGCATCACCAAGGTGTTCGGAATGTCAATAGGTCATTTGTGAAATGATTGACCCTTGCCTTGCCTTGCCGTAATTACGTAATGACATAAGAAGCTAAGTTTTTAAGCGCCGAATACGGCAAGTAGTTAAAATTTGAGCCGTTTTTCACAGTTAACTTTATTCTTACTTGTAACTCCAGCCAAAGATAAGGCGAGACAGGCCTATATCCAATAGTTATAACAAGTAAGTAGCCACGTTTAAAATACCAAAAAATCCTAAATTCATAAGTACATAGTTAAAAATTCCATGCAATTATCGACTAGAAATAGAAATCCTGTTTGATGTGGAGAAGCACCCACTTTTCACCAGTTATGTTTAGGTATTGCCTACACCGGGCACAAATTTCAAGTAAGAAAACCTCAATAATAATGTTCGCATCGTTCAGTCGCGCTTGCGACCACGAAACCAACGAGGTAGTCAGAAAGATATTCTTCGTCATCTAAATGCTCAAAAACATTAACCATTGACCACACAATTAAATAATTTAAGGTCAAGGAGAGATATTAAGTTAAAGTTTAGTATGTTGTGACCACAAATGAGGTTAAACAGTGCCCTAAATAACTAGTTTTCATTCATACTTTATTTCTTCTGCACTTATTTTACTACATTGGGCTACTAGAAAGTTGAGTAGTCAAAGTTTCATATCTAGATATTTTTGATTTTGCTGGGAAATTTGTCGACCAATTATTTTCTTTCACTAGTATTTCGTCATACTATTGCCATATCATTTCATTGTTTACCAGATTCGTAGAAGACCGTTATTACTGATCCCTGAATATACTTCATAAGGTAATATGTGCCGAAGACAATCAATTATGTCACGCGGTCACCCCAATAACACGCCTACTCTTACCTATACCAGACTGTCAATATTCCAGCGTTACTATCGTCTACCAATTACCTTAACCTGATCCCTGTTATCTCGACTAAATTCAAAAGACAGGTAGCTCAGGACAAATCCCTACTCTGAAATCGTCCTTAATATCTCTCCGCATTCATCTGCATAAGAACTGCAGGAATCATCTTGTTTTTGGCCTAGACGTATTCGTGTCTGTACTAAACTCGTATTACTTTAGTCTCAGGACAGAAAGAGGATCAAATATTTGTTCTTCATGTCACATATCGAGGTTTGTTTCGTTTGTGATGCTATTTTTAATATTAATTGAACTGTCGAATACATTCACAAACAATGCTTGGTGAATAAAGAAAACGAACACAATAGGATAGGATAACAATAGAAAAGCCTACCCTGGCAGTCTGCATCGCTTATCGTTCACCCATCTTGTTAATTTATATCATAAATTGATAAAATTTTTCACTAAAAAAGATCGCAATCATTATTTATGTATAAACTCTCAGTTTGAATACCACGTTCACCTTTTATTTTAGCTCTGCTTGGCTATTATAATGATCCAGTCACAATACGCTTACCATATCATGCATAATGCGGTCCAATAATAATACATCGTAGCTTGGATGTTGCAATTTACAGAAAAAATACCTCAAAGTAATTTGTGTCAACCGTCTTGAAATATAAAGGCAATTACGAAAAAAATCTAGACCCATCTCGGAGCTAGCCTCGTTCTGCCTTACTTGTATCGACAAAATTCTCTTTTAAGTCGCAAACATGAAATTCAGGCAGATATAAGCTTTAAATACAAAATGAAAAAGGTGAATGCGTATTTTCTGTACGGTAAAGGGGAGATTGTCTTGCGGTCGCATAGCGCACGAGACATGTCCCAAGACATTACACGATCCCGCGAAAAGGAGAAAAAAAACAGAAATGGCTCACGGCACGGCGTCCTTTTACAACCTACATGTCGACGCATACGAGTAAGTCCCACAACGCATCGATTGACGCGTGTCTATCAAGTGAAATTCAGCCTTACTCGAATAAGTAAGAAGTCGATACTCGAACGTTCAGTAGACGGGTTAAGCATGGCTGTATTGCTTAATAATTTTATTACTATGCACGGTTATTATGCTAGGTTGGAGCTATTTCGGGACGTGATGGGAACACAACAATGACCCTTAATGACGTCGATTTGCCGAGAGCCATATCTTGACATAACGATATTTTTAGCGGCGATATATAACGTTGACATACACTCAGATTTCTATACTTGATGTCTTTGGAGTCGAGCCTTTTATTTGTTTATTTCCATAATAAATCTACTAATAAAATCAGAGAGTGTAGGAGTACGTATCATGAACTATTATTGCAGATTATAAAACATACGACTGGTACCTATTACCTACTACACCCACACATTCATTGATCTCTATATTTCTGCCTTCAAATTTTAAGTAGGTAGTTATTATTGGTAGGAAGTAGGGTGTGGGCCATAATGCCCATAAGCCACTGCGACCTAAAGAGATCTATTGTATCTAAAGAAAGGCAGTTGTTCTCGTTCAATCCAATAATTTTAATTTTTAATGGACATATTGGAAGAGGTCACACAGAAACAATGTATACTCTGAATAACATGAATTTAGTCACATTAGTGTGATCCAAATAACTACCATATAATCGATTTATTACTACCAACTTCCAAGCCAAAATATACCAAAATTAGGCATCTATGGTTATAGAGAAAACTCAAATACAAACCACTAGTTTTCCCTAAATACTGACTCAAGTATAAGTCCTTAATAAATAAAAGCCGAAGACCCTAAGCCTGAGGTGCCTTGGGGCCGTAAAAAGGTATCTGGCCAGACTCGGCACAGCTTAATGGCATCCATTAAGCTGTGTTAATAGCACTCCACAGGCCCAGGCTCACTTATTCTACTGTAAAACGAAGTAATACAATATTACCTGTATGCAATAATACTATTGCAAGGCTTGCGCCGTGCACTGGTGACCCCACACGAAGCCGTAAGAAGGCAAGGAATCCTCGTGGATTGTATTGTACTAACACTAATTACGCCAATCACACTTCGGATGGACGTGAGCTGTTTAAAACGGAATTTGAGTGACTTGTGCTTTGAATAAACACATCAGTTCGATCGTGTGTACACTGATTGAGAATGCCAATGAACCTAAGTTGGTTCCAACAGAAAGAATTCATTAAAACTTAATGTGGATACCTATATTATTTAAAAACCTTATTTCTAAGTCAGTTTCTCTACTCAGAATACTTTACTTCTGAATATTTTAGTCATTTCCGAAGAGATATATCAAATAGTAATTTAGTTTAATGTCTTTGCATCCGAATTAATTAATTCTTTCTTCTTATGGTAAAAATCACAAGCTATAAAGATTTTTTTTATTACTAAATGATTCGTGAGTGTCTCTAGTCATAGTTGAAGTTACCGGCTTACTCACGTGTGATTTAAGGAAATAGGCCGACTAGTTTCGATCGATTACTATGATCATCTTTAGGTGTGAACGCGCTCGCGGCGGGCACGGCGTATACTGATAACGATTTTAGTTAATAAAAGTAGACAACTATCTAATCCATCGGTATTATGAGTAGAAGAGAATTCAGCATGGCGATATTACTTATCGAATTGTAGGAAGCTAGGGCATGCACTTTGCAGTACTTATCTAAATGAAGCAGCATCAGTATGTAAAGTAAGAGATAATATTCTTCAGGGAACTCCAGGAGATTTCGAGAACTCATTGCAACTTCGACCATGTAATGCTTCACAGATATTTTGCGGAGTCAAATTCTGCGGCGCATTCCCGGAAATACCTCGGCTCGCTAAGTGAGAGTGCGTTCCAGGGAAACTGTTAGTATAATTGAGCGTGGCACGTAATTGCATTTTCTTGCACCGCAGGCTGTGAGATGCATTAGATATGCCGTGGCATAAATGATTCTCTTTGTGTCTCCCATGGTATATTTAGCTGAGCTTTCAGGACAATTTTATTACCGCGCACGTATTGTTAGTGAGACTTACTTAGTGTTGATCTTTGATAGAAAAATAGAATGGATACATTCATCAAATAGTAGACCTTATTTCTATGTCGAGTTTCTGGTAGGTAATTTTGGAGTGTATGTTTAGATTAGCTAATGATTTTTAAGGTGGATTACATTTTATGTTATAGGTAGGTACCTACTATACCTACTTCACATAACAATATTTTCGTTTGCACCTAGTAATATTATATAGCCTATGTCACTTAGGGAAGATGCAGCTTTATAATGGTGAAAAAATTTTTGAATTCGGTCCAGTAGTTTTTGTGTGAAAACATTACAAACAAATCTTTCCTCTTTATAATATTAGTATAGATTGTATGTAATAAAACATTTTGTTTATGTATTACTATTACTAAATTATTCTGAGCGTGCCCACTAAACAATAAGTGATTACTGAACATAGAGTACCAGTAGCTTCACTAAAGAGTACAATCAGTTATTACTTACTCAACCTAACGACGACATATGTAATAATTGGCATGCACGTACATAATAACCACTCAAGAACAGAATTATTTTTGTACAAATAACAGGTTACTGTCTTAATTAACTCGTTAACTAAAATGGTTAACTCTTCAAGGAACGATAAGCCAGCAAAAAGTTAACAGTCCGCTATTGAAAGAGACTAATGATACACTGGATAAGCCGTCAAAACAACAAAGCCTACAATCAGATGAAATACCTGAATGGCTTGTAACGAGAAATATCCACGAGCAAAAAGATTCACTCGAGTCGAGAAGTACTGACATTTACCAATGTAAGATCGGGTTCCGCATTTCACATATTACACGATACAATATACCTAATACAAAAATACTTTATTGTACAACATAGCAAAAAGCACATACATACAATAAATTATAGCACATTTCAGTGAACAATACCGGTCTGATCGCTTAAAGTGATCTCTTCCAGACAACCAACCGTGAATTAAGGACAAAAAAATACCAAAAGAAATTATTTGGATTTAACGAAGAGTACAATCGAAATAACACATTATTTCACCCGTAATATGTATAAGGGGTAGGCAGAGGATGTTTAGGTACATTGTATTAATTCATCCATCCATCCATCCAGCCATCAGCCTTCATATATCTAACCTTGCCTAACGACCACTCCGACCGTTTCTGTGCCTATTGAATCCAGCGGTTTCCCGCCGTCTTCTGCAGGTCGTGTGTCCACCTTGTCGAAGGGCGACCTGTAATCCTTTCCCGAGTCGTGGTCTCCAGGACTTTTCTTCCCCATCGGTTATCAGTCCTTCGAACGACATGGCCTGCCCATTGCCACTTCAACTTACTAACGCGAACTATGTCGATGAGCTTTGTTCGTCTTGTATCAATTTGTATTTATAAGTGAGGCTATTACCAATAGCCTCACTTATAAACCGGGCACACTGGAAGGGTTTAGGCCTTAGTCCACCACGCTGGTCAAGTGTCGATTGGCAGACTTCATATGTTTACGTCATCGCTTTTTTGAACTGTGTGAATGTTGCAGTATTTTAACCCTATTTAATTATACGTACTATTATAGGTAACATAGCAAAGTCATAGGTGCGTGTCGCATGGATTTGAACTCGCACCACTCGAAAAGAGAGGTGATTTCATAGGGTGAAGTCGATAGCCATGGCTGTCACCGCTGGTATACATAATGGAATTTATCCTTAGGTACTCCAAACTCCAAACTCTTCTTGTACGTTCAAAAAACTCTGTACTCGCCAGTACCTCACTCACGTATCATTAAACAGTTAATAAAATTGATACGAAAATAAAACCATCCGCACACACAACAAGTATGTGGTCCGTACAGTTACGAAGGAGCCTTAATCGCCGCGCATACCGCGAACCATTCCCCGGAGCACGATCCCTATGACGGATGCGGGATATCATCTCGACATCCTATACTGAACCTTATTCCTTAGACATAGAGTCACTTTTAGATCGGAGGAAAGCACACGTAACACGGTTAGCGCGCATAGATTCAATTGCAGAGAGGACAGCAGATATGCGCGGCACTACGCTAAATGTATGCAGCCGTCAAAATGAGGTTATTTATGAATCACAGTATCGGGAGATAGGCAGGATGATTTATTCTATAACTAGCTTCTCACCCGCAGCTTCGCCCGCGTTAATTCGTTTTCCTTTCAGATCATAAAGCTACTACCGCATCCATTAAAGGACGGTTTACAATATGATTTAAAAAAAAGTTAAATAGATAACTAAAATGTAGTTTTTTTTTTAAATTAAGTACTATTGCATTGTCATCTCCACTGCGGATTGGTGGAGGGGTTAGTGGCCAACGCAATGTCGAATGCTCTAGACCTCCCGCAGCAGTGCCTGTGGGGGAGACCCGTGCCCAGCAGTGGGACTTCTATGGGTCACAGCAATACAATACTAGGGACAAAAGGCGGACTTAATGCTAAGTTCAAACTTGTAATTAAATACGGATTGGATATGTGATGTTCAAATTGGCCGTATTATATATTATGGTCTCCTATAGATTTTCCCACTTGATATTATTGAAGGAGAAACTCATTACATCAGCTTGAACTGACCTACATACTTAAACAAATATAAAGCAAGTTGCAGTGTCAGTAACCTATAAGCAGAGCTCACTTCAGCAACTCGGGAATTAAGTCAAGAGGCTGCCCCAGTCGAGGGGTATCTCTCTCGAAAGCTCTCAAAACACTTGCGTCGCGATGGAATTTAATAACTAAACTCGATTTAGAAATAACGTGTAACCTTTTAAGAATGTAAAAGTTATATATATAAACTTTTTTATATAATTTATGTCTTATTCATTAATCAATAATTAAATTTATTTAATCTTTGTTATATAAGAAAAAACCTATCTTAATCTCTTAAGATGGCAATAACTGATCTGTTTACCTATAGATATCATTGATGGTTGATTGATGGATAAAAATGATCTTATTACAGGCTTAAGCTGCAACCCATCGTCCCACTGCTGGGCACGGGTCTTCCCCACAGACAGCTGCGGGAGGTCTAGAGCATACTCTACCATTCTGCTCCAACGGACTACAGCCTACAAAAGCATGATGTTGTCATACTCTAAACAATTAATTAACACACACAGAACGCTACAATAACCAACCAACTACAAATCTGAATCACAAATGTAAACTGCCAGGAAAGCATACTAATACTTCTCTCTAATACCCAGTTTACAGTTCAATCACGTTTGATATCGAATGCACTTTCCGTTTTTATTGTTACCTTCTCATCATAATAATAAACCAACAATAGATTCCACTAAACGCGGAGTGGAGGACGGCTGACAATGGGAATAGGTTCCCGTGGGACAGCCGTGATCCCGCGATGGGAAATAAATAATAAATAATAATAAATATCTTGCACATTCTCACACACGGCCATCTGACCCCAAAGTAGGCGCGAGCCTGTGTTATGGGTGTCAGAGACTGATATACATACATAGATATTTTTAAATACATACTTAAATAGATAATATTGACATCCAGACACAGAACAAATACAAGTATTCGTCACACGAATATTTGTCCTGAGTGGGATTCGAACCCACGACCTTTGGCGCAACAGACAGGGTCACTACCGATTGCGCCAACGGGCCTGTCATATAAAATAGAAATTCATATAATATATATGTCATATAATATATGTCATATATAATATATGTCATATAAAATAGAAATTTGCAGACAATAAACATATTTGAATGGATTGTATCGATGAAAATTGATTGAGATCTCTAGTGTCTGATAAATAACGTGTTAAATTGTTTTAACCTTCATGTTAAATGTAGACTTTTTGTTCTTCCTGCTACAGATCTTCCACATACAAGGATATTCACTATTCACACTTCATTTTACACGTTAAAGCTGCTTTCTGCCCCTTGCAGGAAAACGAAAAGAACAATTGCTCAAATAGAGTGGCAGTCCTACGGTACGGTCAACGCAAAAAGGAGAAAGCACTAGAATCTTGATGTAACTGTACAGTCTACAGCTAAGATCTACCAAAAACATTTCGACTATACCTTACGTCTGTATTTCGTGCTTCATAGGGCACGATAACCCGTCAGTGCCTGTTATTAAACTTAAAATTTACTTCATAAACGGTTTAATGAGCTATATTAAGGGGTAGCTTGGATTGAAATGCTAAGATTAGCCGCCCAAACGCCTCCAAAATGGCCTAAGCGCTGTTATCTTACTTAGCCTCCGTCAATCCAACTGCTTACATTGCATACCTACTCCTTTTGGATCCGTTTAAGTCTTACAAAGTCAACTACGAAGCGTTTAGCTGTGCACCGTACATTCCTCGTGTCGGGTAGCTGAACTTTGCGCAAGTGGCGAGATATGCCGCGACACGCGTCCGGCCCTAATTGTGTGTTTGACTCCCAGCAGAAGCGTTCTACGTAAAACCCAATGTTATTATATTACTAGTGGACCGCTCGCGTGGAATTAGACATAACAATATATTCGTTTACACCTAGTAATATTATAAAGCCTAAATCACTCAGTGAAGATGCAGCTTTCTAATGGTGAAAGAATTTTTGAAATCGGTCCAGTACTTTTTGTGTGAAAAACAAATCTTTCCTCTTTATAATATTAATATAGAAGTATAGATTGAATTTGTACTTCTTTTATTTATCTAACGTGTCTAACGGACTATTGAAGTGCACACATTCAAGAAACTATGGAATTATGTCACAAAATGTCACCAAAATATTGTACAACTTTGGTGGCCTTTTTGATATCTGCCAAATTTAATTCATTTAATAGAATGTTAATGTAGTATGTATGTATGTATATTTAGTTAATAAAAAGTACATATAGTGTCCGAACTTCTCAATACGCTGGGTTGGCTTGAAAACCAGCGGTCGTGGTTCGCTGCGACCATAGCTGAGTGTGGCCCTATTTCGGCAGATCATATACTGTTATTTATATTATAGACACATTATTGTACAATACTTCTGTAACAGTTCAAAATTTTCATACCTTCAACCTCTGTCCGTCCATGTAAAAGAAGTATCAAACGAGCATTCACTCTGCGTGATACATAGCCACACTTCGGGTTAGTCAGTTTAAAACGAACCTACCCACAACTCTATCCGCTAGTTTTGAAAACTTGTCTTCGAACAGCTCACTTCTATTCTAAGTTTTCCTCCCACCTCCTTAGTATGCTGTACGTACTTTAACCGTACTTTTCTGAGTTTCTGCAAATCCGGGTATTCATTCGGGCACCGAGCTTATGAATGTAACTTTTAACTAAGTTCGGTTGACCACGACCATACCTGCGTGATGACGTAACGTACCAAGTGACTATTGTGAAACAACACATAGAATTATTTCAAAGAAAGAAAGATTGCTGTAACTTCCCAACGCGATACCCAGACAAGTTGCAGGTACAACGGAGAAGATTCGAAATAACATCGAGAAACTCCTATAACATGTGTATAGAAATTTATAATAAACTCCCAAACGACTTAAAGAATTTAGGGAACATACCCATACTACGTGACCTATTTTTTAAGTTTTTTCGACCCCTCCCTCCCCTCGGTGACCATTCGTAGTATATGCCAAGACCCCCCCCCCTCCCCCTTGAGTTTTCACGTAGTAATTCATAATTATGATTTTTAATCATTTCACAGGCAAAAATTGAAAAAAAAAAATTATTTGGCTCATACTCGTCTTTATTGCATAAGACTGCATGCATACTTAAATTACTAGTGAATTATGTATTATGAAAAAGAACAACATTTGTGAAAACATATTGCTATACAGTCTGTAACTTACAGTAACTTAATTTACGAACACAACAATTATTTTCTGTTTCATTATTAACTGTCTAAACACCGCGCTATATTCGAATATAGGTCGAAAAAATACGAGATTCCTCTCATTAAAATCGACTACGTGACAAAGACCTGAGCCCCCCCCCCCCGCTCCTGTGACTGACCGTAGTATTTTAAAGACTCCGCTCCCCCCCCTAAACGGGTCACGTAGTATGGGTACGTTCCCTTAACAATGAATAGGTTTAAAATACAGCTGCACCGATGGCTTATAGATGTTTTTATAAATTGAATGAATTTTTAAAATAATAATATGATTTAATATTAACTTCAATATTGACATTATATAGAACATGTATCATTGACATAATATTGTGAACGTAAAACATTTTGCATGCCTATAACTAGGTAAATGTGAGGGACTTTTTTTTTAAATGTAACCTATGTAAACTAACCACATTTTTGCAAATAAATACTTCTACTTCTATTCTATACTTCGCCTAGAGGCACTCTTAGGTCAAAACTTTTGATACCGTGATCGTTTTTATAGGGATTTATTTAGCCAGTCGGATCTCCTGCACTATTATTTACTACTTGGGCGGAACACAAATTAAAAGGCTAGTGATTTATTGATCGTTCCTTGAAAAGCTAGGTAAGCTTCCTGTCCAAAAGCCACGCTTGCGTGTTCAGTGTTCATAGATACTCGTACTGACGCACCCCTCGTTTGATGATTTAATAATTTTACGATGTCATTTAGTTGTTTTTTCGATATGTATACAACATCAATAAATTAATAAACGCTACACATTCATATCTCTGCGGCAGGACTAGCCTAGGCCAGGGGTCGTCAACCTTTTGAGTCGGAAGAGTCAAAAATTACAATTAACGAAATTTCAAAGTTATTAAAGAGCCACAAAAATTTTTATACTTGCGTATGGATCTAAAGAGCCGCAGATTCACATCCAAAGAGCCGCATGTGGCTCGCTAGCAGCAGGTTGCCGACCCCTGGCCTAGGCGGTTTGCGGACACAGAAAACAACACAGGTTAACATCCATCACACGAGTACACATATTCATTTGCGAAAGTATCTGCCGGGATTCAAACCTGGTGACGCCCGGCAGGCAGGATCACTCACCAAATCGTCAATTGTAGTTTTGTCTTTTTTTAAAATAAATATATATAAAAAAAGGTAAAGATTTATGTTTTTTAGAGAATGGTTTTTTAATACGATCCAATATTCCAGGTGGCTTTAATTCTAATCAGCGGAGACTAGAGAATGACCAGAGAAGATAAACAGAACTTCTTGCCAGGAATAGCTTTACAAGTAAGACTGGACATGCGTTAGAAAATGAAATATTGGTAGGAACAATAAAAATAATGTATGCAAATTTTATGATATTTTTGCATTTATTTCGTTTCAGGTAGAGAGTTGAGCTGATGTATTTTAAAAACAAACATCTGAAGTGGCGAAGCAATTTGCTCGCGCTAACGAGTTTTCAAGTTACACAAAATGTTTCAACGTTTTCGTCAAACTGTTTGGTTATGTAAGAAAAAGTACACTACAATTTTCTGGTTTTAAGAACATAAACGCTTACAACGCTCCGGGCGAGGTGCCCGCGGGGGCACGGAGCCGCTCGGAATGACGTCCGGTCCGCACAAATATTTGTAAAGTGAAGTAAAGGCTTCGCATGGAGCGCATAAACCGCTTTTTCCCTAAGTACCGAGATGCAGTTTCAATAATGTTTAATTTAAAAACTGTTTCACATTCCAAGTTTCCTGGATCTTCTTTTTTTAGAACGAGGGTCTGAGCAGTGAAATATAAAAACCCCTTCCTATACTTTCGTAGTAGTCGGTTTACGTAAAATTACATAAAATTGTCAGTAAAAGCCTTCGAAAATCCAGTCTCAGAGTGAAACTCACTATAGGTGCCACTGAAAATCAGCACTATTACGCGTTATGCGTTGTAGCTTAGTGTTGAGTGGTCACATTTTTAGTCACAGGTCTTTAATTTAAATCAATAATTGTAACTAAGCTGATACAAAACTAAGATTACCAATTAATAAACAATGTTATGTGTAAAACTGTTTAATGTAATGATGCTGAAATGCACTGAGTTATGAAATAAATGTATCGTGAATGTAGGTATCTATCTAAACTACAACCACAGATTACTAAATAGTTACTACCTACACTGGTCTACGTCTGGTTGACAGGATTAAATATATTTTTTTAGTACGTCATCTGTTCACCACATTTAATATTAAATTGCCTCAAATCAGCATTTCAGTGTCAACATTGCCTGGTGTTGAGACTTCTACAGTAAGTTCAAATCAAAGTACGACAAGGAAAATACACTGTGAATGAAAGTGGTGTTTAATTACTCAAACACACCTCGATAAGTCAAATATGTCCGTACCCCGATGTTTATCATTCATTACCATTCACAATGTGCACGTTGCTTTCTCAAAGCATGGGGTCCAGTGTCCAGTGTCTTTTGTGCAGTGTCACAACATGGTGTCGCGTTTCAGTTCGGTGAAAGACATCGCAGTGCTCCGTACACAATGGTATTATCAACTTATTGTACCGGTTATTGCAGTACATGTCAATGTATGTTTTCCATTAGCAAGCAACATGTATAAATTTAACATTGCTTCAAAGCCTTTGGCCAACCCCACCAAAACCCTTTTTTGTCCCACTTTTGGGAACGGGTCTTCTCTCATAATGGGAGGGGTTAGGCCTTTGTCCATCACGCTAGCCAAGTGCGGATTTGTCCACTAGTAAAAAGTATAAAGTGAATTTTAGTTGTCTCCGCGCATTATGCGAACGGCAACGCGAGCATGCAGCGGCATGTATTATCTCGTCTTCGTCTTCGTCTCGGCTCTGCGGTCTCACTTTGAACCTTGAATTCTCCGAGTCAAGATCTTGAGGGGCGCCGCAAATATCTTGGACAGCTGAAAATGTTCACATACTTACGTGAACAATGTTCATTACAAACTGTGGGATTAGTCTCTTACGAGAAATAGGTAGGTACAGGTGGTTTCAGAAGGCACAGGACCGGTCGGAGTGGTGTCGCTTAGAAGAGGCCTATGTCCAGCAGTGGACCTCAACAGTTGTATTCTAGTGATTTAACAATTATGGAATTGCCCCTTTCGATCTTTTCGCTCGTCGTGCTTCTAATTCCATATAAGCTCTACCTAATCGAAAATCACAATCTGCCACAGATATCTCTGTCTCTGTCACTCATTTACCTAGTGGCTACGGTTCTCCGAACGTCCTCTCGACCACCGAGCTAGCGGATGCCCGGCATTCTATCACACCGCACTTCGGACCCGCCACCCCATCGTGCCATGGTTATCATGCGCGCGGCGTCGCGGCACGGCACATGCTAACAAGTGCATTGCTCTCAGCAGTCTTGGCTTGCACCGCGGATGCGCTGTTTGACCGTTGACGTCAACGTTTTCAATTAAAAAATCGGTTTTGACTTTAGGCCATTTATGTAAGAATTAAGTCTTTATTAATGTTCTGTACTTTTGAAGGGGAAAATTTCAAATCTTATCTACAACGTGTTACAAAATACCCCGTAAAAATATAATTAATCATCAAAGCCAAAAATTTTGTCATCCCTAGTAAGCTGTCATGTCAGGGAACCAGATTATTTATCAGAATTTCACTTTAATTATTTATTTACCTATTTTACCTAATAAAATACGCGAATGGAGTAAATGAATCGCTCGCTTTTCAGGCCTGATGATGCAAAAATCACATCGATACATCATATTACATCGATATCTCCTCCTTAACTTCCGATAATGAGGAGAAAAAGGTCAAACCAACAAACACACTTACCCATTTATAAATGGGTAATTTAGAAATATATTAGTAGGAATTAGGGCTATAAGTAGGTAATAAGAATTTACTTAATATGTATGTAATTTCACTTATTTTGAGTGGAAAAGTTTTAATTATTTAGTTTTATATGCAATACTAAAAGGCGATAAAGGAAGGTATGGACCTTCCCTTCAATCAAAATTATTTTAATTACCATCTTTCCTATCAACACACAACGCTCACCTCATATTAGCTATGTGTGACAAAGATAATTGGTAAAAAAATGCCATACCTAATAACACCTCTGCCAACCCCGTTATAGAAATGCAGGCGTGATATTATGTTATTAGATGTTCAATAAAAAAACAAGTGCATAAGCTATTTCGAAAGCCCAGCGGTGGTGCGGCCGAGCGGCGAGATATTGCCGCGGGCGACTGATTACGTGGTCTCGTCGCTTACGTGTCCTCCTGATGAGAATTTAATGGATCCTTCGACTATTTATATCTATACGAAACGGACTAAAAATTGTGCTCAAATACCTCGCTGCAACCCATAGACGTCCCACTGCTGGGCACGGTTCTCCCCCACAGACACTGCTGCGGGTCTAGAGTAGAATGCGCCGGTCCCCTCCAGCGCTGCGCCCAAGACGGGCTCTTCCCGGTTTACACAACGCTGTGCAGCCACAAACAGCGTCGTCTTTTCCAGGGTCACATGATGTAGGATTCGAGCTCCCACTCTCACCGCAACCCCAGAAGTCCCCTTTTAGTCGCCTTTTACGACAGGCAGGCTTGTTACATAGTCTAGGAGATGATGCTTTGTGCCCGCAGAATAAATTGTATATCAAAGGGTAATGTGCGTAATGTGTGTAAATGTTTGCATTGAAAGAAAATGCGTTTCATTTCGACATTCATTAATCACTTAATATAATGGCTGTATGCAGGGTTCACCCAGCCTCGCTGACCCTTCGCCCCGGAGCGGTTTCGTACGGATTAATTTAGCCAGGGCTGTCACCTCCTTTATCTGCTCTGTGGTCACTCCGGTGAGCAGTACCTATGTCTAAAAATAAATGTGCAGCAGCAGCAAGTAAAATGTTTACACTACTTCAGCTGCTAGCTGGAAGTAGGAATCTGATTTTGATACTTAATCTAAGAAAAAGGCCTGGGCCTGTTGCCTTTAAGGCAAGGAAAAAAGACAAAACAGGAAAAATAACCCACTAAACTTATTTTTTACTAAATAACTGGTGTAAACGAAACTAATGTTATTTTAAGTTCCAAGCGAGCGAAGATGCGGGATTCCAGTAAAATCGAATGATCAGTAATGAGTGCGTGTCACTCTGTGTAACCTGCAATGGTTATTAAAATTTAAAAAAAAATCTGATAATGCTACATTATCAGCATTACAAAACAAGAAAGTCAACATAACGCTACATTGTAAAAAATTATAAAGTATAGAATGGCATCCAATTATGCAGCGACATTATTGAAATTGCAAAATAAATAACCAAAAGGACGTAAAATTACACCAATGCTGCGAGGCTTATTTACGAGTACAACGTAACCAGGTGTGTGTCAGGTAAATACGGGGCTTCGCGAGTGACAGCCCTAATGACTGCTGTGCCGCAAATGCAACAATGTTCTACGCCCTTGGCATTCCCAACGAAACGTACGCATTTCAATCAATTACGCTTATACTGCTGAAACAGATTATACACGTCAACAGAATATAAAGGATTTCATGAAACATAATATTAAAAATTTTAATTTGTTGTTATTTGTTGTTGTTTTCAACAAGTTATATTATAACATTGTCACAATAGTGACACTGCACGACATTAATTTTAATGTATCATTATGGATTTTTTTATTATTATACATATTAAAAAATACAAAAAAAGGGCTTTGTCGCATATCTACGCGTAAAAATTATTTTAAGGAATTATTAGGAAACTATTAAAAAAATTATTAAGACTTAGTAAAACTAAGTACTTCTAGTGTACTTATTAATTTGGACAACTTTTTTGCCAGATCTAAAATAGGATCTGCAAGTTAATCCAAAATTGTATATACGACCATAGAATTTTTGACGGTTTTCGTGTATCATGGAGCAATATTCTAATTTGGGTTATCTTGAGATCCGAAATGATACACTCGGCGTCAGAAAAATCGCACCTTCATGTTTTTTTCAGTAAATTGCCCCTAGAATCCAGCACATAAATACCACGTGTGAAAAAAAAATATCATTGTAAAGTGCACTTCAATACCTTTACATTAATTACCTGTATCATTAAGAAACCAATTACCATTTCTAACTAGGGACCAATCAATAAGATGTTGGAAAAAATGCTCTAATAAGGAGCGCTAGTTGAGCTACCTTAAAAGGGTATAAAAGGTCATATCCAGGTAAAAAATGGGTCAGCCGCTACTCAGACTTTAGAATGAACACCCCGGAACAACATACGCAAAATAACAATACCTGAAGATGGATACAACCCCTGAAGAAGCCGCTCAAATCATAACGCTATTGCAAACAGGACTGCGACAGGTTGACGTTGCTCGACAGTTGAACCTTAGCCGATTCTCAGTTCGACGAGTATACCAACGGTTCCGTGAGACTGGTGGCTATACCCGAAGACGTGGATCCGGAAGAAAACGGTGCACATCAGAAAGAGACGACCGCTTCATTGTGTCCACGACGTTGAGCCCCCGCTTCAGCAATGCTGTTGAGGTGCAACAAGAGCTCCGATCAGCCGGCAGAACGTCTGTGAGTGTCTCTACGATTAGAAGAAGATTGAAAGAAAAGGAATTAAAAGCTCACAGACCTGCTAGGGGCCCAAAATTGTCCGTGCAGCATCGAAGAGAGCGGTTGCAATTTGCTCAGGAGCATGCCAACTGAACGCTTGACCAGTGGAGGGCCGTTCTCTTCACCGATGAGACACGAGTATGTCTATTTTGCAACGACAGACGCAGAAGAGTATACCAAAGAAGAGGAGAGCGTTTTACCCAGGCTTGTATAGAGGAATCCGTCGAATACGGAGGTCGTTCCTGTATGTTCTGGGGTGGCATATCCGTCGAAGGGAAAACGGAGCTTGTGTGCGTCTCTCGGACTGGCGGTGGTCGCGGGCAAGGGTCGCTGAATGCTGGGCGGTACATAATGGAGATCTTACAAGTCCATGTGGTCCCGTATGCCGGTTTTGTTGGCGATGGGTTCATATTAATGCATGATAACGCCCGTTGCCACACTGCGTTTGCTGTGCGGGACTACTTGGAAGAGGTTGAGATCCCTGTTATGCAGTGGCCAGCACGAAGCCCAGACCTGAACCCGATCGAGCATTTCTGGGACGATGTAAAGAGGCACGTACGAGCACGAGATCCTGCTCCCACCACTCTCCAAGAGCTCCAGGATGCCGTGACGGAAGAATGGGAGAACATACCCCCAAGAGAGAGTGGTGACCCTCGTGACGTCCATGAAGGATCGGATGGAAGCTGTCCTCAAAGCAAGGGGAGGAAACACTAGATTTTAAGAAGAAGAAGAAGAAGAAGAAGAATATAATTTATTTTGCTTAAAACACAGTATGGTAGGTACAGAATATTATGAAATTACAACAATAGGTGTAGGTTATTTCAGTTTAAAGCAAAATAGGACCGCACTCAGCATTATGTCATGATTCCTTAAAAATCATGACGCTGATTTTCAGTGCGGCCCTGTCGAAGTGTTAGTTTGGTCGATAAGCGACTCTAACCACAGAATACATAATCGTATAAGTAGGTACACAAGAATAATACAATACATAATAGTACAAGTACTAAGTAAAAAATCAACTTTAAACGTTAAATAACTAAATTAATGACACAATACAAGTAATATAAAAAGAATAGAAGTAAAATTATTATGTGTGACTAGCCATCGTATATATATACCAAAATACAATAGCAGTAAATAAAATTGGCTGGTGGCATCCATGTGGCAACACAAAATCAAAATTAGTTTTGCTAATTTAATTTACAATTAGATGAATTAAAATATCTACCTAAAATAAGAAATACTTATAATAAACATATATTATGATAAACATTTTTACAAACACCAATTTTAAATTAAAACAATATAAATATAAAAGTAAAGTTAGGTGTAGGTACTTGCACTTATTTAAGTATGTATTAGATTTTGTTGTAACTCAGCATAGTTAGGTACAAAACTTAAGAAAACCATTTTCACTTTAATAGATTTAAGTAAGTACTAAAATTATTAAAAAAAGCATAAATTTGTACTTAGGTTACATACTCAGTAATTAACTGGAACCTCTTAAAAACTCTGATCAAAAATAACTATGACAGTAATGAGCATCATAAATAGTGCCACAAGCGTTAGAACCTTTTACCATTAAACAGTACAAACATAATTGTTTGACAATTAGACCTAGACTGTGTCTGTAGGGTCTAGCTACAGAAAAAAAAACAATTTTCATAATACATATTTGTTTGAATCATATTTGTATGAATAAGTAAGACACTAAGAGACAATAAGTGACACTAATGAACATCTGTAATTCTAACTATTAATTGCACTCAGTATCAGATACTAATCCAGACAGCTCATTCATGGATCGTATAGAGTACACTCGTTGTCCTACATCGCGGCGGGCGAGGATGTGTGCATTTTAAGGACTTATTTGTAATTTTTCTAATGTTTTTAATTTTATTTTTTGTAACTTTGTCCCTTTTTAAGTTTTTTTTAATTAAAAGATTTAAAACACATACACAAGTTTTTAATTTCGAATAGGCAATTAAATTACCATTCCAATGATATCCTACAACCATACCCTTATTATTGACAAAGTTTGAGTAAAAGTATTTTAAAGTTGCTCTTTTAAAAGGTGCGATTTTTCTGACGCCGAGTTTATATGGAAATATGCAATGGTACATGTGGTTATAAAATAAAGTACTATGTAAGTCAATACTGTGTAAAATCATCATCATAATATTTAGAAGTGAAGAAAAATCTTTGAACCCATTTTTACGAAAATATATATACGAAATTATATGTATACCCTTCACGTAAGACGGAGTTGTATGAAATTTGGCACAATTAAAGTTTTTAAGGCGAAGGAATGCACAAAGCTAACATTTTATGTGTAGGTTATGCATTATAAATACATTTAATTAATAAAAGAAAATATTATTTATTTATTTATTATTACTTACGTAATTCCACGATTTTTCCAGCTGTTCCGCAGAGTTCTATGTAGAGCTGCTGGTTCTATTTTATTTGAACTTTATTTTATTTTATTTTATTTGAACTATGATCCTTTAAATTTTTTATACGATCTAGGTAAATTTTTTCTCACTAACAGAACTGTTTGCATGAACGTTGTCAAAAACTACTTGACACGTGAGTGGGGTAGTCTCTAAACCAACCCGCACTGGATCAACGTGGTAGACCACTCAAAGTCTCCAGTTAATTTGCCTCAATACCTATTTGTAACAACAAACCAAATTACCTCGAGGCAGGCGCGCTGATCCTACAATAAAGAGTCCTTTTTTTCATGATACTCGTATAAGTAAGCACAGCACAATTTTCTGTAAACGTTATCAAAATTAAAACTGTAGTCAAAAACGAGTACGTAGCCCTTGGGGTTTCATTACGAAATAAAAAGCTTTGTAACAAGCATTATGCGGTAACAACAGTCAGATTCTGAACATGAACCTTTTATGAAACGTAAACAAAATCTCTATACCCTTCGAGGCATCGTTACTTATTTATTCCAAGTATCCTAAATAGGCCCGCGCGATTCTTTTACGTTTGCCAGTATGTAATTCTACTGAATTTTGTGCTTAAAAAGTTGGTCTGAAATAAGCCGAAAAAGATTAAAATTACAAGTAATACACGCCCTAGTGGAGGCTTGGGGGGTGCAAACCATGCCATGCCACAACACGGGCCTCGCGCTTGTAGTGGCCTCGCGATCTGGGTTCAAAATTTAAAATCGTTAATGAACTCTGTGAGGAAACCTGCATGCCTAAGAGTTCTTCATAAGGCATGTGAAGTCTGCCAATCCGCACTTGGCCAGCGTGGTGGACTGAGGCCTAATCCCTCCAATTCTGAGAGACCCGTGCTCAACAGTGGGACAAAGAAAGGGTTGTGATGATGATGATGATGATGAATGAACTCTCAATAAAATATCAGTAGGTACTTTCTATTCTCATTAATTCTTAAAATTACAATTCTGTGGCTGAGAATATTCGTAGGGGAATACCAATAACGGCGGCGAGGCGCAAGTAAAGTGATCAAGAGTAATAAGTTATAACAAGGTTATAACCGAAGTGATACCAAGGAAGAAAGTAAAGTGAGATATAATGGTGATATTACAGTGAGAAATGTCAAGTTCAGTTAAACAGTGGTGTACGCTATTGTGTAAGCGCCAAGTTGTGTGTGTGTTCAAGAGGACAATGAACCTAAGGAAAATTACTGGTATTTTATAACGAATTGTAGTGCAGCTTAACAATATAAAACTCCTATTAAGAAAACAATAACCATGTGTGCAGACTAAACAAATCAAAAACTTTGTATTGCCCCTTAATTCTCATTGGGTGTTCCCTAACATTAATCCTGAACCACACACCCCAAAGTGCAAGGTCGCCCGACCCTAACTTGACTTGGAGGATACATAATTCCACACGTACAGACAAATATACCTACGATTGTAGATAATAAAACATCCATTTGCAGTGTAAAGCTCAAATGGAATTAAAACTTTTTATCGATTTTTTCTTGAGTGCGAGATATACATAGGCTCAACACAACATCGTTATTCATGGGGCATTTACTGTCACAGCACCCCACATCACCTTAGGGGGAAGGTACTGACCGAAAATCAGCGATATGTACGCCATATCTCATACGCGTTAGCAAAAGTTGACATTTCCTGTAACTTAGCTACCAACGTGAAGTATGTGTTGTGAAAATATTGTTAAGCTTTCTGTAATTACTTGTGAGCAATCAAATTAATGGTTATATGATTGTGATTGAGAAAATTCTTATGCATTGTATGCATGCATTGGCTTACTGTTATCATTCATAATCTTATGCATTGTATCCATAGCAGAATGTAGATGATTATCAGGATTCATCTTTATAGCTATCGCCATTGGATCAAAGCCTAAGTCACCCCCTAATCCTGAAACATCGTGTGGAATTTAGCAATGCTGGCCATGTTGATGACTTTGTGAAGTCGGCATTTGATGAGCTGCGAGATTAGAAGTCACATATTCTTGTGAATGGAAATCAGCGTTTTCTGTATACTATGAACTAACAATAAAATTAAAATAAAATAAAAATCGATTAGATTAAATCGATTAAACTATAATCAAGTACAACTTAACATTCACTCGGTGAAGAGTGAAGAAACGTTCAAAAATAACAGTCAATACCAATATCGAAGATTGGACTGGAAGTGACAGCGCCGCGCCGGTAATTGAGCATCGACGACGTCGAACTGAGTTTCGTCTCAGTTGTCACAGTTTGTCACACGCCGATTCATTTCCGGGTCCGGTGACGGTAACTACATCGTTGTGAACATGATTTATTTGCTGAGTCTTTCTATCAAGTGCTTGTAGACTATCACTAGCGTCAATCGCTCGTGATCGGCCAAGTTAAACAACGTTGGGTGCAGTCGGTATTAAAATTTCATGGGCGGTTCCTTGCCGTGTCGAAGACCTACTGGTGACTTGAGAATATTCGGCACTGGGTTGGCCACTAACACCTCTATCAATCACCATTG